>VDFB02026320.1:118851780-118925080 GCA_007258455.2 Sequoia sempervirens | reverse complement strand
GTCCTAGGATGTATCCCTTCCCTCGATGGGCATTATCTTTTGGCAATAAGTTTCGGTTCTTATCCTTAAAAACACATTCCCTTTTGATTAGCGGTATTGAAGAACATCAACTTGTTTTTGTACTTGGTCTTTTTCTTTTGACTTATCTTATTGCGCTCAGTCCAAGGACCTCTCGATGATATCCAAACGAAGGATTTAGAGAGATAGGAATGGGGCAACGATCATTATCTTTTGTTTGCGTTGCTTGTTGGACGTTCTTGTAAAATAACTTGGCGAATACTTGCTTTGTTAGACATGTATGGAGGATGTTTCAGATAGCTTGTTGACTATTGCATTGATTGGTTATACCTTTCCTTGTTTTGGTCTGAGATGTTTGAGATTTCTAAAGTGCATCCTAGCAAGGTTTTTGTATGTCAAGTGTGAATAAGAATACTCCTATCTATTTGTCGAGTCAAAGTCCATCACACTAAGTACAACGCCATCCTGGTCCTTTATACCTTGATGCATCGTACTTAGGTGTGTTATCAAAAATAAAGTAAGTGACCCTTTGAAAATCCCAATCCTTGATAAGCAAATCATCATCATCATCTATCATCATCATCTCTAATAAAGTCTCGACCAATCATGGACTTGTTGGATCCTCTTGTCATATCTGATTTCCACGCTAACATCATGCATCCGTCATGCATCCATCATGCATCCATCCTGCATCTACAAACCGTCAACATACCACATATCATTCATATCATACATAATAGGAAACATCGATCATTTCACATACATTGCATTTGCATCATCTTCATAATATAGATTTGTTAGTCTAAGCATCTCATAAATCATCCATTTGCATAATCATAGCATATCACATCATCAATCTCATCCATCTCATATCATATCATCATTTAAGTTGTTTAGAATAATATAGATTTGTTATTCTAAGCATCTTGAAATCATCTTTGCATCGTCATCCATAACCACCCATTTTGAACCTCTTTATCGCGAGATCGACCCTCAAATCGAATCTTTTCACTCGATCTCTCGAGGGGGCAATGTACCAGTGTACTCCTTTCCGCTGGGGCATCCGAAAAATAAAATAAAAATTATTTTGATCGTGGCAAGTTATTGTTTGAACCAACGCAACAAGTACATTGCTTCAAAGAGGGGCAAAATGTAGACATGCAAAATTAACATTCTGCATTTGATCATGTTCATTCATCAACCGAACTAGACGTTGCATTAGGACCATTCATCACTTTCATCCATTCATTTCCTAAAGTCATTTATCAAATAAGCATTATCATTCAACCTTCATCTTGCATCATCCATTAATTAAATAAATAAAACTTCATTTAAATCAAATCCTAAATCATATTCCATCATTTTCTGATTTAAATAAATCAAAGTCCAAAGTCCAAAATGTCAACTCACCTAATCAGCATTAAATCAGCATAATCATCATCTAATCCTACTCTAATGCTAATCACATCCCACTTGCATTATCTAGATCTAGCCACTTACACAATAAATCAATTTTATTGATTTATTAAACCCTCATTTTCCCTCAACATGACAAGTCAAACATGGCATTTATTGTTGTTTTTCTTGTCCCTCTCAAAATTTATTGCAAATTTGAATTCAAATTCTCCCTCTCATGGGCACTCTTCCCAAATCTTGCACAACCATTGACCACTCACCATTTGACAAGTGTCCTCAACTCATTGGCTTGTTTTTGATCCCACATTGGTCCCTTTTCAACACTTAGCATTTTGAAAATCTATAAGATAGGGGCTTCATTCTCATTCAAGGATCCACAATTTTATGCAAGGTTACTCTCTTCATTTGAGATTTGATCTTGTTCATCATCACTCCACCATCTTCATAGCATTTTCAATTTGAACTTTGATCAAGGGTTGGGAAAGGGTCACTAGCACATGTGACACCAATCCAACTATGGAATAGGTAGCTTGCTTTTGTTTTCATAATGCTTTAGTCTTTTTATCATCATTTGTGGCATTTTGAAAGCATTTGCAATGTATTTCATAGAGGTATTTTGATAGAGTTTGCAAGGCACTAACCCATTGTTTGAAGTTTAGTTGTTTGCAGATTTTAAAATGATGCCTACAGTAAACCTAATCAAGGAAATATATCCTATATATCATGGGTCTTGCTTTAATACTTTCCATATTGGTTATTAGCAAATCACATTATTATAGTTTGCGGTAACCCAAGATTGCATTCAAGTATTTAACAAACTTGGTTTGTAGTTTAAGCTATACACTTTTAAATAACATTCATAAGGTTTAGAAAATCTTGATCACTCCCTAGAATAGCCCATTAAACATGGGTTGTGCTTGAATGCACTACATAATTGATATAACACAACCACTCTGTATATCAACTAGATTTATAGGCTCTTTATTGCAGCAAGAGGTAATCACTCTTTGATCATGCTATAATTACATCCTAACCTGTTAAACTTGAGACAATATGAATGCACCCAATGATGATTGACACCTACTTTATACAACCTGAATTAACTACATTATATGAATGCCTCCATTTCTATCACAACATAGCCACATTAAACTTGGGTCACACATGAATGCATCCCGTATTTGTTATAGCACAACTGTGCCACATGACCAATAGAGTTATGGATCACATAATTATAGTCACAAGAATTTGTTCCTTGGTTGTGATCTTATGGTGATTCCACACACACAAAATCTGGACATGAATTTCTCAAAACTTTTAACCTCTAAAAATGAAATATGATGAGATGTTGCTTTAAAATATGATTTTCAAACCTGGAACTACAAATCTGACTTCACAATTGAATTCTGCAAAAAGACAATGACTACCCTCAACCTGGCAATCTCTTCTTGAATTTTTTCTGATTTTTCCCAAGAAAATTGTCCTTAGTTCTCCACAAACTCTCTCAAGTAGAGCAAAACACTGTCGCAATAAATCAGGCATGAACTCACTTTTCTTTATGTCGGCCAAAATTTGATTTTTTTCTATTTTTCATATTTGTTGATATTTCAACGAAACTGATAGTCGACATTTCGACAAAACCCAGGTTCGTCGAAATTTCGACGAACGTCGGGGATAAACTTTTAAAAAATTGAAAATTACACATCAAATTTTACAAACACCCGATGATACATCAAATTATACATATTTCATCAGACATTTTCGTCAGATTTTGCAGTCAAATGAGTTAGTGTTTGGAAAACATTCATACTATTTGGTAACATTCTATGCTACAAAAACGTGGGTGTTAAGAAGAAAGAAACCCACCATGACACAAACCTTTACATTTAAACAAGGAGATTCAAATAACTGAAACCCAGCACGGTGTTTCCCATTTACAATTATTTTGTGCACTTGTTTTTTCAATCGACTAAAATTAAAACACAATGGAATGTGTGATTTGGAAGACATTCATAATGTCTTGTAACATTCCATGTTGCAAAATTGTGGATGTTAAGAAGAAAGCAACCCACCATGAGACAACCCTCTACATTTAAACAAAGAGATTCAAATAACTGAAACCCAACACTGTGTTTCCCATTTACAATTATTTTGTGTACTTTTTTCAATCAACTGAAATTAAAACACAACAATGGAATGTGTGATTTGGAAGGGATTCATACTTTCTTGTAACATTCCATGTTGCAAAACCATGGGTGTTAAGAAGCAAGGAACCCAGCATGAGACAACCCTTTACATTTAAGCAGGGAGATTCAAATAACTAAAACCCAACACTATGTTTCCCATTTACAATTACTTTGTGCACTTCTTTTTTCAATCAACTAAAATTAAAACACAATAATGGAATGTGTGAATTTGAAGACATTCATACTATTCTGTAACATTCCATGTTGCAAAACCGTGGGTGTTAAGAAGCAAGCAACCCACCATGAGACAACCCTTTACATTTAAATAGGGACATTCAAATAACTGAAACCTAGCACTGTGTTTCCCATTCACAATTATTTTGTGTGCCTTTTTTTTCAATCAACTGAAATTTAAACACAATAATGGAATGTGTTATTTTGAAGACATTCATACATTTAAACAAGGACATTCAAGAAACTGAAATACTCCACATTATGTTTCCCAAATTTCAAATTAAAAGATGTTGTAAAACCCTCTGCTTGCAACTGAATTACCCCTCACCTCGATTTGGTCAGTATTCTCCTCCAACTGCTCCATGTGCATTCCACACTTTAGCTTACAACCTTTATTTGGTCAGTATTTTCCTCCAAGCCATCCATGTGCACTCAGACCTTCAACTTTCCCTTTCAATGTGTAGATTGTAAACAAATAGTATTTTCACCTTTCTTTCTCGAAACATAAAAGCTCCTTGAAAAACCCCATTTCATTCTCCAATTTTCCTACGTCAGAAAAAAGAAACTTGTCGAGCAAGCTTTTCCACCCACCTTTTTCCCCTGGCAACAAGCGGAAAAACCCAACTAACGGTGTCGTTAACTCCTACCAAACCATCACCAGACATCTCATCCCGTCTGCTGCTTTTCACGCTGATCTCCAGTCTGGCAGGCCTCGCACTATGACGTCTCGTCATGTTATGGATGTTTCCATGTATGTTCTTATGTATGTTTTTCATGAGTTTTTGTATGTACATTGGTGAATTGTGTCTAGGAGTTCGTCGGCTCCACCTAGTACTAACACTTTTTGGCCCTCTTTTAAAAACACTTTATGACCATAAGCCACCCTTCTTTAAAATAAATAAAAATAAGTGTCCTTTGTAATGTAAAGTCACTTTAAAACAACTTAAATTATTTATTTAATTATTTTTATCCACACATCCAAAATTCTTAGGAATGTTGGTGCTCTCCAAGGATGTTGGAAATCTCCAAGAAGTGTAGAATGCTCCTTTAAAATTAGATTTACAAGTGTAAAAAACCAATATATTCATCTTGACTCCTAGAACACTCTGTCATTATCAAAAAATTGTTTTGATAAAATTGACTCTCTCCAATAATCTTGGAACTT
Source organism: Sequoia sempervirens (assembly GCA_007258455.2). Classification (NCBI taxonomy): domain Eukaryota; kingdom Viridiplantae; phylum Streptophyta; class Pinopsida; order Cupressales; family Cupressaceae; genus Sequoia; species Sequoia sempervirens. The sequence goes on along the minus strand of VDFB02026320.1, from coordinate 118,920,061 downwards.
TCTAAGAATGTTGGAATTGACCAAAAAAGAGACATTACAAGTCCTCCCTCCCCAAAACTTCTTGTCCTCAAGTAATACAATCTCAACTAATAGTTTTATCCTTGAATAATCAATGTGGATCCAACATCCCAAATCAATCTAGGAGGTTTCTGAGTCCTTTCTTTTGTATTATGTTGTATTACACATTCAAAATTGACTTCATTTATTCTTCTTGCTAAAAGTACAATGATATTTTGCAAGAATTTGGTAAACTCTCTAGAAAAAAAAATTTCCTTACCATGTTTTGGTTGCACCACTTTGATAAAATATGATATGTAGTGTTGTAAATTGTCATCCTTGAAAATTTCACACTATGTTTTATCCCCCCTAATTTCCTAAATTATGCATTCTACAACGTATTTTTATTGTTTTTCAAGAAATTGCAAGCATTGAACAAATGCATCCATTTAATGTTTTACCCCCAACGCCTCATGTCCCAAAAAATGGGGCCAAGATTGAGATGCCCTAGGGTGTATAAGTCCTCCTATTGTGTCAGGACCCAATTTTTAATATGTCGGTGTTGAAATTTTAACATTTGGAACACAACTTGGAAAGGTCAGCTATCGGCATCTATTTTTTGGGAAATTGAATAAATACCTATAAATACCTAGCCTTTTCACCATTTTGAAACTAGAAGGAGAATTTATAAGCAAGACCAATTTTTAAGAGCAAGTCAAGAGCGTCATGCTAGTGATTTATTGCAGCAATTCAAGATCCAAGCATCATGTCAAATCTTATGTGAGTTCATGTGTGTTTATGTTATCATTGTTTGTGAAGGCTAACCCTTGTTGTATGTCTCCGAAGAAATTTAAGCAATCAAGCAAGAAAGATCCAAGACCTCAAAGTGATGTGTATGACTTCAGTCCTTCAAGGAAGCCATTGAAGTGTGGTGAGTTATAGCACTTTGTGATTCATTATTCCTTCATATCCATTATTATTTTATCATTGACATTGTCAATGTGGAAGTGGAAACACTAACATGGGATTTGACCAAAGCAAGCCCCTAAATGGAACAACATTTCTTCTCTTTGTGAATGTGCAAATTTCAGGTTTAAAGAGGATTAAAGGAAGCTTGAACACAAGTTTTTCATTGTTGTAATTAAAGCCCTACACCTTGTCAACTCACAAAAACTCACATACAAAATTATCCGACAATTTTTTGACAACTTTGTAAGTAGAAATGAAAATCTCAAATTTTTCATTAGGGGACCTAAAAAATAGAGAAGGAAAGGTGTACAAGGACTCATATGCCCTAGGGTGACTCTATCCTTGTATTCAAATCAATTCCAACTTTTTTGGGCTTGTACACAGTCCTCTGCACTTCCTAGATCTACCTACAACTAATTGTTTCAATTTATTAATTATCAGATTCTTGCAATTTTGATATTAGATCACATAGTTTAATTAGGTGAATCATAGTAAATCAATTCCAATCCATTCCAATCCCCAAATAGATGGAGATCTAGGTTTGATTGGATCACCTTCATCTCCATCTCAATTAAATCCTAGGAAAATGTCTTGAATCTTATTGTTCTAAGCACTTAGGACTTAGGATCACCTTTTACTATGTTTCAAATAAGTTTGTGCAATTATTCTTTGTTTTCACTATCAAAAATCTTACATTATAATCATAGTTGTGTAGAAATTCACTGTTCTATGTTGTTCTCAAAGAAAAATTGCTAAAATACACAACACATACCTTTGTAAGATGATTTTCTTAATGATGTTGCAGACTATTCCTTCCAAGTTAAGACACAAATCAACTTGTGTGCAAGCTAAAAAAAATCATGAAAACCATGAATCGCTTGGTTTTCCATCCAAATTGAGGCTATTTCAGTTGAAATATTCATTTTCTTCAATTGAAAATATTTTCCAATATTCTTCAATATTTTAGTGACCTCAAGATTATCAATGTTGTTTTTAAAGTCTATAAATAACAACTTATAATTTGATTTTATCAAAATCAACAACTTTCAAATAGAATAGTAGCTGCAAATTTGAAACTTCCTTACTGAAATAGGAGATGAGAGCAATGTGTTGATTAAAATCCATTATATAAAGGTTGAAAAATCATTCCAAACAGTCACAAATTGAAAAATTATCCATCCCTTGACTAATAGTAGTTTGCAACCCACCTGAATGTATGCAACTTCAAAATTAGATGCTTGCTAATTAAAGTGATGAAAACTACACCAAATCTAAAATAGTAACCTATGATCTCCATGGTATATTCCTTCTTTCACGATAACCCTCCAACAAAATTTATTAGTGAACCTTTACATGAATACTTATCAATGAATTAGTTTCACCATTCTTATGTTGTGTACTCTAATATTCATGTCACTTCTCCTAGTGATCTTCTAAAAGTGTTGAAGACATCATCTCTAAGAAGAACATTTTTTGAACAACCAATGTTTAACTCATGATAGTGTTCATCTCTTTGTGGTTATTTTATAAATGTAAAGTCTATCACTAGGTCATTATGATCCAAAGTAAGAAACTTACCATCATTATAGAATATCTTCTCTAGATCCACGAATTTACACTCTTGATGCACTTTCCAAGTGTTATCAAAAAATTGAACCACTGTGGTACTAGGAATATTTAAGTCATTTTATAGATTTCCATCCTCTTTGAATTCTTCTTCATGACTCCAAGAATAGATTGGATCCAAATTAGAGTTATTTTGGAGCTCATCAATTCCTTCAATCAATTTATTGAATTCCATAGTCCTTGTGCTAGCTAACATGGTTGTAACAATTGATTGAATTTAAAATTTATAGAGTGATAAGTGAATTAGGCCTAATTCAAGGTTGAGCTTATCAACCTCTTTCTCCATCTCTTTGTGTGCATCAAAGGTCTCTTTTGCAAACTTGATGGCACAATCCTAGTTTGAAAGAAAATGCAATTAATCTAATTTCATTATCTCTAATGCATCTTTAAAAATTTACATATTTGCAAGAGTAGCTCCATCCTTAATGCCTTTTTGTCTCTCCTCAACTTGAGCCTTCCAAAAGAGGTCTTCAATAAGCATGTGTGTTCTAGTAATTTTTGTTAAATATTGCACTACTTTCTCTTCTAAGACTAGTAATTGATTCTTCATTATTTTCAATTCTTTAGGCCTTTGTTCTAAATCAACAAAGTATTTTTATCTCCACCAATAAAATTTTGTATTTGTACTCAATTATATGAGTATCATAACTTTCAAAATCAGCTATCTCTCTAAAACTTTCCTTGCAATCTTCCTAAATATTCCATAGGATAGTTTTATGTTGGTTGTTCTTCAATAATTCATGTTATGAAAACTTCATCATTCTCAAAATTAGAATACTCTTATACTGAGACCTTTGAAAGGGAAATCTACCATTCTTGTTTGGGAACACCCTCCTCATCATTAAAAGAGTCCATGCTTTCATCTACCCTTAACTCATCATCTTCAAGGAAATTCAAGTACTTTTTTTCCCTCTTGATCTATCATCTTCTTTTTAGTAACTTCTAATTCTTCCTCTAACAATTTAACTTCTTTGTCCTTGCATTGGTGGTTGAGCTCTCAAGACTTTTTGCATGAGAAGAAAATATTATTATTTTTAGCTCATTTTTTCTACACTCTTCTTTTCATAAAACTTCAAGACTTTCTTCTTCTCTTATAGGTTACTCATGAGTTTCTTCTTTAATTATTATATTTCAATTGAGAATTGTGATCTCAACTTTTTCTTAAATTTTTTAGCAACATTTATAACCAAATTATATATAGTTGAATAAAAAAAATTCTCCTTTCTCAAAAGAGCCAACAAAATAAATAATAATGGCTAGGAGATAATATCACTCTCATTCAAAATCAAAGACATAACAGTATACATAAAACTATAACATTCTTTACATGACTCATATTAATAGTAACCAAGAAATGTTGAAGCATTTTAAGAATAAGATCTTTGCAATCAATATCTATCATCACAACAAATGATTTGACTCTTGCAATAGTTTCTATAATTTTTACCCTCTTAGCAAAAGAAGAATTTTTCATATCATCTAAACCTTAAAAAAAATCCACAATAAATAGAAATGCATCTCTCATTATTTCATAATTGTAAAAAAATTAAGGGGCTATAATTCTTGTAAATTCACTAATGTAAATGGTGACTGCAAGTTTCACATATTTATCTAAGTTTTTCATAATTTCTAGCTTTCCCAAATAATTCATAGCAGGGACCACAACAATTTGCATCTCCATATAATCAATCTAATCTTAGATAAATAACTCTCCACTTCTTCCAAATGTAAAGTAGATCATCTTTTGATTGAGGTGGGTGATTGCGTCTCTTACTTGCTTTATAAAGTTTATTTCCCAAAACTTATTTATTGAAGATGTCATTATTCACAACTTGGAAGAATCAAGCCTCTGACAATCCTCTAAAACATACTATTGAAATTAATATAGACATTGAACGATGTTATGCAAACTCTTGAAAACTAACACAAATTGATAAAATTTTGTCATGAAAAAAATCTACAAATGTTAGCTTCCCAATAGGTTGGCAAGATCACTAACTTTGATACCACTATATCAACCCACCCTATTTTTTATTTTTTCAATAAAGATAATGCAACACTTTCAACACTATTTGATCACCCAAGTTCTAGAGTGGCCAAGGTGAGAGCATATAGTGCCTCCAACCACACAACTAATATAGATGAATGCAATTACAATGGTATGAAAACAATCAACTAGAAAATGTAAGTGGTAAAGATAGCCTTATGAACACCTCTTCAACAAACTACATAAAATGACACACAAGCAACAAAACCAACCTATCAACACCTCTTCGGTGAAGTGTGTGTATTTAATGTAAGCCACTGTCAAAATTTGTAAACTTAACTCAAACCAAAGTGGTTGATAATGCTCACTTGTTCATGCCAAAATGGGTTGAATGAAAATATAACCATTGGCAGTGAATCATCCAACTTACAAAATGAAAATGCATTCAAATGTTGGACTTGAACAATAATACCATCCAAAGTTTAAAAGATATATATAAAATGCATTACAAATTAATATTTGAGGAAGTAAATTATTTTTATATATTGATAAAAAGCTCTAGTTACAAAATTAGAGTGATACATCTAGAATGAGACCAAATAACATTGATAAAATATATTCAAGTACCCAACATGAAGAATAACTCCAATAGTTGATACAAGAGGTTGATGTAGAATTGATAACATTCTATAACAACTATCATACTGTCAAAAAAAATTGATGCACTTAGATAAAACAATAAAAACTCCTCTATTTTTTGATACAACTATTGGATGTTGCGGTTGTGTTGTTGATATGTGGTTTTCATTGATGTCAACACTATTAGCATTATTGCATTTGAAGTTGTATATGTTGAGGATATTGAGAAAATTGTAATAAATGAGTTTTAGGTTGTCAGTGGTGAAGTGATGTTCTATCTATCAATGAGTTATGTACATTGTTGATTAGAGGTTGTGGACTAAAGGGTTTGTTGCTAAGTGTATCTAGTTTATCCACGTTGAGTTTCAGAGATCTGCATGAAGATTTGATCGAGTTATGAAGATTTGCATTCTAATAGTTTTTATGTTGCTTCAGTTAGTGTTTTTGATTGAAGATTATGTGATTCCAATTAATTTAGTTGTTGCAGATGCTTCTCTGATGTTTCATAATGTTTGTGGATGTTTCTAGATCATGCTCTATCTTTGTTGCATGCCTGCATTGATCGTTGTGCTCGTGGATGGCAATTTTCTCTTGTGTGTTCATTTTTTCATGTTCTTGGCTGACAGGGTGTTGAAGCGTGTTGTGGATCTTTGAGGAAAAATTAATTGAAGTTTTTTTGTGTTGTAAATGTTGATTTGGGTCTTCACTATGTTTTGGCCAACCTTGGTTGATTCGCATTGAAAATTATCTATTGTTTTGGGCTGACAGTTTGTATTCATTTTATTATTTCTTTGTGGCAGAGTTGTAGTGAATGAAATTTCATGTTGTGGATATATAAGATCAATTTTTTATTCGAATTGAAGTGTGCAAAGGTGTGCTTCTGTGTGTGTTTGAATACTATTCAAATCATTTGAAGGCAGAGGAGAGTGTGAAGAAAAGTGAAGAGTGAAGAAGTGTTCATGTGCTTAACTAGAACTGTAATCAAGCATTAGTAGATATTATTTTCTTAGTTCAAAATCAGGATGGTTGTAATCTAAATCTTTTTGTAAGACAATGTGTCTTCCTTTTTAATTGAGCGGTGAGATCTAGGAAGTGTGCCTGAATGCATGTGCATTCCCCATTTATTTTTCTTATACTTATAACAGGGTATAATCTTGTGGATTGACCTCCACCATGGTTTTTCCCCTCACAGGGTTTCCACGTAAAAATCTTGGTGTTATGTGTGTTTTTGATGTGTTGTTGATTCATTCTTTCATTGATATTGATCAGATCTTAGAATAAGAATTAATAAGTCTAATCATTTTTAAATTTGGTGACAACTGATTCACCCCCCCTCTCAATTGTCGGCCCTTGTGTTGCCAACAATTGGTATCAGAGCAGGTTCCTTGAAAGAATTTTAATAGCTTGAGGTGATCTGGGATGGTGACATACAAGAAGGATAGTTTGAGATTTGATGGAACAAATTATTCTTTGTGGAAGACTCGAATGGAGTGCCATCTAAGATGCATTGGTGAACCCTATTAGAGCATTACAAGTAATATTTTTTTATACCACCAAATGTTCCTACTACTTCTGATGAAATTAGGGATGCTGAGTATAATATCTGGGCTAAGGAAGCATTGTTGAGTGCTTTAACTGATACTAAGATGAAAAATGTTATGGATCTGAAGATTTCTTATGAGATCTAGAAAAAGTTGGAAAATTTGTATGAAGTGATGCTAATGTGAAGATTTCTAAGTTGCATAGTCTGAAAGGGAAATATGAAATGTTCAGAATGGGTGCTGATGAAAATTTTACTACTTTCATGTAAAGAGTGAATGAACTTGTGTGTGGTATCAAATGTGCTAGTGGAAAGTTGGAAGAATCAGAGATTGTTGCTAAAGTGCTTAGATCCTTTCCTACTGCTTATTAAGTCAAAGCTAGTGTTATTGAAGAACTCCAAACTATAACAAATATAACCAGAGATATGTTGGTTGGTAAGTTGACTACTTTTGAGTTGAGAAAATTTGGTGATGCCCTTCCTAAGGTTGAATTTGTATTTAAGGCTACTACTTCCAGAAGAGTTAGATAGAGATATGATCCAGGTGAGAGTTCATCTAGAAATACATTCAAGTATGAGGATGAAATCAGACAGATTGAAGAAGAAAGAGAGCTAGAAGAGTTGGAAGCATTTATTGTCAAAAGAGTACCAAGAGGAAAAAGTAAGTATGAAGGAAAATTGCCTCTTAAATGTTTTTCTTGCAATAAGATAAGTCATTTTACATCAAGGTGTCCAGAAAGAGATTCTAAACCAAGATATAACAAGCATAAATTTCAAAATAAGTGTTACTATGTTGCTGATGAAGGTGTGACAGATGATGAATCTGATAAAGGTGAATACGGATGGGTATTTATTGCTATCATGGAAAATAATCATGTATCTACTAAATCTGCTAATTGTACAAATGTGGAGAAAGCCCTAGCTGCTCTAGTTGAAGAGAAAGATGAATGGGTGATTGATAGTGGATGTTCACATCATATGACAGGAAATAAAAGTAAGTTTGAGAGCATGGAAAATTATGATGGTGGTGTTGTGAGATTTGGTGATAACACAGCTGGTGTGATTCGTGGTAGAGGATGCATTTCTCTTTATTGTAAGAATAATACTGATGATGTTTTGTATGTGGAAGGCTTGAAGCATTATCTTTTAAGTGTTAGACAGATGGTTGATAAGGGTTGCAATCTTCAGTTCAAGGATGGAAAGTGAAAAATGTTGGGATGATCTGGAAATGTGATTGTATCAAGTACAAAAACAAGAGGTAATATCTTTCATCTAAATGTTTCTAGTAAAAAATTTTGATTGCTCAAGTTGATGAAAGTGGGTTGTGGCATACGAGAGTGTGTCATGTTAAATTTGATAACATTGTCAAGATAAGTTATACTAAGGTTGTGAGAAATCTACCTAAGTTGGTAAAACCTACTAATGCCATCTGCAAGGAATGTTAGTTGGGAAAGCAAACTAGAGTTTCATTTCGAAGCAAATAGCATTGTTCAAATGAATTGTTGGAGCTTGTTCATACTGATTTGTGTGGTTCCTCTAGAATTAGAAGTTCACAAGGTTACAAGTATTTCATGTTGCTTATTGATGATTATTCAAGAATGATGTGGGCTACTTTCTTAAGGGAGAAATCTGAAGCACTAGAAAAGTTCAAGATCTTTAAGGCTATGGTTGAGATAGAGACTGGTCTGAAGATTAAATGTCTGAGATCAGATAGAGGTGGTGAATTCACTTCTAGTTAGTTTAATTCTTTTTGTGATGAACATGGAATAAAGAGACAATTATCTACATCATGGACCCCTCAGCAAAATGGAGTTGTGGAAAGGATGAACAAAATAGTTCAAGATGCTGCTAGAACCATGATGTTGGAAGGAAATGTCCCTCATATCTATTGGAGAGAAGCTATGAGTACTATTGTGTATATTCTCAACAAGGCAAAAATCAAAGGTGATATTGGTAAGACCCCTTTTGAGCTATCGACTGGTCATAAGCCTATTGTTAGATATTTCAAAATATTTGGGAGTAGATTCTATATCAGAAGAGATGAAGACATAGGAAAGTTTGATGCTAGGAGTGATGAAGGAATCTTTTTGGGTTATTCTACTAAAAATAAGGCCTACTGGTGTTACAATAAGAGATTGAAGAAAATAGTTGAAAGTGCAAATGTTAAGGTTGATGAAGACATTGCTAGACCATCCAGAACCTCTGGATATGATTTTGATGATCAGAATGATAGTACAAATAAAGGTCAAACTTCAAATCAAGTGCAAATCACTTCGGTGAATTAGGACAATCAAGAGGAAGAAGAAACCAGTGAAGTTACGGAAGAGAGAACACAAGATCTTGAAGTTCAAGAACATTCTAAGAAGACTCCAAGGTATGTAAGATTGAATCATTCAGAAGATCAAATTATTGGTGATAAGAGTAAAGGTGTCCAGACTAGGAGAAAAATTGCAGAAGAGTATTGCTTGATTTCAAAGACTGATCCTACTAGTATGAATGAATCATGCAAAGATGAAAATTGGGTTGAAGCAATGAAAGAAGAGCTACATCAAATTGAGAAAAATGATACATGGATTCTTGTTCCTAGACCTAAGGATAAAAACCTAATTGGAACTAAATGGGTCTTTAGAAACAAATTGAAAGAGCAAGGTGATGTGGTTAGAAACAAAGCAAGACTGGTATGCAAAGGATATTCACAGATGGAAGGAATTTATTTTGAAGAAATTTTTTCCCCTGTTGCTAGGATTGAAGCTATGAAACTATTTCTTGCTTATGTTGCTTACAAAAATTACAAGGTTTATCAGATGGATGTCAAGTCTGCTTTTCTAAATGGAAAATTGGAAGAAGTGTATATTGAGCAACCTGATGGATTTCAATTGGCTGATAAGGGAGATATGGTTTGTCAATTGAATAAAGCACTATATGGACTTAAGCAAGCCCCTAGAGCATGGTATGCTAGATTGGACAAGTATTTGTTGAAGCTTGGATTTAACAAAGGTATTGTTGATAGTATACTATTTGTATTTCAAGAATGATGATAAAGATTTGATTGTGGAAGTTTTTGTTGATGATATCATTTTTGGAGATGATGGTTTGTGCATCAAGTTTTCTAATGAGATGAAGAGTGAGTTTGAGATGTCAATGATTGGTGAGATGAAATTATTTTTGGGATTGCAAATTACTCAGTTAGATAAAGGGGTTTTTATATCTTAGTCCAAGTATGTGAAGGAATTGCTGAAGAAGTTTGGCATGGAATATTCAAAGGCAGTTGGTACACCCATGGTGACCAGATGCAAGTTGACAACAGATGATGATTCTCCAAAGGAAAATTAGACTAGATATAGATCAATGATTGATGGATTGCTTTATTTGACTCAAACTAGACCTGATATCATGAATGTTATATGTATTGTTGCTAGATTTCAAGTCGATCCTAAGGAATCTCATGTGACTGTTGTTAAGAGAATTTTTAGATGCTTGAAGGGAACAATTGAATTTGGTCTATGGTATGCTAAAGATAATGATCTTACCTTGAGTGCCTTTACTAATGTTGATTGGGCAGGAGATGTGGATGACAGAAAAAGTACAAGTGGTGGTGCATTTTTCTTGGGTAAAAAGCTAATCTAATGGTTAAGTAAAAAGTAGAATGTCATTTCTTTATCTACTGTAGAGGCCGAATACATTGTTGTTGCTAACAATTGTACTCAAATATTGTGGATGAAGCAAATGCTAAAATATATCAGAGTTGTGTATAATGAGCCTATTGCTATATTTTGTGATAATTCAAGTGCCATTAATATTTCTAAGAATCTAGTGTTGCATTCAAAAACCAAGCATATATCTATCAAGTTTCACTTTTTGAGAGAAAAGGTAAGTGAAAAGGAAGTCAGATTGGAGTATGTGCCTACTAAGGAGCAAATTGCAGATATCTTTACAAAGTCATTGCATAAGGATACTTTTGAGTATCTCAGAGGGAAGTTAGGGGTGATTACCCCTCCTAATCATAAATAAGGATGCATTGCATTGCATCAGTCCATGCATTTCATGATCATATCTTTTTTTGGATTGATGTTGTGGTGGCTGCTACTCAGGGGGAGTAGTCAGATGGTTCAAAATTTAGATATGTGGTTCAGAGCTTAGAGATCTTTGTCATTGATGTCAAAGGGGGAGAAGAGTAATGTGAAAAAATGGTGATTATCTAGGGAAAAGAGCCTTGTGGGGAGAAGATCATGTGAAAGAATCGAGGAGAAAAAGATTCAGAAACTAAGGGGGAGTAAATGCTAAGAGATAGTTGCATTGACGGTGTTTTTCACATCATGTGTTGCCATCAATGCCAAAGGGGGAGATTGTTGGATGTTTTGGTTGTGTTGCTGATATGTGGTTGTCATTGATGTCAACACTATTAGCATTAGTGCATTTGAAGCTGTATATGCTGAGGATATTAAGAAAATTGTAATAAATGAGTTGTAGGTTGCTAGTGGTGAAGTGATGTTTTGTCTGTTGGCGAGTTTCATACGTTGTTGATCAGAGGTTGTGGACTAAAGGGTTTGCTACTAAGTGTATCTATTTTATCCACATTGAGTTTCCAAGATTCACATGAAGATTTGATTGAGTTATGAAGATTTGCATTCTGACAATTTTTTGTTGCTTCAGTTGGTGTTTCTGATTGAAGATTATGTGATTCCAGTTAATTCAGTTGTTGTGGATGCTTCTCTAATTTTTTTTAATTTTTGTGGATGTTTCTAGATTGTGCTCTATCTTTGTTGCATTTCCGCATTGATCATTGTGCTTGTGGATGGCGATTTTCTCTTGCGTTTTCATGTCTTTCATGTTCTTGGCCAACAAGGTGTTGAAGCGTGTTGTGGATCTTCGAGGAAAAATTAATTGAATTTTTTTGTGTTGGAAATGTTGATTTGGGTCTTCACTATGTTGTGGCCAACCTTGGTTGATTCGCATTGAAAATTATCTATTTTTTGGGCTGACAGTTTTATTCATTTTACTATTTCTTTGTGGCCGACTTGTAGCAAATGAAATTTTATGTTGCGGATATATAAGAGCGATTGTTTATTTGAATTGAAGTGTGCAAGGGTGTGCTTATGTGTGTGTGTGAATATTGTTCAAATCATTCGAAGGCAGAGCAAAGTGTGAAGAAAAGTGAAGAAGAGTGAAGAAGTGTTCATGTGCTTAATCAGAACTGTAATCAGGCATTAGAAGATGTTATTTTCTCAGTTCAAAATCTTGATGGTTGTAATCTGAATCTTTCTATAAGATAGTGTGTCTTCCTTTGTAATTGAACAGTGAGCTCTAGGAAATGTGCCTGAATGTGTGTGCATTCCCCATTTATTTTTATTATACTTTTAATAGGGTATAATCTTGTGGATTGAACTCCACCATGGTTTTTCCCCTAATAGGGTTTCCACATAAAAATCTTGGTGTTATGTGTGTTTCTGATATGCTGTTAATTCAAGTTTTCATTGATATTAGTTAGATCTAAGAATAAGGATTAATAAGTCTAATAAGTTTGAAATTTGGTGACAAGTGATTCACCCCCCCTCTTAGTTGTCTGCCCTTGTGTTGCCAACAACAACCCTAAAAAGGAAACACACCCCAAATTGAAACACATATGATGTAGGTTTCATAAATTCATTCCAGACTTAAATATAGTGTTGTGAACTACAACTTTGACTAATAAAAAGTGAATAGTATATTTTACTAGCACTGAAAGCACTCTAAAATCTTGCAAAGAGTATTCTTGACACCTATAACATAGAAAAGGGGAACTCTAAGTTCAATGTCTAAACCTAGGGTTGCTTTATGGTCCTTTTTCAAAGGTACATTTGAATATAGATCAACAAGGTGAATATATTGACTTTCAACCATAAAGGTGAGCCAAGAAAACTTAGATCTACACTCTTAGGGCCCTAGAAATGGATGGGAAATGATATAGAATGGTTGACCTAATTAAGCTATATGACCTAATATGATAAGTGTAATATTTTTGAAACACACAAACTAAAATTGTGAATTGCAAGCAAATGTGACAAGTAATGGAGATTGTGCTCTTTTCACCAAAAGTTGGATCTAGCATGCAAAGGACTTAGACACCTAGGGGTGTATGGATCCTTGATAGTAGGTCTTCAAATTGATTTTGTAGTCCTCTAATATTGGATTTCATCTTCTATTTCTTGATTGTAAAGTTATCAGAATCCCAACAGATAATTTTGTAGTTGAGTTTATATGGCTTGAAAACTTTTAGGGCTTGAAATGCAATAATGGGAAATTTTCCTTCAATATTCTTTCAATTCTCTTCAATCCTATAACCTACACATTTACAAAGAGAAGAAATGTTAGGCCATTTTAGGAGCTTGCCTCAATCAAACACCATGTAAGTGTTTCCACTTACACAATGGAAATGCTGATGATAGAAATGATAATTGAAAGGAAGGAATGATGAAATCATAAAGTACTACAACTCACCATTGTTCAATGGCTTCCTTGAAGGACTGAAGTCATGCGCATCACCTCAAGGATTTGGACCTTGTTTTTCTTGAATGCTTGAGTGCTTTGGAGACCTATAAAATAGTTAGCATTCACAAAACATGAACACACATAAACTTTGACATGACGTTGGATCTTGAATTACTACAATAAAGCTCTGAAATGCTACTCTTGACTTTCTCTTGACAATAGTATTTGCTCAATAGTGTACTTAGTGCTAGATGGAGTTCAAAATGATAAGATAACTAGGTATTTATATGAAATTGTTCCAATTTCCTAAAAATTATATTCCAAAAGCCAACACTTGAAATTTGAATTCTAAATGTTAAAATATTGCCAATAACATATTAAAAATTGGTCCTCAACAAGATAGAGGGATCCATACACCCATGGGCGTATGGGTTCTATCCCTATCTACTAGGACATTTAGTGTTGGGATCAAAACATTAATCACCTACATTTATTCAATACTTGCAATCCTTTGGAAAACAATAAAAATAGGCCTTAGAATGCATAATTTAGGAAATTAGAGACCCAAAATAAATTAAGGGGGAGAAAAAAATGATATGAAATTGTTAAGGGTGACAACTTCCAACACTACATTTATCCCCCACTTTAGCGAGAGTATGAATTTACACTCAAACTCACACTAAAGTAGAGAAATATATGTCAAGAGGGGTTCACATGTACAAATGTTGAAGAGATAAGATAACTAAGGATCAAGGGTTATGGCCAAGCCCCCAAAATCAAAGATACCATAGAAAACCAACATAAGTGCAAAGGAACACACACATGTATGAAATGTAGCAAGAAAACATACATGTCAAAAAAAAAAGCATACATGCTGAAAAAACACGTGACATGATGGAACATAAATATGACAACAAAATGAAAACAAGAACAATGTAAAAATGATGTAAACATGAAGAATACACACAAAAAGGAACACAAAAAAACACAAGATTAGTACTTGTCACAGAAGTGTGCATCCTTGTTTAGCTGCTAAAATCACTCAGCCACCTCATGGAACATGGGATGATCTCCCTAAGTGTGGGCTTAGACGATGAGGATCAACCTCTAGAGAGGGTCAATTCCCCTATAACTTCACCTAATCTGAACTATGCTACTTTTTCTTGCAAAGAAAAGAGAGAAGGAAAACACGGAATGAAAACCTAAACTCTAATAAGGTGATGCACCAATATTCTTTGAGACCTGCTAAACTACCTTTGTACACACATTTGATCAATGATAAGATCCGTTTATGCATAAAGCAGAGGTTTTATATGACCTTGCATCAATATTTCATAAGAAGGTTATGATGCTCACAATCCTAGGAGGACAAAAAGCTACTATATCTTCACAACTTTAGACTATTTGCATCATTTACACAACCTAAAACCTACAACAATGCATATATATTCTTCCTAAAGTTGTTTATAATGAGACACAAAATCAATTATTATCACATAAATCATAAGAGATTGCATCAATCATTTGATTACAAACAATAAAACATCTTTTGAGAAGGATAAAATGCTTAAATTTATTGATTGAAAAGTGTTTACAAACAATTATGTAGGCTTGAAAATGTGTAACATTTAGTGCTCTAGCTAGAAAGATCTTGAAAGCCAGTTACAATACCAAGCTAAGAAAGAAAAGAACTAGTGAGGGAACTACCCTTAGGATTCCTTATAAGTTTCTCAATAGTTGATACAAAATAAGAATATGTGCTTGCTTTTGTTTGTTGGGTCAAACTCCTTGGGCGTCCAACACTATCATCCCTATTTTCCAGCCCCCAAAATTGCTCCAAAAAGGTGTTTAAGTGAAGAAAACTTCTTACCTTGACCTTGTCCACCATCAAAGGCTCCTTAGATAGCTCCTAAATAATTGGAGATACTTAAAACTAAATCAAAACTACCTCCTAGATATGATCCAACTATTGTACAGCTCATTCAATGCCCTAGATGCTTGCAACTGTTCATAAATCCTTCAACTACTTATAGAGCAAGTGAAAAAAGGATTGAAATAGTTAAAATTATTCCTAGGCATGGGACATGTGTGTCATTTGTCTTTATACTTTCAAAAAAGCTACAACCACTGTCACCTTATATTCTTACTACCACTTGTCTTCTCCTACCTTTATACTTTATAGGACTGTCACTAACTTCTTGAATTCTCATTGTCATAAGGAGTTTCCATTTTTACTATGCCCCTTGAATGGATTAATCACTATCATTTGGGCATGTACTATTCATTGGAATATCTTCTTCACTATATGACCTCTCTTCATTAGTCCATTGACTTACCTTCCAAGCTCATGATCATGCCATTGCACTATCCCTAAAACATTTTCCTATTGTCAAAAGGAGTTGTTGTTCTAACTTAATTCATTATAAATTCTTGAACCTGTCATCCCTATTAGTACCTTTTCCTTGTGATTGGTTGTCCTCATGAAGGTTCTCAGAATGACATGTGAAATTTCCTCTTGAAGGTTGCTCTATTGCTACTCTTTCTTATTCATTGTGTTTTGAACATAGGACAATACTACATTTCTTTTCTCATACTTTTATCTTTGCACAAGATTCTTTCCTTGCACAGATCAACTATACTACTATATTCTTCCTATTTTACAAGCTCTTTGAACTATCCTTTGTTGATGCATGCATAGACCTTTGTACATTCACAACATTCTTGCTCAGACCTCATTTCTTGCACAGTCCCTTAGAAGGTTTCTTGCATATAATTTTGTAAGTTTCATGCTTTGTCCTTTCATGTATTGTTCACCTATCACCATGATTTCATTTTTGATTTGATACAAAGGTCTTTATTTTAATAGTATCATTTATTTCTCTTTTAATCCCTCAAGTTCACTTTAGGTCCTTGAATTCTTCATGATACATGCAGCTTGGAGGATATAATTTGTAAACTATTCACTCTTATCTTTTGAACTTTCCTTGAAATGTGTTGTCAATCTTGCACTATAAACTATCCTTTTACACTTTCAACTTCTTCTTATCACAAGATCTCTCTTTTCTCCCTTAAAGTATGCTCATACACTGTGGTATTTTATATTGATTGTCCTTTAACAAAAAAAAATTCTAGGTGTCTTAGAAGTCTCCTTCTAATGTTGTTTTTAAACAAACTATAAGGTTGGCTCTTCTCCATCAATTGCAATGATTGTCCTACTCTGTGACTTTCCTTCTTTGAAGATGAGAATAGAAAATATAAATATGATACAAGATGACCATGTATGGGTAGCTTATATCTAGATACCAAAGGCCATCCATAAGACTTTAAAAAACCTTATCCATGTCATATCTCATGAGTCTAATCTCATAAAATATACAAATCAGGACCAGTGGCTTTACAAGTATCTATAAAAAATCTAGATGAAATAAACACCCAAGCTCTCCAAAAGTGAAAAATAGGTATGTACATGTATGCAACAAATATCCTGAGACTTTTTTCAAGGGTATGTGGGCAGGGAAAGTAGAATCCTCTATAAAATTTTGTGCTATGTGCGATGTGATATGCAAGCATCTTATTAACATTGGTTTCATAGAAAAATTATAATCTATACTAAGCCTATAATACAAAATCAATGCAACAGTTACCTTCTTGAGTTGGTTCCTTATCAATACACACATTGCTATACCGAGGCCTCTCAAATATAGCTCATATCCTTTGTGCATCAACATAAGCCTATTACGGAACAAGTTTCATGGACTTTGTACCTTGAAGTTTAGCATTCATCTTTGAGAGTTTTTTCCATCAAACCCTCCAACTTGTTGTGATGTCTTATCATCATTTGTCACTTGACATTGCCACATAGTTGTCTGCCTTTTCTTAGGCATCTAATCCATATTTATATGATTTCTTTTTTATTGTTGTCTCTAATTTTAGTGCACTCTTTCACCACCATACAACTAATCATATCACCAATCTCTTGGTCATGTAGTCTTTTTCCCCTTTATCTCTTAAAATAATCTTTTATTCATGATTTTTTTCTCATTTAATGACCATGCTACCCCTTGTATGATCATAGACCAGTAACACAAAATCAAAAATTCCTTTGTCATAAGAATGCAATGGATTTAGATATTATAGTATGGAATGGATTTATTACAACCTAGAGCTGCTATGATAAGAAACACACATTTTTGTGAAGAAACACTAATTCATCATGAGCAAAGTGAGTTATTGCATTATGGAAATACAAGTGCACATGTAGAATTTTCAAAATTCATGCAAGATGGTTGAAGATGTGTAGACATTATAGATGGTACCATAGATGGTTATAAGAAGCTATGATTAATTGTTATAACAACCCATGTAAATATCAACATAGCTACCATAAAACAATCCCAGTATTTTAGAACACTATTTGCATAGTGCTCTTGAATTACAAAAAAATTACTTTTGTAGCCAATTGGGGTTGCTAAAAACTTTGTGACACATTCCCAATGTAATCATTTACCAAGGGGAAATTATTAGGGAAATATCTTGTGAAGCTCCATTTATATCATAAAAATAAGCCTCCAAAATAGAGATATCTAGCCTTTCTTTCTTTGATTTTTTATATTATCTAAATGAACTTGAAAACCAAAGAAATTTTAAGGAAACCCATCTAACTACTTGAATTTTTATCTAATCATCCTGAAACCCTCTATCTTACATTTTCTTCTTGTGATTCCTCCTTTTTCACAACACTATTATGTAGTTATGATTTCCCTAGTCATTTTCACTCTAACTATTCCCTTTATCCATTGTTGCATCTACAACATTATCAACTTCAATCTCCCTAAAAGTAGAGATGGACCATACTTATGTCTAGTTTTTTTATTCCACATCAAGAAAATGAGATGCACTACCAATTCTTATCTTCCCGGCATTGCAACTCTTTGAATGAATTATTGCATGATGTTTGAAACTTGTTGTTCAACTGTGAGTGGGGACTCTTTGACATGATTGTAATCCGAAAAAGTTGACTAATCCAAGAACCTTTTAAAACCCTTTCCCTTTTTCTATACCAAATAGGGATTCAACAATATTTTTACATTTTAAGAACAAATATTACATGGCTTCAACATAAGGCTAATGATTATCATGATCATTGTCCCCTTCAATTATGTCCATCAATGACTACATAAAATTTCATTATTATAGGTCATAGCTAAATGTCCTTAGCAACAATTTTATCAACTACAAGCATCTCATTTATCTTGGATTATTTTACTCTAATCATGTCTATGATTGTGACTATCCTTGCATAGAGGTCTTCAAAACTTGTGCTCTGCCTTTTGTGATACAAACCAATTCCCTTCAAAATTGTTAGTTACATTGCTCCATAGTAATCCTATACATGACACATGACAAACTCCTAATTCCTATTTTTAAATATCTTGGTCTTCAATAACCTGTATTTTTTATTTCCACTAACAACACTAGAAGGCGAAATTGCATTTGTTACCTTAGTGTCAATTAAATTAACTAAACTCGGGATTTTAAATGACAATACAGGAAATTTGTATTTTTTATTTGTATTCTCCATAGGTAACACATGTTCACCAAGATTAAGAAATTTTGTTCCTATAATAGATGGCTACCCCTTTATTCCTTGTGATAATCAATATTTATCTCTTACTCTTCCACATACATATTTTTGTATGGGCTAAAAAAACATGATCTCCAAGACTCCATCAATGATTTCCATGATTTTGAAAAATTTGCATGTTATTCCTCATCACCTCTAACTACCTCAAGATATTTCCTTTAAAGCTAATAAGTGGAAGAAAATAGTAATCCCATGTTTCATACCTATGCAACTTATAAGCTAAGTGTCAAAAAAATTAAAACTCCATGTTTTCTCCTTCAAAATGGTGTTTGAAATAGTCTTGGCCACCATGGTAGTTTGTAAACTTTGTGCAAGGAAAGAGTAAGTAAAGCCCTAATAGCTCGACTTGGTCAAGTGAAACCCAAAATTTTGACCAAAATTGCTCCCCTCTAAAATCTCTTGCACGTGGAGTTTAGAATGTTAACATGGGAAAATATTTTAACAAGCTCTCTTTCCCTTCAAAATTTTAAAAAAAATTATGCCAATACTTTTTAAACAACTTTTTAAGGGTGATTTAAGCCATAGGAAAAAATATGCTAACACTTTTGGTGACCTCTAAAGGGATTTTGTTGGATAAAACTTCTAAGACTAGTAGCCTTGCATATCTATTGGGAATAGGAGTCAAAATAATTGAGACAAACTAAAAAAATAGACCCAACAAACAACTGTTAACACCTCAGGGACAACTAACTAACACCTAATTAACTATGCTTCAACACTCAGAGAAAAGATAAACTAACATTTTGCATCAACACTTATTGATTTGAAAGAAAAATCTATTCAAACCTACACTAACAAAAATAAAATGACTTACTCAAAAAAAACCATTAATTGGTTCCTTGAAATAGATTTCTTTTCTCATCAATTTGCAATCCTACACATGTTTATGAGCAACAAAGAGAAGGTGGAGATATATTGAATATTTAACTAGTTATTACAATATCTCTTGGAAGATGAAAGAAATCCTACTTACCTCTTCATATTGGTCATACATGTCTTGAAGTGGATAAGTAGGTTGAATTTATTCTTCTTCAACTACAACTTCATGCTTGGGCGTAAGCACGACTTGTGGTACTATGGTGGCCTCCATTCTGGCTAAATGCCTGATTGGACATCCCTATAAAAGGATGAAAATTGAGCTTTCCTTGTTGGTTTCTTGCTCCTGGGCTACTACCTCATCATTTGACTAACTTGTGAATACCACTTCTTGTGATTGTTTTGTAAAAGGAATAGATATTTATGCCTTATTCTCCTGTTTCTCATTATTTTTCTCTTCTAAAGGCTTAGCATCTAAATTTAAACAAAATGCCTCCAAATCATCCCAAAACAATTCTTCTTCAACCTCTTCCTTGATTTTATGTATAAGAGGACTGATTTTGACCTCATATCATCCCTCCTTGTGTGTGTCAACTTCATCTCTATCTGGAAAAACAAGGTTACCCTCATTTGTCTCCTCACAGAATAAGATCTTTTCATGCTCTTTTTTATCTTCTATCTACTCTAAGACTTGTGATGAAATTAGAATTTGTATGCTACCTTCATCTTCATAAAAAAAAAGGAAGTTCAACAAATGATAATGCTAAATCTTCATTTGCATGATCTTCAAAATGCTTTCCTAGCTAATCATGCTCATAAACCTCTTGTTGCAAGTATGATTTTTCCTCTTCCACATCATATGAAAGTGTACCAATAGAAAAATATTCTTCAATTTATTCCCCAAAAACCTCCTCTTCTTTTTCACTAAACCAACTATCTTGGTGGACAATGGGCCCATGTTTGCAAAGGTGAATGGTGCTAGGACATGAAAGTTGATTATAAAGGTCTTGTTGGTTTTCTTGAGAAGTATGAAAAGGTTGTTAAGTGATACTAGGCTGATGTTCAAAGTCTTGTAAAGGATGAAGGTCTCTAAAACTTGGAATTTCAAGCTCAAAAGAATAACTTGAAGACTTAAGAGGCTTATCTTGCTTAAAGCTTGGAAATTTGTACTTGGGAGGCTCTTATTTTGCACACTAACCCAAAATTCAAGAAGTTGATTGGTCTTCTATCCTTTGTGCTTGGATAAGAAAAATCTTCATCTGCTCTTGTTTGGCAACAATCTCTTTTACAAGAGACTCTTCATATTGTTTCTTTTGTATCTCTATCTCTTCTTTATAAGCCAACTCTTCTTGTCGGAAGTAACATTCTTGGTCTCCTTCAATTTCACTTGTTTACCTTTGAAAATCCAACATTATATCCTTGATGCTTATGTTATCAATATTTGAAGGTTGGCTATGAGGGTAGCTATGTTAGTTGGAGGAAAAATGGCCTTCTTTTGGTTGATCTTGAACATATATACATTTCCATGAGCCTTGAGTAAGGGTGGGAGGGTGGTAAGCATGATGAGAATACTAATAACATGTTGTTAATGGGTTATTTGGTATGAAACTAATAGTACGTTTTGTTTGGTATGGTTGATAGGAGGGTATATGAGAAATATTTTCATGGAATGGATGATGATAGAAAATATCCACATGAAATTAAGACATGATGTAACATCAAACAAGCTGGAAATTTATTGAAAAAATACTTAAAACTAGAATAATGAACATTGATTTTTGTAAAACTTAAACACATACCAACACTTAGTATTCTTCAAACTAGTATATTGAACTTGGAGTCACTAGGTGTGAGAATATTTTGCATCCAAAGGAAGAAATTGCTAACATACACACCAAGTACCAACAATGATAGGACAAGTTTTGAACTGTGATAGTTCAAACAGCCCCACCAGGCATGCCAAAAACTATTGTCATGGAAGTTTGCACCCTTGTTGAGCTAATAAAATCACTCAGCCACCTCACGAAACATGGGATAATCTCCCTAAGCATGGGAACATATGGTGTAGATCAACCTCCAGAGAGGGTTGGTTCCCCTGGAACTTCACCTAATCTAACCTATGCTACTGCTACTTGCAAAGAAAAGAGAGAAGGAAAACATAAAATAAAAACCTAAACTCTAATAAGGTGATGCACCAATATTCTTTGATACCTTCTCAACTACCTTTGCACACACAATTTATCAATGATAATATTGGTTTATACATAAAATAGAGGTGTTATATATCCTTGCATCAATATTTCATAGGAAGGTTATGATCCTCACAATCTTAGGAGGAAAAAAACTACTATCTCTTCACAAATTTGGATTGTTTGCATCGTTTACATAACAAACAACCTCTAATAATGCATATATCTCATGCCTAAAGGTGTTGATAATGAGACACAACATCAAGGATTATCACATACATCACAAGAAATTGCATCAATCATTTGATTACACACAATAAAACAGCTTCTAAGAAGGCTAAAATGCTTAAATTTATTGATTCAAAAGTGTTCACAAACAACTGTGCAAGCTTCAAAATGTGTAACATTTGCTGCTCTAGCTAGAAAGAATTTGAAAGACAGTTACAATACCAAGCTAAGAAAGAAAAGAACTACTGAAAGAACTGGCCTTAGGCTACCTTATAAGCTTCTCAATAGTTACTACAAAATAAGAATATGTGCTTGCTTTGGTTTGTTGGGTCAAACTCCTTGGGTGTCCAGAATTTCTATCCCTATTTTCTAGCCTTGTGCTCCAAAAAGGTGTTTAAGTCAAGAAAATTTCTTACCTTGACCTTTTCCACCATCAATGTCTCATTAGAAATCTTCTAAATAATTGGAGATATTTAAAACTAAGTCAAAACTACCTCCTAGATATGCTCCAACTATTGTGCAACTCATTCAAATGCCCTAAATGCTTGCAACTATTCATAAATCCTTCAATTGCTTATAAAGCATGTGGAAAAAGGCTTGAAATAGTTAAAATGCTTCCTAGGCATGGGATATCTTTAAGGAGTCAGATATTGACATGTGTGTCATTTTTCTTTCTACTTTCAAACAATCTGCAACCACTACCACCTTTTGTTTTGATTTCCACTTGTCTTCTCCTACCTTTATGTTTTATGGGACTATCACTAGCTTCTTGACTTCTCACTATCATAAGGAGTTTCCATTTTTACTATGCCCCTTGAATGGCTTAATCACTTTCATTTGGGCATGTACTATCCATTGGACAGTCTTCTTCACTATATGACCTCTATTCATTAATCCATTGACTTACTTTTCAAGCTCATGATCTTGCCACTGCACTGTCCCTTAAACATTTTCCTACTGTCAAAAGGAGTTGTTCTAACTTAATTCCTTATAAATGCTTGAACTTTCCATCCATGCCAACACCTTTTTCTTATGATTGGTTGTCCTCATGAAGGTCCTCTGAGTGACATGTGAAATTTCCCCTTGAAGGTTGCTCTATTTCTACTCTTTCTTGTTCACTGTGTTTTGAACATAGGACTATACTGCATTCCTTTTCTCATACTTTATCTTTGCACAAGCTTCTTTCCTTGCATAGATCAATTGTACTACTATCCTCTTCCTACTTTACAAGATCTTTGAACTATCCTTTGTTGATGCATGCATAGACCTTTGTACATTAACAACCTTCTTACTCAGACCTCATTTCTTGCATAGTCCCTTATAAGGTTTCATGCATGATAATTATAGACCTCATTAGGTTGAAGGTCAGCATTCATCTTTAAGAAATTTTTTCCATCAAATTCTCTAACTTACTATGATGTCTTATCACCATTTGTCACTTGAAATTTCCACACAGTTGACTACCCTTTCTCAGGCATCTAATCCAAATTTATGAGTGTTTTGATTGATGACTCTAATTTTAGTGCACTCTTTTACCACCATACAAATGATCATATCACCAATCACTTGGTCATGTAGTCTTTGTCCCCTTTATCTCTTAAAACCATCTTTTATTCATGATTTGTTTGATCATTTAATGACCATGCTACCCCCTGTACGACCATAGACCAGTAAGAAAAAATAAAAATTCCTCTAGAGTAAGAATGCAATGGAGTTAGATATTGTAGTATGGCACGGAGTTATTACAACCTGAGCTTCTATTCTAGGAAACACACCATTTTTTGTGAAGAAACACTAATTCATTGTGAACTAAGTGATTTATTGCATTATGGAAATATAGTTGCACATCTAGAATTTTCAAAATGCATGCAAGATGGTTGAAAATGTGTAGACATTATATATGATGCTTGTTAGTACCATGGATGGTTATAAGAAGTTATGGTTAATTTCTATAACAACCCATGTAAATATCAATACAACCACCATAAAATAATCCCAGTATTTTGAAACACTATTTGCACAATGCTACTGAATTTGAAAAAAATTACTTTCGTAGCTAACTATGGTTGCCAAAAAATTTGTGACACATTTCCAATGTAATCAAATACAAGTTGTAAATTATTAGGGAAAACTCTTGTGAAAAATCCATTGATATCATAAAAATAAGCCTCCAAAACAAAGATATCTGGCCTTTCTTTCTTTGATTTCTTAGCTGATCTAAATGAACTTGGAAACCAAAGAAATTTTGAGGACACTCATTTGATTACTTGAATTGTTATCTAATCAGCTTGAAACCCTCTAGCTTGCATTTGCTTCTTGTGATTCTTCCTTTTTCACCACACTATTATGTGGTTATGATTTCCCTAGTCATTTTCACTATAACTATTCCCTTTATCCATTGTTTCCTTTGTAACATTGTAACATTGTCAACTTCAATCTCCCTAAATGTAGAGTTGGCACCATAATTATGTCTAGTTTTTTCCTTCCACATCAAAACACGAGATTCACTACCAATTCTGATCTTCCTAGCATTGCAACTCTCTGAATGAATTGTTGTATAATTTTTGAAACTTGTTATTCAACTGTGAGTGGAGGTTCTTTGACATGACTACAATCTACCAAAGGTGACTAATCCAAGAACCATTTAAAGCCCTTGCCCTATTGCTATACCAAAAAAATATTCAACATGATATACATTTTAAGAACAAATATTACATGGCTTCAACATAAGGCTAATCATTATCACGAGCATTGTCCCCATCAATTATGTTCATTAATGACTACTTGAGATCTCATTATTGTAGGTCATAGCTTTTTCCTCAACAACAATTTTATCAACTACAAGAATCTCATTTATATTGGATTAGTTTTACTTCTAATCACATCTATGATTGTGATTGTCCTTGCATAGAGGTCTTCAAAACTTGTGCTTTGCCTTTTGTGATACAAACTAATGCCCTTCAAAATTGTTAGTTACACTACTCCACGGTAATCCTATACATGAAACATGACAAACTCCTAATTCCTATTTTTAAATATCTTGGTTTTCAATAACCTGTATTTTTTATTTCCACTAACAACACTAGAAGGCGAGATTACATTTGTTACCTTAGAGTCCATTAAATTAACTAAACTGATTTTTAATGACAATACAAGAAATTTTTGATTTTTCATGTGTATTCTCTATAGGTAACACATGTTCACCAAGATTAAGAAATGTTGTTCCTATAATAGATGGCTACCCCTTTGATCCTTGTGATAATCCATATTTATCTCTTACTCTTCCATGTACATGATTTTGCATGAGCTAAAAAAACATGATCTCCAAGACTCCATTAATGATTTCCATGAATTTGAAACATTTTCATGCTATTCCTAGTCACCTCTAACTACCTCAAGATATTTCCTTTAAAGATAATAAATGGAAGAAAGCAGTAAGCCCACGTTGCATATCTATGCAACATAGAAGTATAAAAAAAATTAAAACTCCACATTTTCTCCTTCAAAATGGTGTTTGAAGTAGTCTTGGCGCCATAGTAGTTTGCAATATTTGTGCAAGGAATGAAAAGAGTAAGGAAAACCTTAACGCCTTGACTTGGTCAAGAAAAACCCAAACTTTTAACCAAAATTGCTTCCCTTTAAAATCTATTGCATATGGAGTTTGGGATATTAACCTGGGAAAATATTTCAACAAGGTCTCTTACCCTTTGAAATTTTAAAACATTTTTGGCCAAGACTTTTTAAACAACTTGTTAAGGCTGATTTGAGTCATAGGAAAAAATATGCTAATAGTACTAAAAGGATTCGAGTCAGTAAGGAAAAGAGACTTTAGACTTAAATTATTTCAAATACCAAATGCTATTCATCAAATAAATGTTAGCTTATATGAGGATTAGCAAGTTGTTTTATGCCACATCACTCATGAAACACATGGCTTCACTAGCAGGCAAGTTGTATTATGCTAGGTGGCCATGTTAAAAAGGGTGTTCATGACACACCATAGCAAATTCCAATATTTTCTAGGTGAATTTCACAAATGAGGATACACACGGGCTAGTGAAGTCTGATATTCACTCGGTGAGCCCCCAAGACAAGGTAAAATGAGACACACACACTAGGTCTACAAGGTGTGCTCACAACAGTAAGGAAGCTAAGGTAGCAGAACAACTTCCTACACTAATCTTGAGAGGAGAATAATGCAAAAAATTTACAGTTCTTTAAAAGTTATAGAAACTTAAACAAAAATAAACATAAATATCATGCATACCACAACACAGTGATTTACATGGGGAAAACCATTTTGGGAGAAAAACCCCACACTCCAAAATTCACCCAATATATTATTTAGAAACCACAAAGATTACAATATACTTGAAGAGAAAGCTTCTCATAGGAGTATCACCAACCAGAGGTCCACATGAAACACAACCGCTATCAGACTCTCAAAATACATCACAATACACAACCGTAGTATAATTCCCTCATAAATAGGGTTTCCTTCAAGGGAAATTCAATCCATTAAATTATTGACTGTCAGATTTGAACCCTAATGATGAAAGGTCCATATTAAGTACAATATAATTTACATAAAATGTGGCTTTCGGGGGCACTTCCCCCGAAACCCCATCATGGTGCATGACCCTTAGACCCCTACAGGGGGTACACCCTACACCCCCCTATGCTAACTTATCAATAGTAATTTATGTATATTCAAGGCTGAGACACATTTTCCCAATAAATATCCCACTTGTTGAACAACTTGCAAGAGCAATGAGAGGGGGTATAATATCATCTCTTAATTGCTAGGGGCTGAAAGGTCCATAGACTCTTAACACCATCTAAACTTATATGTGCTCAGAGGCTTAGTTAAAGAATCAGAAAAGATCATCATAGTCTCTACCTTGACCAACTTCACCCTTCCATCTTTGACCAGATATCTAACAAAATGATACCATACATCAATGTGATCGGTCTTGGCATGAATTGTCAGATTCTTGACTAGACATATTGCACTCTGACTGTTGCAATAAATTTTCACTACACCCTATTTTAATTTGTAAGAGAGGGGGACTAACCATGTCAAGGATCTAAGTCACAAAGAGTCGAGAGTGGAGGAAAATTACCTCACTCTAAAGGGATGTTTTAGGATGAGGATTGAGAATGAAGAGAACTATGAAGTACTTTTGTCACTCTACAAACCCAAAATTCTATTTGGGGCTAAACAAGTCAATTTATGGAGTCTGAACTATACCTCAGATAGCTCTCTATCTGAGGACGACAACATGGGTCTGGAAGGATAGTGCAGCACACTGGAGTCTCTCTAGCGCGCTAGCATTCATACGGCCAAAAAACATGAAATACAATGGGAAAACTATCAGAAGCCTATTGACAGCCTAACTAGTTGGTTTTAATGAAATAAATAGAATAATGAAGTATCAAAAGTAAATGTGGAGATGATAAAGCAAGTAGATAAAAGTTAGGGTGACAAATATTATCTCACAAAAGCACCAATTCGCTAGCTAGCTCCACACATGTGCTCCCCTACAGACAAGAAAGAAGGGGAAAATTGATGGGGATGTATAGGGGCTTGCCTCAATCAAACCCTTGCTTTGTTGTTTCCACCTCCACAAACAACCAAAAAAGAAATGGACTAGAAAAGTATAGCAAAGGAAAGAAAGAGAGATTGTTGAACAATACAAAACAATACTATGCTACTCAATAAAATCACAAAAGGGAGAGTGAAGTGTTACCACCTCCACCCAACGGCTCTCAAGGCCAATGAAGGGATAATGCACGCAATGAACTTGGAAAAGTAACCACATCCATAGTGGCGATGAAGGGAGGTCTCGCAAGACTCCAAGCTCGCAAATTTTGTGGTAGAGTGGCATGTGAAAAAGTGAACTTGATGGAGTTTCCATCTGCTACAATGTTCAAATAGACTTGTGAAAAATGGAGAGACTGCTAGAATTGTGAGAGGATGAAGTGAAAAAATTCTTGAGAATGTGAAGAAGTGAATTGATGTGTGAAGTGAATTCTTTTGAAGGTGGGATGAGAAGGAATAAGCCATTTTTAGGTCGATTGGTCAACAAAAGGATGTTACAATTCATCCCCAATGAGGAATGTAATGCTTCTACCTACTTCAGACATGGGAATCCATCAAAGATGGCAGCATGTTGCGCAAATGTTTGTGCACCACGCTTGTGTCCCCGAAAAATGGTCTCTCACCCACACACAGGACAAATACCAAGTGGGTAGAAGACAGGTGGTGATGTGAAATTTTTCCTTCATATTTGATTTTCTAAGGTGAGGGTATGCAAAAGAGGAATTTACACAAGGGGTGCAAATTCACTCCTATACATTTTTCCCCCACTTTAGCGAACGAGTATCAATGAGTGTCCAATAAAGTAGATTGAAGAGTTAGAGATGTATACCTAAACCATTGAGGAAGCAAACCATGATTTGATGAACTCGAAAGTGTAGGGTAGGAAAAGGACTCTGCAAGTACTCTCTCTTGAGGAGTTTCATACAAAAGGACTTTGTAGCCCTACAGAACTATGAAGTTGCACAAATTACACCGAAAGCCCTCAGACCAATGATGGACAAATCTCGTAGGATGTAAGCGCCTCAAAAGCCTATAGACCTACAAGAAGGCATTCACCCAAGTACTCTCTCATGAAGGAAGCCTAGTGAAAGGGGACTCCACAGAGTCAGATTGGAAAGTGGCTTCACAGGCATACCTGCAAAGCAACATGTTAATCCGTAGATAAAACATGCTAGAAAACAAAAAAGCAGCCACACAGGAAAACAAGAAGAGAGTCAAAAAGTTGAAAATATTTCAAAGGGGTCCCTTAGGAATCCTTCAAAAGAAGAGGGGTCCACTCAAGGGACACATTGTTTGAAAGTGTAGGAATTTTTTTTCACAAATCAATTCATCATCAAGGAATCCTTTCGAAAGATGTTCATTTCATCAAGGAATTCTAAAGGAATAAAATGCTACCTCATGAGGGGAAGGTCAAGGCTTCTCCCACACAAAAAATTTGCTCCCTCCTCGGAGGAAAGTTTTCAAGTTCTTTCTTTACAAACCCATGATGAAGGAAACACGTTCTGTTAGGGGTCCCAAGTTGAGAATGTGACTTTTGAAAAAGGTTGCAAATATTTTTTAGAAAAGATTCATCAGTATGAATGTGTTTTCTGAAAATCAAAACATTGTGAAAGTAATGTTGTCACACATACGAGGGACAACTCAAGCAAAGAAGAGAGAAATAGAAAAGAGTGAAATAGAAATAGCAACATTATGAACAAGAGACACATGGGTCATCTAATATTTCATGGTCAAAGCTGCTCATATATTAGTATAGTATATAAATGAACTATCATCAACCCCCTACTATATCAGAACATGCGAAGAATGCACAAGAAGACAAAGTAAAAATTAAAAAATGGGTCAACATGGAAGGGAAGCCTAAATGCCCCCAACACTTTGCATTGTCCCCAATTTTCCAAAAATAAAAATACATAACAAAGGAAGAATGATGGAACAAATAGAGGAAGTTTACAACACATAATCACTCCTATATCCAAGCACCTACAAGGGTAACAAGGGTCATCCAGGAACACATAATGCAAGCACGAGGGAACATATCAAAAAAGCCACACATCTAATCTAAAGGTAAAGAAGAGGCCTCCCCTTAACACTCATTGACCAAGAGGTCATCCACTTCCCAATCTAGATCATTATAAGGGGAAGGCGGAAAAGCTTGCAGTGGTGGAATATTAAGGGGAGGTGCTTCTAACCCTCCCACAACAAGGGATAAGGAAGGCGGCCTCACAAGGTCTTCTCCACTAGGCTCTTGTGGAGCGATGGTCAACAAATTTGCGAAGATCATTGAAAAGTTTGAGACCTTTTCCATAGAGTTAAACATGCATTTTACAGGAGTGCCATATGTGACCTCAACATATGGGGAGGACAATTCCCAGAATTCACAGATTGGCTCACCGAGTGAGTTGGGAGCAATGAAAAAATCAAGGGAAGCTAAAACTTGCTCCATCACTAGGACAAAACAAGCTAGTGTAGGACAACCCTTTGAAGGAGGTGGGATCCTCTAACACCCTCCATTTCTAGAAGGGACAACCTCCACCTTCTGCTTCATCAGGGGATGTGAACTTCCCACATATGAGGCGAGAGGCATGGAAGAGGAGGAGAAAACCACGGTGGACACCACCAAGGTATTTGACATGTACACAAGTTTAGGAAATGGCAAGATGTCTGAGAGGGACATCAAAAGAGGTGACTCTAATAGCCCCCACAGGATACCAAGGAATAATATCTAGTGTCATGCACAACATGCATGAAACCTTCATGGGATAATTTTAAACACTTATGAATGAAAAAAGTGATTTCGTTCATGGAAGCTAGCCTAGATATGCCTAACTTCACCTTGAACAACTCAGATTCTGAGATAACATCAAAGGTTGTGTTCATAGCCCTATATCCAACTAGGATAGAAAGAGTTATTGAGCCATAGGGCTTGAGAGAGAGGCCATCATGCATACGAATGGTAGAATTTATTTCTTCATACTACTCCCTTTGTAATGAATTCATCCATAATGTCTCCTCTATGATAGCATTCACTTAGCTCATGAGGTCAACTAAGACACCTGTCATAGTGTTCTCATTGAGGCAAGCAGGAATGTAGAGGGGAGAGGGCTTGTTATTCAAGGGCATGTCCTATGCAGTGAATATCACGTCTAGTGAACCAGTCATAGGCTATTGGGAAGGAGTAACCATGACCATGTTAACATATGCCAAGGGTTGAGTAGAAGAATTAGAGGGGTCAAAAATTAAGTTAGTAGAGTGAGACGAAATGGGTCTGTGTATATCTGCAACTCACTATTGGCCTTGACCACAAATTTATTTGCATTTTGTTTAGTCCCATTGAGACAAATGGTACCATCATCAATGTGGTCCTCTATCTCATGACGCAGGTGCATACAATGTTTGTTATCATATCTATTAACCCAATGGTACTAACAAAAATCATTCACATCATACCAATCAAGATAAGGTTCCTTGAGAGGTTGAGGGTTTTCCAAATTTATGATCTTATCCTTCAACAACTTTTGCAAGATGGAAGAATAAGATTCTGCTAACTTTGTAAACTTTTTGTTGTGTCTGAGGCCATTATCATTTGTCATGGTGATTACATTCACAATAGCCTTACCTTTTCCTGAGATAGATACAATGGATTTCCTTTTGAATGGGAGTGCGAGGAGGATCCCCCAAACTGAACTACCATCTACTAATATTCTCGTAACATAGCACATAGATGTGTAAAAGAAGGGTATTTCATGAGGGAAAACTTTTCCTGCCAAGGTCTCTGCAGGTTTCCTATGAATACCTTCTGCACATCAGAATCGGGTAGCGGGTACGAGATATGTGAAAAGAGCACTTGATATCACACTATCAAATTAGTTATCTTCTCACTATCCCCCTACTTACATTGGATGAGATCGGAAAAGATCATCTTCGGTTCGATGTTATCTTGGAACTGTCAGAGAAACTAATTCACGAGTTGATCAAATGAAAATATAGAATTTTCGGGCAAGGAACAATATCACTCGAGTGTTGTATCTTTAAGAGATCAAGAAAAAAAAATTACATCAATGTGTCATGATGGAAGAAGTATGTGCACATGGTGTTAAAGGAAAAACATGCGTTTGTAGGTCCCCTTTGCCACCATACTTCTTGAATTTGGGAATCTCCATTCCTTGTGGGAAGGGAGTACTCAAGATTGCTACCGATAATGGGCTACATTGGAAGAACGGCTAGAAGATAGGTTGGGTAGAGGCCTGGGAAAGGCTTGCCAACTACTTTTGCATTCAACCCATGTTCTGAAGAAGGGCATTCAAAATAGGGTCAAAAGATGATAGAGGACTAGTGGAACCTCTAGAGCCACCACCATCAGAACCACCTTGGGAGCTGCCTCTGGAGCCACTGTTGTGACCATTGTCAAGGCCACCTCCACTACCAAAACCACCACCATGACCTCCACCAAAGACTCCTCCGCTAGTACCACCTCCGCTACCAAAGCCACCACCACTCATTCCATAGGAGCCCCCACCATTCGAGGTAGTAGGAGGGGTGTTTTACTCACCTTAAGAGTGTCAAGCCTTTGGGAAGTAGAAGAAACACTACTTGAGGGCCTTGTTTCAGCCATGCACACAGATGTAGTAGGCATTGAAACACCTATTTGTATTTCATAGGCATTAAGCACTTCTCCTTGGGTGGTACTGGATCTAGGCCTGTATGAAGGGATATAAGCTTCAATTATGTCAGAAAGGCCTCGTAGAAATTCTATGCCTGTTTGATCCTTCCCTAACAAATGCCTCACCTCACTAGTAAGCTTAGTGGCTCTCACCATGCTCAGTACTTTCTCCAAATAATTTATAAGTTCTAACAGTCTATTATCTAATGCCATAAGGTTTTCCATAGGAATATGCACAACATCATCCTCATCTATGGATGAAGGCATAGGAGATGTTGGAGGGGTAGATACACGAGTGGTTTCTTCCATGAAACCCATCTCATCAACATAATTCATAGGAAAACTAGTGGTACGATCACTTGCTATGCCAGTAGAAAAATTGGAGGTAAAACTAGAAGTGACCTTCATCTTCTCCATCGGTAAGTGTCGCATGCTTCTCCTAACAACGTACCCAAAAGTTGTGGACTAGGTTGTGATGCTCATAAACCTTCACAACACTCAGAGATGACAACCATCAGATGCAGGGGGAAAGTCTCGACATAGGTGAATGGATAGACGTTGTTCACGTCAAGTTCACCAAAAATGTAAGAGAGAGGGACCAACCACATCAAGGCTCAAAGTCACAAAGAGCTGAGAGCAAAGGGATTCCCTAACTTACCTCACTCTAAGGGGATGTTTTGGGATGAGGACCGAGAATGAAGAGAACTATGAAGTACTTCCAATCACTCTATAGACCCAAAATTTTATTTGGGGCTAGATGAGTTGGTTTTTGGATTCTAAAGTGTACCTTAGATAGCTCTCTATCTGAGGATGGAAACATAGGTTTGGGACAACAATGTGGTGTGTTGGTGTCTCTCTAGTGTGTTGGCATCTATACAATTAGAAAATGTGAAATACAATGGGAAAACTACTAGAAGCCTACTAACAACCTAGCTAGCTGGTTTTAATGAAATAAACAAAATAATGCAGTACCAAAAGTAAATGTGGAGATGATAAATGCAAGTAGATAAAATCTAGGGTGACAAATATTATCTCACAAAAGCTAGATTTCACCAGCTAGCTCCATGCACGTGTTCACCTACACACAAGCAAGAAGGGAAAAATTGTTGGGGTTGTATAGGGGTCTGCCTTAGTCAAACCCTCACTTTGGTGTTTCCACCTCCATGGACAGCCAGAAAAGCAACAGAGTAGAAAAGTATGATAAAGGAAAGAAAGAAATATTTTTGAACACTAAAAAATAATACTATGATACTCAATCAAATCACAAAAGGGAGACTGAAGCGTTGCCACCTCCACCCAAAGGCTCTCAAGGGCAATGAAGGGAGAATGCAAGCAACGAACTTGGTAAAGTCACCACAACCATAGTGGTGATGAAAGGAGGTCTCACAAGACTCCAAGCTCACAACTTCTATGGTAGAGTGGCACATGTAAAAGTGAATTTGATGGAGTTTCTAGCTACTACAATGCTCAAATGGACTTGTGAAAAATGGATGAGACTACTGGAATTATGAGAGGATGAAGTGAAAAAATGTGTGAGAATGTGAAGAAGTTAAGTGATGTGTAAAGTGAGTGCTTTTGAAGGTGGGATGAGAAGGAATGGGCCATTTTTCTAGTCAGTTGGTCGACAGAAGGACATTACAATTCATCCCCAATGAGGAGTGTAACACCTCTACCAACTTAAAATGTGGGAATCCATCAGGGACGACAATGCACTACACAAACATCCACACACCGTGCTTATGTCCCCAACAAATATTCTCTCACCCACACACAAAAAAAATTCCAAGTGGGTAGAAGGAAAGTGGGTGATGTGGAATTTCGCCTTTGGATTTGATTTTCTAAGGTGAGGGTATGCAAAAGAGGAATTTACACAAGGGGTGCAAATTCGCTCCTATACAGTTTTATTCCAATATTTGAGCATAGTATCTTAATCCAAATGGATTCTTTACAAGCATGAGTAGCAGCCATATACTCAACTTCAGTAGTGGACAAAGCAACCACAACCTATTGCTCACTCATCCAACTAAATTCACCACCAAATAAAGTAAACACATAGGCACTGGTGGATCGTCTACTATCAACATCACTGCCTAGTCTGAATCCACATAACCATTAATATCAAGGGAAATCTCATCTCCAGTCATATTACTATGATAAGACAAGGAATAATATGAGGTACCATGCAAATGTTTGAAGACTCTTTTAACTGCATCCCAATGAACTCTACCTGAATTAGACATATATCTAGAAAGAACTCCCACTGCTTGGGTAATGTCCGGTCTAGTACAAACCATAGCATACATAAAACTTTCAAGTGCACTTTGGTAAGACATTCTACTCATGTCTTCCATATCTAAAGGGGATGTAGGACAATCTGAAATAGATAGCTTTGTTCCAGCTAAAATAGGAACACACAATGGTCTAAAATCCTACATATCAAACCTCTATAAAATTGAATTCACATACTTACTTTGGCCAAGCTATATGCTTTTGTTCACTCTATCTCTTCTAATTTCCATCCCAAGAATGTGTTTACCTTTCACCATGTAGTGTTGTGGTTGTGTCATATAAATATCCTCCTCCAAGTCACCATGAAGGAAAGTAGTTTTCACATCCATTTGCTCAACCTCTAAATCATAAGCACCAGCAATAGAAAGAAAAAATCTAATGCATGTCATTTTTGCAACATAAGAAAATATCTCACCATAATCAACACCCTCAACTTGAGAGTAACCTTTTGTAACCAACCTTGCTTTGTACTTCTCAATACTTCCATTTGAACCAATCTTTTTCTTGAGCACCCATTTTTAACCAATATGTTTTCTTCCTCTAGGCAATGGTACAAGATCTTATGTATCATTCTTTTTCAAAGCTGTCATTTCTTCATCCATGGCAATCTTCCAGGATTTTGCATCATTCATACCTAATGCCTCTTCTACCGATCTTAGTTCATCCATGTTAGTATTCAAAGAAAAAATACATCTCCAATCATCAGGTGAATACCTTTTAGGTGGTTGTCTATGTCTTGTAGACCTACAAACAAGCTGAGTTGGAGGTTCTTCCTCCTCTTCTGAAGATTCAGAACTAGATCCTCAACTTCTTATCTATTCATGTGTCTCGATTCAACTTTCTCAAGTTTACAAGTAAATTGAATTACATCTTTTTGTTCACTTTTTATGGCTGCAATGTAATAGAAGAAGGCTTAGTTTCTCTAAAAATAACACTTCTACTATGTATTACCTTCTATGAAATAGGATCCCAAAGCTTCTATCCTTTCATACCATAACTGTATTTGATGAAGATACATTTCATAGCCTTGTTCTCCAAATTTTTCTACTTCTCCTTTGGCACATGCACATATGCCTCACAACCAAAAACTCAAGATTTCTTAGTGAAGGATTGTGACCTAACCATGCCTCTATAGGCATCTTATCAACAAGATTTGATGTAGGAGACCTATTAATCAAGTAAAAATCAGTGGAATAGCTTCAACCCAAAACCTTTGTTCTAGACTAGCACCACTCAACATACTCCTAGCTTTCTCCATCAGTGTCCTGTTCATTCTTTTTGCAACTCCATTCTACTGTGGAGAATATAGAGTTTTATTTTGTCTATGAATACCACAATCCTTATAGAATCTATCAAAATCATTAGAGAAAAATTCACTACCATTATCATTCCTCAAACATTTTATTTTCTTTCCAATCTACAACTCAAGCATTGCTTTAATTTCTTTAAATCAATTGAAAACTTCAGATTTACTCTTTAAAAAATATACCCATGTCCTTCTATTGTAATCATCAATAAATGGAACATAATATGTGGATTTACCAATTGAAGGAACATCTACAGGACAAAATACATTAGAATGAATAAGATCCAATACACCACAAGGTTTATGAGAACTCGAGTAAAATTGAATGTGATTTTATTTTCCATAAATGCAATGCTCACATAAATCAAACTCAAGATTACAATCAGACAAACCTTCAACAAGGTTTTTATTTTTCAATGTGCTTAGACCCTTTTCTCCAATGTGGCCAAGTCTTTGGTGCCATAACATAGTTTTCTCTATAGGTAACTTTGATTCAAAAGAAATAGCATCCTTGGGTACCCGAAAGCCATGACCATTTGTTGAAGATGAAGCCCTCACCTCTTCCACAAACTCACTTTTCACAAAAGTACTATTACACTCAATAGTGAATGCATCAATCTTATACAATGTGTCATATCTGACACCTCTAGTAATCACCATAGCACCTCTAACCAACTTGCATCCTGCATCAGAAAATACTACCTACACACCTACATTTATTAGTTTGCTCCCATATAACAAATTTTGTGTTAATTCGGGGATGTGCAACACACCATTAATCCTTTTTATTCTACCATCAGAAAACCTGATTTTAACTTTACCAAGGCCAAAATATTTAAATAAGAATCATCACCCAAGTACACCTTACCTCCATCGAATTCTTCGTATTCAAAAAAAAATCCTCTATTAAAATTCATATGGAAAGTTGCATCCGATTCAATTAACCATGCATCATTACCTACACAGGTTTCCAAAGCTACAACATCTTCTTTCTCATAATCAAAACCAGAATTGAATCTCTTCTTTTTCTTCTTCTTTTCTTCTTTGCTTTCTTTACGAATATTTCCAAGCTTGTTGTAGTTCCAACAAACAACTTTGGACTTTCCAAGAGATTTGGATCTCCCCTTGGACTCAAATTTATCACACTTCTCATTCTTATTTCCTTTTTCATTAGGTCTTCCAAGAAAATTTAAGGCCTCCTTGGAATTGATGGATACCTTCCTCCTCATCTCTTTAGAAAGAAAAGAATCCACCACATCTTCAATCTTCAATATAACAAAATTACTACCGATAGCCATAACAAGAGAATCCCACAAATCAAGAAAAGAACAAAGAAAGATCTCAAATTTCTCTTCCTCATCCATTTTGACACCACTTGATGCCAAATGAGTCACCAACATATTGAATGCTTCAAGGTGGTCTCTAATTCATCCACCCTCTTCCATTCTCAAGGAATACAACCTCTTCCTTAAGAAAATCTTGTTCACTAAAGATTTAGATTGATACATCTCACCAAGCTTCTTCCATAGTTTTGGTGCAAAGGTTTCTTCATGGACATTGATTAAAATAGAGTCTGCCAAGCATAATATAATTAGACCCTTGGCTTTACATTCCATAGCATAATATTGAGAATCCTGAGTAGGATTTGTAGACCTTGAAACATTTTCATCAACAACATCCCACAGATCTTGATCTATCAACAGATCCTCCATCTTCAGCTTCCACATCTCAAAATTATTTCAAAAAAAATTATCCACCTTATTCTCTCTGATGAACTTTCCATCTAAAAATTCTTGCAACAAGATCACAAAGTATCTTTTGCACAAGCTCCCATTGAAATTTGGATTAGTTCAAAAAACCCAACAACCCACAACTAAAACCAAAGGTGATTAGGATCTAATACTAGTTGTAAGGAAGCTAATGTAGCGGAACAACTTCCTACACTAATATTGAGAGGAGGATAATGCAATTTAACTTTTACATATATTTAACAGTTACAAAAATTTTAAAAGAAATAAACATAAATATTATGCATGCCACAACACAGTGACTTGCGTGGGGAAAACCATTTTAGGAGAAAAACTCCACACTCCAAAAGCCACCCAATATATTATTCAGAAACCACAAAGATTACAATATACTTGTAGAGCAAGCTTCTCACAGGAGTATCACCAACTAGAGGTTTGAAGGCAACACGACCGCTATCAAACTCTCAAGATACATCACAATACATAGCTATAATACAACACCCTCATAAAATAGGTTTGTCTTTTAGGGCAAGTCAATCCATCAAAATATTGACCATCAGGTCTAAACCCTAATGATGAATGGTCCAGATTTACAATAATAAAATATACATAAAATGTAGTTTTTGAGGGTGCTTCCCTGAAATCCCTATTGAGGCGCATGGCCCCCAGGCCCACTGTTAGGGGGGTGAGCCCCCTGAACCCCCACAGAGGGTACCCCCCCCCCACGCTAATGTATCAATAGTACTTTATGTATTTGCAAGGTTGAGACACATTTTTCCAATAATAACAACCATACCAAGAGTTATACTCCCTGATAACCTTGATAAGGTGCCACAAAATGATCAAGGTACCATGTCAAAACTACACTAAGTTCAACTCCCATAAAAAAAGTGGAGCAAAAATTCCAAGGTTTAACGTCATGGGGGGTATGGATATGACAAGGTTTAACATCATGGGGAACAAATATGATAAGGTTTAACATCACAGGGGATGAATATGACAAGGTTTGACATCACAGGGGATGAATATGACAAGGTTAGAATCTTAAGGGATGTTGCAATAATATCACCACAAAAGGTAACAATCAAAGGGTCTTTTCTTAATACATGAAGGTCACACATTAGGGAACATTACCCATGATATCACCATTGAGACAGGACTAGTCAAGGAATATAAAATCACACCTTAAGGCATACAAACCATAGCATCACCACTAAGAGGAATGTCATATGCCAAGAAATGTCACACTCTTATGGGACATCAAGTCTGATATCATCAAAAATGATACATGTCGTATGGATTAAGAAGACCACACTTTGGTTGAAAAGGTCACACCTCCTAGGAGATGTATGTTATCATCACTAAGAAGGGACCATTTCCTATGCAAACAAAGAGTGGGGGACTATATGCCCCCCTTTAAAATATTAGTGTACTTGCTACTTTAAGGAGATAAAAATGGATCTCTTTCTAGAAGGAATACTCCTAGGGGATGACTAACTAACCCCTTTTCCCCCAAGTATAGGGACAAAGTTGATCCCAATATGGTGTTCCTTGCAAGATTAAAAAATTATTGCATTAAGCTATGTTTATACCTTCATGAATGGTAGTGAATATGTTATGATATTAAAACTACCACATGGAAAGGAGCACAATAAATTTTTTAATCTACGACACGTTCAAATTAATCCTTGTAGAGATTAAATTCTCTCAATATCTTATTTAAAGCACAACATTCATTAGTGAGGTATCCAAGTGTTCTATGATATGCACAATAAGACATTTTTGTACTCTTTCCTTTCTTATATTATCATTCACATATAGGTGGTAACGTGATAATTCCTAAGTTGAGAAGTGTGTCTAAGGTATTTTCAATCTTAGTTATAGTATGTAAAAAGGGTAACTTTTAAAGATTTTATTTCTTGGTTGGTGGTTTAGATGTTTGTTGTGAAAGAGGAGGATCTTGGTAACCTAGTACTTTAGTATCTTTGGATGGTGTTTTCTCCAAAAGGGAATGGACTTCATGTTCATGCTTAATGTCACATCCTTGTTCTCAAAAATCCTAAAGCCTTTCCCATAAGTCTGTTCCAAGTTAATGGATGTGTTTGTAACTTTATGCTCATATGATGGGGGGTTGGTTGATGTGATTTCCTTATGATTGTTATTGATAGGTTTCTCCATGCATGTTGTTTGAGATATACCTTGTGATTCAATTTCCAAATGTAACAAAGTGAATGTTTCAAGTGATGACATGATAGGATTGTGTTGGTATGGAGTGATAGGCCATTACATTGAGGGATTTAAGGTTGCATTATTCTCAAGGTTACATACAAAATTTTGTATGAACTCATGCATTCTCTCTTCATCTTGACCTATGACATAAAAAATACTTGTAATAGGAGGTGTATCATGAATGTCATTAACACTAGGATTATCACCAAACAAACAACTTGACACATCAACCAAAGATTTCAAGGACATCCAAATTTTACCAAAACACATATCCATAGTGAAATTTTGTAATGAGGTTCAAAATGTTAATCCACAGGTGAAAAACAATCAGACAACAACTTTGAACAGAGGCTCCTAAGAGTATTCTATCACAAAAAGTTGAACTATGCCCAAATAACAAGAAAAAATCGTGTAGAGGTGTTTAAGTCCTCATAAGGGTTCTAAAAATTCAAAACTTGACTGTGTATTACACTGTTTAAAGATTCTAATTCTACTTGCAAAAAGTTGTAACAATAAATAATTTTCCAAAATTTGCTTAATTTATTCCAATTTGATGAAAAATGTAAGTATGCAATAGTGTTGAAGATGTTTGAACAAATTATGAATGAAAATTTGAGATTTGAAATGCAATAGTAAGATGGTTTTGATGCAATTTTGAAAAAAAAAATGCACTTTCTTTTAACCTTGTGAACTATATTCCAAATGCCTAAAAATGTGCAATTACTGATTCCAAAAAATATTTGCAAGTACCTACAAACTAAGCAAACAAAGATAGACAACTATGAAAATTTGTATTGATGTACTTGTACAAGGACAGGGTCACCTAAGGGTGTCTGAGTCCTTGACAGGGGGTTTGAAAATTGAAAAGTTGAATGTTTAACTTGTTGTATAGGGTTTTTGTTTCTAACTGCAAATAGGTTTGAAAGTGACTATTTTTCCAAAATTTCTCAATGTGTTTCAAATGCAAGTGTATGATAATGTGTGAACAAAAATGAATAATTATGGATGCAATTTTGAATGAAAGTATGATCTAAATAACTGAAATAAAGCCTAATACAAGCTATGATGCAATATTTCTAGATTTTTTATGATTTTTTTATGATACAAATATGAAACCCTAAATGAGAAATGCAAGACAATATGGTTTAAAATCTAGATCTAGGGTTTTGAAAGACTGTCAATTTCAGAAGGTATATAATGCTAGGATGTTGGGTTCACCAAAATGTAATGTAGAAAAAGGGAACCCTAATTTTAATGTCTAAACCTAGGGTTGTTTTATGGTCCTCTTTCAAAGGTACATTCAAATGTAGATAAACAAGGTGAATAGATTAACTTTCAACGATAAATGTGAGCCAATCAAACCTCGATCTACACTCTTAGGGCCTTGAAAATATATGGGAAATGATATAGAATGGTTAACTTAATTAAGCTATATGACCTAATATGATAAATGTAATATTTTTGAAACACAAACTAAAATAGTGAATTGCAAGCAAATCCGAGAAGTATTGGATATTTTGCGCCTATCACCAAAAGTTGGATCTGGCATGTAGAGGAGGAATTAGATGCCTAGGGACATATGGGTCCTTGATAGCGGGTCCTAAAAATTATTTTACAGTCCTCTGATCCTAGATCTAATCTTCTATTTCCCAGTTGTAGAGTTGTCAGAATCCTGTTAGATAATTTTGTAGTTGAGTTTTCATGGCTTGATAAATTTTAGGGCTTGAAATGCAATAATGTAAAATTTTCCTTCAATCTTCCTTCAATTCTATTCAAGCATGTAACCTGTACATTCACAAAGAGAAGAAATATTGAGTCATCTTAGGGGCTTTCCTTAGTCAAACCCCATGTAAGTGTTTCCACATCCACAATGACAATGTTAATGATAGAAATGATAATTGAAAGGAAGGAAGGAATGATGAAATCATTAAGTATTGCAACTTGCCACCCTTTAGTGGCTTCCCTGAAGGACTAAAGTCATGCACATCACCTCAAGGATTTGGATCTTGCTTTTCTTGAATGCTTGAGTGCTTTCAAGACCTACAAAAGAGCTAGCCTTCACAAAACATGAACATACATAAACTTTGACATGATGTTGGATCTTGAATTGTTATAATAAAGCTCTAAAATGTTGCTCTTGACTTTCTCTTGACAATGGTATTTGATCAATAGTGTACTTAGTGCTAGATGGATTTCAAATGATAAGATAACTAGGTATTTATATGCAATTGTTCCAATTTCCCAAAACTTAGATTCCAAAAGTTGACACTTGAAATTTGAATTTTGAATGTTAAAATGCCACTAGCAACATATTAAAATTTGGTCCTTGACAATAAAGGGGGACCCATACGTTGGCATATGGGTCCTGATCCTATCTACTAGGACATTTAGTGTCAAAATCAAAATATTAATTGCATGAATTTATTCAATGCTTGCAATCCTTCAAAAAACAATAAAACTAGGCCTTGGAATGCATAATTTAGGAAATTAGGGACCCAATTAAGCCCAATAAATTAAGGGGGAGAAAATCATAATGTGAAATTGTTAAGGGTGACAATTTCCAACACTAAAACACCACTACTCAACATGCATAAACTAAAAACTAAAAAATGCACCAAAATTGAACCCAAAGCACCATAAACACAATGAGCATCAAATAGAATGATAAATCGGTCATCTTGCAAGTCTGAAACTAAACTTATTTGTTGTTGGTACAAGTACAACAAATCCAAAATTCACATAAATCACTAGAAACATCAACCCCAAATCCATAACAATTATGAGCATATATATTACTAAAAAACAATAATATACTAACTCCATACACATGAAAACTAATGGGCATTAGATTGAGATAATACTCAAATTAATTTCACCCCGAAATATAGTATTACTATTGATAGTACAATAGGTTAACTATTATAAAACTCTTAGAAATGACTAAATTTCACCTTATTTTTTATTGATTTAAAGAAGAAACCTCCTTCAATCACTTCACAAGCCCACAAATTTCTTAAATTTGTATCATAAATCCTTGCATGCTAGAAAAAACATGTCAAAACACATAAAAATCTTTATTAAAAAATGACCAGAGAAATAAATTTGTAGCACAAATTGGAATGTCTTCACTTTCAACACCAAGGAAATCTCTATATGAAATTGCTCCAACAGATGTTTAGGGTTTTTATCCCCAAAATCCAATATTTTTAGTGCACAAATGATTTTTGGATGAAATCACTCTTTCTAGCTAAGAGGGTTTTTGTTCTCAAGACTAGTATTCCAAGAGGAATTTGGTCCTCAAGAAATATGAGAACTCATATTTTCACACAAAGCAAATAGCAAATGCAATATTCAGC
Organism: Sequoia sempervirens; assembly: GCA_007258455.2. NCBI lineage: Eukaryota > Viridiplantae > Streptophyta > Pinopsida > Cupressales > Cupressaceae > Sequoia > Sequoia sempervirens. Next base: position 118,876,765 of record VDFB02026320.1, on the reverse strand, counting down.
CTAAACCTTCTTCTCAAAACCCAACCTCCTTTTAAAAGCTTTTTAGAGTTTTTTTAAGAAAAAAAAAACTTTTTTTTTGCTACTTGGGCGAGATCAAGATGTTGTTCTAGTTTATTAGCCATGCTTAGCATCAACAATTATAGAAAGGGTCGTTCCATATCCAATTGGAGCTCAAACAAAAGATCTTAGTGTAGACAAAAAGGTTGGCTTGGGCCCATTACAATTGAGTTGGGGGGAGGCACTAAATACTCCGCTATGGTAGTTCATTGGGGATGGGACTGAAACAAGGTAAATAGGTTGCATCTATATCAATTGGTTAAGAGACTAGAACTATAATTGGATCTTCAACAGGTGAAAGGAATGAAGCTAAAGAGCTATGGTTATCCAATGAATGCCTGAACAGATTAATAGCCTCCCAATGCACCAGAACTAGAATTGGATTTGAGTCTTCCATACCACTTTAGGCTAGGACTTGTGCCTAGACACTATGAATGTCATTCCATATATAGTGTTAGATCAAGTTGATGACGCTAGGCAACTATATATATATATATATATATATATATATATATATATATAATGTCACTTTTAAATAATGGTTTTTAAGTCATTTGAACCCCATGAGTAGTGCTAACACTTTTTGGTCCTCTTTTAAAATAACTTAATGGCATAAATCACCCTTCTTTAAAATAAATAAACATAAGTTGTCTTTATAATATAAAGTCACCTTAAGATAACTTAAATTATTTATTTAATTATTTTTATCCACACATCTCAAAGTCTTAGGCAAGTTGGTGCTCTCCAAGGATGTTGTAAATCTCCAAGAAATGTGGAATGCTCCTTAAAAATTGGATTTGTATTAAAAAAAAATCAATGTATTCATCTCGACTCTTGGAACACTCTACCATTGTTAGAAAATTGTTTCAATAAAATTGATGCTCTCTAAGAATTTGAAACTTTCCAAGAATGTTGGAATGGACCAAAAAGGGGACATCATAGCTATGAAGACCAAAATGCACAACATAAAGAAGTACAAGCCAATATGAAAGATTATTAATGACAAATATGATTATTGAATGAATTGTTAGCTCCATATCATTGGATATCATCTCAATCCAACATTGTCTTATAGTGAATCATTTAGAGAGAATGAAAAATTGATAAAGGGATTTTTCAAATGCATCAAGAGATTTCTCCTTAATTCAAAGGATTAATAAATAGATCTATTACAAATTTTCCCTTATACTAGTATGGAAAGGGATTTTTCTTCAATGTTTGCATTCTAGAACCTATTACCATTTTGAAACCATATATTTGCAATCATATTTTTTCTTTTTCTCACTTTTAAAGTTTAAAGTTTGAACTTTTAAAATTTGAAATACATTAGAGTTATTAAATAGATAGTAGATGATAGAAATTTGATAAAGTTTGGTTGTTGTTGATGCAATGATGGAATTTTTAAGAAAAAATGCAAAAAAGTATGATGGGTTGCGATGCACATATATAGGAAAGCATGCAATTCTTCAACTTGTGAGCATTCTTGGAGTGTGTTTAAACAAATACATTCCAACAAACATAATTGTTTGACTCAAAAGCAAATGAACAATTCAGTATTTTTTCACCACAACCTTTGTCTTTAGCTCAATAAATTTAAGGTCAAAAGAACTTCCAGTTGTAACTTTATTTATTTCAACTTGAAAATTTCAAATCAATTTAAATTTATTGGATGTGTATACTCATTCTATATGCATAACAAATTTATAAATTTAATTTAATAATGTTAGGGGACAACAAGGATGATTAGTCAATTAATCTTGATGAAATTGATCAAGATTAATTGACTAATCATCCTTGTTGTCCCCTAACATTATTCAAATGATGGCAAGGCATTCCTTGATAACAATTCAAATTGATTCAAATGATGGCAAGTCATTCCTTGATAACAAATTCCTAGCTATCTTGAATGAGGTATATAATAAGCATGAATACAAGTGTAGACCTTGGATCTTCAACATTGTGATCTATAGGCATATGGTAGATCTTAGCAACTAGCCTCAAAGGATCCCTTCCTATTTTGTTACTTTATACATTTCCTTTTTACTTTGTATTTGTAATTAATGCCTTACTTTACACTTTAAACATAATAATAAAGAATGATTATGTAATAGTATGTCATGCATTATAATCAACACCATCAAAATTGACAAATAATATCTTCTTCTTCTTTTTATTCGTAAATGCAGCTAAAGCTACTTAGATTGTATTGAAAATGAAAATTTGTACATCATTTCACCCCACAAAATTTTTTGGACAATTTCCAATATGCAAGTTTTGTTCTTCCTAAAAGGGATACAAAATTCAAAAAATCAAAAAGCCAAAATTTACATATACAATCTAGCTTATCCACCCATTACTACCTTCATTGGCTCTTGGCCCACACAAAACAAATTGGTTCCATTCCACCATCCCCAGCTTTCAATCCCCTTCATCATAGAACCTAGTTGATTCCACAAGCTGAGTGAATTTGCTGCACCACTAGATTCCATCAACTACATGCAAGCCCAATCTCCTGTAGAGGAAATTTTAGCCTATGGTTTCCCAATATCTATGGTGCTCCAAACCTTCTGCATCCATGTCGAGGATGAAGGGGTGTCATTCCACCTTGACGCCCTACAAAAACATTTTGTCAATGTCATCTAGAAGGGGAATTCCAACACCCAGTTGAGCCACCACCACCACGTCCACATCATCCAACAAAATTGTACCTTTGAATACCATCCATAGTAGCAATAGAAACCAAATTTTCACTAGATTCAAATCCAAAAATGAGGTTAGGAAGTGTGAGGAAATGTCAGAGTTTTCCCTCATTTGATTTCCCTAGAAGCAAACCTTTTTCCCTATCACCATCCTCACTGCTTCAAGACATAGTATGTCCTTATTGAGACAAATTTTCTTGAGCCTCTTATCAGTAATGCAGCCTATAAAGTTTGATTGCTTATTTGAGAAACGCAGTTGAATTGTATTTTCCATCTTTGTTGAGTTCAATTGTTTGCTCTTCAGTAGAAATAGGCTCAAACCATTGAGTATTTTGAAATCACCAGCCTTGCAATATTAATTGCCTCTACATCTATCTCCACAATCTGTCACTTCAATACAACTAATTAGAGGTGGTTATAAATTCCCTTGCATGACAATACTCCATATACTCCAGATGTCTACTTAAGGAGGTGTCCAAACCTTGCCTCACATCATTAGTTGTCCCTTCCAGCTCTTCTCCCATGTCATTTCCATGCATACCAAAATCAACTAATCTTGCTAAGGATTTTCTCACAGGCCGAGTTATATGGAATTGAACGTTCATGCCCAATTTTTCCTACTACCTCATGTGATTGATCTCCTTGTTGCTATGATACCTAAGAACATACGCCCTATGCTAGATTTGTCTCCTTTCCTCTTCTTGGAAAATGTATTGTTCATCATCATCATTTTTAGTGGGGGTACCCATATGCCCATTCTAGCCATGGATGGCACAGACAATTACCCCTTTTTGGCACATGGGAAAAACCCTTATTTACCATTTATTCCCTCATTGGCCAAAGAATCTTCCTCCTTTTTTCCTTCTCTATATATGTGATTTATGGTGCACTTCTTAAATGTTTGCATTATCTTGACTGCCTTGGTGAGAAGAGATCGAAGTTTCCAATTTGGGGTATTTCCGCTTCTAAGGGCATTGATAACCAAGGAAGAGTCTCCTTCAATTGCAATCCTAGCTAGTCCTAATTCCTTGCATAGCTTCATTCCATGAGAGACAACTAAGAATTCCACCTCATTGTTTATTCCCTTCGGAAGCCTCTTAGCCAAGGAAGAGAGTGTATTCCCGTGCCAATCCCTAATAATGTTTCCAGGCCCTAATGGACCTAGATTCCCTTTGGATGCTCTATTGAAATTTAGTTTGAACCGTCCCTATGGAGGGGGAGCCTAAATAATTGAGGCTTGAACTTGTTCAGTCCCAATTCCACCACTCCCAACCCAAGTCAGAACCCAAAGAGATGACCAAGCAACACGCATTTTTGCATCCCACTCCAAAAAAAAATTGTCCTTGGCCACTTTTTTATCTAGTTTAGCAAAGTTTCAATTATGACCTCAATCTTGTTGATGAGGGGATTCGAGCACATTCTCTTTTCCTGAAACAATCACCTATTTCTCTCCTTCGACAATTTCCAAACCACTATTGATGGGTTAATCATCCAAAGATCCCCAAATATTGATTTCCTTTTTAAGAGCTGCCATGACTGAAGCCAACTAAGCAAATCATATGGCATAGCGCAAGCCCACCCTAACCTAGAATGCAACCACCTCCAACACTCTTGTGCATAAGGGTGGCCAAGGAGAAGATAATTTGTAGATTCTTCCACATGTTCACACAACACACATCTAGACGTTCCATGGTATCCTAGACGACAAAACCTTTTCGCTGTCAATATTTTTCCTTGCATTGCTGCCCATGCAAACATCCCTGCCTTGGGGAGGAAAACATTACTCCAACATATGTGGTTGGGAAATCTATCTACAATCCTTCCTCTTTCATTATACAACATCTTGTATCCATCCCTGGCATTATAGCTTCCTGTTTTGAATCCTACCTAGATCAAAGTATCACTGCCATCTCACGAGGTCAAAACTCTATTTTGCAAGGGGTCGCTCAACTATTTTACTTCTTTGGGAGGTAAGTTCAAGTCAGAGAAGTCCATCCACTTCCAACCTAGCATTGTATTATCCTCATTTGGGACTATGTAGTCTTTTACTTTGTCTCCCAGATGCTTTTTAGAACTTGCTTAGTCTCCCTTGCTTCTATCATGATGTCTAAACTTGGTAGGCTAGACCAAGAGTCCTCCCAAAATAATGCCTTACGTCCATCCTTCACATCCCATGAGAGATAATCATAGATGATTGGCTTGCACTTTTGCATGAAGTTCCATATTCAGGATCTAGTTGGTGGGTTGGCGATTGTAAGTATGCTACCATTATTGTCATCATTTAAGTACTTGTGGTACAGGATCTTTACCCATTTGTTTTGTGGCTCACAATGCATACACTATACAAGTTTTTCCCCGAGTGCTTTGTTTTGCAAGTCCAGGTGTTTGAATCCCAACCCTCTATCCTCTTTGGTTCTACACAACTTCTCCTAGGCAATTGTGGAATTTTTCCTTTTCTCATCATTGCCTTGCCAAAAAAATTGCCTATAAATCTTTGTCAATTTGGAGGAAAACCCACTTGGGGTGCATAATACTAACATTAAATAGATTGGAAGGGTTGAAAGCACATATTTTATTAGTGTAATCTTTCCTACCCAAGTCAACCATCTTGCTTTCCATGAATTCAATTTTTCTCCTATTTTGATATTGAGTGGATCCCAAAGGCAAGTTGACCTTACTCCCTTTGCCAAAGGTATGCCTAAATAGGTACTTGGAAGCTCTCCTTTTTTAAATCCTAGCACCCTTAATATTTCCTATTCCTTTTGCATTGATGTGTTAAAGAAAAAATATTTTGATTTTCTTTCATTTACTATTTGTCTTGAAGCATTGGCATACTTTCTGAGGATTGAGTTCAGGTATGACACCTCCCTTCTCTTAGCTTCTCCCATTAATTTTGTGTCATCAACAAATTGTTGATGTGATATTGCCTATATATTACTTGTGACTCTTATTCCTTCCATTTGAGAGGAGTTAATACCAAGGCCAATTGTTCTACCAAGTGCTTTAGCCATCAAAATGTATAGAAAGGGGGTGATTGAGATGCAATTGAAAATCCTATTTAGCCATATCTTGTTGAACCCTAAGGCCTTAAGGACTTCGATTAAAAACTTCTAGTCTACCATGTCAAAGGATTTCTTTATGTCCAGTTTGATTATCATACTAGCTTGTTTATTCTGCTACATTGAGTGAATTTCCTCTTGTGAAATGATGATTCCATCCATGATTTCCCTCTCAGGTACAAAGCTTGTTTTCCCCTTAGCAATCACCAATGGGAGGATAAGCTTTAATCTATTTTTGATTGCCTTTGTCATAACCTTGTATATTGTGTTGTACAAAGAAATTGGTCTATAATCATCCAGTGTATTTGTGACTTCTTTCTTGGGAACTAGAGCTATGAATGTGTTATTGACTTCCTTGAGAAGGTTGTCTGAGTTCCACAAAGCTTCTATCACATCTTCTAGCTCATCACCAACCATCCCCCAAATTTTTTGAAAGAAACCAGCTGGCAGGCTATCCGGACTTGGGGCTTTATCTGGATGCAGTTGGAAGAGGACCACCTTTATTTCTTCCTTGGATAATTTTTCATTGAGAATCTTGTTTTGATCCTCTATAACTAGATTTGGAATGCTTCCAAAAATCTCTTATTGATGGTGTAAATTTGAACCAGCCATGTTGTTTAACAGATCATTAAAAAACCTCACCACTTCTTCAACTACTTCTTTTGGGTCGCCCACTATCAATCCATCCAATCTCCTTTTGCTCAATATTTTATTCACACTTCTCTGCCTTGTATTGTTGTGAAATAATTTTTTGTTTTTATCCCCTTATTTGAGCCACATCTCTCTTGACTTCTGTTTCCAAAAGGTTTCCTCTTTAGCTATAATGTCTTCATATTTCCCTAGCAAATATTTTTCTCTAAGCTAGCTTTGCACATCCATGCCATTTTGTATTATATCCTCTTCCACACCCTGAAGATCCGCCTCTATACTTTCCTTTGTTTCAAAGATATTTTTGAAACAACTCCAATTCCATTCCTTATCTTTTGTTTTAGCTACTTTAATTTTGTTATCAAACAGTACATCTTAGATCTTGTTACTTGGAACCCCGACCACCAATCTTCTACTAGGTGTGAAAAGCTTGGATCTTTTAGCCACATGTTCTCAAATTTAAAGGGGAACCAGAAGGGGCTTCGATCCTCTTGGATATCTAGCTGAATTAGGAGATGATTTGAACCTGCACTGGGAGAAATGGTGGGTTTGAATGTGTATGGGAAATTTTCCATACCCCCCATAATAAAACCCAATCCAATTTCTCAACAATCATACAAGGGCCTACTCTCTTGTTTGTCCATGTGTATTCATCATTTCTAAAATATATATTTAGCAATTGGTTTCTTATGATCCATTCTCTGAAATCTCTTTGTGATTGGTTCTCCCTTTGAATTCCTCCCAAATTATCCTTTTCCTCTAGAATTGCATTGAAATCTCCAGCTAAAATGAGGTTTTTCCCTTGCATTGCCACAAAAAAAAGCTTCAATTTCTTGTCATAGACTCTGCTTTCTTGAGCAAGAGTTTGGCTCGTACACATTGATGAGTCCAAATTTAAGTTTGGAGTGGATGCTACTTACCCAATAGCCCTACCAAAATGGTTTTTACATGAGAATTTCCACCTGTACCGAACTCGGTTTCCAAAAAACTACAATGCCTCCTGAGGCTCCGCTTGCATGGACACCTTCACCATTCCAACCTACAATCTTCTTTTTAAGTGCCTCCAAATATTTTTTTCTTAGTTTTTTTCCTGCACTAATACTGTATTTGCCTTGGTCAAACCAAACCTTCCTTTGACCAAGCACTATTTGTTAGGGGCATTTAAGCCCCTAACATTCCACAATAGGAGCCACACGGTGACCTGGGAAGGGGGATTCCCTTCCTTATTTTCAGAAATGTTGTGAGCTTCTATTGTCCCTCTGCATCTCCATCCAAAGATCTCAGCTCCTGCAGCAATTTCCTCCCTCTAGTTCTCCCTTTCCCATAGTTTGGCTTTATTTTAGTAGCTGAAAGTTGAGTTATCCCTAATTTTCCTTTGAGGGAAACATCCTCTTGTTCTTCTTTGAACTCCGTTGCAGCCTCCAACATCAATTGTTTATCCAATAGCAAATTTTCCACATCAAGCACATCTTTTGTATCATTCTTTGTGTTGTTTGTAGTGAGTTCTATGTTCTAAATTGCCTAATTCTATTTTTCCACTCTATCTTCCATGGCTAGCTTCAAGAATCTCTCATTTATGTCTTCCCCCATATTCGCTACCTCTAATTCCCACCATAGGCCATGTTCCATTCTGACATACCTTTCCACCACATCTACCACATTCCCTTGATCGAAGCCCATGGAATCATCATTCATTTCTTTCCCAGAGATGGCCTAAATGTTATCACTGATGTCTTTCTCTAGCAGCTTTGCTTCCCTCATTAGATTCTTTAGTTCCTCCAGATAGTCCATACTTCCCTTATGATTGGTTTCAACTACCTCCTTCATATTTTGGGTCCTCGATACAGGCATCCTTTCCTCTGCCACTTCTCTTGTCCATACCTTCCCTATGTTGACCGTCGATGTGTTCGAGTGATTTGAGATCCTAGTGTATCTTTTTCCAAACCCTCCATCATCTAGAGCCATATCTATTGATTTTCCTATTCCTTTCGAGCATCTGGCTATGTATCTTTGCTCAGAACACACCTGCCTCCTTTTGTGTCAACTATTATCTTCTGAAGCCATTCTCCCTTCTCAGTGAGGATTTCTAGGTTATCCAAGAGTCTAAATTTTGTGCTTATATCTACCAATATTTTGACTATTCCTAATTTCCCCTAAAAGAATTCTTCTTCAAAACCAATGAGGGTTCCTAGGGCTCCGACGATTTTCTTTATAGTTTCTTCGCACCAATATTCTAAAGGAAAATTTTCCAATGTGATCCAGTCCATTTTGTAAAAACAAAAACCCTTAAAAAATAATGTTTCACCATATAAAATCTTCTCTTTAATTTTTTGATATACACATTCTAAAAGGAGGAAATTTTCATAAAGAGTTTTAGCCTTTACCTAGCCTTCATAGAGATCGGCGAACCACTCTATTATTTCTTGGTTTGATGTGTCACCTCCAGTCCACTTGACAAACAAGTTGTAGTATTTTAAGTAATCCCACGACAACTACAAATAGCTAGTAGCAATCTTCATAATGTTGCTTCTTTGATTCGGTGCAGAATAGGGTTTCTCGCTCTCTAGGTTTTGCTTCAGAACCCATTTTTAATTGGATGTTTGGGACCCTCTCTTCCATTTCTCCTCCTAGTTTTTGCTCGAAGTTGGTTTTTCCGTGGATCCCAGGAAGAATTCGCCCTGTCGTTCGAGTGGAAAGGAGGTCTCCTAGGTTTTTGATTCCATGAACACCCATATCGACACACTGGTTGTTGCCTACAATTCCAGTTGTCAAATGCTCGAGGGCTTGCTTATGCATTTCTTCCATTAACTCAATGGCCACTTGCTTGCCAAATTGTGGTCTTCCTCCTCCAGCCACCAGTACTCTACTTCCTTCACCCATTTCGCTCCTCTTGTCACTCCATCTTATATAATAATATATAAAAAATAAATGATATTAAGGTTTGCACCTTGATTGTTGGCACTATAGGCAAGAAGCCCCACCAGGTCACCAAGGAGCCTCCCCTTAACACTAGGGTAAATAGACTCAATTGTTGATGCAATAGAGAGCAACCCCACGAGGTTTGAACCTTGGTTGTTGGCTCTACAAGAAAGAAGCCCCACCATTTCACCAAAGGGTTGCCCCAACAAATAATATCTATTTTATTTCTTATACTCTTATTTTATTTATTTTTCTCTCTAATCAATTTACTTAGCATGAACTAAAAAAATCATATTTTTCCCTAATTTTACAAAAAAATAAATTATTTTTTAAAAATAACTCATCTTTTAGTTTATCAAGTCAATCCTAAGAATTTTTTTACTATTATATTTTGCACACATTAAATAGCTTAAATAGATCTCATATTATATTGTTAAACATCGCCATCTATTTTCTTTGAGGACTATTATTGATATTATGGGCTTCTAAGAAGGGACTCTTCTCATAAAATATTTGAACTTTCCCCTTCCCACAAAGAAAAAAATTGGGTTAGTAAATGTTACAATCAAACAACTAAAGTGATGCTATCACACGAGTAAAAGACAACCATCTTTTGTAGGATAGATTCAACTTTGTCATGCCCCCGCCACAAATACAAATTGCAACATTCAAAATATGAGCCACAAGCGTTGATCACTAGACATACATTTTTGAGATTAATAAACAAATGGTGGGTCCCTTGTTAAAGTATATTGATATCTAAAAGGTGGCACAAGTAAAAGGTTATTTTCTTACACCTGTGATTCCTCTTAAAGAAATAATAAAAGACTAAATTATATTTAATTAAAAAGGACAAAGGGAAGCGAATGAAGGTTTGTGTCTATTGGAGATATACAGGGAATAGTTGTGATGGAAAATTGTGATTCTTAATGTGAAAGGGTGTGACTCCCTCAAATTGGAAGATATAAAAGGGGAGATCAATTCATTTAAGAAGCACCAAAGGAAAGTGGATTGGAAAAGAGGGAAAAAATAAGAAATTGGAATATAAGAGATCTATTGGAAATAATATTAATAATATTTTTTTAGGAAGAATATTATTGGGGAGTAAGTTTTAAAATATAATTATATAATTATATATGTATATAATTGCATAATGGAAGGATATTTGATTAACAATTAATATAATGAGTTTCCTTTAGCAATCTATTTTGAATTTATAGAATTGTTTACAAATAGGGAGGAATGAACCTAGGAAGTACCAGCTTTCCTTCATCAAGTATGCCACCTTTGAGATGCAACACTTGTGGGGTCGAGAGGTGTGTGAGTTCTCTCGGGCTTGTTGAGGGGGGCAATCTTTATGCATCTTATCAAGCACACCACCCTGAGATGTAGCACCTGTGGGCTAGGAGGCGAATGAGTTCTCTTGGGCTTGATCAAGGAGGATGGAGCACCTTCAAGGTGGACTAAGGGATGGTGTGGACTTGAGATCCTATCATGCTCATGGGCCAAGAGGTGGATGAGTGCTCCTGGGCTTGAGAGAGACTTCTCAAGTACATCACACTCGAGATGCAACGCTCGTGGGACTAGGATGTGTATAAGTGCTCATAGGATTTAGGGTCTTCTCAAGTATGCTACCTCACAATGGATGGACAAGGATCCACCCATGCTCTTGCAATATAAGGACAACCATCATTGAGATTGTGGTTTGTAAATATTTCTAGTAAATTCCTAATATGGTTGGTTATTGGAATATGCCTTGGGCTAATCATTAGTGATGTTAAGTTATTTGGCATTCAAATTTTAATGATGATATGGACTATAGATCTAACTATTATGATGTTTTAGCCATGGTGTATGGTTCTCAATGTTATACTAATTTATGTATCAGTTTGAATATAACCATAAAGTTGATACTTGTTATTACTAATATCATTTTTTTAGTGATTCTTATTGTTTTGTAGGTGTCAATTTAGGAATATCCCAAAAGGGTACATTACAATTGGTATCAGATCTTTGATCCTCCCAACCTGAGGATTAAAAAAACAAGTATATGCCTAGGAATTTCATACCAAGGCTATGAGACCGACATGTTCTTCTAGTTACAAGCTATTAGCTCATAAGATTTGCAATGAAGAAACAATCAATCATTCACTAACAAATCAACAAATAACATCTAATGGAAATCCATATATTGTCATTACTAGTTGTCATGGGAACTTAGGCATAAATAAGATACAAAGATGGATTTAGATTTATGTGTTTGACATATTTTAGGTGATTTCAAGACAAGTGTGATAATGCCACCCCAAAATTCAACTAAGTGATGATAGCTAAGCTCTCTAATCAAGATTGATTAACTCATTAGTGATTACAATCAACAACAGTATCAAATTCAAGGCTAAAAGAATCTCAAACACATCTATGGATAAGACTTACCATGGGAAAATCCAGTTACATCACAAGGAGGATCTAGGGATTGCAAATCTCTAAAATTGAATTGGAATCTTGGCATTGATTCAATGACAACCTAAAACTAACATTGCTTGAGGAAAAGAAATTTTGGGAAAGGAAAATTGCCATGCCTTGCCATAGATACAAATTGCAACATTCAAAATATTAGCCACAGGTGTTGATCACTAGACATACATTTTTGGAATTAATAAACAAATGGTGGATCCCTTGTTAAACTATATTGATTCACTAACTCATTTGAAAACAAAATTCGACGAAAATGTTCGATGAAATATGTATAATTTGATGTATCATTGGGTGCTTGTAAAATTTGATGTGTAATTTTCAATTTTTTAAAAGTTTATCCCCAACATTCATCGAAATTTTGACAAACATGAAAAATAAGAAAAAAATCAAATTATGGCCGACATAAAGAAAAGTGAGTTCACTAATTTATTGTGACAGTGTTTTGCTCTACTTGAGATAGTTTGTGGAGAACTAAGGACAATTTTCGTAGGAAAAATCAGAAAAAATTCAAGAAGATATCGCCAAGTTGAGGGTAGTCATTGTCTTTTTTCAAAATTCAGTTGTGAAGTCAGATTTGTAGTTCCAGGTTTGAAAATCATATTTTAAAGCAACATCTCATCAGATTTCATTTTTAGAGGTTTAGGGTTTTAAGAATTTTATGTCCATATTTTGTTGTGTGGAATCACCATAAGATCACAACCAAGGAACAGATTCTTGTGACTGTAATTATGTGATCCATAACTCTATTGGTCATCTGGCACAATTGTACTATAACAAATACAAGATGCATTCATGTGTGACCCAAGTTCAATGTGGCTATGTTGTGATAGAAATGGAGGAACTCATGTAATGTAGTTAATTTAAGTTGTATAATGTAGGTGTCAATCATCATTACGTGCATTCAGGTTGTCTCAATTTTAATAGGTTACGATGTAATTATAGCATGATCCAAGAGTGATTACCTCTTGTTGCAATAAAGATCCTATAACTGTGGTTGATATGCAGAGTGGTTGTGTTATATCAATTATGTAGTGCATTCAACCACAACCCATGTTTAATTGGCTATTATAGAGAGTGATCAATATTTTCTAAACCTTATGAATGTTACTTAAAAGTGTATAGCTTAAACTACAAACCAAGTTTGTTACATACTTGAATGCAATCTTGGGTTACCACAAACTATAATAATGTGATCTGCTAATAACCATTATGGAAAGTATTAAAACAAGACCCATGCTATATAGGATACATTTCCCTAATCAATTTTGCATACCTTAATGATCAAACACAAGCTTCCCACACAATCTAGGATACAATCCAAGATCATACCACAACTTTGTCAAGACAACTAATTTTCTGACCCAAGATTTAAGGTTGTTTTTTAATACCAACAAAAGCATTAGTAAGAGCATGCTTAGGGTACAAACCCTAGGCCTCCGTAAAAACATTAAAATTAACTCTAGCGGATTAGTGAGGTTACAATACTAGAAAGATTGAAACATTGTAGGTAATAACAAAATATTGCAATCTAAAGATTGTAGCCAATAACAAGCACACTATGTAGCTTAGTGACATTTGTAAATGCAATCTATGGTAAGAAGAATGACAGTCACTTGAGATGTGACATTCAAAAAGAGGCTGAGTGACAAGATAATAAAGCTCAAACCTTGCATAGTAAAGTTGAGATTTTAACAGTGAGTTTCTTTACCCCCTTGCTGACCTTAAGGGTTTTTCAAATTCTTTTGGTAGTGTTAGACAAGGAAAATGCAATCAAGGAATGATTTTCCAAATGAAGTAATAGTGGTAATCATAGTTTCAATGTTTCTTCTTAGCCATTAATGTATAATGGAGGTAGTGGATTGCATGTTTGAGCAGTGTTTTGAGACTCATCAAAGATGGGAGAATAGTGAATAATACCTTGTGGATTGTGAAGTAGTGTCAATAAGGTTGAAGGATCTTAAGATCTACAATACCATGAAACAATGAGTCCCTTGTAGTAAGTAGGCAATCTATAGGGCATAGTTTGATTTTATAGAAGGATGCTCATGAAAGGAATCTTCAAGTGATAGTGAGTGAGTTGTTTGAGATTGCAGCTAAGGGTGCAATACCCAATCTTAAAGGAAGTTAGCAAAGCAGTAAATGTGCAAAAAAATCAAATCGTACACAAAAAATAATTCACAATGTTATCTTGCATAATGCCTTGAGTTTGAAGACAAAAATCTCATTGTATCTTGATGAAAGTGGTGTCCTTAATGGTCAATCACTAGCAACCATGATTTTAAAACATGTTATTGTGCTTATGGAGGCAACATTTTAAGCAAGACAGTGATTGGTGGTTTGGAACAATGGCAGGTATGAAGGACTTGCTTTATATGCATACTATGCAATCTAGCTTAATTCAACGTTCTTAGAACAAATTGAAGGTGGATTATGGAACTCAAGGGTTACCATGAAAAGGATTAAAGAAAATACTGAGATCTATTTAAAAGCCATGGTCATGAAGATATTAAAGATTTCACATGCAAAACCCTAGTAGCTGGAGTAATGAATACAACTCCAAAAAGGATAGTGTGTTGGGGAAGATTTAGGAAATCTCCACATTATCTAATTACAAGGAAATACATCATTTATTTATTTTTTTAATTAAAATAAATCATTCTAAACCCTATATAGGATACATTGATACTTCAAAATCCTCTAAAGGAATTTGAGATTATGCAAATATATGTCAAGTAAATACCTAGATTACAAATAGTAGCAGAAACAATGTAAGATTTGTTGAGCAGAGCAGGAATGAGATAAGCAGCAATGAATCCTATGCCTCCTTTCACGCACATCTCCTCACCGTTCTCTGTCATTCTTTACTGAAACACTTCTCCATTTTGGCATTCTATGCTTGAAAATAATGTTTTGACGAAGGTTTTAGAGTATGTTTATTAAAATGAAAACTCCATTCTAGTGGGCTACGCCTAAAAATAAGATTTTGACAAAAAAATAAGGGTATGTTTATTAAATTTTTAGAGTATTTTGGCGGGCTATATTCTTGATTCCTTAAATGATTTATTCAAATGGATTGTGACTAAATAAATGACTATCTATTTAGTCATTTTTATTTGTGTGACTAAATAATTTTTAATCAACGACCAAACTAGTAATTTATTTACTCATTTATAGTTGAGTTACAAAAAATGAGTAGAATTTAGTCATTTTTAGTTGTTGTGAATAAAAGTTTGTCACCTAGTCATTTATTTGCCAAATTCTACTGGTGTGTGATTCCTTGTGCGATTAGGGCTCTCTCAATGTTGAGGGCCCTAGGGATAAGCTCGTCATAAGAAGTGACACATTACATCTTTAACTAAAAGGATAAATCCGTATTG
Source organism: Sequoia sempervirens (assembly GCA_007258455.2). Lineage (NCBI taxonomy): Eukaryota > Viridiplantae > Streptophyta > Pinopsida > Cupressales > Cupressaceae > Sequoia > Sequoia sempervirens. The sequence goes on along the minus strand of VDFB02026320.1, from coordinate 118,861,528 downwards.
ACATTAGCAATGATGATTCTGACTTGTTTCTCCTTAGGAATGGGTCATTTGCTCTTACTAGCTCGCTACCTCCATCGTTGTAGGAAGTTTGTGATCAACTTCAATATTTTGATTTTAGGAGTCTAATGGTTGGAAATCATAGTAAAATCAGAATTTAATAAGTTCTGTAATTAGTATTTTAAAGTGTTTTTTGGGTCATTAACTTTAGACTATCTTCTCTTTTGCAAGGGTGGTTGCATGCCAAATTTTTTTGGTGTAAAATATCAGAATTATTAGATTTGTTTACCTCTCTATGAATAAAAATTATTGGAGTGTGAGTTTGATATTTTTTGAAGATCTAAATAGTCAAGCTTGGTAAAGAAAAATCATGTCAGATAATATTAGTCCAGAACAAAATGAAGAGACGCTTGATAGATTGTGGGCTAGATTGAAAAGAAAGGGTGATGGGAAATGTTATTGTCCTTGCAATAATTGCAAGGGCTTAAAGACGAGACGACTTTTAATCACAACATTGAGAAACATTGTAGGCAGCATGGTCACATTGAAGGGGGGCATGATTATCATCCATTGGTAAGTTTTTCATTATATGTGTTTATATTGATTGAATTTGTAAATATTTATATCGTTTTAACATTTTATATATATATATAATCCTTTGATCATGATCATGGTTTATTTGTGTCTATCATTATTATAAAGGTGGGGCGCCCTAGGGTAGATGATATGGATTATCACAGCCCGGAGAATGTGGTTTTGCAAGTAGAAGAACATGGAGCTGTGAATATCGAAGATGAAGTTAACGATCCTATGGAAGAAGATGATCATGCGCCAGAAAACACAATTGAAGATGATGGTACAAATACATTGATCCATGAAACATTTAGTGGTAGAGTTGATCATGATGATCGAAATGACTTTGATGATGTTCATGATTTACCTGTACTTGAGAAGGCATACGAGCCCATTTATGAAGGCTCCCAGACAACTATTCTCTCTGCTATATTGTTGCTCTTGAACTTGAAGGTTATGAATGGTTTATTAAACATAGCAATCTCACGAATGTTAAGGTATGTCATATATGTCATCTTTTTTCATCTATTTTAATTGTTGTTAGTTCATCACTAGTAAATAAAGGATGAAATATGTACCATTAATATTTTTTATATTAAAAAATTATTTTGTGTTGTAGATTGATTGGTGAATTTTTGTTACCACCATCAAATATTTTACCTCGCTGATACCGAGATTTATCTGGCATTATGAAAGATATTGAAATGGAGTATCAAGCAATAGATGCATATCCCAATGATCATATTATATATCATAAACAACAGGAATTTTCAAAAGAATTCCCAGAATGTTATATCAGTAGATATCGAACAGATCAACTAACAAAAGAGGTGTCTCGCAAAGTTCTTCATTATATTCCCATTATTCCATGTATGCAATGATTATTTAGGTGCGAAAGCTTAGTGCAATTTATGGATTACCATGCATGGAATAGAAGTAGAGATGACATTCTTCAAATGCCTACGGATGGTTTTGCATTTAAGGACATGGAGGAAAAATGACCACACTTTAAAGAAAAACCTCGTAATCTTAGGCTTTCATTGGGAGCGGACGGTATCAATCCATTTGGAGAGTTGATATCTATTTACTCGATGTGGCCTATTATTATTATCAACAGTAACATTCCCCCATGGATGTCAATAAAGAGGGAGCACATAATGTTGTCAATGATTGTTCCAGGTATTTTTTTTACATCAATTTTATTTAACGTAGTAGCATCTCATTTGTCTTATTTGTTGCATAATGACTTATATTTTTTTCATTCAATAGTCATATACATGAATTTATATATATTGCAGTAAAATGGTTATAATAATTATGTAATGTTTATGTTCATTCAACTAGGTAAGTACCAAGTTAAAGATCTGAATGTACATATCGAGCCTATTATTGACGATTTACTAAAGTTATGGAATGGCGTCACTATGTATAATGTCTCTAGACCAATAGGACAAGGACAATTTCAATTCCATGTTTGTATGGACAATTCATGATGCTCCAGGGCTAACACATTTTTGTCGTATGTTATAATGTTCTACTACACTTTAACAATATTTAATTTTATGAAGTAGATATCATGCATGTTTTTAAAATAATCTATTAATTATATATAATTATAAAAATTGACATATTTAATCCAATAATATATGATCTTCCAGGTCTTCAAACAAAGGGAAAATTTGTATGTCCAATTTGTGTTCCAAAGATGAAATCTCATCATTCAACAAGTTTAGGAAAGCAGGTGTTTGATGAGTATAGATACTTCCTCCATAGAATTAACCATAAGTATCGAACTACTGAAAAACATCTTTTCAATGGGAAAGAAGATACTACATCAAAACCACAAAGAATGACACCTCGCCTATAGAAGTTGGAATATAATAGAATTAATCGTCAAGGTTATACATTAGATCAAATTGTTTATCTATCATATATGATATGTTTTGAATTTATATTTTTATATTGTGTTGTGTTTACTCATGTTGTAATTGACAATGATTGTCATTAATTTTTTTAACTTATATGCTTCATAAAGGTCATCAAGGCATTAATGGTCAGTTTCCATAGGGACTAAAAGTTATCCCAGACAATTTAGTAGGTTTCCCTACTAGGAGCAGCTATAAATTATGCATTTGTTTGATACAATGCATATCAGAAAGAATATAATAGAAACATTATAGTAAATATTGGATGGAAGGCATGACAAAGAAAAAATTGTCAAACTTTGTAGTGACATTCAGGAAGCCAATTATTTGTGTCCATCATTATTTGTGTCCATCATTATTATAAAGGTGGGGCACCCTAGGGCAGATGATATGGATTATCACGGCCTAGAGAATGTGGTTTTGCAAGCGAATGAACATAGAGCTATGAATATCAAAGATGAAGTTAATGATCCTATGGAAGAAGATGGTCATGCGCTAGAAAACACAGTTGAAGATGATGGTACGAATACATTGATCCATGACACATTTAGTGGAAAAGTTAATCATGATGATCAGGATGACTTTGATGATGTTCATGATTTACCTATACTTGAGAAGGCATACGAGCCCCTTTATGAAGGCTCCCAAACAATTCTTCTCTCTGTTGTATTGTTGCTATTGAACTTGAAGGTTATGAATGGTTTATCAAACATAGCAATCTCACGGATGTTAAGGTATGTCATATATGTCATCTTTTTCATCTATTTTAATTGTTGTTAGTTCATCACTAGTAAATAAATGATGAAATATGTACCATTAATATTTTTTATATTAACAAATTATTTTTTGTTGTAGATTGATTGGTGAATTTTTGTTACCACCATCAAATATTTTACCTTGCTCATACCGATATTTATTTGCCATTATGAAAGATATCAAAATGGAGTATCAAGCAATAGATGCATGTCCCAATGATCATATTATATATCATAAACAACAGGAATTTGCAACAGAATTCCCAAAATGTCATATCAATAGATATCAAACAGATCAACTAACAAAAAAGGTGTCTCGCAAGGTTTTGTTATATTCCCATTATTCCATGTATGCAAAGATTATTTAGGTGCGAAAGCTTAGCACAATTTATGGATTACCATGCATGAAATAGAAGTGGAGATGACATTCTTCGAATGCTTGTGGATGGTTCTGCATGTAGGGACATGGAGAAAAATGGCCACACTTTAAAGAAGAACCTCGTAATCTTAGGCTTTCATTGGGAGCGGACGGTGTCAATCCATTTGGAGAGCTGAGATCTATTTACTCAGTGTGGCCTTTTTTGTTATCAACAATAACATTCCTCCATGGATGTCAATAAAGAGGGAGCACATAATGTTGTCAATGATTGTTCCAAGTATTTTTTTACATCAATTTTCTTTAACGTAGTAGCATCTCATTTGTCTTATTTGTTGCATAATGACTTATATTTTTTCATTCAATAGTCATGTACATTAATTTATATATATTGTAGTAAAATGGTTATAATAATTATGTAATATTTATGTTCATTCAACTAGGTAAGTACCAAGTTAAAGATATGAATGTATATATCGAGCCTCTTATCGACGAGTTACTAAATTTATGGAATGGTACTATGTATGATGTCTCTAGACCAATAGGACAAAGACAATTTCAATTCCATGCAATGCTTGTATGAAAAATTCATGATGCCCTAGGGCTAACACATTTTGTGGTATGTTATAACGTCGACTGCACTTTAACAATATTTAATTTGATGAAGTAGATATCATGCATGTTTTTAAAATAATCTATTCATTATATATAATTATAAAAATTGACATATTTAATCCAATTATATATGATCTTGCAGGTCTTCAAACAAAGAGAAAATTTGCATGTCCAATTTGTGGTCCAAAGATGAAATCTCATTGTTCAAGAAGTTTAGGAAAGTAGGTGTTTGATGAGTATAGGCACTTCCTCCATAGAAATCATAAGTATTGAACTACTAAAAAATATCTTTTCAATGGAAAAGAAGAGACTACATCAAAACCATGAAGAATGACACCTCGCCTATGAAAGTTGGAATATAATAGAATTAATCGTTAAGGTTATACATTGGATCACATTGTTTATCTATCATATATGATATGTTTTGAATTTATATTTTTATATTGTGTTGTGTTTACTCATGTTGTAATTGACAATGATTTCCGTTGTTAATTTGTTTAACTTATATGCTTCATGAAGTTTGTCAAGGCATTAATGGACGGCTTCCACAGGGACTAAAAAGTTATCCTAGACAATTTAGTAGGTTGCCCTACTATGAGCAGCTACAAATTGTGAATTTGTTTGATACAATGGATATTGGAAAGAATATAATAAAAATGTTATGGAAAATATTGGATGGAAGGCATGACAAAGAAAAAATTGTCAAAATTTGTAGTGACATTCAAGAAGCCAATCATGCAATGAAAAATGTCATTCAATTAAATAGCGATGGAGACCAAATTAATATAAGTGCCCTTCCTTGGTTATTAATAGAGCAGCAAAGCAATGCTATAAAAGAAGTCATACGAAAAATTTGATTCCCATAGGAGTTGTTGCAAACATAAACAATATAATAACAAAGAAAGGTAAATTCAAGTCAGGGATGATGATTGGCATACCTTCATTAAGGTAATTATTCTGGTATATTATATACACTTGTATAATGCATGTACTTTTCAGTTATTATGTTTACTACTTTTAGAAAAATAATGAAAATATCATTTTATAATTGTTGCAGTACGGTCTACCTCTATCTCTCCCAGAAAACTTTGACAACAATGTCAAACAAGTTATATATGATCTTGGAAAATACATGAGGTAAGTAGCGATATTTATTCAATTACTTGTATACATCTTATAATTACCATTTATTTTACTTGTTATGTAATATACTATATATTTTTGTTAAATCTCATTAATATATTTGCGTCTTGAATCACTTGTAGATGGATGTCATCTAAAGAAATCCATAAAGAATATATAAATTATTGGAAGAGAAAAATTCATCGCCTAATGTGTCAAATGCAAAAGTGTCTACCTTCGACATTTTTCAATGCACAAGAACACTACCTCATACACCAAGTTGGGGAGATTGAATTGTGTGGACCTATACACACAAGGTCAATGTAGATGGTTGAGAGGCACTTGAAATTTTAGAAGGCTTTGGTTAGACAAAGAGCACATCTTGAGGGTTCTATGGTGGAGGGATATATGATATACCAAACCATGGTGTACATTCGTGAACATCTTCTTAATTTTGCAGCAAAGATCCATGTAGATCGCATTTGGGATCCCAACTCCATTAACAAATTCGAAGGGGAGTACCCAATGGGGAAAGGTAGATTGAGGAAAGTGAGGTAATTATAATATGGTCATGGAGATTAAGGGTTAAGGGTTTAGGGTTTAGGGTTAAGGGGAGAGAGATAGAGGGAGTGAGTGAGTGAGAGAGAGACCTAAGAGAGGGAGAGGGGGTAGGATATTGAAGATACTTGAGAGAGAGAGAGAGGGAGGGGGTTAAGGGTAGGGTAGATGGTTTAAGGTAAGGCTTAAGGGTTAAGGGTCAGGTTTTGGGTTAAGGGTAGAGGGAAGATAGATAGAGGGAGTGAGTGAGTGAGAGAGACCTAAGAGAGGGAGAGGGGTAGGAGGGAGAGACTCCAGATAGAGTGTTAAGTGTGAGTGAGAGAGAGAGAGACCTGAGAGAGGGAGTGGTGCTAGGAGAGAGAGACTTGATAGAGAGAGAGGGAGGGAGATAGAGGGATATAGGGTTAAGGGTAGAGGGTAGAGGGTTTAAGGGTTTAGGGTTAAGGGTTAAGGGTTAAGGGTTATGGGTAGAGGGGAGAGAGATAGAGGGATTCAATGAGATAGAGAGGGAGGGAATGGGAGAGAGATAGAGATTAGAGGGTTAAGGGTAGAGGGTAGAAGGTAGAGGGTTAAGGGTAGAGGGGAGGGAGATAAGAGTGAGAGAGAGAGAGAGGGAGAGAAAGAGACCTGAGAGAGGCAGAAGGGGAAAGAGGGAGGGAGTGGGAGAGAGATAAGGGGTAGAGGGTTAAATGTAGAGGAGGGTCATGGGCTTGCCTAAGGTTAAGGGTTTAGGGTTTACAGCTAAGGGCTTAGGGGTTTAGGGTTTAAGGGTGAGGTGGGAGACACATAGGGAGGGAGTGAGAGACAGAGAGAGACCCAAGATAGGGAGAGGGGGTAGGGGAGGGAGAGACTTGAGAGAGAGAGAGAGGCAGAGGTGAGGTTTAAGGGTTTGGAGTTTCATGGTTATGGGTTTAGGGTTATGGGTAGAGGGGAGAGAGATAGAGGGATTCAGTCAAAGAAAAAACCCCAACCTTAGGATTTTCCCAACACCATAAAAGACCAGTAACATAAGACAGGACAGGAAAGGAACACAAGGAGCAAAAATTGAAGCTCCATTAGGCTATGTTGGAACAATTATACACTAATCCCTCCCCTATGGTGTTTCCTCGCATCAAAACCAATCTCTTCTTCCTATCATTTGTTGACAAGGGCAATTGATCCAAGAATTCATCATATAGATTTCTACTTAAATAATCAATTTGGCTAGCATGATGCTTTGTCATTGCCATCTTGAGTAAAATAGGGCTTCCTTGCTATCTCAAACCTTAGACAGACTAAAGCTAAACAAAATATGAAATTACAGAACAGAACTTTGCAATTTCCCAAAATTCTCCCTCTCTCAGGTCTCTCTCTCACTCACTCCCTCTATGTCTCTCCCCTCTACCCTTAAACCCTAAACCCTAAACCCTTAACTCTTAAACCCTAAACCATTCAATCCTTTACCCTCTACCCTTAACCCTATCTCCCTCTATCTCTCTCCCACTCCCTCCCTCTCTCTATCAAGTCTCTCCCTCCTAGCACCACTCCCTCTCTCAGGTCTCTCTCTCTCTCACTCACTCAGTCACTCTATCTCAAGTCTCTCCCTCCTACCCCCTCTCCCTCTCTTAGGTCTCTCTCTCACTCACTCACTCCCTCTATCTCTCTTCCTGATGGAACCTAAAATTTTGTTCCTTGTTTTCCTTTCCTATCATGCCTTATTCTCTGGTCTTTCATGGTGTTTGGGAAAATCCTAAGGTTGGGGTTTTAGCTTTTTCTTCATGTAAAATCCTAGTGTTTGTCTTATGCCTTGGGTGGATCTATTTCATTGGTACTTTTGGAGGGCCTCTAAAACATCTTATGCCCCATCATTTCATCTAAGGTTGGGTCCCTTTGGTCTTAATATTTTATTTCCTTCACGAGATTTTATTTTTCCCTAAGTCTTCATCGGCCCTGTGCTTCATCGTTTTAAAACAACTTATGTTGATCGTTTATCATCCGCCTAGTGATGTCCCCCTTGTTCTTTTAATAAATGTTTTATTTTGCAGAGGATAATTTGTGTGACCATTGATATTCCCTGCCATCCCGCGATGACCCCACCACACTGCTTTGGCTGATTGCGATATCGCAGGCGGGCGCCACATGTCCCATCTGATGAAGCCGAAGGGGATGAGTTTTTGTGACCATTGATGAATCGTCATTTGATCTCAATGGTTTCCAACCATTGCGTGATCATAAATCACAAGGTCTTTATTCATCGCGATATCACAGGTGACTGCCACATGTCTTATTTGGTAAAGCCAAAGGAATAAAGTAAATACCTTGGTATATTAATCTGGCTTTAATATGTTATGCAATGGGTTACTAAAGTGTTCTTCAGATGCACATGTTTCAAATCTACAAAGATGTTATAATCTCAATGGGAAAGCTGCTAGATGGTTAATGATAAAGTCAGTGATTGTTTTGAAGGAACAAGATCACCGATGATCAGGATCTATAGCTACCCGCTATCGCGTGATCGAAGGTTTCAAGGTCTTTACTGATTGTGATATTGCGGGTGACCGCCATGTGGATTTCCTTGGCAACGTATGGTATGGTGGGCCCCTTATTGCCATGTTGGCGATTGTGTCAGCTTGTTTTGAAGGAAGTCATTTGATGATTTGATCAAACTAACAGATCGACAGCTAATATTTAAATCAACATCAAATACGATTGGAGTCATTCGTGCAGCGCACGAGTAAGCTTTAATGGCGAATGAGACACTTTCTGGCATGATTTTATTGAAATAAAAACAATTCTCCTGCTTTTATTGTATCACAAAGCATTCAAGCATTTTCTGAAGAAGTCTCAGAGCTAAAAGCGAAGTTGTGAGTTTCTACAGCGAAGAATTGGGATTTCTACAAACTCAAAAGCAGTGAGTTAATTTCTATGTCGCCTAGTTATTCTGCACTTGAATTTGAAAAAAGGTTTACTTTATGCTTGTTATTTGGCTTGTTGATAAAAAATTTAGGGCTGTAGGTTGATTGAATTGTGGGGAATTGTAGGGTTTTATTCTCTCAAGGAATTGGTGAAGAATTTTGATGATTGGGGTAATACATTGTTACCTGATATAATTGATGAGCAGAGGAATATCAGGTCACTTCAGCAGTGGCAAGATCAGGAAAATGAAGTCATCAACGACCAAATTAAATTAATTTTTGATGACTTAGATTATGATTTGTTGGTGAGCTGTATGGATAAAATCATTAGCACCAACTCATTTTTGGAATCTTTTCAAAGAGATGTAAATCACGTAGCTGTTAAATATACACCTTATAATGCTAAGGTAAATGAGGTAATTAATTTTGACTAGTCGACTGATGAAGAATATCAGAAATGGGTAACTAAATATTTAACTGAGGAAGAATAAAAGAAGTGGGGGCTGCTAACGGTTGGAAAATAAGTTGTTGCAGTTACAATGGTTTCTAGTTTTGCTTTGGTGGCAGTCTTGGCGCGGGATTCTTATGGCTTTTGTTGATGCATCAACTTTTTTCAGCTGGCACAATGAACAAGAATATTCTCCAGGGTGATTGTTGTTGTAACAATTTTTGGAATGTCACCAGGTATTCCAATTGGCTAGTAACATGTGTACTTTCTAGTCTAATTCTTGTTTTCTCCTTCATTTTCTATAAGAAGGATTTCAAGGCCAGAAGTACAGGTTAGCAAGTTAGATAATTTTGGGTCGAGTCTAGGTGAAGTTGCAGAGCAAATTGTAAAGTTCAATGGTTTTAGAAAATGCAATTTAGGTTCTAAGTCATTCTGTAATAGGTTTTGAATTCATGGGGATTTAATGTTGTATAACAGTACTAGCA
>VDFB02026320.1:118711866-118851680 GCA_007258455.2 Sequoia sempervirens | reverse complement strand
CATAGCCTTCATCGCATGAGTCTGAAGCAATTGTAGACTTAGCCCAAGTATATGCTAGGCTAAGGTAGATCTAATGAATGGAAATAGAGGCATACAATTCTTCTTTAATACTTCCACCACAAACATATGCAAGGTGTTGGTTGTTTTTACAGTAAGCAGGTTGATCTTCTAATCTACCTATGGAATTTCCAATTCCAATAAAGGGCAGCTCGAAGGACCTGAACCAATTGACGAGGATTTGAAAGACCTCCTACACTTTGGGCTCTACAAGACCCAAGAGGGTGATCCCTTAATGCGTTTACAACCTCTGCACCATCATCATAAACAATATTAATAACAATAGATAATCTCATTTAATAGCTCAACATAATAGGATAATACCGAATAGAATTGGTTGTTTATGAATAATATCAACTATTTGGAGCATGAGATAACTACAACATTTCACAGTATAAGATAGTCATTGATTTGCAATTTGTAGCAAGCTCTAGGTAAAGGCAAAAAAATATTGAACCATACGAATAAGTACAACTTAGATCAGTGTCATATATCCATTGGAGGAGTCAAATTTATAAGAATCTAAGGGTTTATGACAAATTTAACACATAACATATAAGATCCTTAATAACATTGCTTTACAATCTCATCAATATGTATTTTAACCCAATACTACTTATCAAATCCTTATACAAAACATATCCACCTACAATCTCATTCAAGAATTTTAATTAATTCCTTGAATTAAAACTAAAACAAGAATCATACACACCACAACAGTGAGATGAACGAAACAACCTTTGATCGTTTTATTCAAAATTCAGATATGCTTGTACAATAGAGAGACATGAGTTTGAATTAATCATATCAATTCAAATGCTAGTACTGCAATAAAAAACCAAATCTCCATGAATTCAAAACCTACTATAGAATTACTCAAAACCTAAATTGCATTTTCCCTAAAACCATCAGACTTTACAATTTTTTTTGCAACTTCATCTAGACTCAACCAAAAATATCTAACTTGCTAACCCGTACTTCTGGCCTTGAAATCATTCTTATAGAAAAAGGAGCAAACAAGCATCGAGCCAGAAAGCACACGTCACCAGCCAATTGGACCGCCTTGTGATATTCCAAAAATTTGTTACAACAGCAATCTCCCCAGAGAATCTTCTTGTTCATCGTGTCCCCTGAGAATGGTTCATGCAGCAACAAAAAATTTCAAGAATTATGCGCCTAGAATGTCACCAAAAAATAAAACTGGAATCTGTTGTAACTCCAACATCTAATTTTTCAACCGTTAGTAGCCTACTCCTTTTCACTCTTCCTCAGTTAAATATACATTTACCCATTTTTGGTACTCTTCATCAGTTGGCCAATCAAAATTGATCACCTCATTCACCTTGACACTATAAGGTTTGTACTTAACTACCACCTGATTCACTTCTCTTTCAAAAGACTTCGAGAATGAGTTGGTGCTAATGATTTTTTCCATACAGCTCACCAACAAATCATAATCTGAATTACCCTATTTTTGAGGGTTTTGTAGTCCAAACATGATATAAAGGGGCTCTTACACTTTTTGTGATTATCGAGCTATGTTGTTCTATGATACTCAAGTAATTGTAGGGCATGAATAGGGCTGAGGATGAGAAATAAAGAAGGTATACTGTTGTCCCTCAATAGTTTTGTGAAGAAAAAGCATGTGAAATGAGAGGTTCAAGCCTAGGTTTCCAACAAAATATGTATGGGATCCTCGGATTTTGTAAATTTTTATCCATGTGCACCTAATGGGTTGTTTTGAACATTGAATATAATGATAATAATTAATAATAATAATATATATATGTATGTATGTATGTATGTATGCATGCATGTATATGTATTTTAAATGTAAATGTAAATGCAATTACCTGGATGCTCTCCTAGAACAATAAATGCAACATATCATTAAAGAAATCTATATCTATGTATATAAATGTGTATTTCTAAAAGAAAGTGTAAATGCAAAGAGCATATGGTTTTGTATGTTATAGATACAACATATCCATAAATTAATGTAATTAAAATTCTAAAGTCTTCAACACATATAATATGAAATCGATCAAACTATTAAACTACATGAGAAATAAATGAAAATAGTAAATGCATATGTATGTGTATTTGTAAATATAAGTGTAAAATAAATAAGAATAATGAAAATTATAAAAGAATACAAGGAAAGGTCTCCGGCCTTCGATATAGTGATAACCTCCTCCACACAATAACCCTTTAAAAAATTATGAATGGGGAGGAATATAATCTTTTGAAGAACTCAAAGTTGATTCTTCCTAATTGATGCAATTAGTCATTTTATCCTTACAAACATTTATAGTGATTACTGAGGCAATAATAGACCAATTCTTAATACTGTGAAGAATTTGATCATATTCTTTTCCAATGATGGAATTATGGAGAAAAACCTTAAGTTAAAAGAATAATTTTAGCCAGTTCCTTTTTAAAATTATCTCCAACCATAAGAGAAGACCACTGCTATGTGTACCTGGATACCATGGAGAAAGGCTCTTTGGGCTCTTTCATCAATCATCCTACCTTAAAACATACCAAAAGTCTCCTAGCAATTAGACATAGGAAGATTTAAGATGATTTAAAAAAAAATTATTGCCAAAACATAAACTTATGATGACTTAACCAGGCCTAGTACACACTCCCTCCTTGTTAACCACTTAGACATATGGAAATTATATGTAAATTTGCTGCTATTTTTAGTCATGTAGGTGTCCAATAAACCACTTGGTGGTGTTTCCCTTCAAGTTTATTTACTTGAATGAAGAGAAAAAGTCTTTTGATTACAATTAGAGAATACATTTGAGGCCTTGGTTGTCTAACTAGGTGGACCATAGTCACATTTAACACTTGTTACAAAGTTTGGGAGTTAAAACGTTAAGTAGATTTGATTTGTGGACATATTTGGATGGTAGTAACAATAACTTGCAATCTATCAAGACTTGATTACCTTATAACCTATGAAATTCTAGCAATGAAATGATAGATTAATCATAATGTCACCTTAGGATCACATCACCATGAAAGAACTTCATCCAACATCCTTATGAGTGCAGGTACCACCAAATAGGTATTTGTCAGATATGTCTTCCTCGAGTGAGGGAAATTCAGGAAGAGAAGAGGAAAGAGAAACATGTAGTATGTCTAAAAGAGGGAGATCAACTAGAGGTCAAAAGATTAGAAGAAAATTTTGTAAACGCATGGAATTTTTTCTTACTGAAGGGGGGTCATGTTCTTATAATGATGAGAGCATAGGCGATGTCGAGGTGCCCTTGAGGTAGAAACATCTACTAAAACAATGGGTAGCCAAGGAAGTTCCTCCAATAAACACTAATTTTTGTGTCAACTAGAGGATATATCGCATAACACCATCATCATTACATGGTTTGGGCCTATTTTGCATGGATGGCATAAAGGTCTGTTTTATTGAATTGATGGAGTATGTCGGACCCTGTTACAGTTACAAAGATTGGATGCAACTGGTTTGATATACACGAAGTATGCGTAGGTATGCACTGTCAGCAAATTATATACAACTAAAAGATAACGATCAAAATAAAAGAGTGGCTATGTACATTGACGGAAGGCCAAAAGCATCAGGGAATATTGTAGGGTTTATAAACAGTACATGACCTAGGTCAACAAATAAGCAACCCAATTGCATATTCGAGGTGCGCGAGGGAAACCGTATATTCGTATGTGCGATAAAATCAATAACTATAGGGGAAGAGTTGCTAATCGATTACAATTTGAATTGCTTATTTACAAATACAATTACTATGGGGGTGGTACGTACTATGTACCATTTTACCCAACCTCCAATTAATTACTCTAATATACCATTTTATTCTTATGTTTTTTTTCGTAAGTCTATTGGTTTCATTTTGGTAATATTTTTTTATATTTAATTTTTCTCATAGCGGGACATTGATCATACAGAGAAGGCTCTGGCCTAGAGCACAGATCGCGATGTATCTTTAGGCACTTCTACCCAACAGGTTTATCTCATTGTAATTGTACAAATTAGATACGAGCAAAATGTTTTATTATTAAGTTGTTTTGATAAGTTTATTGGGTTAATTTTGATAATGTTTTTAATATTCTTGTTGCAGTCCACTGATCGGGGAAAGGCACAAGCAGTACACGAGAGCATCCATAGGGAAGTGCAGTCAATATTATGTGATGATGAAATCGCTTATTCAACAAACCCTCTCGATATGATAAGGAAGACCCAAAAAAATGCAATGAAGAAATCCTTAAGTTGTTATTCATAGTGTCTCAAACAAATGAGATAAGAGAGTTAAAATATTGACTGCGAGATCACAAAACTTGCAAGTAAGCTATCATGAGGTCTTTAATTATAACATAAGTTCATTCATGGTTTTATATTTTGTACTTTTTTATGTCATGAACTAAAATATGTGTTGTTTTTATAGGATTTTTTGTGTCCTCATGATGCTCCTGGCCCTAGGAGTAGGGGTTGGTACAAGTGTCCATCCTGATTTTCCTACGCATACATCACATCATCTGACCCCATTATCCGTGCCTATATTGTCGTCTAAAATGTCGGCAATACATACTATGTAGGCATCCATTAGTGCACCCTCTGGCAGCGAACACATGCCAAAACATGCGTCAAGACATGTACCTGGGGATGTAGAGGCCACTAGTACTGGTGATATTTTAGTAGCATTTCCTGGATCTTCCTGTAGTATTAGTACAGGAACATTGCCGGTCACATTTGTGGTGAACGAGGATTTTGTTCCCATAAAGATAGAGAAGGTCCCAGGTACTTTAAAATGTTTTAATTATTATTATATATAATCTAATTGAAATTTACTTATTGATCGCTCTTTTTAGACTATTGATTCCATGATCATTTTGCAGGAAATGAAATTTTTTATAAACATCTAAGTGATATTACATTGAAGCTCTTCGGACCCACCATACGCACACAGTGGAATGCCCAAAATCAAGATTTAAAAGTTGAGCTCATTAACCGTTTAGTTGTGCTCTTCGGTGATAAAATATTCAATTGAACCAAGGTCCTTAAGAAAGCGGGTACCTATCTAAAGTATGTGGGACCAATATAGGTCACATTTAGAGAAGAACAAAAAGTATGAGCATCACCCCATGATTCCGGAGAGGAAGTGGAAGGACCTGGTGTCAGATGGAAAGGAGAAGGCTGAAAAGAAAAAAGGAAAGACACCACCGAGCCAAGGAAGGTATGTGATACTATCAACAATGTAATTATATACTGATTACTCTTTATTTTTACATAATCTAACATATTTCAAACTTTTCATAGACTGTCTGACACATCGAAGGCAACAAAGGCAAGACTAGAAAAACATGGGCATCGGGCATCACAAACTTGGCTCTGGTGGTTATATGAAATTAGCTGCATGAATTGTAAGTATCAATAAATGAAATATTGTATCCAAATAATAAATTGAAAACAATTTTGGTTTTATCACACCATAGAATCAAAATTCATGATCTTATGCAAAAATGTAGGGCTCTGAATTCAACAGAGTTTCCATAGAAGATGACCTAAAGATTGCCTTCCAACAAGGCTATGGAGTCGTGGCTAAATGCCTAAGAGTTTTGACTAGGCAAACACAATCTTCCACTACATCTGACACGTAAGTAAATAAACTCAATAAAGTTTATTTAAAATTGAATACTTGTGCAATCTATTCAATATTAATTTCCACCATAAAGTAATTACATGCCTATTTGTTTTAAACATTCAAGCAATGATAATACTGCACATGACATTGGAATGCACGGTGAGAGTGGAGCACAACCTGGATGAAGGTCATGGTGTGCATCTCAGTACTTTAAAGCATGTAGAGCGTGATCAACATGTTGAGCATGATCAGGCTAGAGAAGATCAAGAACATGATGTGGCCCCATCAGGTAAAGAGGACCACTCTAAAGTTCTTTTAAACATATTTAATTGCAATTAGTGTATTAATTAATGTAACCTTTCGTATTCCAACTTTAGAGCATGTAGAGCATGATCAACGTGTTGAGCATAATCAGGCTAGAGAAGATCAAGAACATGATGTGGCCCCATCAAATAAAGAGGATCACTCTCATGTTCTTTTAAACATATTTAATTTCAATTGGTGTATTAATTAATATAACCTTTCATGTTTCAACTGCAGATCAGGATTTAGAGGGTGTTCAGCATGTTGAGCATGAGTCTATAATAGAAGTTCAGGAACATGATGTGGACCCATCAGGTAAAGAGAACCACTCTAATGTTCTTTTAATTAATGAAATACTTGTAATAATAATAATAAAACATATCAGTTTAACATTTCTTTATTATTGCAGCAGACCCCCCTTGTAGCGACATCCACGCTATGAGCAGATGACTAGGTGTACATTAAGATCACGAGCAGGGCGAACAACTAAAGGGGGGACATATGATTTAGAAAATGATACTCCACTTCATATTTTTTTAGCTTTAAAATGAAAAAAAAAAAAAGTGATTGTAATCATATCATGACAACCTATTTTTGATAATATGTAAAACTGAAAGAATGAATATTATATGTTAATGAATGAATGTGAATATGTTAATTAATGAATGTTATATGTTAATGAATGAATGTTATATGTTATTAATGGATGAATGAATGATTAATGTTATATGATTGGGTATGGGGAATTGAGAGTGATGTGAGGGGGGGAAGAGCCAAATGAGCTTCCACCGTCATGTGGTTGGCCTTGTTAAGTAGAGAATATTAAACTATTCTCGAAACAAAGAGAAACTTAATAAGGTAATGCACTTTTCAATATAAGAAATGCATTGTCTGAAGCATCAAACCAATATGCAAAGATGAAAGAAAGTGTTAACTTTTCACTATGGTGGCAGAAAAATGAGTCTTTATACCCTGAATCCATGCTCTGCATCATAATTTGAAGTTGTTTCCATTCCAATGTTCTGAGTTTAGTTTGTTTGTATGGCTTTGTATGAATACCATATTGTGTTGTGTGTGGATTTGATTTCAAAGCTCTGTTTCTTCTATTTTTAGTGGTGACATAACTCTAAAATTTGACTTTTGTGCATAACAGGTTAGTGGGAAAATTGACAACTCTAAAGGGGTTAGAGGCTTGATTGAGATAGATACACGGATATTTGGATCTTGTTGTTGATGGGAGGCTTCCACTTAACCATGAAATTTTGTACCATCTGCAGGTATGCAAAAGTTTCTCTACTTACATTCATTCTTAATCATAAATGTTGTAAATGATATTAATGCTTCAAACTTAAGATTCGTTTCATTGTTATAATGATCAAAATGTTATACTTTGTTATACATTCAAGTATTCTCTTTCCCCCTACCCTTCGCTCTCTCCCCCCTCCTTTTAAGAATTTTCTGTCATAAAAGATTCACATTTCTGTCTCATTTACACTAATTTATCTAAAATGCTAGGAGTGAATAAAGATATGTAAAAGATAATGGATTATGTCTAAACAACTACTTTCCATCTTATAGCTAATTGAATCCTTAATATTTGAATAGTTTAGAGCTCGAATAATGCTTGTATATGCAAGTGTAGAAATAAGGGAGCCTATGTGAAGATTGAAATTTAAAACATCACTTTGGTATTTTTCCTTAGACAGTGAAATGATATTTTGAGTAATACAAACCTACACACACATTGATATTTTTCGGCATTGCATTGAGGAAATTTATTTCTCTTATACCTACCCTCGGCTAGACATGGAGGTATATAATATTGGTTTTTGGGTTTATTCTGTAAGTAGTTAATTTCACAGAGGAAGACTAAAATCTTCTTAATGTCCTATCAGGTGTGAAAGCATATGAATCACTTGCTGAAGGTACCATTTTGTATTCATCCAAAAACTGGTTTGTTCTTTTTTTTGTTTCTTACATGTATTTTTTTTAGGCTCTAGAGATGTAGCTCGACTCTTTCCTTTTCACTTTTCATCTATTTTGATGATTACAGTAGATTTTCCTCATAATTTTTCATGTAGATCTATTTGTAACCTTATTTTCTACCAATCAATTTGCAAACCAATCACATATTAAGGACCATTTCACTAACTTGTAGTCATCCATTACTTCATATGTTGCAGGTTGTGTCTGTGTGCCAATAAATCCTGATGATTGTGAGAACTTTAATCCTACAAGTGTACCCAATCTTTCTCAAGTAGAAGTCTTACCTTATTTTATAGTACTTTAAATGGTTAATTGAAGGTGCTTCTTTAGATCTGAGATAGTTGAACCTTGGATTAAAATATGGTATTAGATGGGCAGTATAATGATAAAACTGAGGTCCATTGAACACAAATTATGAACATAATTTACTGGACTATGAATAGTGTTACAATTATAATTATTTCTCCTTTACCTACCTATTCATTAATGAAAAAGATAGCAGATATTGGAAGTTCATTAAATGTCTCATGTGTTAGTATTTTAAAAAAATTTAAGTTGTTCAAGAGCTTGATTAGGTCAAGAATATGTTCTACAAGCTTTGTTCTCTTGACACTGCTCAACATTTTCCCTACACATTTTCTCTTCAATCCAGACGTTTCTTAACTCCTTCCTTTGTTAGCCCTCGGTTGTTCTCAAGTGTAATGTTTTTTCTATGCATCTTGCAATATGTATGTATGATCAGTCATCTCTTATGAAGCATGGATAACCTTTCATGGAATTGTTGTTGTAATTAGACAATTTCCATTGTGAGAATAATCATTTAATTTGTATGGAAGTAAGTCTTTTTCATATTATTTGACTTGGTATTGTAAACTTGTCTTTGCATGATTCTCTAGGGGGGAACAACAGAACTGTGATGATAGGTAGAGTTGTACAACACCATAAATCATTTGGCATTATCAATATATTGCTTATAGAATACTCTGTGCAAGTAAAATGGAATGTGCAATGACAATTGGCCTCGAATTCAAATCTGAATATAAGTACATTATACACAAGATGGTATCTATTATGTGATTTAAAGAACCCCAAAATAAGAAAATTAATAGGTTCCATTTGTTTACTTCCCCTTAGACACTTGTTTAATCGATGAGACCCTTAGAATGTCTTGTTGACAACCAGTAGTATTCAAAACTCCTGAAGAGGTCAGATCAGCGTGACATTGGATCTGTCTTGCCGACGGAAGTTATCGGCAAGACATGGACTATCAGAGTGAGTTTTCTATCCTGTGTCGATAATTGATCTCTCACCGATGGGTTGGCTTCGGTGGTCATCGCCAAGAGTCTCCGCGATGGTACATTTCAACGATTTTTTTTTTTAAATTGCATTGTTTCATCGCAATTTCGACGAAGGCCACCGACGAATCACCGAAAAGGTTCGACGAAGTTGCTATAGTTGCGACGAAAGCTTTGTCGTAACTCCTTGCCCATTTCGTCGAAATAGCGGCGAACTTTTGCTGTTGTTTTGACGCTTCGGAAGAGCCATTGCCATTGCATTTTGGTTGTAATTTGTCGGTGGATACACGAAGTTTTTGTCAATATTCTGATGAACATCTGAGTCATTTCATGATGCTGACGACCGATGAATCTGCGCCATTATTTCGATGTTTAATTCGTCGTCAAAATTTCGACGAAAAAATAGCGACAAATTTTTTTCATCAATTCGTCGATTTTTCGACAAATGTTTGTCGAACGATCGACGAATGTTTGTCGGAAAATGGAGTCAAATTCAGTAGTGATTAATATCTAAAAGGTGGCACAGGTCAAAGGTTATTTTCTTACACATGAGATTCCTCTTAAAGAAATAATAAAAGACTAAATTATATTTAATTAAAAAGGAAAAAGGGTGATGAGTGAAGGTTTGTGTCTATTGGAGATAGGGAAATAGTTGTGATAGAGAATTGCAACTCCTAATGTGAAAGGTTGTGACTCCCTCGAATTGGAAGATATAAAAGGGGAAATCAATTCATTTAAGAAACATAAAGGGAAAGTGGATTGGAAAAGAGGATTAAAAAAAAAAAGAAATTGGAATATAAGGGATCTATTGAAAATAATATTGTTTTAAGAAGAATATTATTGGGGAGTAAGTTTTAAAATATAATTAGGAATAACTATGTATATATATGCATTATAATTGCCAAATGGAAGGATATTTGGTTAACAATTAATATAATAAGATTCCTTAATTTATTTTGAATTTATAGAAGTGCTTACAAATAGTGAGGTTGATCAACCTTTCGGTTTCTTGAGATGGGAAGTACCAGCTTTCCTTCATCAAGTACACCACCCCTGAGTTGCAGTGCTCGTGGAGCTGAGAGGTGCATGAGTGCCCCTAAGCCTATTGAGGGAGGCAATCTTCATGCATCTTATCAAGCTCGCTACCCCGAGATGTAACGCTTGTGGGTTGGGAGGCGAATGAGTGCTCTTGGGCTTGATCAAGGAGGATGGAGTGCCTCCAAGGTGGACTGAGGGATGGTGTGGACTTGAGATCCTACCATGCTCGTGGACCAGGAGGCAGATGAGTGCTCCTGAGCTTGAGAGAGATTTCTCAAGTACATCACTCTTGAAATGTAGCGTTCATGGGGTCAAGAGGCATATAAGTGCTCCTAAGCTTGAGGGTCTTCTCAAGTACGCCACCTTGAGATGGATGGACAAGGATCCACACATGCTCTTGCAATAAAAGGACAACTATCCTTGAGATTGTGGTTTGTAAATATTTCTAGTGAATTCCTAATATGATTGGTTATTGGAATATGCCTTGGGCTAATCATTGGTGATGTTAAGTTATTTGGCATTCAAATGTTAATGATGATATGAACTATACATCTAACTATTATGATGTTTTAGCTATGGTGTATGGTTCTCAATGTTATACTATTTTATGTATTAGTTTGAATATAACCATAAAATTGATACTTGTTATTACTAATATCAATTTTTAGTGATTCTTATTGTTTTTGATATTAGGGAAAAGCAAATTTTGAAGGGATCCGTAACCTTTAACAACAAGAAAAGTCAGGGTGCAGAAAGGACAGCCTGCAGCCAACAAAAAACCAGCACCCAAACAAAACCCATCAAGATTTACAATTAGCACTTTTCTTGTGGGAGCGAAGAATCATGTTGAAAGTAGGCCTAAATTTAGAAATATCCCAAAAAAGGACATTGCAAACTTCCGGAACTAATCCTTCAAAAAGGGTAATTATCTTATTGAAACTAAAGGCAAAACTCTATGCATACTAGAACATGTTCATGTAAATCTCACATTTTATTGTTTCAAATTTATTTCCTTCATAATTGAAACTATAATTCCATTCAATTTAAACAGATATAAACTCCAAAAAAAATACTTCTTATGCACTAAAGTGGGTTCACCATGTTCCTAGGGTGAAGCCACATGTAAGTGTCATTCTAAACATTTATTCTTAGAATAAAATCCTACCCTTTCTATAGTGTTTTTGACTATTTATCATTTTCTGCACTCATTTATAGAAGATGAATCCGGATGACTTACATCACTTATCAAAGTTGACGGTTGTTTAGTTTGCTGCCTGGCATAGAAGAATATGGCCCACAAATCATACCTTAAAATCAGAGAATTGCTATAGGAAGGGGAATAGTACCCAAGGAAATCAGCTGATCTTTGACGTGTCATTTTGACTTGCACTTTATTACGATGCGTGCCGCATCTAGAAGCCATCCCACTATGATTTTAGTGCGAAATCGACAAAGAAAATAAATTTCGAGAATACATTATGCTACAAAATAATCCATCCAGACTCTGTAGAAGTGCACCCGAATAACTGTTTTCAATAAGATGTGATATCAACAAGACCTTATTCTCCATCTTTACTGATCTTATGACGTAAGGATAGCCTACTCTCCATCATTATTGCTATTTTTGTGAGCACTTAATGCCAATAAAAAAGGCAATGTGCCCTGCACACATAATGTTAACGTAGGAATGGAAACAATATATAACCACCTACAACTCTCTCTTTAAAATTAAATGAAATTACAATAGATATGGCTAGAATTGCTGGTCTTTAAAAATTAGAATAGTTATGCATGCAACAATTAGATGCGTGAAATATCACGACCAAACACAAACGTTGTAGCCCAGTTGACTGCTACATAGAATCTATTCCTCCAGCTTACTGTACGTGTCAAGTAAGCCGATCTCCATACTAGCCAGCTCACAAAACCTGCCATTAATAAACCTTTTGTCTCCTGAACATAAAAAGAACTATTAAGAATTATTCATATCAATACGAATTTGGAAATTTTAAATGGATTGGAAATGTGGAAATGAAAGCTTGTTCACCTTGCTTTGTCGAAGGTCAACTAATGCCTTATAGTGTCCGACCGTTGCCATGCTTCCCATGTGATGGTATACAAATGGTTCTCCCAAAGGTATGTCTTTTGAAGCCCCTACACGTCCGCCGCCTTCTTTCGCAATTCGATTCAAATGACCTGCTAAATATTTGCCTTGCCTCTCTGCAACCTATTGTCCCAAACAAAAGTGCAGATTAGAAATGAACATGTTCACTTTAGGAATGTATCGTTGTTTAGCTAAACTTGTAACCCCTGTAGATTCCCAACTGCAAGCAAACGTTTGTAAACAAATCTTTCACGAGAAGCCCATTAAAGTCATGGATGAACTATGCATAAAGACTAGCATACATTTCAGAAAGTGTGTGAAAGAAGATTTGATTCTAAGCAGGTGAGGCTTAAGGCTAACGGGCTAACCTGCTCATATTAGGACACCGGAAATCTTGTCTATGGAGAGATTCTAGAGTAGAAGGAATGATTTGTTTGCAAGAGGCCAGGAGAGCCAAGTGACCCTGTCCGGGATTACACCTAGTTATAAGAGTAATCATCCCGTTCTATACCTAATCATTTTAGGCCTGTGGTCAGTTAGAAAAGCTTGTTAAGGGAACCATAGTCACAGAAAGAAAGCAAGTTTCAACCCAGAGATGAAAACCTGGATTATTACGGGAACCATAGTGAACTTGATGTGGAGTCAACGTGATTGAACGAAGAATGCACATAGAAGTCTACGCAAAAGTGTGACAGAAGAGTCTCTGCATAAAACCTACAAATTTAATTATACAATTGACTCATCAAAGTTGAAAACTTAAAAAGCTTATGTAGCCCTAAACAATACATAAATTACAAATTTTAAGAATCTACCAAATCTCAGTAAAAACAAAGTGAGAACAAAACAAATGAACAACTAGAAATTTTTTACACAAGACAACAATTATGATATAAGAAAATAATACTATAGAATAAACTAACGTATGTCTAATTCTATGCACTCTATGGATCCTCATCAGTGCCCATGTACATCAAGGTCGTATAAGTATTATTCCCAATTTTTATGTTAAGTGGGAAGCAAGTAGATTAATCCAAGACTTTTGGGTTTCACATTAACCTATGGCAAACTATTGTTACACATGAACCTACTACCTCAATCTTTTTTTCTCAAACTATAGGGCCTAGAAGATCCACAGATTTGATGGTATTGTTCAATGCCCTAAAGCTTAACAATAGGAATTGGATTTTATTGAAATTATCAAAATTTCAACTTGAATCAAATGCTGGGAACGGAGAACTATAAACAGTTTATGATGACATCACTTATTTCTAGCTATTAACAATATGTGATACAAAAATAGATCTAATTCAACGGCAACTGCATAAAGTTTAGTAAATCAAATGTACCCTACACCCTAAGTCGTAACATTGTGATCTGCACCTAGAGAAATGGCATAAACAAATATAAACTGCCACTGGAGAGAGAGGCTGTGGGTATTTCTTGGAAGCAACAACCATATAACTTTGGCAATATGAAAATCTTCTTATACCATGCCAGAAAACCATTGTGCAATGCAAAGGTAGATAAAACTAATAGTGTATTTATTTATAGATATTTAATTCTGTAAATATCATGTGTTCAGTACACAAGTAGAAACAAATGAGAATAAGGCCTTTAGCAACCTCCATTGTAGGCTTTATTTTGAATGTACCCCTCGAGTCTTTATTTTATACTTTAAAATTATTCAATGGGATCGGTAATTGTTGGTTTCCAAATTTTCATGGGAAGAGTAAATATGGAAGGACTCAAAAGTAACCCCAAGCATAGGACAACTAGGCGTTGCCCTCATTCATGCTCCTCAATTGTCTAAATCTGATAATATCTGCTAGAAATACAGCAATTTTCCTCCTCAAACGGTCAAAGGATAATCGGATAAGGTGATAGCCTTTTATTGGTGGGCACAGCCTCATCTCAGAGTTTCATCCCACAAAATTTAAACCTAAAGTTCAGATTTAGTGTCTCCCCAGAAGTACAGCAGATTTGCAAGGAAGATCTACAAGGCTCTTGCAATACCATGCCCAAAGAAGATTCCCTAGACTACACTACACTTCCCAATCAATAAAGAAAATAGGTTCCACCTCAATGTGAAAATTACACAAAACATCTCCTTCTCAATGGCAGAAATGGAACAAATATTTTTTCTGCTAAAAGGATCCCTTATTTGCAGATTCATGGGGGCCTACCTCGGGCCAAGGAAAAGAAACTAAGTATTTGGGTCCAGAAGAACTGGAATCTCTTAGGCTCAATAAAACTCCTAATGATACCCTAGGGATCCTTTATGATTGTCTTCTAAACAGTAAAAACAAATTAGATTAGGTGTTCCAAGAAGGGCCATGGGTTATGAAGAAATCAGTTCTGTTTATGATGCATCGGTTCCCAGCTTATAATCCAACAGAGAATTTCCCAAGTACTGTCCAAGCACAGGTTAGATTACCTTCACTCCCAAAAAAATATTGGCAGCAGGAAAATATTGTACAAGAGTAATAGTGGCCTCAAAATTCAGAAGAAACCTAATAGTTCAAAACTACATGTTGGTATTTGTCAATCTAAATAAGCCCTTTCCTCATAGTTAATAATAAATATCGGAAATGGGAGGAATACAATGGGAGTAACCTTTGGCTGTGATAATAATTAATATCCCCTTTTTGTGTTGAGTTTTCCATGACCATGGTCACTTAGCCAAGTCATGTCCACCATAAGAGCAAAAAGCACTAGAACCAAATGCAACCCAAGATAAAAAAGAACACCCATTTCCTTCTATAACCCATTTGCATCTATCGTACCTTATTTTGGATACTTGATACTATTGGGCCTGTATATTGATATTTTGATTCATGATTATGCTAGTAGATTAATGATTTTATATGTTCTATGTACATGATTATAGTAGTTGATCATTCATCGTGACCTTTGATTATACTATGTTTATATGTATAATTTAATTATGGATATGATGTTAAATGATAGAATTGATTTTTGTTCAGTCAATTTTATATTGGATATTCTGCTTCTATATGATTTCTAACCCCAATTTCCACATTATTGCCTTTAACGAGAAATTTAAAAATGAGAAGTGAATAATAAAAGGAAACTAAGATTTGAATTTGTTAAGAGTAAAATTTGATTTTACTTGATTATGATATTAAATTGTGGTTTAAACATGAATAGTGATCTACGCAAAATGTCTATGGATTATTATTGAGATATATATGAGTGTATATAGTGGATCAAATCATGTCAAAATAATTTATGCAAAATGTTTATGGATTATCATTGAGATATACATAAGAGTATATAGTGATTCAAATCATGTTGAAACATGATTTTGATACTAATTATCAATATGAGTAGACATTGACAAAAATAGTCGGATGGGAGTGTCGGAGGGGTGTACATGTTAGTTTTTATGATCAGATATAAAACTCAGAAATTAATTCAAAAATCAGACACATAGACACAGCATATACCCTGGGAAAACCCTCCACTTGAGGGAGAAAAACCCAGCAACAAAGATCTCTCTTATATATATAAAAGATGGCAACAAATCTCTTTACAATGAGGCCACACTCAAGGCCTATATTCAGCACCAACACTAGATGCAATGACAGATAATAATCTGCACTTCCTTGATCTTCAAATCTGCACTTAGAGAAAATTCACAATCTGCTCTTGAAGAATTCGCACTTTAATGAGAGAAGGAATCGAACTTGCTTGATGTCAAATGAAATGGAAACGACCTTGTATAAATACAATTGTGAGAGAGGTCGCACCTCTTCATGTACAAGGTCGGCCATAATACAAAGAATATAATTACAATTGATAAATGCGAATTACAAGGAATCTCAGCCCAATTAGAATTTATATTGTTGCCAAGTGAAGCACCTCTTCACTTAATTATCTCAATAAAATAAATAGCCAATAGGATATATGCAATTTTATGTCTTGACTCATGGCTGGAAGGATGAGCCCGAAGCTGCTATAACATCAACACTCCCTCTCAGCTAGGGAGGAATTCTTCCAGCTGTACAAGACACATCACCTCATCGTGATGTCAACCACCATGGCTACTCCCATATGTGGAAAAGGATCATATCACCTCATCATGATATCAACCATCATGGCTACTACCATGTATAATAAAAGTAACATATCACCTCATTGTGATATCAACCACCATGGTTACTCCCATATGTGGTATGCACAAGTGCTCATCACTCAATGTGATGTTGTCACCTCATCATGACGTTCACCATGGCTACTCCCAGAGGGTGAAAAACACAAGTACAAGAAAATCATCACGGACTCTCACGCAATGTTGTCATGGAGTCACACACATGACATCCACCATGGCTACTCACAGAGGGTGGAAACAAGGGCTTTCACCTCAAATCTCTCTCACAGAGAGAAATGCATTAACAAGGGCTTGCACCTCAAATCCCTCTCACAAAGAGAAATGCATTAAGGAAGATCACTGATACTGAGACTCCCTCTCAGCTAGGGCTTCATTCTCCACCATACCAAGCTTGTCTCAAAAGTACACAAACTTTATCCTGGAGAGAGGCTTGGTGAGAATGTCTGTCGTCTGCTCATCAATGCTGATATACTTCAATTGGATCGCTTTCCTCAATACCATATCTCAGATATAGTGGTATTTGATCTCAACATGTTTAGTTTTGTCATGAAACACGGGATTGACAAAAAGCTTCACACAACTTTGATTATCACAATGAATGACAATCGGCTCCATCGATTGACCAAACAATCCTGCAAGGAGCTTCCGAAGCCACACTACTTCTCGAGCTGCCACACAAGCTGCAATATACTTGGCCTCTGTTGTTCTTAGTGCCACTAAAGACTGCGTTCTGCTACACCAGGATATCATTGCAAACCCCAAACTGAAGCAACATCCAGAGTTGCTCTTCCGATCAGTAACACACCCTGCCCAATCAAAATTAGTATATCCTTGCAGCTTCAAGTCCACACTAGAAGAATATCTCAAGCCATATCCAACTGTGCCACACAAGTATCTCAGGATATGCTTTGCTACAACTAGATGTATTTGCCTTGGTTCACACATGAACTAACTAAGTGCACTCATTGCATAGCAAATATCTGGTCTAGTGTTGACTAGATACATCAATGATCCAATCAATTGCCTGTACATCGTGGGATCAACCAGATCTGAATTAGTTGTAGCATCTTTTAACTTTTGCAAGTTGGTTTCCATAGGCGTAGACATGGATTTGCAGTCCATCATACCAAATCTCTTCAGAATGTCAATAGTATACTTCCCTTGACTTAGAATAATCTCATCTGGCTTCTGCCATACTTCTAAACCGAGGAAGTAGTGCATGAGACCAAGATCCTTCATTTCAAATTTAGAAGCTAACTCCTTGCATTTGATAATGAGGTGATCTTCTCCAGTAAGAATTAAATCATCAACATAGAGAACCAAGATTAGTGCTTCGCCATCAATTACCTTGAAGTATAGGTTTGAATCAACATCATTCTTGGAGAAACACAAGCTCATCAGGTATCGATCAATTCTTTCGTACCAAGCACGAGGAGCCTACTTAAGGCCATACAAATCCTTCTTCAATCTGCAAACATGAGACTCCTTCCCATGAACCTCAAAGCCAACAGGTTGCTCTATAAATACCTCTTCCTCGATTACACCATTCAGAAATGTTGTCTTCATGTCCATCTAGTGAATCTTCCATCCTTTAGATGCTGCAATAGTAATGATGGTCTTAACTGAAGTATAACGAGCAACTGGAGCAAAGGTTTCCTCATAATCAACTCCCTCTTTCTGAGAGAGTCCTCTAGCCACGAACCTAGCCTTGTACTTCTCAATGCTCCCATCAGCCGCATGCTTGATCTTGAAGAGCCACTTAGAAGAAACAACAGATTTTCCTTAAGGTGTAATGTCCCCATTTTGGCCATACACTCTTCTTTTGGATTTAGCCTATTTCTGGAAATCCGTAGGCTAATCTGTAGTATAAAACTAGGGTTTCCTCTTTCAGATACTGCTCAGTTGGCGTTCAGAGGATGTTGTGCAGACTTACTATTTATAGCAGTTTGCTATTTTTAGCAAGTCTATCTTTTGGCAGTATCTATCTAGCAGCAATTCAATCCTTTGCAGTTCAGTGTTCAGTTTGGCTTTCTGATGGTTTTGAAGTTAACTTACTATTTTTGGCATTTACTATTTTTAGTAAGTTCATTTTTGGCAGAAGCATCATCATCAACTTGGTTCAGTTTGGCATTTGTCAGTTTGCTATTTTTAGCAATTCATCAGTTGCAGCTTGGGCATTGTATTTGGTTATCTCCTTGGACTGAGTTTCAGACTTAGTCAATTTTCATGTCTTGAAGTTGTACCCCACACCTAGGCTTGATGACTTCAAGTTGTTTTAAAGAAGGGGACATAAAGGGGTCAAGTGAGCATTTAATTATTTAATAAATGCTTTATTGTTGCAATATGAAATGGATGCCTAAAAGGGAAGTTGAATGATATTTTATTATTTCAAAAAGTAAAAGGCAAAAAGGTGGCGTCCCTTTTGGAAGTTGAAGTGATTCAACTTCTTGGAATTTGAAGAGTTCTTGTTGCTTCATTTGCCAACTAAAGCTTATATATTGCTGCTGTTTGAAGAGCTGATTATCCATTGTTAATTGCTAAAGTTATGCTGTCGAAATGACATTGTGATTTTCTTCGAGGGATGCTTACCTCCTAGATTCCAATCAATTTCGTGTTTGAAAGACAACACCTAATTGGTTTTATTGCTGCTTCTCATCCAGATTAGCAGATTGAGCCTATTGTTGAAGAATTTTGGAGTTTATTATCATTTTTGAGTTGCTGGTTCATCTACAGCTGAAAGTGAATTTTGTATACAGCTTTGTGAGTAAATTTTATTTCATTCTGGGTATTTGTGCTATGTGATTGTTGACATTGGGCGACCCTTCTCATAGAAGATGAGACTTAAATTCAAAGAACCTAATTTTTAAGAGCAAAATCGCCCTTCCAGCCAAGTCGTACCTTCTTAGAGAACATTGGGATTCGTGCCAAATAAATGTGGAGGATTTGATGCTGTTTTATGACTTGTTCTTGGGCGCCATACTCCTAGAGAGCCTTTGCAAAAGGTTTCAATCAATTTGAAGGTATATTGATGAAGTTATGAGCATTTCATGGTGTTTTCTATTTGCAGATCAGAATTTCCAGAACTCAGATTTTTATATCAGATTGCATTAGTTTGCTGTTTTTGGCCTTTACTTCATCATTTGAGGGATAAACATTGTAAAGCATTCATTCTTTACATCTTAGCATTATTCTCTATCATTGTAATACTTGTATTTGCAGATTCCTTGATTGTAAGGTTGAGATTTAGTAGTACTAATCCAACCATTGTTATTGCTGCAATTACTTGTTATAATTTCATACATTTGTAACCCCTGGATGGTTTACCGCCAGTGTGGAGAAAGAACAATTAATCTCTCTTTAGTCACCCACTGTAAAGTGGCGAATTCCCACTCATAAGTGGATGCCCGCCGCAGCGGATGAATTAGTTTTGTATTGTAATGTTTTCCCCCCACTGTTCAAGTGGTAGCGTGGAAATTCTCATGGCTGGTTATCCGCCTATTGTTTCAGTTTTCAATTAATCACTCCGTCATATGTTAGCACCTCGCCCTCAATGGGATCTTGAGTGCACATTCTTGACGTTGAGTTTGTTTCAATTCAAGTATTGTTCATTAGTTGCTCCGCCATATGACAACACCTTTCCTTCATTGGGATTGAGTGTGCATTCTTGGCGTTGAGTTTCTTTTAAGCTTGGTTTTCAGTTTGATGCTAACGCTAATCCAGTTGACTAGTGCTGGTTTGTGTTATGATAATTCAAGAAAAAAATTGGTTGGCATATTTCATAAGGTCTAGGTACGATGTCCCAAACATCATTCTTGAGGATGGATTGATACTCTTCAGCCATAGCATCTCTCCATACTTGCTGACTAGTAGCTTCCTCAACACTAGAAGGCTCAGACTCAAATATTTGACTCATCAACACAACATAGCTTGAAAACTTGTGAGATCTCTTGCTTTCTCTGAATGTTCCTCTCGGGGCTGCAAACCTTTCTGCCTCTTGCATTGTTTTCCTAGCCTAAAGAGGTCTCTTACGACCAATCACAATATCTGTAGGCCCATCAGTAGGTTCCAAAGGCTCAACTGGATCTTCTTTGGGTTCAATAGCCTCCCTCTGAATCTCAAGAGTGTGGTCAACTTCCATATCCTGAGGAGTCTCTTGATTTTCATTATCTATCTCCATGTGAGTGCCCTTGGATCTCCTAAATGCAACATCCTCTTCAAATGTAACATCAACTTCTGGCGTGGAATGTATATTTTGTAAGCTTTTGAAGACTCACTGTAGCCTACAAATATCCCCTTCTTGCCAGAAGGTTCCAACTTTGTCCTTTTATCTTTCGGTACATGAACATACATTGGACAACCAAAGATCCTCAAATGACTTACTTCCGGCTTCACCCCTATGAATGCTTCTTTGGGTGTCATGTTCTCCAAAATGCGGTGAGGACTTCTATTCTAAACATAAACAGCTGTCCTAGATGCTTCAACCCAAAGGAAGGTTTGCAGATCTTGTCATGAATCATGGCTTTGGATGCTTCTACAATAGATCTATTCTTCCTTTTTGTAACATTGTTCTATTGAGGATTGTAAGGGACACAGAACTCCCTCTTAATCCCTGCTTCAATGCAAAAGTTACGAAAGCTGTTGGAAATGTACTCTCTTCCATTATCGGATCTCAAAACTTTGATCCTCTTCCCGAACAAGTTCTCTACCTGAGCTTTAAATTCTTTGAACCTCTCTAATACTTCCTCAGATTCTTTGGATTTCAAGAAATAAATCCAATTCTTTCTAGAGTAGTCATCAATAAAAATAATGTAATACAAGAAACCACTCAAAGAAGCAACAGACATTGGACCACATAAATCAGAATGAATAAGATCTAGAATACATTTAGATCTACTTTCACTACTATGAAATGGACCTTTAGTATTCTTACCCAATGTGCAACCTCTGCAAGTGCCTTCATGCTCTTGGTTGAGTTTCAGAAGGCCCGTGACCATCTTCTTCATGGTTGGTAGTGCTCAAAAGTGAAGGTGAGCCAATCTTCAATGCCAAAGTTCACATGAACTTGATGAATCATGCAATAGACCCTAAAGTGGATGAGTGCAAAGTTTGTAGAGGCTCTGATGACGAACTCCAATCACCCGAGCAGTCTTGATATTTGAGTTCTTTGGCCATGCAAGAACTTTGCCTTTTGAAAATGCAACTCGGTACCCCTTGTCCTCCAAGGCCGAGATAGAGACAAGGTTCCGCTTGATACCCGGAACAAATAGAACATCACTCAACTGCAAGGAAATGTCAGAATCCAAGTGAAGAGAGGAGGTCCCAACTCCTTTCACAGAATAACTAGCATCATCTCCAATAATTACTTGAACACTAGAATCTCTCTCCATCAAATCAAATAGATGCTCTCTTAATCCGGTGATGTGGCGAGAGGCACCACTATCAATCAACCAAGTATTGTTGTTGGTAGGCACATTTCTTGATAAGGCAGAATAGAATAGAAAACCACTTGAATCCTTCTACGGAGAGATCTCATCCACATCTGCAAAAGTAGCTTGCTGCTTAGGTCGGGTTGGACAATCCTTCGCATAGTGACCAACTTGTCACACCTAAAACATTGAATGCGAGAGAGGTCCTTCTTCTTCTTCGATGCAGGAGCACCATCTGAACCTTTATCTCTATTCCTCTTGAAGTATACTTTCTTCCCTTCTTTTCCTTTCTTCATTGAGGATTGAGCGGCAAGGAGATGAATATCTTCATTTGTAGAGCTTTGACCAATGCCTCTCGCTGCCAACCTTCATTCTTCTTGAATACAATTTTCTCTCAATCGATCAAACTTAGGAAGTTTTGATCTCACGCTGATGCCTTGAATGTATGACTTCCAAGATGAAGGAAGACCATTAAGAGCCAACATGGTCAAATCCTTGTCATCAACAATATGACCAATAGTAGAGAGTTGATCTCTCAACTTGGAAATCTTCATGAAGTATGAGATGATGTATTCTCCTTTCACCATCTTGACATGATGAAGTTGTTGCTTTAATGCAAGAGCACGACTTGTGTTGTTGATCTCGTACATCTTCTCCAAAGTCTTGAACATGTCTCTTGCAGTTTTCAACTTGGAGATGATTGGCACAATGTGGTCTTTCACGGAATCCACCAACATCTTTTTTCCTTAGTGCCATTTCTCTTTCATTGTAGCTTCTCATTCTCATCGAATGGTTTGGGAACTTCGCCCTCCACGAACACTGCTAACTCATTTTCTTCCAAGGAAAGCATGACTCTGAATCTCCAAGATGTGAAGTTAGATGCTCCCTCAAGTCTATCCTCAATCTTAAGTCTGGTCACCATCTTGATGATAGGATAGATGCAATCAAAGATGAGAGAAAAACGCTGCTTGAAGAAATCTGATCACGATCTTTCTTATACTTGCTCTGATACCATGTTAGTTTTTATGATCAGATATAAAACTCAAAAATTAATTCAAAAATCAGACACATAGACACAGCATATACCCTAGGAAAACCCTCCACTTGAGGGAGAAAAACCCAGCAACAAATCTCTTTACAATGAGGCCACACTCAAGGCCTATATTCAGCACCAACACTAGATACAATGACGGATAATAATCTGCACTTCCTTAATCTTCAAATCTGCACTTAGAGAAAATTCGCAATCTGCTCTTGAAGGAATTTGCACTTTAATGAGAGAAGGAATCGAACTTGCTTGATGTCAAATGAAATGGAAATGACCTTGTATAAATACAATTGTGAGAGAGGTCGCACCTCTTCATGTACAAGGTCAGCCATAATACAAAGAATATAATTACAATTGATAAATGCGAATTACAAGGAATGTCAGCCCAATTAGAATTTATATTGTTGCCAAGTGAAGAGCCTCTTCACTTAATTATCTCAATAAAATAAATAGCCGATAGGCTATATGCAATTTTATGTCTTGACTCGTGGCTGGAAGGATGAGCCCAAAGCTGCTATAACATCAACAATACACACTGGTTATGTCATGGTGCAACAAGGATTACAAGGGCAGCTACACAAGAGTTTACAGTCATCTTTTGTGCATACCTCAGCATGGGGCAAAGGTGGTGAAAAAATAACCCTAGCTGAGAAGGCCTAGGTGTCTAAGTTGTAAATGAAGGGTGAGGCACAAAGTAAGGGTATGCCAATAGACTATGCAATCTACTACTGTCTACTCATACCATGGAAATTGAGAATCAAAGGGAAGAGTTCTACCAAAGAAAGGATATGGGCTACTAGTGTTTCAGGGATGTTGAATGTGCAATCACAAGAAAAAGTAGATTCTTCAGTTGCCAAATTTCTTTTTTCCCATACCATCCCATTTCATGCTGCACATTTTCCCTACAAAAAAATAATGTTGAAAAGAAAATGCAATTGGTTCCTCATATGTCCCGTAGAGACATACACTAAATATTACCATCGATAGAGAGTATTCTAAGGTGAGTTTATTGATGCAGAACATGAGGCAAACTTGGCTAAGAATGGACTTCTCAATTATCATTGATGAGTGGACTGATATTAGACATTGACCACTCATAAATATCATAGTTGCATCTAGAACTGAATGTTATTTTCTTAGAGTTGCTGATTGTTTAGACAAGCACAAGGATGTGGAATTCAATTTCAAATTTTGAAAGAGGCCACAAAGGAGGTTGGGCCTCGGATATCATACAAGTTGTCACCAACTCAATGTGTTTGTATTCTAGACATGTTGGTAGAGGATGTTTACAAACACATTTTTTGGACCTAGTGTTGTGTTCACATGTTGAAGAATGCATGAAAGATAGTGGGAAGATAAATTGGGTGAAGGTAGTGTTGACAAAATCTAGAGACATAAAAATGTCCATCTGCAACCATCGCAGCTCACTCGCTCTCTTCGTAACTTTTTTGAAGAAGGAATTCCTCAAACCTATGGAGACTAGAAATGTCGAATACTTCATCTTGTTAGAGAAGATGCTTGTTGCTAAAGAGTCTCTACAATTAATGATGATTAAAACTAAGTGAAATGGGTTGTAGAGGCTAGCATAGCTAAAGGAAAAAGGTAAGCAAAAGATACTTAATCATGATCGGTGACAACTTTAGGGTATATTATTAAATCAGTTTTTTTTTTCCTTTTTTGTATTTTGAATTTTGAAAACTTATGAAATTTATGTATTTTCAACTTAAATTGGAATTGAGTCTTATTAATTTTTGAATATTTTGTTTGAGGTTACATTTTCTCTTTCATCTCACTTGTGTAGATAATTAAGTATATTGATACTAACTCACCTAGTCTTAGTGAAACTTATGAGACATTTAACAACATGCTTAACTAAATGAAGCAAGCAATTTATAATGACTCTAATTTGAGACTACATGAGGAATACATTAGGCCCATTGTATTGTGGTGATAGAACACTATGAACACCATACTTCATATGGAAACCTATGCTATATATGCCAAATACACCAAGGTGTAGAGATTGTCTCCTTCTAAAGATGGAGAGGTGAAAGAATTGTTCATGAAATCCCTTCGAAAGATGTATAGCATTAAGGAGGCGACTTTACTTTGACAACAGTTGATTGCCTTTGTCAATCTTTATTGTCCTACAATCAACTAGAGGCCAAGATAGGGGCTACACTAACTGAAAATGACCCTATCAAATGGTGGACATGGCATAGCAAGGATGTCATTGATTTGAGTATGCTTGTTACTCACCTCCTTTCATATGTTGTCAATTCATTTGCTACAAAAAGGAATTGGTCCACACACAACTTCATTTAATCAGTTACAAGGAATAGGTTTACCTCTTGATGATTGGAGAAGTTGGTGGCCATGCCTAGTGCCTTGTGACTTAAAGTCAACAAATTATTGAGTATCATCAAACTATAGCCACAAGTTGGTATTGTTGTGACCTTTTCACGCATCGCCCCATTGCAAATGGGGACCCCCTAATTTTTGCTTCGTTTGGGTCTTTTGGCTTGATTTTAGTTTGTTTTCTTGTTGTCTCTCTCTTGTTCTATCTGTCTTTCTAGGGATGTGCCCGCCTGGATTGAAATTTTGGCTAAATCTAAGAATTAGGGTTTGATCCCTTCATGTCAATTTGAAGTCAAATCAAGTTTGGCTATTGAAATTTGAGATTAACATTGTTGTCAAATGGCTTCCAACAAGTCCCCAGCAGAATTTCAATGAATTCCGACAACTTGCTATTTTTAGTAAGTACCAATTTGGGGCCTATTTCCTTGGGATTTTCAAATTCTGACGACTGCACTGCACTTAGAATGTTGTGAGCTACTTGCTTGCAAAATTTGAGCTGAAACGGACAACTTACTATTTTTAGCAGTCCTGCCTTCGAGGGCCACTTTTAGGGTTTGCATGTTGGACTTTCAAATGCATGTCTGAAGATTCTTTATGGGTTTTTCGAG
Organism: Sequoia sempervirens; assembly: GCA_007258455.2. Taxonomy (NCBI): domain Eukaryota; kingdom Viridiplantae; phylum Streptophyta; class Pinopsida; order Cupressales; family Cupressaceae; genus Sequoia; species Sequoia sempervirens. The sequence goes on along the minus strand of VDFB02026320.1, from coordinate 118,825,686 downwards.
ACCTTCGCAGTGATATAGCATGCAAAACGAGATGATGACTTTCAATTATTTGGGCTTCAGAGGCTATTTTTAGGGTTTGCATGCGAGATTTCTCAGCGCATGTCAGCATAATCTTTCTGGGTTTTCCGAGAGCTTCGCAACAAGGTAACATGCAAGCGGAGTTGGTCACTTTTTAGGAACTTGCTATTTTCAGCCAGTGCTCGCATGTTGATGATTTTTCTGGGTTTTTCGAGATCTCTCGGGCAGTGTGACATGCAAACTCATTCGGCAGCTAGTTGGTCACTTTTTCAACCACTTACTATTTTTAGCAAGTTCACTTCGGCAGCTGCCCAACACTTCAGAATCACGAACCCGATGACATGCAACAGAAACGGAGTTAAACGGAGGTCATCTGAGGCACATGCAAGAGGAATTAGGGTTTCCAGCTTTGGGACCCAAAATGAGGGGTAAAATGCCAGAATTTTCGAAAACCGGTGTATCCCACTACGATCAATATCTTTCAAGCTATCCACTGGTAAAATTTGAAGGCAATCATAGCACTTACTATTTATAGTAAGGCGTTCCAAAAATAGGCTATAAATAGTAAGTCAGCAGCGGGCGCCAATGTGAATAGGCAAGTCTACCGATGAGGGTCACATTATTCAAATTTCAAGTTAAACGGAGTTGTGGAGGTCATGAAATCAAGCAGTTGCTATAAATAGTAAACCACCTTCTGAAACATGCTATAAATAGCAGGTCAACACGAGGCATCAGTATGAACAAGTCAAACAGGTGATGAGGACCCCATGGAGCGAATTTCAGATCAAACGGAGTTGCAGAGGTTCAAAAATCAAGCACTTACTATTTTTAGCAGGCCTGTGCAGAGGAATTAGGGTTTCCTAAAAGGTAGGGCGAAACACGACAGTCACGTAGAGGCATCATCTAGTCACGATCAACATCCTTTAGGCAATCAACACACAAAGTTTGAGCTCATTCTGAACAGTTACTATTGTTAGTAAGTTGCTAAATATAGCAGGTACATGCAGGCATCAGGTACTGTTGATGTGATTTTTGTGACCTCACCAATCAGCCGAAGAACAAAATAGTTTGAAGGCTACTCCGTTCTCTCTTGATCAAAGTATTCCATGTGCTAAGATTGCGAGATAGATCACACGTTCAACTCCAAGGTTCCGAATACTTAGAATACCCTCAGTTGGTTGATGTGTATTGCTGTGTTCTTACGAGGGGACTTACACAATTGTTTAGACTTCTTGCAGTTAACAGTCAGTGTATGCTTTAAAGGGGTTCCTGCATGTATGATTTGGCGATGAGTTCGTTTTCCTAAAGCTAATCAGGAATATGCGGAAAGTAAAAGAGTATAAGGCCTAAAAAACTTATGTTCTATTCTAAATGCAGGATATGCGGAGCTCAGTTTTGGCAGACTTCAACCAAATTTCACCTAGCCTCACATCGGACAGCTTCAGCGAAATTAGTGCAATCTTCAAGGGGATAGCAAAGGATGTTCAGATTATAACTTAGCATACATACACCATCAAAACGACGCATATAGGTATACAAATCACAATCGAAGTTAGACTCAAGATAATTTCCAGTCGACCACACAAGGCGAACTTATCATCAACAAGCCGCTAGTGGTATGGAATGAAAGAAGCTACTTCAACAAAACACCACACATCAAAGTAAACTATTTGCATGAAATGAAAGTTATACTACTTGGATTCGAAAGGAAGAAGAGACCTTGCTAGCTATTCATGACAAGACGAATTCCACCATCAATGAAAAGATCTATTATCATGAAAAGTGTTACACAACAATCTCCACAAAAGTTTTCAAAGGGAAAACTTTCTTTCTCCTCCACACTATGCTAAGCAAAATGATCTACTATGCTCTACTCTCTAGCTCTAGCTCTAATGCTAATGTCCAATCTCATGCTAATGTCTTACAAATGAGGGGGACTCCCCCTTTATATAGCTAGCCAAGTCCCAAAAGACGGCTAGGGTTACAATCAATAGAGTGGCCAAAATCGTGCCACCTCAGCCCTAACCCTAAAAACTGCCAGAATGGGGAGTGGTACATTAAATGAATCAAAGATTCCCACTCACTCCCAAAATAATAAAGGCAATAAATGCCCACAATCAGTCCTCTAGAAGATCCCCGTCCAGCAGTGCGTTCCCGTTCTCCTTCTCTCTAGCTGCAAACTCAACAAATCTGCCAAGTACAGCCTCAACCTCCTGAACTGAAATGGGTGGAACACAATCTAGCTGAAACTCTAGCACCGTGACTGATGTCTCATGCCGTGCACATGACTTTCTCCAAGCAGCTAAGGAATCCTGCGTGCTCTGAATCAAATTGGAGAAAGTGGAGGTGTTCTCGAAGTCATCCTGTGTGAAGTTCTTCACCTCTGAAAAGAATGGTACCAGCCTACCCCTCAAATTATCAACATTAATCTCATCTGGATTCAGCCGCCTAGCAAATATGGCCTCAAAAGTATTCTGAACTCCATCAATGATATTGGCCATAGCCTTATGTATCCTAGCTAAATCTGCCTGTGCTGTGTCGAAGAAACCACATCCCGTGATCGCCGAAGAGTACCATCTCGACAAATCATATCTGTCATTCTCCTGAATGACACCTCCATCAATCAGCGATCGCAACGGAACATGCCTCAATGCCTCAAGACGCTGAATTACTTTACTCCGGTAGATAGAAGCATCTCCCCAAGCATGATCAACCGCCTCCATCCGTGCTAAAATACCAGAGGCCTGCTGAAAAGCGGAAGCAAGGTCTTCCATAAACTTCTCTGTCTCGGCACGAACTCCTGTGACCCACTTGTCTGCCTCCTGTGCCATCTTTCCTAACTCCATCAAGCCGCTGATCGACTCTCTAGGTATCTCCGCTGGAGGCTCTATCACTGGAATATCCTGCCCTCGAGAACGAGATAACTGTTGCACATATCCAATTAAAGCTTTGTGTTCTCTTTTCAACTTCTTATACTTCCCTTCTTTCTTGAATAACCTATCCTTGAGGGCAAGGTAGGAGTTATCACACTCCTCTACAATCTGCGCACTAGTGGGGCGTCCCAAATCCAAAGTCGTGACCACATAATTCTCAGGTACTGCTTCATTTCGGTCACACTCAACTCGTGGCACAGCTACATGAAGGGTGCGAGAGCCATCCTCATTTGTTGATATCTTCGAAAACTTTCTTGCCTTCTTCTTTTGTGGAGGTGCACTGATCCTGTTCAAAAATTCTTCCATCTCAACTGCTGGATCAAGCTCCTCGCTGGGGCTTCTTCTCATTCTATCCTTAAGCCAATCAGGCACATCATACTATATATCAAAGGGCTGCTGTTCCTGTGCCTCTACTTCTCGAACTTGCTCAACCTCTATATCATTCTGGCGAGGCTCATCGTCCTCAAGTGGCTGAGTGTCTCCTGAAACTATATCATCATCTTCATTCATAGCCGCCTCTAACTCCTGCTGAAACTGAGGGTCAGTAATAGTCTCCTCATCATCTTGCTGATCAACCCTAATAGGTGCGTTGACACTCTGGCCAACCGACTCTCTCTGTGGAGGCTGAATATTATCCTGTACCACTTGCACCTGATTCAATGCATTCCTCTGATCAGCAAACAAAGAAACATCCTGTATACTTGGAGAACATGTCTCCAATGGTGTGGGCGATGCAACTCGTGGAGGCTCTGGCTGAACGGGCTCCTATCGAACTAGCTCTTTCTTTCTGGACTTTGGACCTCGTGTAATCTGTTCTTTCTGCCAGTGGTGGGCGTCCTGTGATCTCCCATCAAATTGTAAGTCAAAGCAATTGACCTACTCTTCAACCTGTTCACACGCCTATCAACCCATGCCCTAGTGAATGTCAAGACCGGGATAGAAAGAGTATCTAAATCTGCAACCTCAGGCTCTGACCAATCCGGGGGTGGAAGTGGGGTATCTCTTACAGCTGCATAATCCGGATGAACAACATCCATGTCTTCATTCACCTGGTCTGGAACTGGCACAACCTCACATTCCCTGATCAAAGTAATCGGCAATCGAGAGAACATCCTTTTCCTTACTTCAATCTCATCAGCTGCATCAGCCCAATAATCCTCAATGGTGGCCTTATGTTTAAACTCCTCTGACAGTACCCATTTGATGTTATGATGTGGGTCGTAGTGCTGTCGGCTGGTGTGATATGAAAAGTGATAAAATTGAAGTTCACTTTCAGCCTCTCTGGCTGCCTATATTGAGGGACACACCTCATCCGAGTTGCCCATGACAATCGGGAATTCTACCCCTCCCTTCTTCTTCTTTTGAATTTTATCAAAGGCAAGCAATTGCCTAGATATCTCTAGCATTAAAACTCTATCTGTTGGGTACTTAGGCAGCCTATATGGGTACGATGAAAAACCTTGCAGCCTAATATAAGAAAATTTTGGAAACTGTATGAACCAGCACCCATACCTTTCAATCAGCTCTTGGGCATCCCTTGAGATTTTGTGATGCAACCGCTCCTGAAGCAGTCTCGTGATATACATGGTGAAGGAATCGTTGACACGCTTGTAGTGAGTTGTGCTCGCCAAATGCAACTGTGGACAGGCCTCATGAATCTTGAACTGATGAGAGCCACAACCGACAGGCTCCTTGTAGGAGATCCCTCTGTACTTAGTCATACGTGCCAACATATAGATGATGTAGGAGCTCATATAAAATGTCTTCGTCCTCCTAAGGCTCAGGAGCTGCTCATGCAAATTATCACTGATCATCTCGGCCCAATTGACATAGTCCTTCCCTTCCAGCACGAGGTTGATGTAGTAGAACATCCATGGCTCGAAAATAAAGGACTGTGGGCAACCACCAACTCTGCTCAGCATTATAATGAGATCACAATATTCCTGCTTCAAGTCATCTGCAATAATTTGTTTTGGCAACTTCGTACGAGAAGGCTTGGGAGTGCTCATCCAGTGAGTGTTAATTGTCTCCGTGCATCTCTCGAATGCAGAAGCGTACATTCGCTCCGCTCGCTCTCTGGATTTATAAACCATGTTCCTGTGCACCGGGATCCCGAAAGCTTCACCAATGGCTGCCGGAGTAAGATTGGCTAGCACTTGGCCATCTGGTGACATGATCGATCTATGATCCTTCTCATAATAATTGGCGCACTCCATTATCAGCTCCGAACACTAAATGGCTGGTGGGAAACCAACAGCTGCATATAATCCGCTTCAAACAATATTGTGCAAAGTGGTTGAAGGTCGATGACTTCCAATCCCTAACATCCTGTTCTTGAAGGTCTCTAGGTTGACGGAGCCCAAGTTGGTGTCTGTCAGCTTGCCCAACTTTGAAATAAACTTTGATTCTGGCATGAATGTTTTGCTCAGCTTCTTGATCACAGCCTGTCTGGATGCACCATTGTCTTTGCCAGTCGCCCTTGCCTCAGCCATCTGCAAACAATAAACACTCATTAGCAAATCAATTTATAAAATAAGTAAGACATTGTGTAGGGGCTGCAGTCGACTTCTAGAAGCTGCAATAACTTTTCTTATTTGCAAACCTCAGCTTCTTCTCCAATATATCGAACTTCAACACTTAGAAGAATTTCTAAGTAAGTTTCAGCCTTAGCAACTCCAATCAGTAACTTGAACTTCTATAAATTCGTACTTCACACCAGCAATCAGCAATTCGCACTTTTTAAATTCTCGGCAATTTCACCTCAAGGCGTCCTTCCTCAAATGCAGATTTGGATACTTCCAGCAACTTGCAAGTGCGCCCCTCTTAGCTCTGGCAACTTCAAATTTCAGTCAGCAACAAATTAAACTCTAGCAATCAGCAAGTGCGCCCTTCTTGACTTCAGCAATTCTCCAACACTTGCACTGGCAACTCAAGGCGTCCCTCTCAGCTCTTCTCAGCAACACTCAAACTTAGCAAAAATTTCGAACTTCAAGCCTCAGCAACACTCAGTCTTCAGCAAGTCGACTTCTTCAACTGTGAGAAATAAGTGAGAAACTTCTTCATTTTATAGCCAAAAATCGAATTCTAGAAGGAGCCAATTATAGCCAGTACATTTAATTTCCACTACTCCACTTCAAAAATTCGAATTTCCCTCTCTGGTGTTTCTGACACTTGTCTGAGAACCTTGATCTTCTAGAAGCTCGACTTTGACTGGCATCTTTGAAAATTTTTTCGAAAAATTAAATTTAAGTTCACCTTTTAATTCACCAGCCGGAGCTCTGCCACTTGAATTCAATTTTAACTCCTCCTTAGCTCTAGAAAATTCATCACTGAAGAATTCAATCAAAATCACCCAAGCAACCCACTTCGAATTCGTTGTCCGGAGAAATTCATTTTGAAAACACATTTTATTCATCTTGCCTTAGAGAATTTTAAATTTTCCCTTAGGAAAATTCACAATTTGAGCACTGATTAAATTATTCACTGAAAAAGTGTTGGCGAAGTGCGGGAGACATAGAAATCCATCTATCATTGCAAATGTTCAATACCCAGAAGAAAATTTTCTTCAGAATGCTTCGAATCCATGGGTACCCAACGAACGGGTTCATTTAATTTTTAAATTTTGAACCTTAGAAAATATTATTCTGTCGAATTAAATCCATTCTTCGCCTATGATCATCATGTGTTGCTCCAACTTGAGAAAATTTTGAATCATCTTGCATTATCATCATTCTCTGACTTCATCCCTGAAAAGTTTGCCAGAGTTCTAAGAAGAAAATTCATCACCCTGGGCTCTAGGCGTATTTTCCAAGGGAGAAAATATTTTTGCCTTAGAAAAAAAATTTAAATCATCACTTGGGAAAATTTTGTCTTAGAACATTTTCGCCTTAGAAATTTTATTCAACCATGCCTGTGAGTAAAACACCAACTTCACTTAAAAAAAAAATTTATTCATGCCTAGCACAATTTATTTCTCATTCACCATTTGCATTTTACTTCACACTTGCAAGGCAATTTTATTTAAAAATTCTAACGCCTTAGAAATATTTCATTTTTCTTCACTCAACATCTTAGGCGCATATTGTGTGGGAAGAAGGATATTCATCTTGTGCTTGGAAGTCTTCACTTCCAACGCCTAGGCATCACCTCCACAAATCACCTTGCAATATTTTCTAACATGTATCACCTTGGGCGCATATCACTTGAAGAAATTTGAAACCACGCCTTAGCATATTATCTTTACCACCTTACACATATCACCTTGGGCGCATTTTGCACTTGAAGAGGGATAACGCCTAGCATTTACCAAGCTCTCACCACGCCTTGAAGCATCTTTTACCCCACTTACCACCTTACATTCACCTTTTACACCTCAACTTGGGCGCATTTCCATGTAGGTGAAGGATGAGAAATGTTGACTTGTTGACCCACTTCTCTCTTGGGCGCATTTTAGCATAGCTGGTGGATGAAACTTATAACCACGCCCAGGAGTGACCCTTCACCTTCCATTTTTTTGTCTTGACATGCATGCATTTGGGCGCATTTTGCCTATGGAGGAGGATGAGTTTGTTTGACTTTCTTTGACCTATTTGCTTTTGGGCGCATTTTACCCCCTGAAGAGGATGGGCGCATTTTGAGGGGGATGGAGGATATTCAGACTTAGAAAAATTTTCAACTTTCCTTCTTCAAGTTGGGTGCATTTTGCTATGCCTGCAGGATAAAAATCGTTGACTTTTCTTTGACTTCCTCTCCTTTGGGCGCATTTTAGACATGGCTACTAGATGAAGTTCAAGACTTTAAAAAAAATTTCTCGTTTTTCGCCAGTATTTCATGCCCTGCTATTTATAGTAAGTCCTCTCAATTTTGCATCTTTGAAGCTCTGAACGGCTTGAAATTTTGAACACTGCATCCTTATGACCTCGTTGTTCTATCGACACTGCCATTTTTAGTCACCCTACTATTTTTAGCCCATTTCTGAAGGTGGTTTACTATAAATAGTAATTGTTTTCTGATAGTTCCACTGCTCCGATTGACTTGAAATTTGAATGAGGCGCTCCTCACCACGTGACCTGTCTATTGATATCACCGCATGCGCCTGACTTACTATTTTTAGCCAGTTTCCGAATTGACTTACTATAAATAGTAAGTGCTCCGTTCGACTTGAAATTTTACCAGCAGATAGCCTGAAGGACGCTGATCGCGGTGGTTTACACCGGTTTTCGAAAATTCTGACTTTTTGCCCTTCTTTTCAGGCTCCGAAGTTGGAAACCCTAATTTGCTCTGCATGCGTATCAAAAGATCTCTGTTTCCTCTCGTTTCTGTGGCACTGCGATCAACTCGTGATTCTGAACTGCTGGGAAGCGGCTGCCGGAACACACCTGCTAAAAATAGCAAGTTCCTTACTGAGTGGTTATCTCCATTTGCATGTCACACCATTGCGAAGCTCTCGAAAAACCCATCAGGAATCATCCGACATGCAAAAGAAACCCTGACATGCAAACCCTAAAAATAGCCTCGGAAGACTGTATTCTGAAAGTTGTCGTCTCGTTTTGCATGTTACACCGTTGCGAAGGTCTCCAAAAACCCAGAAGGAATATCCAGACATGCAAAGAAAAACTCTGCATCTGAGCCCCGAAATTTGTCCTGGAAGCTGAACTGCTAAAAATAGTAAGTTGCCTTTTTTCGCTCAAATTTTGCATACGAGTGGTCTGATGCGTTTTGAATGCCGTGTGACTGTCGGAATCTCAAAAATGCTGACGAACTGCCTGTAATTTGCTGGGAGCGTGCTGGAAACATGCTGACAACACTGTTAGTCTCAATTTTCAATTTATTCACTTTATTCGACCTCGGATTGACCAGGAAAGATGAAACCCTAATTCTCAGACTTGGTCAATTTCATGCTTAAACTCACTAACTGGCGCAACCCTCGAAAGGCAGACATCAGAAAAGAGACGGAGCGGGAGAGAGAAAAACCCAAGCCAAAAGACCAGAATGGAGCAAAAATTAGGGGGTCCCCATCTTGGATGGGGCGATGTGTGAAAAGGTCACAACAGGTACCACAGCTCAGTCACGTCACGAGGTTCGAGGCAAAGCGAAAATCAAGCTTTCTGGAGGTAGAAATCAGCTTGAAATGCAAAAATTGAGAAGCTTTCTAAAAATAGCAAGTTAGGGCAAGCTGAGGGCATCATGAACAATTCGCCCTGAGTCAAACAAAAAGCTAGAAAATTCATCCAAGTTTGATAAACTGAAAGCTTGACACCTTCAAATCCGCCCTAGAAGAGCCCTGAAAAATTCACTAAGTCTGAGAAATTTGAAGTCCAGCATGCCAAATGCGCCTTAGCTTGAGAGGCTGAATTGAAAATTTGTCTAATTCCTCAAAATTTGAAGCAAGGACCCTAGAATGCGCCCAGCCTTGAGGAGATAGCATGAGAAATTTAGTTAAGTCTTGCAAATTTGAAGCACATCCCCTTGAATGCGCCTTTGACTTGGAAGAAGCTTGGAAAAAAAAAAAGTCTAAGTATAGAAAATTGAAGCTTCACCCCTCATTTGTGCCTTGACTTGAAGAGGAAACCTTGAAAACATCTAAGTGTTGTAAAACTTGAAGTAGGCCCCCTTGTATGCGCCCTTGACTTGAGGGGGGGTAAGAAAAGTTTCTAAATCTTGCAAATTTGAAGCTCACCCATGGAAATGCACCCTTGGAAGGTTGGAAGGCTGAAAACATTCTAAGTGTTCTAAATTGAAAGCTCCCTACCCTATATGCGCCTTGAGATGAAGAGGAGGTCTTTTAAAACATTCTAAGGCATTCAAATTTGAAGCTCCAGCATCATATGCGCCTTGGACTTAGAGGAGGCTTTGAAAACTTCTAAGGCGTGGGAACTAAAAGCTGGCCTAGGCAAATGCACCTTGATCTTGAGGAGAGACTTGAGAATTTTCTTAAGTGTTGCACATTAAAAGCTAGCTATATAAAATGCGCCCTTGGGAAGGAAGAAGTTGGAAAATTTTCTAAGTGATAGAAATTGGAAGGAGACTGTGATGAGCCCTGCTGGCTGACAACTCAAACCCCTGTATTTTTCTTTATCTTTTTGTGTTTTTTTGTTTTTTAGAGAAATTTTCTAGATAGAAGAGAAGGGGCGTACAGCATAAAATGCTTATAAAATGTAAATCTGAGCTATTTTTGGTGAATCGAAATTACAGAAAGTAATAAACAACATCAACAATGAATTTACAACTCATGAACGTACCCGAAATGCTCCAGATTATTTTATTAAGGAAATAAGTCAACTCGCTAGCCAAGAATGGTGAAAACTGGCAAATATGGACGCCTAGCCTCCAGAAATGACTTCTCCCACTCTAAAACAGGATACAAAGGGCTAATAGGAGTAGCTGCCAAGAATGAAGACAAACAGGAACAAAAAAGAAGGCATTTTAGCTACAAGCTTCACACGCCAAACCTCCAAGAAGGCACAAATCCCAAGGCAAATGGTACGGCCAAAGGAAGAAACTAAAGGAACAAAGCTGAAAGCTATAGATCTGCTGAAGATGACGTCTCTAGTGAAAAAACCCCCTTCCTTATTACAAACAAGTAAAAATTGAATAATAAAACTCTGATTGTAGCATGTAGAACCTCTGAATGAAGCCCTCACAGATGCACTAATTCGACTAGTCTCTCACAGTCTCAAAAATGCTCAACACTGAAGAGATCTCGTTCTCCAATGGAAGATTTGCTCAAACCCTGATCACAGAGGATAGCACAGAAGAAAACCAAAGGCAAAGTCAAAATAATCAAGAATAGAGTTTCTCATTGCCAAAATGCCTTATATCCCAAAAGGCACGAATTCCAAGAAGATGACGCCTCTTTTCATCATTTAAATCTTTTAAAATATAATTAAGTCCCTTTCAATAGTTTGGACTTAAATACTTGGGCGCCAACTTTTATGTTTAAGTGATTTAATTTTAAATCACTTTTTTTATGAATATTTAAGTGATATAAAAAAGTATAAAGTCAATTTGACTTTATAATAAAGTATTAAGTTAATTAATAACTTAAATCACTTAAATAATCATAACTTTCTCAAAACTCCATATATTTTTGTGCTGTCAGAAGCTATCAACTCCTGAACTGCCAAGGCTTGCAGTGAGCCAATCACTGAACTCTGAAAATGAGAACGACCAACTCCTCCAGAAAATACCACTGACCCTCTAACCAATCCAGTTAGCCCACAAGGGTCCAATAAATAGGCTAACACACTGCACCTGGTAACTGACTAGAGCGAGGACATCACAGTCCGCCCTCCTCGAATTTGCTTGTCCACAAGCAAACTCAAAGCCGGATGCTGTAAAATACTGTCACCCTCCCAAGTTGCATCCTGTGCCAGTAGATCTTTCCATTTTACCAGATATTCCCTGATAACCCTCCTCCGAAGATGACGCTCTCTGGAATCCAGAATGGCCTCAGGTATCAAAATCAATTTCCCCTCATCATCCAGGGGTGGTAAATCAATAGGAGTCACCTGTTGTCCCAACGCCTTTTTGAGGCGCGACACATGGAACACATTGTGAACCTTACTGTCCACCGGTAGATCCAACTCATAAGCCACTTCACCGACACGTCTGACAACTCTGAATGGTCCATAGTATCGTGGCTTGAGTTTCTCAGCGCCCTTCTTACGAAGGGTAGACTTCCTATAAGGCTGTAGCATCAGATACACCAAATCATCGATCTCGAAAGATCGCTCCACTCGCCTCTGATCAGCATATTGCTTTTGCTGATTTTGAGCTTTCTGAATATTCTCCCTGAGTGCTCTCATGATGTCCTGGTTCTCCTGTAATAGATCACCAGCACTAGGTACTCTGCTGTCACTCAGCAATAAATCCAAAAAACTCGGAGCGTCATATCCATACAACGCACGGTAAGGTGTCACCTGAATGCTCATGTGATGAGTGGTATTGTAGCAATACTCACAAAGGTATAACCACTTCACCCATGCCTTCTGCTGCCCTGAACTGTAATTCCTCAAGTATCCTTCCACCCATTTGTTGACTATCTCAGTCTGCCCATCTGTCTGTGGGTGGTAGCTGGTGTTCGAAGTGAGTTCTGTCCTGCAAAGTTTGAATAACTCCTGCCAGAAGTTACTCATAACCTGCTATCCCTATCACTGACTATGCTCTGCGGCAAACCGTGCAACCTGAATACCTCTTGGAAGAACAAATCTGCCGCCTGTGTAGCTATGTGAGTAGTAGTGATTGAGAAGAAATGTGCATGCTTCGTCAACCAATCTACTACCACAAAAATGTTGTCTTTCCCTTGAGCTTTCGGCAAGCCCGTAATGAAGTCCATAGACAAGCATTCCCACTTCCTCTCAGGAATAGGAAGCGGCTGAAGTAATCCTGTAGGGTATGTATGTTCTTGCTTGTTCTGTTGACAAACAAGGCATTTCTTGACATACTAAAGAACAAATGACTTGAGACCCTTCCAAGAGAATCTCTCTCGTACCTGCCTGTAGGTCTTAAAGTAACCAGGATGTCCTGCCATAGGTGAATCGTGAAATGATCTCAATACCATGTCCCTCATCTCAGAACCTGGGACTAGAAATATCCTCCCTTTGTAAATGATAAGATCATCTACAAGTGAGTACCTACCATCCTGTATTTTCCCATCCACTATGCTAGAAGCCCACGGGTTCTTAGCATACTCCGAAACTATCATGTGTCTCCAGTCCTCTGCAATCTCTGTAATGGAGCTCAAGTGTGGGCGGCGAGATAATGCATCAACAACCACATTCTGTGTACCCTTGACATAGGAGATGTCAAAATCATAGGATTGAAGTTTGCTGACCCATTTCTGTTGTCTTTCATTCAAATCACGCTGCCCTAGGAAATGTTTCAGACTATTGTGATTGGTTTTATGAGCACTGTGATGAGCCCTGCTAGCTCACAACTCAAACCCCTGTATTTTTCTTTATCTTTTTGTGTTTTTTTGTTTTTTAGAGAAATTTTCTAAATAGAAGAGAAGGGGCGTACAGCATAAAATGCTTATAAAATGTAAATCTGAGCTATTTTTGGTGAATCGAAATTACAGAAAGTAATAAACAACATCAACAATGAATTTACAACTCATGAACGTACCTGAAATGCTCCAGATTATTTTATTAAGGAAATAAGTCAACTCGCCAGCCAAGAATGGTGAAAACTGGCAAATATGGATGCCTGGCCTCCAGAAATGACTTCTCCCACTCTGAAACAGGATACAAAGGGCTAATAGGAGTAGCCGCCAAGAATGAAGCACAAACAGGAACAAAAAAGAAGGCATTTTAGCTACAAGCTTCACACGCCAAACCTCCAGGAAGGCACAAATCCCAAGGCAAATGGTACGGCCAAAGGAAGAAACTAAAGGAACAAAGCTGAAAGCTGTAGATCTGCTGAAGATGACGTCTCTAGTGAAAAAACCCCCTTCCTTATTACAAACAAGTAAAAAATGAATAATAAAACTCTGATTGTAGCATGTAGAACCTCTGAATGAAGCCCTCACAGATGCACTAATTGGACTGGTCTCTCACAGTCTCAAAAATGCTCAACACTAAAGAAATCTCATTCTCCAATGGAAGATTTTCTCAAACCCTGATCACAGAGGATAGCATAGAAGAAAACCAAAGGCAAAGTCAAAATAATCAAGAATAGAGTTTCTCATTGCCAAAATGCCTTATATCCCAAAAGGCACAAATTCCAAGAAGATGACGCCTCTTTTCATCATTTAAATCTTTTAAAATATAATAAAATCCCTTTCAATAGTTTGGACTTAAATACTTGGGCGCCAACTTTTATGTTTAAGCGATTTAATTTTAAATCACTTTTTTTATGAATATTTAAGTGATATAAAAAAGTATAAAGTCAATTTGACTTTATAATAAAGTATTAAGTTAATTAATAACTTAAACCACTTAAATAATCATAACTTTCTCAAAACTCCATATATTTATGTGCCGTCAGAAGCTATCAACTCCTGAACTGCCAAGGCCTGCAATGAGCCAATCACTGAACTCTGAAAATGAGAACGACCAACTCCTCCAGAAAATACCACTGACCCTCTAACCAATCCAGTTAGCCCACAAGGGTCCAAGAAATAGGCTAACACACTGCACCTGGTAACTGACTAGAGCGGGGACATCACAGAGACCCCCTTGAAAGCGCCCAGCCTATGGAGTTGAGTTGAAAATTCTCTAAGGCATGAAAATTGAAAGCTCTGGGTCCTAAATGTGCCCTTGATTGGAGGAAGAAGTCTGAAAGTTTTCTAAGTGTGGGAAGCTAGAAGCTTAAAGGGCCGAATGCGCCTTAGCTAAAGAGGAGAGACTTGAGAATTTTCTAAGGTAAATAAACTCAAAGCTTGAAGGGTGAAATGTGCCTTCTCTTGGAGATAGAGTTGGAAAATTTTCAAAATGTTGAAACTTGGAGTTGCACCCAGCAAATGCGCCCATCTAGAAGGTGAGAGATAAGAAATTTTCGAAGTGTTGCCAACTAAAGCTAAATCCTCCATATGCGCCTTGGCTGGAAGAGGAAGCTTAAAATATTCTAAGTGTTCTAAATTGGAAGCTTGGCCTCTAAAATGCGCCCAATGTGAAGGATAGGTTTGGATTTTTATCTGAGTGTTTAGAACTTCCTCCCCCACCCCCAAAATGCACCCTAGACATCAAGTTGAAGTGAAAATTTACTAAGGCATTGAAACTGGAAGTTGACACCTCCAAATGCGCCTGGGACAAGAATTGAGTATTGAAAGAATTTCCCTAAGGCAAGGAAATTGGAAGTGCAAAGGGCTAAATGCGCCCAACTTGAGCAAGTGATTGGAAAGTATTGAAGTATGGCAAAATGAAAGTGAAGAGGGTTAAATGCGCCCAAATGCCAAGAGGTAGCTTGAAATTTTTTAAGGCAAGCTAAAATGGAAGTTCATGCGCCCATGCTAGTGATGTTATTTGAAATTTTTCTAAGGCATAAAATTCCACCTCTAGGGGAAATTACGCCTGAGCTTGAAGAAGTGATGAAATTTCTCGTGGCATGGATGAATTGGTAGTGGATACATCAGAATGTGTCGGCTTCAAGAGATTGAAGAAGATTTTCAAGGCAGAGCAAAGAAAATACACCCAGAGATGAAGAATGGGAATAAATTTAATGGCGAAATATTCTTCTAAGGTTTAAAAATTGCAAAAATTAAATCTACCCCTTCGTTTGTGGACACATGAATTTGGCACTTTCTGAGGGAAATTTTCTTCTGGGTATTAGATATTTTCAACAAGGATGTGATTTTAAAACTTCCCACACCTTGCTGGAGATTTTAAGATGAAGATTTTGATGGGCGCTTGGTTGATAAAATTTTCTAAGGCAGAACAAAATAATTTTTTTTCTAAGGCAAGAAGAAATATTTGTTGAAAATAGGGCGCCTTAGCTAAAAGTTGGAGCTGGATACTTAGGTGATTTTTGATGAAATTGTTCGAGGGGGAAATATTCTTCCAAGCCAGAGTGAAGATATGAAAATTTTCTAAGGTAGGTGATGAAGCAGGAGTCTTCTAAAATGCGCCCTCAGGAAGGAGAAATTTGTCTAAGGCATGAAGAATGTGAAGCTAAAGTGAAACTCAAATGTCAGGGTGATATATGCCCTAGCTCTTAGGATATTAAATGTGCTCATGATGAAAAGCTATGAAGAAGGCAAAAAGTTGTGCCAAGAGAAAAGTGATGAACTCTATCAGATCTAGAGATCAATCGGACATTGGAGATCAAAACATGGATATCAGGTGAGTAAAGTGGATTTATGTTATTAAGTGTTTTGATGCTCTTCTTTATCTGTTTTGCAGGATGAATGCCGGGGCCAAGGCATGATGACTTGAAGTGATGGAGCAAGTAATTCAAGACAACGTTACAACCTTGGAAAAGGATGAAGTTACATGTTGAACCTCCTCCATGATGTCTCATTTGCACCCAAGCCATGAAGGAAGAAAAGTTGCAAGAAATGGCTAAGTGTTGAGACCTAGTATGTGCCCTACTCAAGTGGCAAAGAAGAAATGTTTTCAAAGCTCAGGATGGAGGGAAAGATGGAAACCCAGGCATTAATGGTCACCATCAAGTACTTCAAAGTTGAAGAACAACATCAAGGAGGAAAATCATCGTCGAGCAGGAGAAAGAAGTTTTCGCCTTGGAGTCAAATCGAGGACGTGCCTGCCATACCCTTTCAAGAAGTTGAAGCAATGATGATCAGACTCATCCAGTTTGCAGTCAGAAAGAAGAACAATGCGAACACGTCTATGGACAAGAATCTTCTAGAAGATGGTGGACATTAATTACTCATTTATTACCCCACTCCTCTTGGTGGCGGTTTTTAGGGTTAGGGCTTACGTGGCTCGATCTGAGCCTTCCATCTAATTGTAATCTGAGCCATCCATTGGACTTGGCCAGCTATATAAAGGGGCATCCCCCCTCATTTGTACCTAATTAGATTAGACATTAGATCATTAGACGATAGAGAGACAACTTAGAGGTAGCTTAGTATAGATTGATAGTGTAGATTGAAGAGGAAGGAAAACTTTCTCATTGAATGTTTTGTAAGAAATTGTTGTGAACACTCTCTCAATAAAAAGAGTTTTCATTGATGATGATCTCGTCTTTTGTTGTGAGTAGTTAGCAAGGTTTCTTCGTCCTTCTGATTCGAATAGGATCTTAAAGTAGAATAAATTTCATGCAAGTAGATGTTAGTAATTGTGGAATGTGGTCTTCAATTTGAGAAAACTTCGTCTATCCATACCACTAGTGGGCTCGCTGATGGTGAGTTCGCCTTGCGTGGTCAACTAGAAACTTGTGGACTTAACTTCAATTACGATCTTCATGTTGGTATGCGTCGTTGTGATGGTGTCTTCATTGTTGAATTGTAATTTGAATATCTTTAGTTACTCCCCTTGAAGATTGCACTAGTTCTGTGGATGTTGTCCGAAGTGAGGCAAAGCAAAATCTGGTTGAGGCTTGTGAAAATTGATCTCCACGTCCCGCGCGTAGATTAGTCCATAGCATCTTCTATCCCTGCACCATTTACATTCAGTACCTTCTGGTTAGTTTAGGAAACAAGAGCTTTATAGACAAACCTTTCAAGTATTCAAATTCCTTTCTCCGCTGTCGAACAATTTTGTAAGTCCCCTTGAAATACCAGCAAATCACATTGAGCCAACTGAGACTATCCACTGCATGAAGGAACCTTGGAGTTGAATGCATGATCTTTATAGCAATCTTAGCATGCAGGAGCTTTTGTTCAAGAGAGGATAGAGTCGCCGTTGGCAACTTTATTTTGTGTTGGTGCGGTCACGAAAAACACATCAACAGGTATGTTGATCCCAAATATGTTGGACATAGATTGATAAGGAGACATAGGAGGAGCTAGTTGGGGTACCTTTGAATGAGGTAGTCCCTAATATTAGGAGTGATTTAGACTTAGAACCCAATTTTGATGTAGAGTTAGAAATGAAGCTTAGGCGCAGTGGCAAATTTTCTATGTTTTTGTAATTTGGTAGTTGTAGCTTGTAGCTTTTGGGCATTTTGTGGTAATTGTTATTAATATATATGCATATTGACAGTGAAAGGAATTAAATTTTATTAATTTTTGTGTTGACTCTCACGTGAAGTCTCATTTCAGCTCTAATGTTATGTAATATAGTTCTATAATGTATATGATGAATACCTTATATAATGAGGGTAGCTCAAACTGACCTTAATTTATTCAATTTGCTGCCTTGTAATTTTGTCAAACAGTTTGTATGCAATGTTCTAGTTTGCTGATCTGAAGTTTCAGTTTGTTGTTTGATGCTTAAATGATGAATGCCAATTTTATTTGAAAGCTTGAAAATAACTTCTACAATGTCTATGCAAGTATCTAAGTGCAATGCAATCACTTTTTGTATTTTTAAATGCAAATAGATGAAAAACTACATGTATAAAATGCACCTACAGCCAAAAGACATTTTGTCAAACACTTGGCATGCATACTATTAAGCTGAGTACAAAGATATATAAATGCACAATAACAACTATAATTGATCAACTACTTATTCCTCCTTGATTGCAAATGATTGTTCAATACAATGCTTGTTCAAAATGGCCAAGACTCTTGGCAAATTACATCGATATAAAATATGGTATTTGCTGATATGAATGCACACCTACAGCTGCAACAAGAAACTCCTATTATGCAATGATATATTGAGCTAATAATTGAGGAACTTGGTTGAATGAAGGCACCTAGGATGATAGTTGATGAAGCATTCAAGTTCCAAGCCAAAAGACCTCTTCCCAAGCCAAATCGAATATTTCATGAAATCGCCCCTGTTGCTGATGTGAATGCAAATAATAATTAATTCCCAGCTTCTTGCCACTCGAAATTTCCTCCAATGAAGTTGCCTATCTCCCTTGAGTCAAGTGCCACCCCTCTCAAGCAAAATTGAACCACAATGGAGCTCCCTCATGCAAAATCGTGGCATATAAATATGCAGACTTTTGACTGGTAAATTTTCTGATATTTAAAATCAGAATCTCCTTAATATAAATTGTCCTCCAAAAATATCTAATGAGAAGAATCTTGATACCAAAATGTTCTCCAATATTGCACCAAATCGACTTATACCAAAATTGGCCTTTGGCCACAAATTTTGCTCAATGAGAAGTTTGAAGTAACCTCTCCAATAGCTGCAACCCTTCAAAAGGTATTTCACTTCCCCAGTAATGCTATCAATGGGAGTTATCATTCCCAAAAACAATATACTGTAGAAACCTTGGCTTCACAAGTGCTCATAAAATTGAAATGTCAAATGCTGGATGAGAACAATGGCAGCCAATACCCTCTTTTATATTTTTCTTTCTCCTCAATAGGGCGGCTTCTAGAAGCATCTTAATATTTTATTATTATTTTTATTTTATAATTTATATTTGTACTTTATAATAAAATGATAACTCATAACATAAAGTACAAATATAACACCCCCTTATAACATGAGGTTTCTAAAAATAGAAACATATCAATAAATCATTAAAACACCTCCATACGAATACTGAATCCCCAAAGAAGCCAACTGTCAACAAGGTAATTGCCAAGAAGACCCTCTAAACATGCCCTTTTAGCCTACGAGGGCCACTGATAGGCTAATCAAGCAGATGTATCAATGTCTAGCTAGAAGGGGACATTACACAAGCCAAATACTAATTATAAAAAAAAAAAATTAGCTGCAACCCCAAGAGGATCTGAAGCTGAGGATTTAAAGGTCTGAGAGCAAAAGACACTGATAGAAACTACATAAAAATAAATAAAAAATTATGCAGATCTGCATGCCAAAACTCTCTAAATTGGAGCAGCCCCTAGAAGAACTTCTGCTTCACCTAAATCCTTACTATATAGATTCTAACTTGGAACATATTAGGCATAGGTGTAGCCAACAAATGCTTCCTCAAGAACAAAGTTAAAAGAAGCCAGATTGATTTAATATCACAAGAAAAACAAGAGCAAACAATCTCCAAAGTATTAAATACATAGGAATTTGGGGTAGCAAATATATGCAGATTTTGTGCAACTTCAAACGTAGCAATCAGTTCAATGGGATCTGACAAGTTACATGACATCTTGTCACATCTCTCATCCATGAGGACAGATTCTTATTTCTATAAATCAATGTTCAAATAAGCAGGTCCCTCTGACTGCTGGAATATCATTTTGAAAATCTCAAAGGTGGATTCAGCCTACAAAGTCCATTCCAATTTGAAAGTATGTGGCTCAACCATCCTGATTTCTCCACCACGGTGGCCTAATGATGTCTTAGAATTAAACTATTACATGACACATCATGTACAAGTTTGTTAAATAACTGTACATTTAAAATTCAGAAAAAGGGATGGAACAGAAAGAAATATGGGAACATACTCAATCCAAAGAAGTGACATTAAGGATTTCCCGGCTCTAAAAGGAAATCAGAGAACAAGGTTTCACTAACACAATTGCTGCCCAAGAACAACAATGAATAAATGGTCTAGCATTGATACAACAGTGAGAAGCAGTATTGGAATCAAGAAGTCTAGAGGCATGCACATTGAAATAAGGTACCAATACTGCCTTTTTTCATAAATCAATCCTCAACAGGTAGCATATAAACTCTCTTCAATCCAGCACGGTAGAAAAACATTGAGGAAAAAAGTATTGATATTGCTTTCTTTGAAAAATGTAAGGCAATAATAGTTAATTCCATTCAACAAAAAGAGTGCATTCAAACTTTGTAGGAATTTCTTCAACAGGAGGATTGTGCAAAGTTGAACTACCATAGTCACAATTGTCAAAACCTTTAAATGTATAGCAGGACAAGCAATTAAATGAATTCTCATCACTAAACAAGAAAAAAAAAAGTTGAATTATCTGTATCAGCAAAATGCCCAACAGCCTATATAAAAGGCATGCTGTTCAGAAACCAAAAGGCTCTGTGAATATGTTTCAATTCAGATGGAGAATGGAATATTTCATATACAGGCCTCTTCCTAGGAATGCTGTCCCTCACTGAATCTCACAAAAAATGTCATTACTGACCTGGAAAACCATGCCTTTGAAAAAAATTCCCCTGCATTGCCTCACCCCAATGAATGGGAGGAGAAGGGAGCCATGATGAGAGGAAAGGGAAAAAATCTTAGTTCATATGATGCTGCCCTTTTTCACAAAGTGTACACATGCACTGGCAATGTTGCAAGTATCTTTATAGTCATAATATGTGCCATGATGGACTTGTTTTGATGTAAAGAGTACTCAACTGATACCTTAGCTTTCAAGTAGTGGTCTTAGTTTTTTTCTTTGACTGTATTCTATTTATGTTTGTTTTAAATCTGCTGTATGTTTCATCTGCATTGCCTCTAACACACTAGCATTACCTTACCATTTGGTTGCAGCCTAAATAATACTGGGTGTTTTGCAATTTGCTCCTTTTCATTAATGTATTATCATCTTTTACTATCAAATATAAAAAAAGTTCAGTGATTGAGTGTCATATTCACTCAACCTTACCTGAGCCAAAGCTGGGAGAGTGGGCCTGTTGGTACTTTCAAGAAAACCACAGCAATCCCCTATGGCATAAACATCTTCTGCTGAAGGAACACATAACCAGTCATCAACACCAATCCTGTGTCGGAAAGCATGCCATTCACAATGAGATGAATAAAATAAGAGATGGGGGAATCAACCTCACAAAATAGTTGACACCATTCAGCTACATACAAAAAACAGGCCTGCTTTTTTGTCAAAATAATGAAATCTATTACACTTATTTTTCAAAAGATGTTTTCTATTTATGTTTTAGAAAAATTCATAGCAAATGGAATCAGAAACCAGAATATGGAAACAAGAAAATACCTTCCCCCAGGTGACTTTGGAAGTTTTAATGAACTTATAAAAGGAGAAGGCCCAACGCCTGTAGACCAGATTAGCAGACCATAAGGAACCTCAGTACCATCATTGAGAACAATCTTCTGAGATTGGACATCTTTGACGACTCCCCGAACGAGCTGAACTCCAGACTGTATAAGATCAAAAAGTGTCAGGAAATAACATTGCACGGAGGTGACAAAAATATAATAGAGAATATTATTGATTTCTACCATTATTCAACATTAACGGAGAATTGGTTCATTCTTTGTTTAGCGTATATAGAAGTCTATCCTTGTAATTGCTCCTTGCAAGTAATTTTTGTGTGAATTTGGAATTGAAGGACTGCAAAGGTACTTTAGTTTAATGTATTAGAATAGAAATTTATTGCTCTAACATATCCACACAAGAGATATTGCACAGTATCCTGCTATGATATGATGTCAATATTCAGCCTCACCATATTCACATAATCAAACCAGTAAACCATTACAGAAACCAGAGTCACATGAATTTCTGGTTAGCTGGCAAATTCAGCGAGTCCTGAGTCTAGCAGGCTAAAATGAGACCTGCAGACTCATTTCAGAAACTGCAATTTTTCTTAAAGACTCACCAATCACGTCTGGACTCATGAGTCTTGATGGATAGACTTGGTGTACCAAACTCCCCCTCCTAAAATAAAATTCACAATCTAAATTGTAAAAAGAAAAAACCTAAAACTTAAAAATCAATATAAAGAAAAAGACATGATTTGAAAAAACAAAAAGAAAACGACATCATAGGAAGCAAGACGAAGATATTTTAGCAAAACACAGCCAATAGATAACAGCAAGAAACAATGATCAAAGTGTGCATTTGCAGATTTGGGGCAAATCATAGTGCACTTGGAGCAGCCCATGGTGCATTTGAATCACTCCACGGTTCTTCAGAGCAGCAAATTTGAATTGTCATGCCTTTCTTTGAATCTTTTTCATGTTTTCTTTTTGCATTTACCATTCTATTTTACTTTATTTCCCTTTTTCCTTTTCTATTGTTTTCTTCATTTTAGCTTCTCTTTTGTTCTACAATCCATTATTTCCTCATCTCAATCTTTTTATCTACAAAAAACAAAAGTAAAAAAAAAGAATCACAGCCTACTTATAAATTTACAATCGTCATAATGTCAAGACCAATAAGAAATGACCCCTATTGGAAACATACCACCCCAATTGCAAATAAAGGGGAATTGATTTGCAATCATTGCAGAACCAAAATTAGTGGGATAGGCATTGATCACATAAAATTCCACCTTGGCCATATAGCTAACGAGACATGTCTTTATTCACACAAGTTCCACTTCAAGTTGTGTAAGACATCCAAACTTAGTTAAAGTATTTTGAGGAAAGGGATCTTAGAAAGAAGAAAGAGGAGAGATGGAAGCTATGGGCCAAGTGGACACTTCTACTGCTGAAATTCCTCCATTCCCTTCAAGTTTGAACACTAATATTGGCCCTAGGGTTCATGAATCAAGATTAAATTTTCATATTGTACCATGCTCTTCTCCAAATTCCCAACCATCACTTGAGAGAACAGGTTGGAATAGAGGCAAACACCAAGTGATGAGGAATTAGTTAGAGATTTTGGGTTCTATTGTTCGATTCTTCTTCATGGGGCAAGGGAATTAGTTCTTATTTTTGTATTTAAATATGGTTTTTGAATTATTTATCTCTTAAATTTTAAAAGTGAGTGACTTTTTAAACTTAACTCTTTCTTTTTGCAGATCTCCTTATTAGCAAAATTTAGTGGATGCTATTTTTATTGTTGAGGCAAAGTTCAAAGCTCCTAATGATAAAGAGATAAGGGGCCCAAATTTGAATGAGAAGGTGGTAAATATGATGTAATGTCCCCTTTTTAGCCCTATGCTTTTTAGTAACTATTAGCCTATTTTTGGAGTCCCATAGGCTATTCGGAGGCGTTTCAAGGGATTCCAAGATTTTTGGAGGATTCTTGTTAGCATTTCGGGGGTAATTGCAATGGCTTGCCAGATTGTTTTTTGGATTTTTCTAGGTTTTTTGAGATCCTTGGTGGGCAGTAATTGCTATTTTAGCAGTGTTTATTTTTAGCACTTACTATTTTTAGTAAATCACAACTACATCTTAAATTGGGTTAATTTTGAGTTTGGACACACTATTTTTAGCAGTATTCTATTTTTAGTAAGTGTTATTTTTGGCAATGGTCTTGGCATCAGTTCAATATTGGGTTTCTAGTTTTGGTAGGGGTGGCATTTTCAATTGATGAGTTATGTCAATTTTGGTAGTTCAGTGTTTCCACCATATTTGGAGTTTGAAAAGGAAAAATATAAAATATAACTTAAGTTATAAAGTTACTTTTGGACCCCCCATGCCTAGGAAAGTGAACTTAAGTTGTTTTAAAAAGGGGGCCATGAAGTTGGACGCCCAAGAGTTTATTGAAAATTAAAATAAAATATTATTCCTCTAGGGTTGGCATCCCATTTGGAGGGAAAAGCTTTTTGAAAATTGGAACCCTATTTGCTATTTAAACCCCCTCAGAGCTCTCATTTGTTTATGTTGAAGATTTGATAACAAAGTGTTGCCGGCATGATGCTGGAATTCTTCAAGGTCTTGAGGACGAAAACCATCAATGGTTGGATCTAGTTTTGGAGTTGAAAGATACTCCCTAACTAGACTAGTGTAGCTTCATTTCAGGAGTTTCCATTGGGCTTATTGGTGATATTTTCAGTTTTGAAGTTTGGTTGATGGATTGCTTTGATAAGTTATAGTATTGTTTGCATTTGGTTGAGTTATTTATGTGCAGATTGGAGCATTTTGGAGTGTTGTTTTAGACTTTGTTGTTGTCGGTGCGTACCTTTCCATAGCCCATCTATACCACCTTTTCACTCACACTAATTGGAGAGTTTGCAAACTTTTTGTGGGTGTCATTTCATAAGCTTCCTAGTCCTTGGGTGCCCCTTTGCTCAAGGCTTCATATTTTTTTAAGGAGTCTTGAATTTTCTAGAGTAGGTCACCCCTCTAGCTGGTCGTACAACTTGTGGCAGCAGGTATTTTAGTTGTGTCTGATATCTTCCCTTTGTCATCATTGTTTAGTGTTTGTGGGATGTTCCTACCATGTACTTTGACCCTACAAGTGTTTGGGAGAGTTGATATGGTGATTTGGTGAAGTTGTGCACATCATATGCTTGCTAGTTGGAGTTTTCAATCTGCTGTTCAGTCATATCAGACCTTTTGCAGCAGTATATCAAACCCTTTACCAACCTCCGGAGGCCTTTTCAGAGAGGTATCATTGCTATACTTTGTTGGGGGTTTTCTATATTCATGTTGAGACATCAATGTGGGGAGTTGTGCTTCAAATTCTCATTTCTTTCATAGTATAACAGCAGCTTGTGTTATTTTGGAACATTTAATGTTGAGCTCATTGTAACACCTTTGGTAGTACCATTGGTGATTTTCTCTTGTACTTATTTTGCTACTTACCTCACTGAATAAGTGGTGCTCTTGCTGAATAAGCGGTTGAACTTTCTTATTTTCATGTCATTTCTTACCCCACTAAATAAGTGGCGCTCACTGAATAAGGGATTGAGCTTTCTTTACTTTAATGTTATATCCGTTGAATAAGAGGAGGATCTTTCTTGATTGGTTGGCTTGCCGCCAAGTGCTTTGCTTTGTTGTAATTGCCGTTGAATAAGTGGACGGTTCATTTCATGCTCTTGATTTACATAATTGCCCCACTGAAGAAGTGGTTTGTTTAGAAGCACATAGTTGTAATTGTTGTGACCTTTTTCACACATCGCCCCATTGCAAATGGGGACCCCCTAATTTTTGCTTCGTTTCGGACTTTTGGCTTGATTTTAGTTAGTTTTTCTGATGTCTCCCTCTCTCTTTCTGTCCCTTTTCTGTTGTTTGCCTTTCCGGGATGTGCCCATCTTTGAGCTTGAATTGAAATTTTGGCTAAGTCTGAGAATTAGGGTTTTGAACTCTCCAGCCAATTTAAAATCGAATGAAGTAATCAAGTTGAAATCTAACCTTGGCATTGCAGTCAGTTGGCTTCCAACAGGTCCTCAGCTAAATTTCATCAGATTCTGACTACTTACTATTTTTATTAAGTGTTCATTTCAGGGCGTTCTCTCAGCACTTTCGAAGTTTTGATCGTTACACTGCATCTAGAACACATCAGGCTGCTCGTCTACAAGTTTTGAGTCAAAACAAACAACTGTCTATTTTTAGCAAGTTCAGCTTCCGGAACAGGTTTTATGGTTTATATGCAAAGTTTTTCAATGCATGTTTGGAGATTCCTTCTAGGTTTTTTGAAACCTTCGCGACAATATAACATGCAAAGTGAGATAACAACTTTAGCAGTTCAGCTTCCGATGCAAATTTTAGGGTTCGCATGTCAGGGTTTTCTTTGCATGTCGGGTGATTCCTTGTGGGTTTTTCAAAAGCCACGCGGTGATGTGACATGCAAAGTGAGATGATCATTTTTTTGGGAACTTACTATTTTTAGCAGATCCACTCTGGCAGCCCCCTCCCAACGCATCGAAACCACAAACAGGGCAAAGTGCAACAAAAACGGGGTCAAACGGAGGTCGTTTGATAGACATGCAAGTCAAATTAGGGTTTCCAACTTCGGGACCCAAAATGAGGGGTAAAATGTCAGAATTTCCAAAAACTGGTGTATCCCACTGTGTTCAACATCTTTCAAGCTATCCACCGATAAAATTTGAAGGCGATCGGAGCACTTACTATTTATAGTAAGGAATTCCAAAAACTGGCTAAAAATAGTAAATCAGCAGTAGGCGCCAGTGCCAACAGGCAGGTCACCCGATGAGGAGCATGTCATTCGAATTTCAAGTCAATCAGAGTTGTGGAAGTCTCAGAAACGAGTAGTTACTAAAAATAGTAAACCACCTTCAGAAATGTGTTATTTTTAGCTGGTCAACTCGGGATGGCAATGTGAATGGGCTAAGTAGGTCATGAGGATCATGTGGTTAAAATTTCAAATCGATCTGAGCTTCAGAAATGTAAAATTGAGGGACTTACTATAAATAGCAAGGCATGGATAAATAGGCAGAAGCGGATAAAATTTCTAAGTATTTAACTCATCCACCTCCACCTTGAAAATGCGCCCACCTTAGCTGGGAAGCAAAGAAAATCAAGCAGGCTGATGAAAATTTTTCTAAGTCTGAAACTTTATCCTCCTGCCTATGCCAAATGCGCCCAGCTTGCCTTCAAGAAGTTAGAAAAAATTCTAAGTAAAAGTTCATCCTCCTTGACCCTCCAATTGCGCCCATGCTAAGTTTAGATGATGGGAGTCGCTAAAATTTTCTAAGGCAGGAAGCTATATCCCTCACCACCCCTCATATGCGCCCTCAAGGTAATAGCATGTAAAAGTTGCTAAGGCATGGGTTTCATC
Source organism: Sequoia sempervirens (assembly GCA_007258455.2). NCBI lineage: Eukaryota > Viridiplantae > Streptophyta > Pinopsida > Cupressales > Cupressaceae > Sequoia > Sequoia sempervirens. The sequence continues at coordinate 118,798,896 of VDFB02026320.1, read as the reverse complement.
CTCCTCATATGCTAAAATGCGCCCAAGCTTAGAAAGAAAGTCAAGTGTCAAGGCGTTGAAAGTTTCATCCTCCACCCTATGTGATATGCGCCCAAGCCAGCCAAGAAAAGACAAATTTTAAATCCTCTTGCCCATGCAAAATGCGCCATGCTAAGTCAAGGAGTCAAAGGAGTTAAGGCGTTGAAGGCTAAATCCACTTCACTATGCTAAATACGCCCATACATGCTAAGAAGAGGACAAAATGTTGTCTTTCTCCTCTCTCCTTTGAATGCACCCAAATGAAGACATGTAAAGACAAGGTGTATGCATGCAAGCAAGTGGAAAAGGACAAACATATACATGCAAGAGGAATCTAGGACGTCCAATACAAAGACGGGGACAAATAAATTCCAACTCAAGGTAGGATGCTAAATACGCCAAGTTCAAGATGAGTCAAGATGAAAGTAAAATGGGCTAAATAAAGATTCCTCTCAACAAGTTATATGCCCGCCCATGTTGGTGATGGGACTTTAAAAAATTTCTAAGTGTTAAAATTTATTTCACCTCTAAAGGAGTACGCCTAGGCTTGAGTAGGGCGATGAAATTTTCTAAGGCATGAATAAAATTGGTAATGGATATGTCAAAATGTGCCGGCTTCAAGATGATGAAAATTGTCAAGGCGGAGCAAAGAAATTATGCCCAGATGTGAAGAATGAAAATAAATTTGATGGAGAAATATTTTTCTAAGGTTCAAAATCCAAGAATTAAATGAACCCCTTCATTGTATACCCATGAATTCGATGCATTCTGAGGGAAATTTTCTTCTGGGTATTGAAGATTGTCGATGAGGAATGGATTTTGGTGTCTTCTACGCTTCGCCAAGGCTTTCAGGATGGAGATTTTGATCGTCGCTTGAAATAATGAATTTTCCTAAGGGAAATTTAAATTTTCGAAGGCAAAATGGATAAAATGTGTTTTCAAAAAGAAAAATGCTTCGGATGATGAATTTGAAGTTGACTACCTAGGTGAATTTGCTCAAATTCTTCGTGAAGATAATCTTCTTGAGCCAGAGATGAATAAAATTGAGTATCAAGGCTTCAGCTGGTGAAGTGAATTTCTTGAAGAAGATGCAGTTGAAGTTAACACTTTCAAAAGATGATGCACCCTTGAGGAAGATGAAATTTTTCTAAGGCATTGAAATATGACGCACAAGTGTTTTATGCCCCAGCCTACAGATGTTGAAAAATCATGAAGAAAGCAAGGTTGGCTAGAGAAAAACGACGAACCCTTGGAAATCAAAACATGGATATCAGGTGAGTAAAGTGGATTTATATTATTAAGTGTTTTGATGCTCTTCTTTTATCTGTTTTGCAGGATGAACGTCGAAGCCAGAGCACGATGACTTGAAGTGATGAAGCACGATGATATTACAACCTTCAAAGGGAGATAAAGTTATGAGTTTCGAGCTCTTCCGCGAGATCTCGGTTGCACCCAAAACATGAAAGAAGAAAAGTTGCAAGAAATGGCTAAGTGTTGGAGTTTCTCCTCAAGGACCCAATATGCACCAAACGCAGTCAGGCGAATGCAAAGCGTGAATGATTGAATCCAAGACAAGAGAATCTTCCAAGTTCAGAATGAAGGAAAAGATGAAGGCTCGGGTGTTGTCAAACAGGTTAAAAAGTTACAGCCTTGAAGTTGTAGATCGAGAACGTGCTTGCCATACCCTCTCGAGAAGTTAAAGCCATGATGATCAAACTCAGCCCATTTACAGTCAGAAAAGGAATAGTGTGAACACGTTTACAAACAGGGATCTTCTAGAAGATGGTGGCCATTAATTGTTCATTTATTACCCCTCTTCTTTGTGGCGGTTTTTAGGGTGAATCTTGTTTAGGGCTGAGGTGGCACGATCTAGGCCATCCAGCCGATTGTAATATGAGCCGTCCACCGGACTTGACCAACTATAAAAGGGGCATCCCCCCTCATTTGTATCTGGTTAGAATAGCAGATAAGGAATAGAGAGAAATTGATAGAATAGAAAGTAGAGTAGTTTGATAGTATAGTTTAGATTGAAAAGGAAGGAAAGTCTTCCCATTGAATACTTTGTAAGAAGTTGTCGTGAATGCTTTCATAATAAAAGAATTTTTCATTGATGGTGATTTCTTCTTTGTTATGAGTAGTTGTTGAGGCTTCTTCATCCTTCCAATTCACGTAGCATCTTGAAGTAGCTTAAAGTAAAGTAGATCATTTCATGCAAGTATTTAGTAATTGTGGAATGTGGTGCTCGATTTGAGCAAGACTTCGCTTGTCCATACCACTAGCGGGCTTGTTGACGGTGGGTTCACCCTGCGTGGTCAACTAGATTACTTTTCAAACTTAACTTCGATTGTGATTCACGTGTTTGTATGCATCGTCTTGATGGTACTTGCATGTTGAGTTATAATCTGAACACCTTTCGCTACTCCTCTGAAGATTGCACCGGTTTTGTGGAAGCTGTCCGATGCGAGGCAAATCAAGGCTCGGTTGAAGTCTGCAAGAATTGATTGCCATGTCCCACACCTTAGAGTAGATTAGAACCTTCTTAACCCTACACTCATTTTAAATTCAGTTCATTTCTGGTTAGAATTAGGAAACTTTTATTTACCCACCAAATCATTTGAACCACGTAAAACCCATAATCTGCTGCCTGCTGTCTGCTGCCGAACAATTGTGTAGGTCCCCTTGAAATACCAGCAAATCACATTGAGCCAACTGAGACTATTCGCATTGAAGGAACCTTGGAGTTGAACGCACGAACTCTCTCGCAATCTTAGTGTGCTGGATACTTTGATCAAGAGAGAATAGGGTAGCCGTTGGTGACTTTATTCAAGTAGAAACTTTCTTAAGATGATGCAAAACAAGCAAATACAGCAGCCTTTGTTGCTAGTTGTGAAAATAGCTATGAAGAATAATATAGCCTTCTTAAGCTCAGAACATTATTAACTTGAATAACTCCAAGAGAAAATTAGAAACATAACTACAGCCATATGCAATATAGTTATGAGTGCCCAAGTCATACAGTATTTAGTAACACCATCTCATTACCATCAACAATCTCAATCCAATAATTTCTAAGAACAGAATCATAATCTGCATAGAGAGGACAAAAATGAGACTACTGGAGACTATATTTCTTATTTGCAAATACTTGTGGATCTTAAGCTGATAAACTGACCTCAATGCCAGATTACAAGGGTGTACACTACATAATTTAAATCCTACCTACATAAACTTTATATAAATATAAACAATACCACAAAAAATATTGAAATAGAACAATGCTTGAATGCTTATTTGGATAAAATGATTCCCCCAATAAATATTTCACTTAAAGAAAACTTATTACCTTGGTTAAATGTTTCATAGCATATTGCCTTAGGCGCACATCAAAAGAAGAGAGTATTTCATTAGCCTGCTCATACAGAAACGAAACTTGTCAGCGTCTACTCCATCTTGATTTGCTTATAACAGTTGTTATCTCATGCAAGTCCAAATATCCAGTAAAAACAAAATCACTTTCACTGATGAATAATTGTCTCTCTCTTAATTACCTTTGAAGCTGGTCAAAAACTATGGATTGTACAAGAATGTGACCATTAAATAAGAATTCTATCAAACTTTTGTAAGAGCATAGCCTACTATACAAACACTTGGGCATAATTAGAAGCAGTAATTATAAACCTTGAAATGGCATTATTACAGGGTGTGCAAAAATATGAACTTCGGGAAATCCCAAGGTGATTATAAATTTATACACCACGTGAGAAATAAATAAATAAGCCTAAGATTTAAAAGAGAGGGCAAAGATAGAAAATAAAAGATAATGGGAGGGAACTTATGTGCTTAGGAAGGAGAGATTGTTAGGGGATTTAATCAGAATATGGCATGGAGTCAATAAGTATTAAGTGTGAGTGGAGCAGAAGACCATCAAATTTGCATTGAATTCATTATTATGAGTGACGGGAAGAAGGTGGGGCAAATCAGTAGACCATCAGAAATGAAACAATTGGAGAGAGATTGGATATTAAGAAGGCAAAAGAGTTTTAAAGGAATTGATATCGTAAGTTTGTGGACAGGTTACATTGTAAGTAATCACTATTTGATTCCTTTTTCATTTCCTCTCTAGTTCTAGCATACAAATATTGCAGATGTTTTGTAAAAAGTGTTCAGAAAAACACCCAGCATTGTTCACAGGGGAAAGTATGATTCTCTAGGGCCAGGGAAAGATTAGCATGAACTTATTTTAAAACAGTGTCAAGCTTACTGGAGTTGCTAAAACCTCCAAGAGCACAAGAATTAAGATTTCAAAGAGCAAGATATGTAGGGCTAAAATATCTAAACATAGAACCATAAAGTTCCATATGGTTGAATACCTACAACCCAGAATGCATTCCCGAGTCCTTGAAAGTGTTGTCAGAAGCAGCAAGATATGTAGGGCTAAAATATCTAAACATAGAACCATAAAGTTCCATATGGTTGAATACCTACAACCCAGAATGCATTCCCGAGTCCTTGGCATCAACTGTTCTCATTGTATCTATTGGAACTTGATGACTCAAAGTTTCAAAAAGCTCTGAAGATCTTCGATTGAAAAGGCATACTTAATATTTTAACATTCACATTTTGGAGTACAGTAATCTGTTGTGGAGTCTTTCTCAATTTTTTGGGTGGGAATTTTCAGATAGAGGGTTTTGCTCAAGATCCCAGTTTCCAAGAATCTGGGGAGCTAACACTTTATCAAAATTGACAAGTCAGAAAAACCAAGATGTGCAGGACTAGAAATGTTGAAATTTAGATCTGAAAAGTAAAAGTGAATTAAAAATCTAAAACCCCAAGGTTATACCTACAAGAATCCAAGAGATTTTTTATCAAGCAGCCTACAGAAACCCAAAATGTCAAAAGACTTGCAAGAATTCTGAACAACTTGGATGCCCAGAGATTAAAAATTACAATACTTCTCAACAGAATCCAACAGGAGCATGGATTTATTGTTGGGAATACATGATACAATAATGGCTATCAGAATGAAGAAATAAAAAGCTCCAGAAACTATAAACTAATAAGGAAATTGAAGAAAGCTCATTGTATTATCACTCTTTTGCTCTCTCGAACTCTCAACCTTCGAGGACTCTTGTTTTCCTTGAAGATTCTTGAGGTTCATTCTGTAGCTTTTTCTTGTTGAGGAATACAGCAATTCTTTATGATGCTAAGGTGTTTTCAACATGAATCAGCTTGCTTTTAGGTTCAAACTTGTATTTTAAATATGGAAAATGGAAGAAAATGAAGCAGATAAGCTTGCTTTAAGGTTCAAACAGAATGGGAACGATCAAGATGCTCAAGCCTATCCTTATGTTCTAGGCTATTGTGGTGAACAACATGGGTTGAGCAGTATGGTTAGTTTCAATAATATGGGCATATTGTGTAGTGTACAAGGTGACTACCAGGCACACATCTTTCCAGCTAATGTACAGTCTACAGGCCATAGTATCAATGGAATACCATGTACCTAGTCTAATGATGCAGTTGAAAATAGAATAGGGAATGAAGAAAGCCTAAAAGAAAGACTTCTAAGGATCAATAAGTTGGATGAGAAGGGAATTATGGCACTTTGGGAAACCGAAAACATGCAATAGAGAAGGGAAGCACTAGCATGACAAACACTTACAAAGAATGAATTTTGAACCCAATGCCTTTGTCCTAAATTGCAATGGATAATGTGAAATTAAGCCAGGAAAATTTAAAGATTTATGGCAGTCATTATTTAAAATTCAGAGAATACTCCACAATGACTTGCTGAAGTTAGAAAATTTGGATGGGACAAGCATAAAAGATCCAGTGGACACTTCGAAGTTAAAAATTTACCACCAGCATATGAAAGAAATTAATATGATTAATATTGGTTATCTGTGCAGAGACTAGAAGATCAAGTCAAAGGATTAGCAACATGTGTTAGGCAAGGTATGTTTTTATTAAAGTATTTGAGAACAATAATTAAATAATAAATAAAAATGAATCCAAAGCAAATAATTTAATTGAACTACTCATCACATGTTGCATGAATGAAGTTTTAAATAACTGAAAAATTGTTGCATTATGAGTTGTACCCATATTGCTTGGCAATTGCCTAACTGCAATAAACTTAATTTAACAAAACAACCCACATCAACTAAATGCTTGTTCATTATAAATACTGAGTTGCCCTCTTATGACCATAAAAATTCTTTATCTCTTACTTCCATACATTACTCCAAAAACACATTTTTTTCTTGTTTGGAAGCAGATTCCCCTTCACCATATGAGCCACCACTAATCTGGCTGTATGAAATTGTTGTTCAGCCATTCAACCTGTAAACCATTCTCTATCCCCTGTTGTGGCCCTGCTCATCCACCATATGGGCTTGACCAAACACTGTACTGTTTGTTACTTTCAACACACTCTTTCTCTCTTCGTTTGTCGTTGTACACCATACGCCCTTAAGCAACCACATGCATTCTTAACACAAATTTGCATCATATGCCCTAATCTTCTCCTCATTATATAGTCTAATTACTTTAGTTTAGAGACCATACAGTCTCCATTAGCAGTGGTATGCCACACTTCAGAATTGTTGTACAGTCCAGTAATAGAAATCATATGCCCTACTGTATGGACTTTCTTCTTTTCCAACTCACATAAGCATCTAAGTATTGTATGGCCTCCAATCAATAACAAACTTGGAATCGATCAATAGGATACAGCCTTGTGTCAGCACAATTTCTTCTAGAAACCATTCATAGTTGGAGGTGGATTTATGTTTGTACAAACCTTAGAAGTTTTTGGAGTTGCATAGGCACTAACACTTCAATTTCTATACCAGCCATAGTTTGCAAACTCGGACTCGCCGCGGACTCGGCAGCCCAAAATATGACTCGGACTTGGGGACTCAGCACGGACTCAGGAAAAGACTCGGCAAGGACTCGGAAAAAAAAAAAACCGTAGTTTTACAAAAAAACAAGAACAAATTAATGCATTTAGAGAACATAAGAGCCTAATTTGATTATCAAACACTCATAATTCAAAGATTACACATGTCATATGATCATCAAACACTCAATAATTGAAATTTAAATCATTCATAGTCATCAAATACTCATAGTTTCAATGTATAACAACATCATAAGTTTATAAATGTTTACATATAATCATGTCAAAAAGAAGAAAACATTAATAACCACATGTAGTCTACATCTTCCTCTTTCCCCTCCCAATGGTAGCCAATTTTGAAGGCCTAGAACTAGAAGGTGCCCGTGCTATAGTATCCAAATGAGGACTAGGAGATCGAGAAGGGGAAACATGATATTCAAATGTGTCTTCGTCGTCCTCCATGCCATCCAATCTTGCTGCTTCTTCTTCTTCTGCTGCTGCTCTCTCTAATTCAACAAGATCCTCATCAGTAAGACATCAGCCTCATCATTTTGTTCATTAATAGTCCATTCACCATATGGATCAATGTCATCCAAGTCGATGGACTCGTGTGAAACACCCTCCACCTTTCTAGTTCGAAGGCGAAGGTTGTACCGAACAAAAACTAAATCATTTAAGCGCTGCTGAGTCAACCTGTTTCTCTTCTTTGTGTGAATGTTCTCAAATAAACTCCAATTGCGTTCACACCCAGAAGCACTGCATGGCTGCGACAAGACACGTATGGCTAGCTTTTGAAGATTTGGTGTGCTAGCACCATAGTTTTCCCACCATAGATCTACAAAAACATGTTTAAAAAATATAAGTATTAAGAAATTAGAATAAAGTAAAAAATCTATATGTAAGAATCAAGTTTCTAATTTCATTTTTTACCTAGTTGTTGTTTTCCTCTTCTTTCAATTGCTTGTTGGGAGGAAAAGAGTCTCCCCTCTGCACCCTTGTAAACCTTGAATAGATAAAATAAAAAGTAAATCAAATATAGAAAATTCATAGATAGTCAAGGCTCAACATTGCAATTTCATAAATAAGATATGACAAATCTCACCTCCAACTCATCAAGCACCTTATCTCTCAGCTCACGATCAGGCACCATCCTATCAATGCATGTGACAAGACCATCCATGACCTCCTCATCCGCCTTAAATGTTTCCGAGAAGTAGAACTTCGGATTCAAGAAGTAGGCAAAGGCATGAATCAGCTGGTGGAGTTGGTGTGTCCATCTCCGATCAATAATGCGCCATATGATTTCATATTTCCTTTTGTTGCCACCATAGTAACGTGATATGGCCTCTTTGGCCCTATCCATGGCCTCATAGATGAAACCCATTGGCATGCCATCTCCATCCACCATACGAAGAACCCTCACCAAAGGTTCTGTCACCTAAAAAAATGAAAACAAATGTTAAATTATAACAAAATTAACCCCTCAAAAAATAAAAACAGCAAATAGATTATCATGTATAATTTTTTTTTGTGTGATTGCTACTTACCCCCATCAACTCCTCTCCATTTTTGATGAATGTCTCATCAAAAACTATGGCAACAATCCTCTCCCCTTCAGGTTTCTTGTAAAATGAGGACTCCTTCCAAGCATCGGACACGAACATTTGCTTGAGATGACCAATGGCACCAAGAATGCTTTGCAATGTGAGGAAGTGGCTAGCGAATCGTGTCACTCCAGGTCGCACAAGGTCCTTGCCATTTGTGAATTTCCTCATCCAAGAAAGCACCCAAGTATGGTTGTAGATAAACTTTGTAACATTTTTTGCATCTTCAACCACTCTTTTGACCCATGAAATCTTCCCAATGTCCTCTAGCAATAGGTCCAAGCAATGTGCAGCACATGGAGACCATACAATTGTGGGATACCTCTCCATAAGTAGTCTACCTGCAGCTACATAAGCAGCTGCGTTGTCCGTGATGATTTGGACAACATTATCAACTCCAACCTCTTGGACCACCTCATCTAATAGATTGCATAAAGTCTCAGCATTTTTGATTTCATGGGAGGCATCCATTGATTTTAGGAACACCAATCCACCATTAGAGGACACTAAAAAGTTAAGAAGAGTTCTATTTCGTCCATCTGTCCACCCATCAGATAAAATGCTGCAACCTTTTCTTCTCCAAAATTTCTTTTGCTCATCAACCACAAGCCGTGTATTCTTTACGGCTTCCTCTAGCAATGGCCCACTCAAATCTCTAGATGATGGGGTCTTAAACCCCTTTCCTGCAACTGTAAGGGCGTTCACCAAACCTTCCCAATATGGGTTGTTTACAACATTGAAAGGTAGATTATTGTAGTACCAAAAGTTTGCAGCAACCATCCTCGCTTCATGATGCTTTTCCTTATTCCAACCGGTACCTTCAAGTGAAGGTTGTGCTCCTGGAACATTACGTGGAATAAAATAATTTGGTCCTGATGAAGGACCCTGGTCAGCACTAGCAGTAGAAAAGGAACCATCAGGACTCTCACCAAAAGATGAATGTGGAGCACGAAAGCTTGGACTTGCAACACCATGGGATTGGGATCCACTCATCGCAGTTGCTAGGGCATCCTTTGTTTTTTGTCTTTCATCTTTTTTTATCTCATAGTCAACAAGAAGGGCCTTCATCTCTCTAATAATCTCAGGAGTAGCTTTCTTGCATCCCTCCACATTTTGCCTAGGTATTCTAGCAAGGTGGTATTTTAATCTGTTTATTCCTCCTGTCATCCATTTATCACATTCAGTACATGTCACTTCACCTTTTTTATTTCCTGGAATTCCATACTTCCATGCAGGGTCTTTTCTATTTCCCCTTGGATTTGAAGATGACATTGTTGGAAGTTCAACATGGAAAACAAAAAAAAAATCAGTTAGGGTTTGCTAAAAAATCAGCAAATAAATATGATTCAAAGTTTCAAACAATTGCAAAAAAAAAAAGAATGCAAAACCAAGCTAGAAATTGTAAGAATTAGGCTATTAAAGAAAATAGAAAAAAATTTGGCAACATTTCCCCTTATTTCTCTTGAATTTTTTGATTTTGAATGAAAGAAAATTAAAAAAAAGAAGTGTTAGATCACTTACCTGACTCTATTTTGATCCTCTTAGCTCGTTCTCTTGGCTTCAATCAGCTCCAAATCAATTTGCAGACCTGTATTGGCAACCTAGACTGTGAAAATGAAACAAAAAATTAAAAAAAAGCGTTTTTGTGTTTTATGCTGTCCCAGCCGCGCAGGAGAGTCCTGGCTCGGGACTCGGGAGTCTCGAGCCAGGACTCTCCTGGACTCGACTCCCGAGTCCGTGGCAAGTCGACTCGGGAATCCCGAGCCAGGACTCTCCTGGACTCGACTCCCGAGTCCGTGGCGAGTCGACTCGGGAGGCTGGAGGACTCGCGAGTCTGTGGCAAGTCCGTCGAGTCCTCAAGAGTCTGCAAACTATGATACCAGCAACAAAATACAAGGAATGTTAGTAAAAAGGAATTTGGACTTATTGCTAATTTCTAAGTTATTTTGTTCTCTTAAAAGAGTCTTTATGCCCGCTCTGGGAGCATATCGGTCCGAGGTGCTCCTTGGGCGTTCCTACGGGCACCAGCACCTAGGGGGCGCTAAAAAATAACTTAAAAACATAAAAAAGACATGCAAAAAGTAAAATGGAAACCCTAAAATGCCCCTTAAAGCAACATTATTCCTCTATCAAGCTTCATTTCTCTCCTCAAAGACATTGCTCAACCATTTTTTTCCATTTTTTCCATTTTGAAGGTTTGCTGGTTTTTTCGAAGGAGATCGATCACAAAGTGCCAAAGGAGCAAAGATAACTTGCACAAAGGAGATATAATCACCTAAGCTAAGAATTTTAACTGATTCTTTAGTTTTTTAACAAAAGATTTCAAGTTTTTGATGAATTTTTTCTGTAGACACATAAAATTGGCCTAGGCCTGCAAGTTCTATTTTTTCCATATTTCTTCCTAACATAATTAAAATATTTAATTATGTCCTATAGTCCGATTTCAACTATTAATTAAATAGTTCTTAATTATTTAATTAATTCATGTCTTTTATTCCTCCTAACTATTTAAATAAATAAATTATATTTATTTATTTAAATGTGTTACTAATTTCCTATGTCTTTCCATAATTAAATAAATTCTTAAATTTATTTAATTATTACTTATCCACTATTTCTTCCTGATTATTTAAATAAGTCATTAATATCTCATGTCTGCTTATAATTAAATAAATTCTTTAATTTATTTAATTATTGTCCACCTTGGCCTCTCTTAATTTTAAATAAAATTATTTATTTAAAATTCTCACTTTCTTTTTTCTCTCTCCAAGTAAATAATTTAAATTAATTATTTACTATCACATGGCCCCGCTTTTGAATCAAATTACTTTTTAATTCAAAATGTCAACATTATTTGATTTTCCAACTTTTCTTTTTCCGTGTCATTCTTATCTCCTTGTCACATGCATTTCTGACCATTGATTTGATTTTCTAAAATCAAATCTTGACCATTCATTTCAAATTTCATCCTAATGTTGCCCTAACCCTATTTGGGGGTTGTCACATTCAATTTCAACCATTGATCTTAGGGCATTCCTCATCTTACAATCTTGGCCATTCACCCAAAATTGACTTTTCTATAAAATGGCAATTTTGACCTCATTTGACATACTTCATACATCTTGGCATTTCTTGACTTCATGCTTTAGACATTTTCATGCTTGCTTCATAGTTGTTTCATAGTTGCATTGTGTAGCATTTTTGATAGAATCCTTCAACACTTGCTTAGGACATTGACATAGTCATAGGTCATCACAAATCTGAGGGCAATTATCTACTTGCAGCAAATAGAGAAGGTGCAATGAAGGTTAATCATGGAGGTTGAAGATATTTGGTGAGATTTTTCTTTGTTTTCATGTTTTTACTCCTTTGTTCTTCATTGCTTTGCTTTGGGTTATTTTGTTTATGCTTTAATCTACTAATCTGGTATTTTCCCTAAGCTATATTTTCAAGTTTTTTATTTCTTTTAGAAAAAAAGAAACAAGTTTCACAATTTGTTATTTTTTGGTGTTCATTTTGATTTTCATTAGTTTATACCAATGTTCCATGGAGTTTCTTGACAGGGACAAGGAGACCAAGGGTCTAAGTTTGGGGGAGGGGAGGAGCGCCACGGATATACATATAGTACTTGAAAGACTAGTTATAAAAAGATGTATAAGAATTACATTTCAAATGAAACTTTGGAAAATTAGTAAAATACAAAAATTGCAAATACTAACATTTTAAATACTCGAATACTAAATAAAATTTGACAAATGAAAATGTCAAATTGCCAATTGGAGATTTCTATTATATCATAAAGATGATTACAATGAGTAGCATGATACATTGATATCAAAGTAAGTACAAAATGTCAAAATGCAGTGAAGGGAGGCCTCTAATCACTCTCTTCTCACTGTTTTCTCTCTTCACCTAGCTGTTGCAAAACATGAAAAACAAAATGTGAGAAAAATAGAGTATTTGAGAGTGTTTTGTAGAGGTTAGAAGCAATGGAGAGGTCCCACTTGCCTTTAGGACTCAGCCCAAGGCACGAATTTCCAAGTATTAAAAAGAATTTTTTTTTTTAAAAACACCTTTTGCACATCCCAGGCTAGGAGACTTCTTGGAGTCCCTGGAATGTCTTAGAGACTTCTAGGCATCTCGGAGACTTCTAGCCATCCCCGACATCTCCCAACCATCCCCAACATTCTGGTGGTGGTGGAGGTACGGTGAGGGGACATTCTCAACCCATCCCCACGTCCTGGAGACGTCCCCATCATGGAAACGTGGGGATTTGGAGAGGGGGGGACACATCCCCGTGGAACACTGGTTTATACTTTATAAATTATACATATTGTAGATTTGCATTTATTTATTTAAAGTTTTATATTTTCTTATAACAACAAAATCAAATTGCAATCTATTTGGAATGGCCACTACTAGTTCAAGTTTAGTGGGTATTGATGCAAACAAAAAATTTAAAATTGATCAAGCATCTCCTTAATGGAATTATATTACAATGCTTGAACAACTTCCAGAAGGTGGAACATTCATTTCAGATTGTGGTGAGTCTAGAGTCCAATTTAAGAGCTTGTATAGTCGAATGAAAGCTCACTTATGTGCACAAAGTGGGAAAGGGATTAGAATATGTGAAGGGTGAAATAAGAAGGGGTTTCCAATAGAAAAAATTACGGCATTCATTAGAGAACAAGAACAATATGGTGTTGTGTGAAAGAGAAAAATTTAAGATCTCATCTTTTAGCAAAGAAATTATCAATGACTTTACCTACACATTCAATAATGGCCTCTTAACATCCTTTCTTGGAGACACCATCTATCCAAGTAGAAGATCCCACTCCTTGCAAAAGAGGCCCATTGGATAAGGCATTTCAAAATGAAGCAAGAGACATTGCAAAGGAAAAAGTTCCACGTTGCATTTATGCCAATGGTCTTCCTTTCAACTTGGTGAGATCAACATATTGGCATGAAATGGTGGTGGCAATCAATAGTGCACCTTCTAGTTTCACAAGTCTTGGGTATGAAAAGGTGTACACCACCTTATTGGCAAGAGAAAAAAACTTGTAAAGGCATCACTCAAACCAATTAGAGATTTTTGGATTGAAATTGGAGTGTCTATTGTTTTTGGATGGAAAGATTGCAAAAACCAACCTTTAATAAATGTTATTGTAGTGTCCCCCAAAGGGGCAATGTTTTTGAAGGCGGTTGATTGTGAGGGGCAAATCAATGATGCAGAATTCATTTCTAAAATCCTCATTGAGTCAATAGAGATGGTAGGTACCAAAAATGTTCTTCAAATCATTACGAACAATGCAAAAAATTGTAGGGCTGTAGGTACTGTGGTTGAGGAAAGGTATGAACACATTTTTTGGACACCATGCATCATGCATTCCCTTAACTTAGTGGTGCAAGCAATTGGCATTGAAATAGAGTGGCTGAAAGCTATATACCAAGAGGGTGAGGAGATTGAAATGTTTGTGACAAAGCACCATATGTCAGAAGGCATTTTCAGAACTTTCTCGAATTTGGAATTGTTGAAGGTAAATTTAAATTAATTATTTATTTATTTTTTAATTTTATTTATGCCATGTTTACTTATATAATATATTTAATTTGTTATTAACTTTTTTTTTTGTAATGTCCCATTTTTTATGGAGACCACAAAAAGGCATTCAGGAATGCATTTGATCATGATTGGAATTTTATCTCATTTATTTCTCTGAGAACTTTGTGCTTGAGGATTCAGGTTTTTTGGTGGTGAAACAAATCCACCCTAGTCATTGGAGGTTTTGGCAATTTCATGAGTCTCTTTTGTAGACGAAATTGCAATAGGTCAAATTATTCAAGAGGATCAATTATATTTGGTTTCCAATATGGGAAATCATTAAAGATCACTATTGCTGGTCGATTTATGTTATGGAATGGAAAATATCTTTATGCTAACTCAGGTTGGGCATTGAATTTAGATAGTTTATTCTGATTGGTACAATCTGTATTGAGGTGAACACTCTTGTTGGTTTGTATTTACTTGGCCATGCAATATCGATGGATTTGAAATCTTAATATATATGGGTTGTTTCTTCCAGTTTCAATATTATATCAATGCTATCTGGTTGTTGGAGATTCTACCATCGCCACCACAATACTACTATCAATCAATAATAAGAAGAGATTATAATATTACATATAGAAGCTGCCTAAGACTTACTTTGTCTTATTTGATGAAAATCGAAGGAAGGAGGACATCAATTATTCTCATCTGCTCGGGCTTATCATTATCATTCCTCTCTCTTGGAATCCATCGCTACAGACAAATATTCAATTTTACCCACGTGGACATTCCAGTGCTAACGTGGGAGGTCAAAGACTTTCTTAGGCGTTTATATATTTTTTTCCTACCAATCGTGATTTTGTGATAGCCATGAATAGTATCGGGCTATGTTTGGAAGTTTACAATATTTGAAGACTGCTAGAGAAATATTCAAAGAAGTCAATCATCAAGCAATAAAAATATCAACCTCACTGTCGCCAATTTGGAAGAAGTTGCGGGTTAGAGATTTGCATACATGTCGGTGCTAATATGAGAATCAAGCATTATTTAATATCCATCGGGCCTTTCTGATTGCTCCACTACCTTTGCAATATTCCCAGTCAGCCGGTTGTTCTCATCTGGGAACTTTGTCACACAATCCAAGCATTAGTTAATGATACTAAAGGTATAATTAATTAAAAGGCATGGGTAAAGAGATACAACTCCTCACATCATGCCCACTTGAATGCTATATAAGGAGGTTCGAAGATCATCCAAGAGGCAAGGATCATTTTGCAAAATTTATATCTCAAAACTCAGATCTAAAGTGCTCTTAAAGAGCCCACAATCAGCCAAGTAATGGGCGTGTTGATGTGTTTTTCGTGACCGCACCAACGCAGAATAAAGTCGCCAACGGCTACCCTATTCTCTCTTGATCAAAGTATTCCGCATGCTAAGATTGCAAGAGAGTTCATGCGTTCAACTCCAAGGTTCCTTCAATGCGAATAGTCTCAGTTGGCTCGATGTGATTTGCTGGTATTTCAAGGGGACTTACGGAATTGTTCGGCAATGGAGAAAGGAATTCAAATGCTCGAAAGATTGGTCTATGAAGCGTGGGTTTCCTATTCTAACCGGAAAGTACTGAATTGAAATGGCGTAAGGTTTGGAGAGTCTAAATCTATTCTAAGGCGTGGGATATGGAGCTCAACTTCAGCAAACTTCAACCAAACTTCGCTTTGCCTCGCCTCGGACAGCCTCCACGGAGTCGGTGCAATCTTCAGAGGAGTAGTTCAAGGTGTTCAGATCACAACTTAGCATGAAAATACCATCACAACGACGCATATAGACATACAAATCATGATCGAAGTTAAGTACATGATATTCCAGTTGACCACACAAGGCGCATTCACCATCAGCAAATACACTAGTGGTATGGATAGACGAAGTTGCTTAGATCAAACACCACATTCCACAGCTAACATCTACTTGCATGGAATAAAAATTATACTACTTAGAACTATTTTACGCTACCATTTGAATCGGAAGGACGAAGAAACCTTGCTAGCTACTCACAACAAAGACGAAATTCACCATCAATGAAAAACTCTTTTATTGAGAGAGTGTTCACAACAATTTCTTACAAAGTTTTCAAAGGGAAAACTTTCCCTCTTCTTCAAACTACACTATCAATCTATACTAAGTTACTCTAAGCTATCACCTAGCTGTCTCTCTATTCTAATCTCTACTGTCTAACTTCTACTTCTAATTTCTAATGAGTTACAAATGAGGGGGACTCCCCCTTTTATAGATGGCCAAGTCCAACGGATGGCTAAGATTACAATCGGCTGGATGGCCCAGATTGTGCCACCTCAGCCCTAAACAAGATTCGCCCTAAAAACCGCCATAATGGAGAGTGGGGCAATAAATGATCAATTAATGGCCACCATCTTCTAGAAGATTCCCATTTGTAGACGCATTCACATTGTTCTTGATCTTCTTTCTTGGCGTTGTTCTTCAACTTCCTCCTTGTCACTTGAGTCTCAACACTTAGCCATTCTCTTGCAACTTTTCTTCCTTCGAGGTTGAGATGTCGTCTTGAATCACTCGCTTCATCACTCTAAGTCATCACCGCTTGGTCTCGACGTTCCTCCTGCAAAACAAGCAAGGAGAAGAGTATTAGAACACTTCATAATATAAATTCACTTTACTTACCTGATTTTCACGCTCTAACTTCCAAGCGTTCATCGCCTCCACTAGCCAACTTCTGCCTTCTTCATGATTCTTCATGCCTTAGCCAAATTTTCAACCCATCTTCCTCAAGGGCGTATCATCTTTGAGAAATTCATTTAATTAGCTGGGTTATTGAAGATTTTATTCATCTCCGGCTCAAGAAGATTGTCTTCAAGAAGAATTTGAGCAAATTCACCTAGGCAGTTCCTTTCAAATTCATCGTCTGGAGGATTTCACCTTGAAAACACATTTTTTTCACATTTGCCTTAGAAAATTTTAAAATTTCCCTTAGGAAAATTCATCAACCTGGTGCCCATTTGAAATCTTTATCTCGGAATCCTTGGCAAGCTGTGGAAGACCTTAAAATCCATTCCTCATCGATAATCTTCAATACCCAAAAGAAAATTTCCTTCAGAACGCATCAAACTCATGGGTGCACAACGAACGGGTTCATTTAATTTTCTTGAATTTTGCACCTTAGAAAAAAAAATTTCAACAAATGTATTCAAGCTCCTCATCCCTGTGAGTACTTTGTTGCTCTGACTTGAGAAAAAAATTTATCAACCTCACGAAGCTGACACTATCTGACTTCATCTTTGGCAATTTTGCTCATGTCTTAGGAGATTTCTTCACTTCACCAAACTTAGGCGTTTTTCCCAAGGAAAAACATTTTGTGCCTTAGAAAATTTTATATCACTCAACATTTTAAATTTATTTTTGCCTTAGAAGATTTTTTTAATTTCATCCTCCAATCACTCTGCCTGTGGCAAGGAAAATTTTATCAACTCACTTACCACAATTTTCTTTCAAGTGCCTGGAGTGCATCTTGTGTGTCATGAAGAATATATTTTTCAATTTCAACGCCTGGCATATTTCCCATCTTCACCTTAGGCGGACCTCACACTTGGAAGAAATAACTAACCACGCCTAAGCCAATCTCACTCTTCACCAACTTCAAGATGGGCGCATATTGCATATTGAGGGGAATTTTGACTTTCAACTCCACCTTTGGCTTGTGTCTTTATATGCCTTTGCATGTATACTTTTGCATGGAAACGTTTTGTCTTTATATGCTTTGCTTGGGCGTATTTGAGCATGCATGGAGGATGAACATTTACCACGTCTTCTTGTGACCTTTCATCTCCCTTCTTTTGTCCTTACATGGTCTCTTTTGGGCGCATTTAGGCCTAGTAGGAGGATGAAAACTGTTGACTCTTTGACTTTTTCTAGCTTATTCTTGCATGGGCGCATTTTGATGGGTGAGGAGGATATCTTCAACACTTAGAATTTTTTATCTCCCCATTTTCCTTTGGGCGCATTTGAGGTGTGGAGAAGGATGAGCATCTTTGACCTTTTGACTTTCTCTTGTTGAACTTCTTAGCATGGGCGCATTTTACTAGTGGAGGAGGATGAAGATTTACACTTAGAAAATTTTGCAACATGAGACCTTGAGCTGGGCGCATTTTGCCATAGGAGCAGGATGAACTTTGTTGACTTTCATTGACTATTTGCATTTTGGGCGCATTTTGGCATGTGTGGTGGACGAGTTCAACACTTAGAAATTTTCCATGCCTCTTCATCAACTTGGGCGCATTTAGGCATGGCTGCAGGATGAAGTTCCAGACTTAGAATTTTTTCTTCGTCCTCGCCAATTTCTCCATGCCTTACTATTTATAGTAAGCCTTTCAACTCTTGCACTTCAGAAGCTCAGAATGATTTGAAATTTTGAACACTGCATCCTCACGACCTTGTTACCCTGTCGACACTGCCATTTTTAGTCGGCCTGCTATTTTTAGCCCATTTCTGAAGGTGATTTACTATAAATAGTAACTGATTGCTTCTGATAGCTCCACTGCTCCGATTGACTTGAAATTTGAAAGAGGCGCTCCTCACCACGTGACTTGCCTGTCGGCATCAACGCATGCACCTGACTTGCTATTTTTAGCCTGTTTCCAAATTGACTTACTATAAATAGTAAGTGCTCCGTTTAACTTCAAATTTTACCAGCAGATAGCCTGAAGGATGCTGATCGCGGTGGTTTACACCGGTTTTCGAAAATTCGGACCTTTTACCCTTCTTTTCAGGCTCCGAAGTTGGAAACCCTAATTTGCTCTGCATGCATATCAAATGATCTGTTTGTTCTCGCTTGCATTGCGATATTCTGATTCACCGGAGGCACCGCAAAAAAATAAAGTTCTTGTGATTTCTTTTTGTCATACTTGGTTCTCAAAACCCAAAGGAATCATCCGACATGCAAAAGAAACCCCGACATGCAAACCCTAAAAATAGCCTCGGAGATTCTGTCGTTATTTGCATGTTATAGATGGTCTCAAAACCCAGGGAATATGCCGACATGCAAAGAAAAACTCTGCATCTAGGCCCTGAAATTTGTCCCGGAAGCTGGACTGCTAAAAATAGAAAGTTGTCTGTTTCAGCTCAAATTTTGCACGCAAGTGACTTGATATACTCTGAATGTCGTGTGACTGTCGGAATCTCAAAATTGCTGAAGGATTGCCTGCAATTACATACTTACTAAAAATAGTAAGTACCTCAGAATTTGATGAAAATTTGCTGAGAGCCTGCTGGAAGCACATTGACAACAATGTTAAGCTCGATTTTCAATTTATTCTCTTCATTCGACCTTGGACTGACCAGGAAAAATGAAACCCTAATTTTCAGACTTGGTCAATTTTACGCTTAAGCTCAGTGACGGGCACAATCCCGAAAAGACAGACAGTAGAAAAGAGAGACAACAACAAAACGACCGAAAAGCAAAGCCAAAATTAGGGGGTCCCCATTTGCAATGGGGCGATGTGTGAAAAAGGTCACAATAGGGCGCATATGCAATCAATCATTATTCAAACACAGCGCCAAAAATCGCATGAGTATAAAGATCAAATCAGGGATAGAGATCAGATGAAGATCTAATTCTCTTACAAATTCAAGACGCATGATTTTCGAGTAATAAATCAGAAATAGCGATTATCTCTTCCTGTCAATTATCCATTCTTGAATTTATTATCAATTCAGATTTCATTAATTCAAAAAAAATTCAGAATTCATATCAAGAAAGTGGCATCATTATTACTAACATAATTTCCACTCCTATTAATGTATATAAGTGTCCAATATTAAGAACTAGTGTAATTAGAAATTAAAATAGTTCTTTAAAGTAAATCAAAGGTGCATAGTAGAGGTTTATAACCATTTATACCCTCTCTTAGAAATATTGATTCTTTGGCATATTTCGATATCTTAATCTATAAGATTGAAGGAAAAATTGAAAGTACAAAGGAAATTGCATTTTTACATGATCCTCGGTTGTTGAGACTGGATTTGTATCACCCACAATCATTTTGAGACGACTTGTGAAGGTGGGAGAGGCATTGGGTTCCATGATTATTAGCAACCAATGGGGTATTTGGAAGCAATCAAATTCAGAGAGGGCCTAGAAGGTCAAGTCATTGATCCTATATGACGATTGGTGGGATCGTCTAGACTATGTCTTGAGTTTCATCGAACCTATCATGAGTATGATCACGTTTGTTGATACAGATCAACCATGTTTGAGGGAAATCTATGATGGCATTGACTCTATGATAGAAAAAATAAAGGTCATAATAGCACAAAAAGAGAATGACCCCAAAGAAGCATTTTTCCAAAGTGTTGAAAAAATCATTCATCACTGCTAGAACAAGATGAACACACCATTGCATCTCCCTGCATATGTATTATCTCCCAAATACTATAGCGCATAGATACTTTCTTTGTCAGGGAGCACTCCACCATATAGAGATAGTAAAGTTGCTAATGGGTAAAGCAAACATTCAAAAGACTCTTCTCAAATCTAGGAGTGGTGGAAAATGTTAGGAAAGAGTTTGGCATGTTCATCTCAAGACGAGATCATTGTATTTGTTCTCTTCAAGACCAATACAACTAGATGCTCGTACATGGTGGTACCTCCAAGAGAATTTAATTTGTTCCTCCAGCCTCTTGCAATCAATATTCTATCATAGGTATTTTTTATTTTTTATTATTTAAAATATGTATTGTAGACTTTAGTAATTACCATTCTTTAATTTATTTTGCATTTTTCATTTTTAAGTTGTGTTAGTTTTCTCTCCAATTTCAACAGGTTGCAAGTTCTTTGGTTGAACAAAATTGGAGTACTTACTCTTTTATCCACTCAGTGAACCAGTTGGCTGCAAAAGAAGCATAAGACTTGGTTTATGTCCTTCCAACTTGCATCTTCTATCACATAAGCAAAATCAGTACAAGGAAGGTTCAATGAAGCACTGGGTCATAGCCCCTGAGTGTACCAGCTTGGATGCATCGATTGCAGAGCTTGCTAAATTCACTATAGATGATGATGAGACTCTCACACATGATGCACCTAGTGTGGGTGGCAATCCATTTACTTGTGGTTCAAATGATATTGAACCAAACAATGACCTTGATCTAAACCTTTTGATGATTGATGAAGATTGAAGACAATTGTACAATTTTTTTATTATATTTATTTCAATTTTGTTATTGTAATGATTTTCATTTGAATCATGACCCTAGAAATATACGATATATGACATAATATTGAAATTTTGAACTATCAATTGGCATGTATCTTTATCACTACCATCAATCAATGATAAAGTATCATACTATCAAACGTATTTACAATTTTGTATATTTAAAAAAAAAAAATTGCACACACATATATATATATACAATCGTACCCAAATGTACCATACCCAAGAAAAAAATTGCTATATTGGCATACCCATATCCCATACCCATACCAAAACCGACAACTTAGGCTAATTTTCATTTCTTATTTGATTTCCAGTAAAGCACACAAGAAATCTTGGAAATCCAAACCTGGCAGAAGAATCATGTTACACCCCGATTGTATAGCTACTATTGCATAGGGAAATTGATTGTAATGATTGAATCATTGAGATGAATAAAACATGTTGTTTCTTGTTATCAATATGAATGTGTTCAATTTAATGATTGTCCCATTTAAATGTTAGTTCTATTGATGTTATCCTTGGTGAATGTTGCGTGCAAGAGGTTGAATAATGTTTATTCTAACTTTTGAGGTGTTTCATGTATACTATTTTGTTGTGAACATATAACTCCCGTTATCATGTCATTGTATGCAAGTATGTAGACCATTCCTCCAAGCAGAGGAGAAATATCACTCGGGAGAGGAGCTTGGTCAGGTAATTGGTAATGTGAACCATCTGAGCATACACACACATTCCTTAGACTGAGTAAGCTAAGTCAATTTGTTTCAATTATAGGTAAGTCATCCATAGGCTTGTATGTTGGCATTAGGATTTTTGTTTACTTTTGTATGCATGTATAAGTGATGTTTATCTATGTATTTGCTTGTGGTATTACAATCATGTGAGAAGATGGTAACGTAAATGATGTAAGTAAATGGAAGTGAACATATATATGTATGTATAGTATATACACATATCCATGAGTATATACGTATCGATACAAGCGTACATTGGCAGATGGATATGTTCATACGGTTGCATCGATATAGTATACTTACACATACGTGTACATAGAGGAATATACTGGTATACATATGTATATACACACACGTCCTTTATTATGAGGATATTAATAATAATATTATTATTATTGCCTTCTAAACTTGCATATGTATATATATATTTATATATTGGGTATATGCTGACTGACTCTTGAAAATATTATATTTGTTAAATATATATATATATATAGATATATAGATATGTTTTTATATATATGTAATTATATATTAAAGATTATCTATAATATTATTATAGTTATATTAAAATATATATATATATATATATTAAATACTCATGTATTTAAATATTTATATATATATATGTTTAATATATTTAAGACTATAATAATATTTATATAATAAAATATATAATGGAATTATATTTTATTTACTTTCTCAATGTATGAAAATCGAATTATTTTCTAAATTTATCTCCTCTTTGGAAATTGACTTATTTCCTAATAATTTAAATCTCATTATTGGAAAATCAAATTAAATTAAATTCCACTTGAGTCTATATTTAAATCAAATGAAGGAAATTCACTTATTTCCTATAGTGATAAATATTTATCATAACCTTGGAATCGGACTTTTCCTATACTTAATTTATTTGGATCATTTCTTTTGAATCGAAACTTTATAATATGGAAAAGAGGAAATATTTCGTTTGAAACTATAGTGAACTTTTGAAATAAAAGAAAATGTTGTGATGAAGAAAATACACGAACAGGATTGGCGCGCGGAGCAATGACCAGGGCTCTCTGAATGAAAACGCAGCCATGGATGTTTGTCAATTGAACCATGAATTTAGGCAAAGTGGTGAGCAATTAACCTTGACCATTTCAATGAATTGAATCATCAAACAGATTGCTGCATTGGCACCATTATTGGAGACACCTGTAGGTGTCGATTCACCATTTTAAACATGTGCAAGGTTTGAAACATTCTCTATATTGCTAGAAGTCGACTCACCTCATTTGAGTTGTGTGTGAGTGTGGAAATCCACCACATTTACATGCCTAAATTCATGCAGTTTACATGCCTTATGATGTGGAAAATTGTTGGGCAGGGGGCTCTATTTATAGCTGCCCTATTCATTCTTCACCACTGCTTTTTGGAATTCGAATTCTTCTAAATTTTGGAAATTATCTTGTGAGTTTAATTGTTGAGAGCCATTCAAATTTGCTGAAATTCATTTGTATTTCTGAGAGCTATTTACATATTTATGAGAATTGGTATTTGTGGAATTACCAGTCCACCATTATCAAATAATTTGAGCTTCATTCGGCTGTGACCATTAACAGTCTGAGTATTCATTCTTAGAGGAGTTTATTTCTGAGTTAGATAGACATCATTCTGAAAGAATAACCTGGGTGAGAAAAGGCAGAGGCTTGTGAAGGATTTTCCAGTTGATTGAATAAGTTGTGTTGTGAAGAACAGACTGTGACTTCATCTTTTGAAGGAAAGCTAAAAATCAGGCATGGAATATTCTTCTACTATCCATTCTATTCTTGAATATTAAAATATTATGGAATCCTTGTGTTTACTATTTGTGCATAGGTAGGAAGTTGTTTCATTAACTGCATTCTATGTTATAGAGAAAACGAGTTATTATATGAATTGCATACCTGAATGTACTTAGGAAGTAAATTGAATAAAGGTTAAGGTTGCATATTGTGAGAATTGCATTACCTGTATGATCTCCATATAAGGAGAATATGCTTGAAGTAGATATTAAATACTAGGACGGAAAGGAAAGCATTGAGTCAGGTAATAATCCACAGCTCAAGTTATTAAGTTAACTTAGATAAGCTTGTGAAACTCCTAGGATAAATATTTTCAGTATAGGAGGGGATTTTATGATTACTTGTTTTGTTGTTTCATTTCTAGTAGGTTAGTATGTTGTAGGATGTCTAGGGTACGTATTACCCACTGAAGGACAAACCTATGCATAGTGTAAGATAGCCTTAAGTCAAATCGGCTCTGAGTAGTGTTTATGATACATGACCTTCATTTGAAGTACTAAATGAGAATACTTTGACCAAAGTAGTGCAAGGTACATCATCCACTTAGATTGTGTGATGCATGAGACTACATTGTCAGTTCATTGTGATCCTTATACTAGTTCGAGATTGTGAAATAGCAAGGTTTTAGTTATGTAGGACACAACACTATGCTCAGTTGATAATCGTTAACGGATACCCTACCAATCTCTTCATTTGAAGGGAGGACATCTATCGAATAATAGATGTGCGGGGGACCGCATTATCAGTCTGTGGTTGGCGGAAAAGCACCCGAGTGATGTTCCTCCTCCATAGCAAGCGGCCGATGTACCAAGATTTGAAAGGAAGAACTCCTGGACCTTCTTACTACTATTTGTTCTAAAGCTCATTGGAGCTATGTTAGTTAAGGTATGTATTCTTGTTTCATGTATTTGTGAAGTTATTATATTGAAAGGGAATCTTTATTGTAAATTGATATGGCAACTTGTTCATGTATTATCAATAAAGAAAAGGAAAAATTTTATTGCAATGTCATGTTAACATGTTTACTTACTTGTAGGATGTAAATTATGAAATTTTTATATTACATACGGGTTAGGTCGTCACACGTGGTATCAGAGCTACCAGGTTTAACACTAGGAACCTATGAGCTCATTATGCAACAATGCGTAAACCTTATTAGAAGATAAGGGTTGAAAAGTTCTTGTTGCACAATGGCAAGAGAAAGAACTTAGAGAAGTGAAAAGGAAGATGTGATTCCTAGTAACTTGTTAAAGTTGGGACTAGTTAAGAGTCGTCCTTGGAGTCAAGAACTCCTAAATCAACAACTGAGAATATGTGATGAGCCTAACCAAATTAGACTCAAAAACTCTTCACTTGCTGCCCTTGTAATTTTGTCAAACAGTTGTCATGCTAAGTCTTATCTTGCTGTTTCAAATTTTTCAGTTTGCTGGGTTTGCTTGAAAGATTTCAATTGAGTTCTAATGCATATAAATAGCCAATGCAATGTCTAAACAATGAATCTAGAATGAAAAGATGTAACTCTTTATCCTCTATATTGCATGAATATATCATCTAGACATCAAAATGATCATCTACGGCAAAGAGGCATTATAACAAACACTTGGTATGCATATCCATGATTGAGATATTCATCTTCAGCAATGGACAATTTGGCAAACAGTTACAATGCAACCTTTTTATCTATTGATCATCTTTTTTAAAGCCTTCAATTTGATATTCAATGCATTACAAATAAGAATGACCATACCCTGGGTATACAGCAGCTAATTGCAGGTCTGATTTTATACCAGCAGCTGGAAAAGAAGATTGTTCAGGCCTGTGAAACCCTTGAGTAATTTGCTGCAGTCAATCTACTGATTTTCCCCAACATGTAGAGATGCTGCCATCATCAAACAACACAGCCACCACCATTAAAGGAGAGAACAGACCCTATCTTGAGGCGTTTGGACCTAAGAGAAACACGTCCCAGGTTGTAGCTGTACGTCCCAGCAGCAGATGTAATTCCTCCAAATCACAATCTTAAATTATGGCTAAAAATAGATATTGAGGAATAAATGCAACCAATTTGATCATCAGCCTGCAAACCCTCCCATTGTGCACAAATACTGTAGCATTTTACTATTCACGTATCACTGTAGCGTTTCACTATTCACGAGTTACTGTAGCGCTTAACAACAATTCAGATCTGCAAGTAATAATCTTCAAAACCCTTGTGAAACTTCACCAATTTGCACAAATGAAAGGACTGAATTATCCTCTCCTCAATTTGCAACCCTTCAAGAGATCTTTCACTCCCTCAGTTATGCTATCAATAGGAAGTTTTCATTTCGTTTCCTATGATCAAAGAAGAAAACTGTGAAAGCCCTAGGCTCCACAATAAAAATTAACCAAAATAATATTCATCAACTCGATGCTGAGAATGAGCTCTTACCTCTCTTTTTATTCTTTCCTTAGGAGAGCTCAAACACCTTCCTAGCCAATGTGGGATAAAAGATTTATTCCCACATTAAACTATTCACTTAACGCACTTTATTATATTAAAGTGACTTTATTATTATAAAGTTACTTTATAACTTTATAATAATATTAAAATATTAAATAAATCACTTAAGTCACTTAAACTTTAATATATCTTGATGTACTTGTCTAATTGCTAAGCCGTCTGAACCAGGAGACGACTCTCCCTGTTCTCCATGTGATTGGATGCCCGTCTAAAAATAGAAACCCTGAACAGTGACTTACTATAAATAGTAAGTATGTGAAACTGAGTCTAGAAACAGCTGCAAAGGCCCAATCAAGGTCGACACTGCCAATATGCTCTGCTCAGGTGTCTTTCTATTAATAGGAACCCTGACTCTCCCAAAATAGTAACTTACTATAAATAGTAAGTGTACCAATTTGAGTCAAATAACCTGTGCAAAGGCCAAAACCTAAATCCAGCTGAAGAGTAATGTCTCTAATCACCGAGTAATTGCCACACGAGACCCTCTATCTATAATTGTTAGCCTACGAGGGTCAAATGATAGGCTAATCCTTACGAACTCTAATGCTCACGAAAAATGGGGACATTACAGAATATCGCCTAGAATTGCGGAAGTTTATGCAATCAAGTTAGGTAGAAAGGTTAGGAAGAATAACCAGTATATACCTTTATATAACAAAATAGTTTTATGACTCCAAGGGAATGAGAAGGAATGAGATAACCTTTTATAGTTGCAAACTATAGTTGCTAAGAGTCAGGAACTTTTGGATTTGGTAAGAACAACTACGAATCTATGTGTATGCATGTCAGCATTAATTTGATCGAAGAAGAAAGTCAACGAAGGAGATATCCACAAGGGTTGGAGAACTCTAGACATAAACCTAAATCTTGTGTAAGGATAGGATCTTGCAAGAAAAGAGTTAGTACCTTGGAAAAGAGAAAAAACCGGAATGATTAGAAAGAAGTAATCAAACGACATAGGCATGATTCCACCAACCAAAAAAACCAACATTTTTATTTAGAAGTTGCAAAAGGAAATGGAATACAAATAAGCACTATGTGTCAAGAACAATAGAAGTTGCAAAGGAAACAACATTCTAAGATGAAAAGAACGTCAACAAAAGAGGCTTGTAAGAATGGATTATCCTCCACAAAAAGGATGTCAAAAAGATAATTGGATTAATGGAGTGTCTCGTAACTTGTAAGTTATTGATTATTCATTAGATTTCCTATTGGATAATCCAAAATGCTGAATCTAACCCAGGAAAAGATAGAGTAAGAGGTTGCACGAAATGAGGCAAGGTAATTTCTAGTATGCCAGGAAATGAAGACCGGATGTCATCATCGGTAGGACATGTAAACTCTCTTGAGATTTCAGAGCGAAAATAGTAAAACACAAGACAGATCGATTTGTCCATGTTAGTAGAACTGACATAATGTTCTAGTGGATAAACACATCAAAGTAACCAACGCTTTTTGGAAACTCTATTAAGCTGAAATAGGCTTAAAAATAGGGTTAACCATAGATAGAATGTCAGAAAGGAGTAATAGATCGAAGAGATCCATGAAACTTTGTCAATACAAAGCTTAAGTATAAAGCAGTATCAAGATTTGACAAGTGTCCAAGAGCAATGTTATGCTCGAGATGGACAAGTAATCAAGAGTACAAGTTCTATGTGGTAAGGATAATGAATATGTAAGTGGCGGATGGACTTGGTTTATGAGTTGTCTAAAAGTGTAAATACAAAAGGAGAAGGATTGGACCGACGGTATAGTGCACAATGCATCGTTATTCCTTTTCTAAATTGGATTATACTAAGGATAAATTCATGAACCAATGATTTCCGTTCACTGTGTTAAGTGTTATGTATAGTTACTATTATTTCTTGGATGTGTGTGTGTTATAAAACTCTATGGGAGAGTAAGTATGTGTGAGGCATACGAGATTTCCCTATGCGATAGTGAGGACACTCAACGCAAGGTCCAGGAAGGACATGATTGCTACATAGGATGAATATTTTTCTTACGTATTTTGAGAATTATAAATAAAACTCAATGTTTACCTAAAAATTGCGTATGACTAAACTTGCATGGAAATCTTGTGGTTTTGTGAATGCATGTTTTTATGCTTTCCATAAGATAATTAAAATTTTAATTAATCTAACTTGGATAAACATCAGGTTTATTACAACTTTATAACCCTGGTGAAAACATACGAAAGGGTGAGCAACATCCCCAACGCAAGTAGCGAATGACTAAACTCAATGTTTACCTAAAAATTGCGTATGACTAAACTTGCATGGAAATCTTGTGGTCTTGTGAATGCATGTTTTTATGCTTTCCATAAGATAATTAAAATTTTAATTAATCTAACTTGGATAAACAGCAGGTTTATTACAACATTATAACCATGGTGAAAACATACGAAAGGGTGAGCAACATCCCCAACGCAAGTAGCGAAGCTCGACTTGATTATGGAAAGGTTAACCAATCTGGAGAATGAAAGAGAGAAAGACAAATTGGAGAAGGAAATAACCATCAACAACACGGAAGGCGAAAGTTCGTCTCATGGACATGGTGTTAACCGCAATCATGAGAAAGAAAAGTCACCAACCTCTATGAAAAGAAATAAGAAGTTTGTGTCCAACAAAATAGCTCCTAAAAAGGTGGAACCTGTTCTGAATGCTGTCAAGCCAAAGGGAAAAATATCTCGCTTAAATGGAAAAGAATTCAAGAGAGATTGTAAGGGAAATAATTCAAGTTTTGGTAACACTAGCGAGGATAGTGAAGGGAATAATAAAACCGGAGAAGTATCTGGGAGAAGAGGACCACCTTTGGGTTGTTTTTTGTGCAAGGGAGACCACTATGCAAGGGAGTGCCCAAATAAAACTCCTAGTAACTCATTACCACTCAGCGAGTCATGTCTCAGCAATGGATACATGTTGTTGTGGATAATGGACAAACTGATTGCAAGTGATGCCAGTCGAGACACCAGGTAAGGGATTCCAGAATAGTAATGCTCGATCCGTCAAGGTGCTTGACATCCGAAAGCTTCGCTTGCAGAACAAAGAAGTCTCTCAGTGCAAAGTCCAATGGGACCAATATGTTGAAGACTCGGCTACTTGGGAAGATTATGCAGAGATTCGGCAGATGTTACCTGACATTCTTGAAGCATTCAAGAATGATGAATAAAATAAAGTGTTATGTTTTTATGCTTTTGAATAATACCTTTGTTCATCGGGGACGATGAATCATAAGGGGGGGAGTATGTTACACCCCGATTGTATAGCTACTACTGCATAGGGAAATTGATTGTAATGATTGAATCATTGAGATGAATAAAACATGTTGTTTCTTGTTATCAATATAAATGTGTTCCATTTAATGATTGTCCCATTTAAATGTTAGTTCTATTGATGTTATCCTTGATGAATGTTGCGTTCAGTTCTATTGATGTTATCCTTGATGAATGTTGCGTGCAAGAGGTTGAATAATGTTTATTCTAACTTTTGAGGTGTTTCATGTATATTGTTTTGTTGTGAATATATGACTCCCATTATCATGTCATTGTATACAGGTATGTGGCCCATTCCTCCAGGCAGAGGAGAAATATCACTCAGAAGAGGAGCTTGGTTGGATGATTGGTAATGTGAACCATCTAAGCATACACACATTCCTTGGACTGAGTAAGCTAAGTCAGTTTGTTTGAGTTATAGGTAAGTCATCCATAGGCTTGTATGCTGGCATTAGGATTTTTGTTTACTTTTGTATGCATGTATAAGTGATGTTTATCTATGTATCTGCTTGTGGTATTACAATCATGTGAGAAGATGGTAACATAAATGATGTAAGTAAATGGAAGTAAACATATATACATATGTATAGTATATACACGTATCCATGAGTATATACATATCGATACAAGCGTATGTTGGCAAATGGATATGCTCATAAGGTTGCATCGATATGGTATACTTACACATACATGTACATAGAGGAATATACTAGTATATATATGTATATATGCACACGTCCTTTATTATGTGGATATTAATAATAATATTATTATTATTTATTATTTCCTTCTAAATTTGCATATGTATATATATATTTATATATCGGGTATATGCTGACTAGCTCTATATTATATTTGTTAAATATATATATATATATATATATATGTAATTATATATTAAAGATTATATATAATATTATTATAGCTATATTAAAATATATGTATATATTAAATACTCGGGTATTTAAATATTTATATATATGTGTTTAATATATTTAAGACTATAATAATATTTATATAATAAAATATATAATGGAATTATATTTTATTTAATTTCTCAATGTATGAAAATCGAATTATTTTCTAAATTGATCTCCACTTTGGAAATTGACTTATTTCCTATAGTGATAAATATTTATCATAACCTTGGAATCGGACTTTTCCAATACTTAATTTATTTGGATCATTTCTTTTTAATCAAAACTTTATAATATGGCAAAGAGGAAATATTTCATTTGAAACTATAGTGAACTTTTGAAATAAAAGAAAATATTGCGCTGAAGAAAATACACACACGGGACTTGCGCACGGAGCAATGACCAGGTCTCTGTGAATGAAAACACAGCCATGGATGTTTGTCAATTGAACCATGAATTTAGGCAAAGTGGTGAGAAATTAACCTTGACCATTTCAGTGAATTGAATTATCAAACAAATTGTTGCATTGGTGCCATTACTGGAGACACCTGTAGGTGTTGATTCACCATTTTAAACATGTACAAGGTTTGAAACATTTTTTGTATTGCTAGAAGTCGACTCACCTCATTTGAGTTGTGTGTGAGTGTGGAAATCCACCACATTTCAATTTGAATTGTTTAAAATATAGTTCTGGCAGTTTACATACCTTATGATGTGGAAAATTGTTGAGTAGGGGGCTCTATTTATAGCCGCCCTGTTCATTCTTCACCACTGCTTTTTGGAATTCAAATTCTTCTAAATTTTGGAGATTATCTTGTGAGTTTATTTGCTGAGATCCATTCAAGTTTGTTGAAAGTCATTTGTATTTTTGAGAGCTATTTACATATTTATGAGAATTGGTATTTGTGGAATTACCAGTCCACCATTATCAAATAATCTGAGCTTCATTCAGCTGTGACCATCAACAGTCTGAGTATTCATTCTTAGAGGAGTTTATTTCTGAGTTAGATAGACATCATTCTGAAAGAATAACCTGGGTGAGAAAAGGCAGAGGCTTGTGAAGGATTTTCCAGTTGATTGAATGAGTTGTGTTGTGAAGACAGACTGTGACTTCATCTTTTGAAGGAAAGCTAAAAATCAGGCATGGTATATTCTTCTACTATCCATTCTATTCTTGAATATTAAAATGTTATGGAATCCTTGTGTTTACTGTTTGTGCATAGGTAGGAAGTCATTTCATTAACTGTATTATATGTAATAGAGAAAACAAGTTATTATATGAATTGCATACCTGAATGTATTTAGGAAGTAAATTGAATAAAGGTTAAGGTTGCATATTGTGAGAATTGCATTACCTATATGATCTCCATATAAGGAGAATTTAATTAAAGTAGATATTAAATACTAGGATGGAAAGGAAAGCATTGAGTCAGGTAATAATCCACAGCTCAAGTTATTAGGTTAAGATAAGCTTGTGAAACTCCTAGGATAAAGATTTCCAGTATAGGAGGGGATTTTATGATTACTTGTTTTTTTGTTTCATTTCTAGTAGGTTAGTATGTTGTAGGATGTCTAGGGTACGTATTACCCACTAAAGGACAAACCTATGCGTAGTGTAAGATAGCCTTAAGTCAAATCGGCCTTGAGTAGTGTTTATTATAGATGACCTTCATTCGAAGTACTGAATGAGAATACTTTGGCCAAAGTAGTGCAAGGTACATCATCCACTTAGATTGTGCAATGCATGAGACTACACTGTCAGTTCATTGTGATCCTTTTACTAGTTTGAGATTGTGAAATAGCAAGGTTCTAGTTGTGTATGTTAAAATATGATAGCATCGGTCAGATCTGGAAGATGATTGCTGCAAGCACCATCATCTTTCATACCCGATTGAAGCTTATCATTATTCTGGAAGTCATATCATGCGAGTAATAAAATTCGAATCATGATTAATGTTTTATATTATATCGAACTTTATATCATTCGCTGTTTAGTGTAAAGATGTTATACTAACGAATATTAATCTAAATGCTAACCCGCGCTCTAAGAACGCGTCCCATGAGTGGACGTGTCTCCACTCGTGGAGACACATCCTCTCATAGGGCGCGACTCTTAGAGGCTGGGTTCCTCTCATACATATGGCGAAACCTTCCTGATATGCAAACAGAGAAATCAGATAATGTTCTGCATTCAGGACATTAAAATTTAATAAATCTGGAGGTCGAAATTCTGCGTTTTCTTGGAAGTCGAAAATCTGTGCTTTAGCTTTTGTAGATTTCTGAAACTAAGAACTTATAGAACCCTTAAATCTCTCATCCTTGCCATTAGATTTGTTTACATTTTCATGGTATCAGAGCTAGGCTGTGCGTATCCCAAACAAATCTAAATACCAGGTTGCTCTAAGAAATTCGTATTTTCCAAAAAAAAAAAATCGAATTTTACTCACATTCTTCATAATGTCAAGTGTGATCAGATTTGAAGATCGCCTTGCAGGAGCAGAAAATTTCACATCATGGAAATTTAGAATCATGATGATCCTTAAGGAACATAAGGTAGACTCTCTTGTAAGAGAAAATTTGGAGCAACCTAAGTCTGAACCTGAGAGAACTCAATGGGTAGAAAACAATGAAAAGGCCATGAAAATACTTGTAGATGCAGTTAGGGATCACATAGTGCCTATCCTAGCTAAACATGAATCTGCCTACCTCATGTTCAAATCTCTTGAGAGTACCTATGAGATCAACAACACCTGCAGGACTCTTGCTTTGAAAAGGCAAATCAACAATGTTCAGATAAACAAAGGAGAGTCCATTAATGCATACTTCATGAGGATTACTGAACTGAGAGATCAATTATCCACCATTGGATATCAGATTGACAGCAAAGAGTTAGCCCTAATTGCTCTAGGAGGTCTTCCAAACTCTTGGGAGTCTTTTGTTCAAGGTATAAGTGCAAGATCTAAACTCCCTAAGTTTGATAGGCTAAGATCTGACTGTCTTCAAGAAGAATCCAGACTCTCCTCTAAAGAGAATAAACAAAAGAAAATAGATGAAGACATCCTTGCA
Source organism: Sequoia sempervirens (assembly GCA_007258455.2). Lineage (NCBI taxonomy): Eukaryota > Viridiplantae > Streptophyta > Pinopsida > Cupressales > Cupressaceae > Sequoia > Sequoia sempervirens. The sequence continues at coordinate 118,765,261 of VDFB02026320.1, read as the reverse complement.
CTCAACTCAACATCTAATAAACAGAGTAAGAAAAAATCCTTCAAGAAAGGGTCTTCCAAAAGAAAGAGAAATTTCAATGGAAAGGGTCCTCATAAGAAGAAAGATATTTCTCAAGTACAATGCTTTAGATGTGATCAATATGGTCACTATGCATTGAAGTGCCCTGATAGGACTAAACAACAAACTTCCTTTGCTAAAGTAGGAAAGTCAAATTCAGATCATGAACCTGAAAATTTTGTGTTCCATTCAGCCCTTTCTAGTCAAGTATCCGAACCCACTCTCAACTGGGTGATTGACAGTGGTGCTTCTAGACATATCACAGGATTCAGAGAACACTTAGATACTTTGACCGAAAGGTTTGATGAAGAAGTAACCATCGGGGATGATTCAGCACACCCTGTAAGAGGGGTTGGAACTTGTTCTATCAAGTTGAAATCTGGGCTTTCTCTTCAACTCTCTGAAGTCTTGTTTGTACCTGGAATAAAGAGGAATCTTATATCCATCTCTGCCCTTGAAGACAATGGTTATAGAGTTACCTTTATAGATGGAAAAGTTCTTGCCTGGCCTAAAAACTCATCTATCAAGAAAGCCCTCACCATAGGTGTAAGACAAGGGTACCTTTATAAACTATGCACTGAAGTTAATCAAGCCCTTACCCTTGACATCTTTGATTCAAATGAGATTTGGCATAGAAGATTAGGTCACCTTCATTTCCGTGCCCTACCTTCTGTGGAAAAACTTGTAACAGGCTTACCTAAGTTAAAACCATCTCATGAAGGAACTTGCAAAGGTTGTGCCTTAGGGAAGAATTCAAAGGGATCCTTTCCCTCTAGTTTGAGCAAAACTCTTAATGTGTTAGAATTGGTTCACTCAGACTTATGTGGACCCATGTCTGTACCCTCTAAAGCAGGATTTCTTTACTATGTCATATTTGTAGATGACTTCTCTAGGAAAACCTGGATCTACTTCCTTAAGTGTAAAGAATCATTAGAAATCCTCAAAAGGTTCAAAGAGTTCAAAGCCATCTCTGAAAATTTCTCCGGAAAGAAAATAAAGATCTTAAGAACAGACAATGGGAAAGAATACACCTCTGAGATTTTTAAGGAATTTTGCCTAGAAGCTGGAATTAAGAGGGAGTTCACAGTTGCCTACAATCCCCAGCAAAATGGGGTTGCTGAAAGGAAAAACAGAACCATTGTAGAAGCTGCTAAGGCAATGCTACTTGACCAAAACATTGATACTTCTTTTTGGGCAGAAGCATCTAGGACTGCTGTCTACATTCAAAATAGATGTCCTCATTCACATCTTGATAACAAAACTCCTGAAAAAGCCTTTACCGGTGTGAAACCTGACATCAGTCATTTTAGGATCTTTGGCTGTCCTATCTATATTCATGTACCTAAAGAGAAGAGATCCAAACTAGAACCTTCCGGAAAGAAGGGGGTGTTTATGGGTTATAGTGAAAATTCCAAAGCGTACAGGATTTACATTCCCGGGCAGAATCAAATTGAGTTGAGTCGAGATGTCATCTTTGAAGAAGACATTGCATTCAAAAGGGCAAGAAGCTCCTCTGAGTTAGAAACCCTTTCTCCTAGTGTACCTGAGGTGGAACCTGATTCTGAAATTCAGAGGGAGCATTCTGAGGAAATGTCACTCGAACTTCCATCAAGTGAGAATCCAAATGATAATAAGAGACCACTTTGGGCCAGGAAGATGCTCAAGGAAGCTGAGGTTCATGCAGCACCCAAAGGAACGTTCAGGGAGAGTAAAAGACCCAAACGTTTCTCTGGCTATGTTGCTCTAATAAACAACATCTTAAACTCAGAACCTGACTGTGTTTCAGAAGCCCTTCAACATCAAGCATGGAAAGATGCAATGACGGAGGAATATCAGTCCATTCTAAAGAATGATGTATGGGATGTAGTGCCTAGACCAAAAGGGAAATCTGTTGTCTCTTCCAAATGGCTCTTTAAAATCAAGCATGCTGCTGATGGCAGTATAGAAAAATATAAAGCACGTTTTGTGGCAAGAGGTTTTTCTCAAAAGGAAGGCATTGATTACGAAGAAACATTTGCACCTGTTGCCCGTTACACATCAGTGAGAGCTATGATAGCCATTGCAGCAGCTAAAGGTTGGAAGATCCATCAAATGGATGTGAAAACTGCCTTTCTGAATGGAACCATTGAAGAGGAAGTCTATCTGGAACAGCCTGAAGGATTTGTGATATATAAACCTGACTCACATGTATGCAGACTGAAGAAAGCTCTTTATGGACTTAAACAGGCTCCCAGGGTCTGGTATGAAAGAATTGACAGCTATCTCTTGGGATTAGGATTTTCAAAGAATGAGGCCGACTCCAATCTCTACTTCAAAGTAATCAAAGGTGATATGCTTATAATTATTTTATATGTTGATGATCTGCTAATAACAGGAGAGGATCACCTCATTGCTCAAGGAAAGCAGGATCTAATCTCTGAATTTGACATGAAAGACTTGGGTATCCTACACTACTTCCTAGGTTTAGAAGTATGGCAGAAATCATAAGGCATTATACTAAACCAAGGGAAGTATACTATAGATATTCTGAAAAGATTTGGAATGTTGGATTGTAGACCGATGTCTACACCTATGGAAACCAACCTTCACAAATTAAAAGAAGCAGCAGTAGAATCTAAGTGTGCAGATTCAACTCTTTACAGACAAATGATTGGATCCTTGATGTATCTGGTTAACACCAGATCTGATATTTGCTATGCAGTGAATGTTCTCAGCCAGTTCATGTGTGAACCAAAGGAAATTCACTTAATGGCTGTGAAACATATTTTGAGATATCTTCAAGGCACTATTGGATATGGTCTTCTTTACAAAAATGTTCAATTAGATCTTCATGGGTACTCTGATTCAGACTGAGTGTAACGATCGAAAAAGCACATCAGATGTTGCTTCAGTTTAGGATCAGCTATGATCTCCTGGATTTGCAGAAAACAATCTTCGCTGCAAAGCTCAACGAAGCTGAATACATTGCAGCCTCAATGGGAGCAAGAGAAGCAGTTTGGCTTCAGAATTGCTTGTGGGACTCTTTGGTGAGCCCTTGAATCCTACAATTATACATTGTGACAATCAAAGTTGCATCAAACTCTCTGTAAATCCTGTCTTTCATGATAGATCGAAGCACATTGAGATCCCCTATCATTATGTAAGAGATATGGTGGAAAAGAAAGTAATTCAGTTGGAGTATATTAGTACAAATGATCAAACTGCGGACATTCTCACCAAGCCTCTCTCCCGAATCAAGTTGGAGCACTTCAGGAAGAAACTTGGTATGGTTGAAATGTAATTTGTTATTTATGTTAGAAATACAAATTGTTTATAAATTGTACTAATATATATAAAGATGTTTAATGTGTAAACTCTTTTGTCATGTGTGTGACTCCATGACTTTATGGGCCTACTTTTCTTGTATGCATTATTGAAAGGTGACGATCTTTCTAATAATGTACACTTGTAATTGACATTGTAAAGTGATGACTCTACAATGATCAAACTATCATGGCAGATATCATGTGACTTGATATTATGGACATGTCATGATAGTGTCTCTTATTGATATCATGGGACTTGATATCATTTGTAGATCATTATGATCATTAAGAGATAATCATGGTGGATATTTATATCCATGGATATGCCATGAATTATGGTAGACATCATGTGACTTGATGTCAGTGCACATACCATAATAAGATATGATATGAAGGATGTCATGTGACTTGACAATATTGAGAAATCATATTATGTCTTAGATATCACGTGTTAGGTGATATCTCTAGTTATCTGGTTTGATATATCTTCCCTCGCTAAGAGGGAGTGTTAAAATATGACAGCATCGGTCAGATCTGGAAGATGATTGCTGCAAGCACCATCATCTTTCATACCCGATTGAAGCTGATCATTATTCTGGAAGTCATATCATGCGAGTAATAAAATTCGAATCATGATTAATGTTTTATATTATATCGAACTTTATATCATTCGCTGTTTAGTGTAAAGATGTTATACTAACGAATTTTAATCTAAATGCTAACCCGCGCTCTAAGAACGCGTCCCATGAGTGGACGTGTCTCCACTCGTGGAGACACATCCTCTCATAGGGCACGACTCTTAGAGGTTGGGTTCCTCTCATACATATGGCGAAACCTTCCTGATATGCAAACAGAGAAATCAGATAATGTTCTGCATTCAGGACATTAAAATTTAATAAATCTGGAGGTCGAAATTCTGCGTTTTCTTGGAAGTCGAAAATCTGTGCTTTAGCTTTTGTAGATTTCTGAAACTAAGAACTTATAGAACCCTTAAATCTCTCATCCTTGCCATTAGATTTGTTTACATTTACAGTGTAGGACACAACACTATGCTCAGTTGGTAATCGTTAATGGATACCCTACCAATCTCTTCATTCAAAGTGAGGGCCATCTATCAAATGATAGGTGTGCAGGGGACCGCATTATAAGTCTGTGGTTGGCGGAAAAGCGCCCGAGTGATGTTTCCCCTCCACAACAAGCGGCCGATGTACCAAGATTTGAAAGGACGAACTCCTGGACCTTCTTACTACTATTTGTTCTAAAGCTCATTGGAGCTATGTAAAGGTATGTATTCTTGTTTCATGTATTTTTGAAGTTATTATATTGAAAGGGAATCTTTATTGTAAATTGATATGGCAACTTGTTCATGTATTATCAATAAAGAAAAGGAAAAATTTTATTGCAATGTCATGTTAACACGTTTACTTGTAGGATGTATATTATGAAAGTTTTATTTGTTGTCACAAATCAAACCTCAAACATTCAAGGGCCCAAGGTTGCTAGCCAAATAACTAACAACCATGGTCTCAATAAGTGTGCCTTTTTATAAAAATCTTTATTTTGTAACATAATCAAGGTGGAAAAAGGTAGAATAAGTGTAGGAACTTCAACCTTAATTGTAAGGAAAAAAATTTGGAAGATAGCTTTGGACAAGGCATTTATAAAGTATGGCACACCTCAGCAAGATCAACTAATTCAAGCACAAGCTTCAACTCCTTTTCTTAGGTTGGTACAAGAATCTCTACCTACAGGTGATGCCAAGAATGACATGTGGATTTTCCCATGGCTTGTGGTGGGTGGTGGAGCCCATTTGATGACAGTAGGATATCCACATGGCGTTTCTTGATAGACTCGATGCAAACTCAGCATGAGTCAAACATTTCAAAGCAAGATTGACTCCATCTAAGCCGCTCGTTGATCTAGATCATGATCAAATCAATGGCCACAATTCAAAATTGCTAAATTGGTGTCATGGAGTCGTTTTGGTTCGTGCGAGCGACCAGTAATGGCGGAGTTGATGTTTTTCTACCACTTGAATAAGCAAAATCAAGGTAAACTAGAATAGATGAAACAAGGATACCACTTGAAGCTCTTAGCTAGTAAGGTTTAACTACAACAAAATCAAGGGATTTGTGGGAAAAAAAGTTAGAAGACCATAAGGCTATAAGCAGTGTTTGTAATGTCCCCTTCTCAGTTGTGATCATTTCTGTTGACCGTTGGCCTATTCCGGTGACCCGTAGGCTACGCGGATGGTGAAATTAGGGTTTCCTAGTTTTGTGGAGGTTGTTGCTTGAAGTTCGAGATTCTGATTGCGGATTCTTTCTGGGTTTCAGAGAGCTTCGCAGTGGTATGTTCAGTTTGGCATTCCGAGCAACTTCACGAATTTACTATTTTTAGTAAATTCTATTTTGAGCAGTGGACAGGTTGGGTTCAGTTCAGTTGGTCTTCTTCTGCAGTTGGTTCAGCTGGCACTTCAGTCTTGGCCTTGGACGCATATTTCTTGGGGACATAAGTATTTTCATTATAATATTATACCCCCTTGCCTAGCAGTACAACTTTAAGTTGTTTTTAAAAAGGGGACTTTGAGGGTCAAGGCGTCATGGAGAGATAAATTATATTTTAAATGTCAAATATTGAGCTTAAGGAAAAGGACGCCTATTTGAGGGATTTGACTTTATTTTAAAAAGTGAAATATTTCAATGGTGAAAAAGGACACCATCTTTTGGAGGGAAAAGGTGAATTTGAAATTAGGGTTTTGGGCGCCTCCTTGAAGCTTCTAGATGATTCTCTCTTGTCTATTTAATCAGGCCTCAGCTCTTCATTTGGGATCTTTTTGTCTACTACACCGTTATGCTGTTGAATTGTCTTCAGGCACTCGCTTCAAGGAAAGCACACCTCCTAGCATTGGCTCATCTTCTTGCTTGAAAGATAGCAACTAGTTGAGAGGTTAGCTTGTAGTTGAGTTGTTTTGCATTTTAGTTGAGTGGTTTGCATTTTGGAGTTCTAGTTTGTGTTTTTTGTCATATTTCTGATGTTGCTGAATGTCTTTGAAGAATGTAAGATTTGCTCACAGTTCAGAAAATAAAAATGCTATCGTTCTGGGTACTGAACCTATCTTTTTGTCAATGAAGGGCGACCTTTCTAGCTGATTTCCAGATTTTATTTGTGTGTCTTTATTTTTATAGAGCAAAATCGCCCTTGCAGCTGGGCCGTACCATTTAGGGGGTTTCTTGGGAATTGTGCAAAATAAATGAGAGTTGTTTAGTGAGGTTTTAAGCATTCAATTTGGGCGCCTTCATCATTAAAGCAATCTGCAATTCGTTTCGAATCATTAGGATGTGATTTGAGCAAGTTATGAACATTTAAGTGGATATTATGTTGCAGATTTCCTCATTCTATGTTGCAGGTCTGATATAACAGAATTAAGGAAGTTGTTCCTTAGTTGAGATTTAAGTATTGGAAGTCAAGTTTGATATTGAGAAGACATACTAATCATTTGCAGCATTGAAGGACTCAAAAAACTCTAGTTTAAGGGAACATTCTATCTTATTGTAAGTTGTTAGTAGTACTAACAGCATTTCCTCTCTTTCTCTCATTTTATTGAATTGTAATTCCCACTGAATAAGTGGAAGAGGCTGGCTTGCCGCCTATTTGCTTTCAACTGAGTAGTTTAGGGACCCTCTGACCATATGCTTGCCCTCACTCGGCGCCATTCTTGGTTAGGGTTACATTCTGTTCAACATGCATTGATCCTCTGACCATATGCTCGTCTGCACAGGCGCATTCTTGGTTAGAGTTCCCTTCAGTTTGCATTTGCATAGATCCTCTGACCAATGCTCACACCTTGCCCACATCGGGATCCTGGTGTACATTCTGGTTAGAGTTACTTTCGCATCGTTTTGGTTTATGCTAACCTTAACGGGTGCGTGTTGCATTGTAATCACTTTGTAAAAAAACAAAAAATTGGTCTGGTTCTTTACAGTGGTATCAGAGCCATGATTCTACCAACCTGTGCCCAACAGTGATTCAGTGGTCAGATGAGTGACAGTGATTGCAGATACTTCACCAAAGGTCAGGCCAGAAGACAGCAGACACAGCTTCTGCCAGTGCCAGAAGCAGATACTTTATCAGGAGCTTTGAGAGAAACAGGCAGATTAGTTGATACTGGTAAAACAGTTGAGAACATGGTTGAAAGTCATAAGCAGGCCATGGATGAAAGAGATGAAAGGATGGAAAAGAAATTTGATGGAATGATTGAATTGATGTCCTGGTTACTTGCACGAATGGACCAGCAAACTCCTCAGAATTTTACCCCTAATAAAAACCATGCTACAGGAGAAAGCAGTGGAGTCAATGGGAACAATGGGAACAATGGGAACAATGGTAATGGAGGAAGTAGAACTATTGGACAGCATGATGCCATCTCTAGCGGATTAGCCTCTAGGCCACTCTTTCCTACATTCACTCCGAGGGAAGAACAGCAAGTTGAAGCTACCATTCCTTTGGTAGACGATGCCAGGCAAGCCTACATGGAGTATGCCACCCTACCACCTGATCTTAGAGACCAATGGTCCTTTGATCAATTCTTGAACCAGCGAAACAGAAGAAACGGAGGAAGAGCTGATAACCGAGCTTATATGGCTCCTAGAACTGATTTTCATCAAGCCTTAGGGAAGGTAACATTGGCTCACTTCGATGGAAGTGATAAGTGTTCAGCAAGATCGTGGGTTCAGAAGTTAGACAACTACCTTTCACTTCGTCCCATGCCAGAAGAGGATGCCATCAAGTTTGCAACACTCCATTTAGAGGGAGCTGCCCATGAGTGGTGGTACCATGGCTTGGTCACACTTGGCCATAACCTTATTCGAACCTACGGAGAATTCACCAACAAGCTGATTGAAAGGTTCGACACTAAGGATCCTGAAATAAGATTTCGTGAGCTTGCACAACTGAAGCAGCATGGCTCCTTGGATTCTTACATTGCTGATTTCCAGAGACTTTCTGTGATGGTGCCCAACATCACCGAAAGAAGATTGGTTGTTTTGTTTTCCGAAGGGTTGGTTGAACCCTTGAAAGGGTGGGTTAAAGCTTTCGATCCACCAAGTCTTGATGAGGCAATCAAGAAGTCTAGAAGTATGGAGTTATCAGCCCCTAGGCCTAAATTTCCGCCTAAGCCCTTTGGTCATAAGAAGGATAAGAGACATTCTTCTAATCAGCACAAGAAGTTTCCACCTAAGTTGACTGAAGAGCAACGTGAACAGCTCAAAAAGGAGGGCAAGTGTTACACATGTTTAGAGCCTTGGACTAAGGGTCATAGATGTCCTGGGAGAGGGCGTTATAATCAAATGGGAACCTATTCTGATTATGAATCAGCATATGATATGTCAGATCAGTAGTCTTATTTTGGGGACAGTGAAGATGAAAGAGCCACAAAAGAGTCCGATCATGAGCAAGGAGTTGGGGGCCCTATTGCCCAACTCTCTAGTTTCCAAAAGAACGAATCTTTCAAGGTTCGTGGTGGAGTTGGAGGTCATCGTATTGTTGCATTAATTGATACTGGTGCAACGCATAACTTCATTGATGAAGGTGTGGTTGCAAAGAGAGGTCTCAAAACTGAAGAATTTGAAGGCTTCAAAGTCATGGTGGCTGATGGGTTTCATATTTCCTGCACCCGAAGAGTTCCTAACATGTCTTTGCAGTTGGGAAACTATGAAGTCAAAGATGATTTCTATGTGGTTACTATTGGTGACACAGATGCAGTTTTGGGCATACAATGGTTACGTTCACTTGGTGAGATCTCTCTCAATCTACAAACAATGGAGCTCAAGTTCCAATCTGATGGAAAGAGGGTGGTGTTGAGAGGAATGTCCAATGGTGGCCCTCGAATAGTTTCATTCAAAAGGATGGAGAGGCTGATTAGGCATGACCAAGTGGAGTGGGCTGCGGAATGCATGGTCCTTCCAGCTAGTCCAGTTGAGACAAAGAGGGAATATCCTCCAGATATTCAATCTATACTCACTAAGAGGAGTAAGGTGTTTGCTGATCTACCTCCTGGACCACCACCTGAAAGAGGAGCTGAGCATGTCATTGAACTCAAGGAAGGGGCCAAACCAGTCATCACAACTCCGTATCGATATCCTAAGAAGCAGAAGGATGAAATTGAGAAGAACATAAAAGAACTTCTGGAGATAGACTTCATTCGCCCTAGCAAGACTCCCTTTGCTTCAACTGTAGTTCTTTGTAATGTCCCCTTTTCAAGCCTGACATTTTCAGTGACCGTTAGCCTTTCCTTGGGAACCCGGAGGCTAGTCGGAAGTTAAAATTAGGGTTTCCTAATTTTGAGGAGGTTATTGTTCGAGGATGTTAGTTTTAATGGCGGATTCCTTCTGGGTTTTCAGAGGGCTTCGCAGCGGTATGATCATCCCGGCATTCTGGGTACTTTTTGGAATTTACTATTTTTAGTAAATTCTATTTTTGGCAGCTTGTCAGATGATGTTCAGCTCGGTTGACTTCCTGTTTCAGTGGTCAGATGTTTGGCTCAGTTTTGGCTTCAGTGCACCTCCGGAGGGATAAGCTAAGTTATTTCATTAAAAGGCACATTTAAATATTATATTTTAATGTTGACCTTGGGCCTAGAATTAATGACTTAAAGATGTTTTAAAAAAGGGGCCTTTGAGGGTGGCGCCCTCATTAAATGTTATTTTAATTATTGCCTAAGTCAAGCAAGCTTATGTTGGGCGCACTTTTCAAGCTTGGCTTTTAATTAAAATATCATTTATTAATCTTAGAAGGAGAAAGTACGCCCTCTTGAGGAGATCAGGGAATTTGACCTAAAAGATGATTTTAGGGTTTCGTGAAGTCAAACGAAACTTATAAAAAGAGGGCTTGTGCATCAGTTTGCTTCATCTTGGAAAATACACCGTTATGCTGCCGGATTGAATCTGGATCACTTCGAGGGATGAAGACCTCCTAACCATTGGGCATCACTTCGTGTTTGAGAAACAACATCTAGTGGTGAATTTCAGTCTATGTGTGAGTGCTTCTTTAGTTCATTCATTGTATGTTCAGTTTATTGTAAACTTAGATTAGTTTGGCACATTCATGTTTCAGCTTCTTGCATTATTGTAGACAGCAGATTCGAAGTTTTAATCATATTTCAAAAAAAGACAAAAATAGCATTCTGGGTATTGCATCATTAGAAAGGTTTGTCATAGGCGCCCTAGTTTCCCAGTTTGTAGAATTTTTAGTGAATGCATGAATTTTTAAGAGAAGGTCGAATTTCTCAGCAGGCCGTACCACTGTACTTGCTTTGAAATTTGTGCAATATTCATTAAGGGCATTTTGAGTTGGTTTCATGTTATTAGTTTGAGTGTTATAATATTAGGATTGTTGTGCATCAGAGATTTCTTCATTTGAGCAAGTCATTAGGGTTTTGTGAGCATTTGAATAGTTCTATAGACTGCTGTCATATTATTGTATTGAGCAGATTTGTAACAGAAAACAGAAGACAATATCTTGATCTCCGAAACATTTGGATGTAGCACTTCCTAAACATGATATAAGTGCTTCTCTTTGGTACAATGCTGATCCTTTAAATTCAAGTGATATTGGCAGGCAAATTCTTATGATTTTGTACAAACTGACAGTAGTACTGGCAGTCTTCTTTCTTATTCAAATCTGGTTGTAATTCTCAGTTCAATTAAGTTAATGTAATTGTTAGATCTTCGCCCTATGGTCGCTACTCTCCCGTCTTGGGTCAGCAAGCACATTCTGGGTGTAGAGTAGATTCAATATTCAGCATTTCCTTCAAGTTGCTTTCAGTATTAGTTGAGATAGTATAACTCCGCCCTATGGTAGCTACTTCCCATTCTTGGTGAGCAAGCACATTCTGGGTGTTGAGTAGTTTTATTATTCAGCATTTCTTTTCAAGCTTTGCTTTTTGTAATCACTCCGTCATATGGTCGCCCCTCACTCCACCTTGGATTGGGTAGCACATACTTGACGTTGAGTTCCCTTCTGTATCTTGGATTTAATCTTCTGCACGTTTCGGTTTATTCATCTAACCCTAACGGGTGCACTTGCTTGAATGTTGTAATCTGTTATTTGAAAAACGAAAAAATTTGGCTCGGTATATTTCAGTGGTATCAGAGCCACGTATCCTGCCATCCTGTGAAATCAGCCTTCTATGAGTGACAGAGAACAGAGGTATTTGGCAAGAGTATACAAGAGAGGTACAGTTCAGACACAGTTGCATCAAGCCCCAGAAGGTCACACAGCTTCCGAGGTTTTGAGGGCTAATTGGGAGCCTTCACAAGAAACAAAAATGGGGGATAATGAAAGGAGTTCTGGCAACAGAGGTGACAGTGGGAAGGGTATAGACAATTCAGCCAATTTGGGTCAAGGACTCGATAAGAAGATGGATGCCATGATGGATATGTTTTCTCTCCTGTTGGGGAGATTGGGTCCCAATATTCCACAACACAACACAGGGCATACCGGGGAGCACAGTGCTTCCAACCCGCACAATGGTCATGTTGCCCAACCTGCAGTGAGCAACACTTACATTTCTGCTAGACCATTCAAACCCACGTTTTTGACACCAGCACTCCCACAGCCTGATCCTGAAGAAAATGTTTCATCCTTGGAGAGGGTGAGGATAGGCCGAACAGAGTATGACACCCTTCCTGATGAAGTAAAACTTGACATGTCCTTCAATGATTACATGGAGTATAGAAGGAAGGATAGAGGCCAAGGGAGAAACTATGATCAAAGAAGAACCCCAGCACAAGGAGATTGGAATCAAGCTCTCAACAAGGTTACGCTTGCCCATTTTGATGGAAGCGATAATAATTCTGCTCGAGCCTGGTTACAAAAACTAGACAACTATTTGGCACTTAGGCCAATGGCTGAAGAAGAAGCGATTAGATTCGCTACGCTACACCTAGATGGGGTGGCGCATGAATGGTGGTACCATGGCCTAGTCACCTTAGGTCATGGGTCTATCACTAGCTACGATGAGTTCACCAATAGACTCATTGAGAGGTTCGAGAAGAAGGACCCAGAAGTGCATTTTAGGGAATTGGCACAGTTGAGACAATATGGCACTGTGGATGCCTACATAGCTGAGTTTCAAAGACTTTCAGTTATGGTCACTGGAATCACAGAGAGAAGATTAGTAATCCTATTCACTGAAGGATTGATGGAGCCAATCAAGGGTTGGATCAAAGCTTTTGATCCACCGTCCCTACAAGAAGCAATGAAAAAGCTAGAAACATGGAGTGGGCTGCTCCCAAAGCAAAGTTCCATTCCAAACCAGCTTTTCACAAAGGAGATAGAGGGAAAAAGTTTCATCAGAAGCCTCACCATAAGGAGTTTAAACCACAGAAACCTCATGGCTCAAGATTGGATCCAGAGACTATCAATGAACTCCGTAGGAAGGGGTTATGTTTCCGTTGTTGGGAAAAATGGTCCCAAGATCATGTGTGCCCAAAGGGTGCTAAAATTCATCAAATTGAGTTCTATACAGCTGATGAAAGCAATTCTGATTTTTCTGATCAGCAAGCTGATTTTGAGGACAGCGATGAAGAAAATACTCCAGAAGAGTCTGAAGGTGAAAAAGAAAGTGGTGGTACATTGGCTCAACTTTCGAGCTTCCAAAAGAATGAGTCCTTTAAAGTTCGGGGGATGATCAAAGGGCAACGTATTGTTGCTTTAATTGACACTGGTGCAACACATAACTTCATAGACGAAGTTGTGGTGGCAAAGAAAGGATTGCAAACAGAAGACTTTGAAGGGTTCAGAGTTATGGTTGCGGATGGGTTTCACATCTCATGCACCAAGAGGATTCCGAACATGTCAATGCAATTGGGCAATTACGAAGTCAAGGATGACTTCTATGTGGTCAATATTGGAGATACGGATGCTGTCCTTGGCATTCAATGGCTGCGATCTCTTGGAGAGATCTCTCTAAATCTGCAAACTATGGAGTTGAAGTTTCAATCCGATGGAAAGAAGGTGGTGTTGAGAGGAATGTCAAATGGTGGCCCTCGGATTGTGTCGTTCAAGAGGATGGCGAAGTTGATGCGTCATGATCAAGTGGAGTGGGCTGCGGAGTGCATGATTCTTCCAGCTAGTCCAGCTGAAACGAAAATAGAGCATCCTCCAGATATTCAGTCTTTACTCACCAAAAAGAGTAAAGTGTTTGCTGATTTACCTCCTGGACCTCCTCCTGATCGAGGTTCAGAACACATCATAGAGCTCAAGGAAGGAGCTAAACCGGTGATCACAACTCCATACCGGTATCCGAAGAGGCAAAAGGATGAGATCGAGAAGAATATCCGAGAACTTTTGGAGATGGGTTTCATACGCCCAAGCAAGAGCCCCTTTGCATCTGCAGTGGTTCTTGTGAAAAAGAAGGATGGTACCATGCGCATGTGCGTGGACTATCGTGCCTTGAACCAAAGCACTATCAAGAATAGATACCCCATTCCCAGAATAGATGAGCTCATTGATGAGCTACATGGGGCTAAGTTCTTTTCAAAGATTGATCTGAGGTCGGGTTACCATCAGATACAAATGAGGGGGTCAGATGTGGAGAAAACAGCTTTCAGATGTCATTATGGCCATTTTGAATTCTTAGTCATGCCATTTGGATTGACTAACGCTCCGGCAACCTTTCAATCTTGCATGAACCGTGTCTTCCAGAATCAGTTACGAAGGTTTGTGCTGATATTTTTTGACGACATTCTGATCTACAGCAAGACTTGGGAAGATCACCTCAAGCACTTGGAGGAAGTGCTTAGTATCATGGAATCTGAGAGTTTGTTCGCAAAAGCTTCCAAATGTGAATTTGGAATGGTGGAGTTATTATACCTCGGCCACATAATCAGTGCTGAGGGAGTAAAGGTGGATCCAGAGAAGATCAAAGCAGTGGTTGATTGGCCACCACCTGAAAGTTTGACTCAGTTGAAAGGTTTTTTGGGCCTTTGTGGTTTTTATCGGAGGTTTGTTAAGGGGTATTCTCAGAATGCGGCTCCCCTTACTGATCTCACCAAAAAGGGAGCCTTTGTTTGGTCAGAAAAGGCTCAAGTTGTTTTTGACAAATTTAAGAAGATCATGAGCTCGTGCCCAGTTTTGGCTATCCCTGATTTCTCCAAGCCATTCGAGCTGCAGTGTGATGCATCGGGTGAAGGAGTTGGTGCTGTCCTGATGCAAGACAAACACCCTATTGTGTTTGAAAGCCGAAAATTAAGGGGTGTGGAAAGGTCATATTCAATTTATGACAAAGAAATGCTTGCCATCATGCATGCATTAGCCAAGTTCCGACAGTACTTGGTGGGGAATAAGTTCGTGGTTAAAACAGACCACAATAGCCTCAAGCATTTTATGCACCAGAAGGATTTAAATGAGAGGCAACAGAAATGGGTGAGTAAGCTTCAAGCTTACGACTTTGACATTGAATATGTCAAAGGAAAAAATAATGTCGTGGCCGATGCTCTCTCCAGAAGGCCTCATCTTAGCTCATTGTGTGAGCTTACTGCAGATTGGAGAGACATGTTGCTTGCTGATTATGCAAAAAATCAGTTTGCAACCAGCATTCTGGAAGGTACTTTCCATGATGAAAAGTACCAGGTGGTTGAGGGTTTGATTCAGTATAAGGGAAGAATCTTTCTGGTGGCTGATTCTAAGCTCAAGAAGAAGATTCTTTTGAATTTTCATGACATTCCAGTTGCTGGTCACCAAGGGTTTTTCAAGACCTATAGGCAGATCCGAGAAAGGTTTTCTTGGAAAGGTTTGAAGAGGGAGGTTCAACGTTACATTCAGGAATGTCCTGTTTGTCAAGCAAATAAAAATGAGCACACATTGCCAGCCGGTTTGCTGCAACCACTTCCAATTCCCAATCAAAAATGGGAAAGCATTTCGATGGATTTCATCACTGGGTTGCCCAAGGCTCAAGGGAAGGATTGCATTTACGTGGTAGTTGACAGATTAACCAAGTTTGCTCATTTCTTTGCCATTACCAGCACTTTTTCTGCAGCCCAAGTTGCCGATTTGTTTTTTCGAGAAGTGTTTGAGCTGCATGGGTTGCCAAAGAATATTGTAAGTGATAGGGACAGCAAGTTCCTAAGTACCTTTTGGCAGGAAGTTTTCAGAATGAGTGGTACTGTGCTCACTCCAAGCACGAGTTATCACCCTCAAACTGATGGGCAAACAGAAGTGGTGAACAAGTGGTTGGAAGGCTACTTGAGAAATTATGTGTCCGAACAGCAGAAAGCTTGGGTTAAATGGCTGCATATAGGCGAGTACTGCTACAACTCTACCTTCCATATGTCAATCAAAATGTCTCCTTTCTTGGCACTTTATGGGTATGAAGCACCCAGCTTTGCAGATTTGGTGTTTGGTGACAGCAAAGCACCATTAGCCAAGGATTTGTTGCAGCATAGTCAGGACATAATGAGATCCTTGAAGGATAATTTGCAGATTGCACAAAATCAGCAGAAGTTGTATGCTGATCAGAAGCGTGTAGAGCGTTCTTTTGAGGTTGGGGATATGGTCTATCTCCGCCATAACCCATGCATACTCGCCAACTCCTCGCGAAGAGTGGAGTCGGTAAGCCTCAAACCTCGCCTATGGGCCGCTTTGGTATCATCGAAAAGGGGTCAGAATTTACGAATCGGAAATTTTACCTTCAGATAGCAGAGTGCATAACGTCTTCCACGTGTCTCGCCTCAAGAAGGCACGTGGACACAATGTGGTTGCTTCTTCACAGTTGCCACCGTTGGACGAAGAAGGACAGTTGGTTCTGGTTCCCGAGTCGATACTCGACTTCAGAGAACGTTCCTTGAGGAATAGAACTATCGCAGTAATGTTTGTAAAGTGGAAGAACCCGCTTTGGAGAATGCAACTTGGGAAAGTGATGATAATGCAAAGATCCTAGTTTGCAAATTGCTTGAGGACAAGCAATCTTGGGAGGGCGGATCAGAATGTCCCCTTTCAAGCCTAACATTTTCAGCGGACTGCTAGCCTTCCTTGGGAACCCTGAGGCTATTGAAGTTAAAATTAGAAGCCTTTAAATTATATGTTTATTGGTTCTGAGGATGTTAGTTTTAATGGCGGATTCCTTCTGGGTTTTCAGAGGGCTTCGCAGTGGTATGATCATCCCGGCATTCTGGGTACTTTTTGGAATTTACTATTTTTAGTAAATTCTATTTTTGGCAGCTTGTCAGATGATGTTCAGCTCGGTTGACTTCCTGTTCCAGTGGTCAGATGTTTGGCTCAGTTTTGGCTTCAGTGCACCTCCGGAGGGATAAGCTAAGTTATTTCATTAAAAGGCACATTTAAATATTATATTTTAATGTTGACCTTGGGCCTAGAAGTAATGACTTAAAGATGTTTTAAAAAGGGGCCTTTGAGGGTGGCGCCCTCATTAAATGATTATTTTAATTATTGCCTAAGTCAAGCAAGCTTATGTTGGGCGCACTTTTCAAGCTTGGCTTTTAATTAAAATATCATTTATTAATCTTTGAAGGAGAAAGTACGCCTTCTTGAGGAGATCAGGGAATTTGACCTAAAAGATGATTTTAGGGTTTCGTGAAGTCAAACGAAACTTATAAAAAGAGGGCTTGTGCATCAGTTTGCGTCATCTTGGAAAATACACCGTTATGCTGCCGGATTGAATCTGGAACACTTCGAGGGATGAAGACCTCCTAACCATTGGGCATCACTTCGTGTTTGAGAAACAACATCTAGTGGTGAATTTCAGTCTACGTGTGAGTGCATCTTTAGTTCATTCATTGTATGTTCAGATTATTGTAAACTTAGTTAGATTGGCATATTCATGTTTCAGCTTATTGCATTATTGTAGACAGCAGATTCGAAGTTTTAATCATATTTCAAAAAAAGACAAAAATATCATTCTGGGTATTGCATCATTAGAAAGGTTTGTCATAGGCGCCCTAGTTTCCCAGTTTGTAGAATTTTTAGTGAATGCATGAATTTTTAAGAGAAGGTCGAATTTCTCAGCAGGCCGTACCACTGTACTTGCTTTGAAATTTGTGCAATATTCATTAAGGGCATTTTGAGTTGGTTTCATGTTATTAGTTTGAGTGTTATAATATTAGGATTGTTGTGCATCAGAGATTTCTTCATTTGAGCAAGTCATTAGGGTTTTGTGAGCATTTGAATAGTTCTATAGACTGCTGTCATATTATTGTATTGAGCAGATTTGTAACAGAAAACAGAAGACAATATCTTGATCTCCGAAACATTTGGATGTAGCACTTCCTAAACATGATATAAGTGCTTCTCTTTGGTACAATGTTGATCCTTTAAATTCAAGTGATATTGGCAGGCAGATTCTTATGATTTTGTACAAACTGACAGTAGTACTGGCAGTCTTCTTTCTTATTCAAATCTGGTTGTAATTCTCAGTTCAATTAAGTTAATGTAATTGTTAGATCTTCGCCCTATGGTCGCTACTCTCCCGTCTTGGGTCAGCAAGCACATTCTGGGTGTAGAGTAGATTCAATATTCAGCATTTCCTTCAAGTTGCTTTCAGTATTAGTTGAGATAGTATAACTCCGCCCTATGGTAGCTACTTCCCATTCTTGGTGAGCAAGCACATTCTGGGTGTTGAGTAGTTTTATTATTCAGCACTTCTTTTCAAGCTTTGCTTTCGGTAATCACTCCGTCATATGGTCGCCCCTCACTCCACCTTGGATTGGGTAGCACATACTTGACGGTGAGTTCCCTTCTGTATCTTGGATTTAATCTTCTGCACGTTTCGGTTTATTCATCTAACCCTAACGGGTGCACTTGCTTGAATGTTGTAATCTGTTATTTGAAAAACGAAAAAATTTGGCTCGGTATATTTCATTCTTGTGAAGGACGGCACCATCCGCATGTGTGTGGATTATCGTGCCTTGAATCAAAGCACAATAAAGAATCAGTATCCTATTCCTCGGATTGATGAGCTACATGGCGCCAAATTCTTCTCAAAAATTGATTTGAGGTCGGGTTACTACCAAATCCGGATGAGAGGTTCAGATGTTGAGAAGACGACATTCAGATGCCACTATGGTCATTTTGAGTTCCTAGTCATGCCCTTTGGCTTGACTAATGCTCTAGCCACCTTCCAGTCTTGCATGAACAGAGTTTTCCAGAAACAGTTGAGGAAATTTGTGTTGATCTTCTTTGATGATATTCTCATCTTCAGCAAGACGTGGGAAGAACACCTCAAGCACTTGGAGGAAGTGCTCAGCATTCTTGAATCAGAAAGTTTGTTTGCGAAAGAATCCAAATGTAAATTTGGAATGAAGGAGCTGCTCTACCTTGGTCATATAATCAGCACTGATGGGGTGAAGGTTGATCCAGAAAAGATCAAGGCAATAGTAGATTGGCCACCTCCAGAAAATTTGACTCATTTGAAGGGATTCTTGGGTCTTTGTGGCTTCTACAGAAGATTCGTAAAGGGTTATTCTCAAAGTGCTGCTCCTCTTACTGACCTCACTAAAAAGGGGGCTTTCATGTGGTCAGAAAAGGCTCAAGGTGTGTTTGATAAGTTCAAGAAAATCATGAGTTCTTGTCCAATGTTGGCCATACCAGATTTCTCCAAACCCTTCAAGTTACAGTGTGATGCATCAGGGGAAGGTATTGGGGCTGTTTTGATGCAAGATAAGCATCCTATTGTGTTTGAAAGCAAAAAATTAAGGGGGGTTGAAAGGACCTATTCTATCTATGACAAAGAAATGCTTGCAATCATGCATGCATTAGCCAAGTTCAGACAATATCTGGTGGGGAGCAAATTCGTGGTCAAGACTGATCACAACAGTCTCAAGCACTTCATGCATCAGAAGGATTTGAATGAAAGACAACAGAAGTGGGTGAGTAAGCTTCAAGCTTACGATTTTGACATAGAGTATGTCAAAGGGAAAAACAACATTGTGGCTGATGCTTTATCCAGAAGGCCTCATTTGAGCTCATTGTGTAAGCTTACTACTGATTGGAAGGAGATGTTGCTTGCTGATTATGCCAAAAATCAGTTTGCAACCAGCATTATTGAAGGTACTTTTCATGATGAAAGGTACAAGGTAGTTGATGGGTTGATACAGTACAAGGGAAGAATCTTCTTGGTGGCTGATTCTAAACTTAAGAAGAAGATTTTGATGACTTTTCATGACATTCCACTTGCTGGTCATCAAGAGTACTTCAAAACATATAGGCAGATTCGAGAGAGGTTCTCTTGGAAGGGGTTGAAAGAGGATGTTCAGCGTTACATCAAGGAGTGTAGCACTTGTCAAATGAACAAAAATGAGCACTCTCTCCCAGCTGGTCTACTGCAGCCACTTCCCATTCCAAATCAAAAATGGGAAAGCATCTCGATGGATTTCATCACCAGATTGCCTAGGGCTCAAGGCAAAGATTGTATTTATGTTGTAGTGGACAGATTGACCAAGTTCGCTCATTTTTTTGCCATCACTAGCTCATTCTCAGCAACTCAAGTTGCAGATTTGTTCTTCCATGAGGTGTTTAGATTGCATGGGATGCCTAAAAACATAGTGAGTGATAGGGACAGCAAGTTCCTAAGCACCTTTTGGCAAGAGGTTTTCAGGATGAGTGGTACAGTGCTTACTCCGAGCACTAGCTATCACCGTCAAACAGATGGTCAAACGGAGATTGTGAACTAATGGTTGGAGGGCTATCTCAGGAATTATGTCTTAGAGCAGCAAAGAGCTTGGGTGAAATGGCTCCACTTGGGAGAATATTGCTACAACTCATCTTTCCACATGTCAATAAAGATGTCTCCATTCATGGCCCTCTATGGTTACGAGGCTCCTAGCTTTGCTGATTTGGTGTTTGGCGATAGCAAAGCTCCTCAAGCCAAGGATTGGTTGCAACAAAGCCAAGATGTTTTGAAAACCTTGAAGGACAACCTTCAAATGGCACAAATCAGAAGATGTACGCTGATCAGCAGCGTGTTGAGCGCTCATTTGAGTTTGGTGATATGGTTTATCTTCGACTTCAGCCTTTCAGACAGTCCACACTTAAGAAGAGTGGAGCTGAGAAACTTAAACCTCGCTTCTATGGGCCATTCAAAGTTGTCAGAAAGGTTGGAGCAGTGGCTTATGAGTTGGAACTACCTTCGAGTAGTGTTGGGTGAAAATTATGTAATCAACTCTCGACAGATTACATAACTTGGACTTCACGAATCCTAGGAAACGGACAAGTTTCGTAGGGGGGTTATCCATGGAACGAGCGCTGCTAGATTCCGTGATAACAGCTGGCTCCTGCTGGGGATCTTCCTTCGGTTGTTCTTTAGAAAAGAACGAAGGGAGAAGAAATCCAGAATTCAAGTGCCTTTATCCATCCATTGGGCTTGGAGTCAGGCGACGACGACGACAAAAACAAAACTCAAAGACTCAAAAGGACTTGAAAGTATTTACATACCAACGCCGACTCCTTTATTGCGTAAAGTGCTTGAGATGTTGCCCACTGTGAGGAAGGGCAAATGGCGTCCCATCTCCGTATGCTAACATGAAACTGTTTTCACCATGCAACTGATGTATTTGGAAAGGTCCAGTCCATAGTGAATCAAATTTCCCGTGCATACCTTTTGGCTCTCTCCTTTTGTTCCATAGGAGGACGAGGTCACCAACTTGAAATTCTCGAGACTTGGCCTTCTTGTCGAACAGCTTCTTCACTTGATCCTGGTGTTCCGCAATGCGGTCAGCCACCTGAACTCGATTCTCTTCCAATTCGGAGAGATACATGATGCGCTTGTCGACAGAATTGTCAAACGTCTCATCCTCAATGGCCTTAGCCAACTTGAGGGCTGGTAGTTCCAAAGTTATAGGAATCTCGGCATTCAATCCGTACAAGAGCTGAAAAGGAGACATGCCGATAGCTCGCTTCGGAGTTATTATGTCTGCCCACAAAGCGTCAAACAAAGCCTTGTGCCACAAACGTTGATTCTCGTCCACCAGCTTGCGGATTATAGTTACCAGATTCTTGTTACTAGATTCCGCTTGACCATTTCCCTGCGGATAATAGTCGGAAGAATGTGACAAAGTGATACCATGCTCAAAACAAAACTCCGTGATCTCATTTGACGAGAAAGCAGAAGCGTTGTCTGCAACAATTTTGTTCGGTACACCGAACCTGGAAATAATATTTTCTTTTAAGAAATTGCACACTACTTCTGAAGTAGCACGCTTGGTAGGTATTGCTTCCACCCATTTGGTGAAATAGTCTGTAGCCGTCAAAACATAGACATGTCCAACACTTGACGATGGATTTACTGCACCTATGAAATCAATACCCCATTGTTGGAAAGGTTCATCAATCACGACAGGTTTTAACGGAAAAGATGCCAATTTTGGACGGCCAACGAACTGTTGGCACAATTCACACTTACGCACCCAAGAATACGTGTCCTGAAAGAGTGTAGGCCAGTAATACTTTGCTCTCAGGATTTTGTGAGCAGTTACTGGCGCTGAGAAATGCCCACCACAAGCCAAATCATGGTAAGATTTCAGCAACTTTTGCTGCTGCTCTTTATCAACACACCTGAGAAATGTTCCATCCATCGCACGCTTATACAAGCCGCTATCCCACAAGACGAAACTAGCTGACTTTAGCTTGACGGTCCTCTTTTCTTTCGGAGTTAAGTGGTTAGGACATTCTCCATATGTCAGGAAGTGAGCTATGTTGGAAAACCATTCATCAGTGGTGCTAACGAATAGTACCATAGGAAGTGTACTGGGATCAACCTCTTCATCTGAGACCTCCTCATCTTCTGAAATTTCCTCGCCTGGATTGTTTTCCGCAATGAGCTGACAAAGGCCACGTCCACGTATCAGCTTAGTAGGCTTTATCTCTAGATCGTATTCCTGAATCTTGGCAATCCAGTTTCCTCTTTTCGTTCCAAATTCCTGTTGTGTGAGGATAGACTTGACAGTCGAATCTGGAACAAGGACTTTGACATGACTGCCCAGAATGTAGAACCGGAAATGCTTGACAGCTTTTACAACTGCAAAAGCGTGCTTTTCCATTTGAGAATATTTCAACTCGTAATTCTTTAGAGGGCAACTCATGAATGCAATAGGGGATTCAAAGCCCTCATCATTTTCCTGCACCAAGATTGCTGATAGCGTATGCTCGGAAGCATAACTGTACATCACAAAATCTTTGGTGTAGTTAGGGCAAACCAATACAGGCGCGTGAGCAATGGCCTCCTTGATGTCATCGAATGCTGCTTTGCCTTCAGCCGTCCAATGAAACGTGGCATTGCCCTTCATCATGTTCACAATGTGACGAGTCTTTTCAGCAAAGTCTGGAAGAAACCTTCTCAAGAAATTTACCTTGCCGAAAAAGGAATGAACGGCTTTCTTGCTTGATGGCAAAGCGAGGGATTTGATTCCATTGACTCTTTCTGAGTCAATCTTGATTCCTTCAGCAGATACTACGTGACCAAGAAGTTTACCTTCTGTCACCCCAAAAGTTGACTTTTTGGGATTGAGGGAAATGTCGTGCTGACGGCACCTTTCCAGAGTTTGTCCATTGACGGCCCATGAAACCCTAATTTCCACCTCATTCCAGTCTACGGGTTCCAGAATAGACTGAAGAATGCCAATGCTGATCACTGATGAGAAGGGGACATTACAGTCCGCCCTCCTCGAAATTGCTTGTCCCCAAGCAACTACAAAGATGGATGCAACAAAATCTGTTCACCTTCCCACGTAGCATCTTCAATAGACAAATTCCTCCATCTAACCAAATATTCTTTGATCATCCTTCTTCTCAAAGAACGTTCTCTAGTGTCAAGGATCTCTTCTGGAATCAACACTAAATGACCTTCCTCATCCAATGGAGGTAATTCTGATGTAGCCACCACATTGTGTCCAATTGCCTTCTTGAGGCGAGACACATGAAAAACATTATGTATTTTGCTTTCAGCTGGAAGTTCCAACTCATAAGCAACTTCACCAATCCTTTTGGTGATTTTGAAAGGACCATAAAAGCGTGGCTTCAACTTTTCTGCACCACTCTTCTTGAGAGAAGATTGTCTATATGGCTGAAGCCTCAAATAGACCATGTCCCCAACTTCAAAAGACCTTTCCACACGCTGCTGATCAGCGTATAACTTCTGCTGATTTTGAGCTTGTTGCAGATTTTCCTTAAGAGTTTTCAAGATGTCTTGGCTTTGTTGTAACATATCCAATGCTTGTGGGGCTCTACTATCACCAAACACTAGATCAACAAAGTTAGTAGCCTCATAACCATAAAGAGCCTTAAAAGGAGACATCTTAATTGACATGTGATAAGAAGAGTTGTAACAATACTCTCCTAAATGAAGCCATTTAATCCAAGCTCGCTGCTGTCCTGAAACATAGTTCCTTAAGTAGCCCTCTAACCACTTGTTAACAATTTCTGACTGCCCATCGGTTTGTGGGTGATAACTTGTGCTTGGAGTAAGCACTGTCCCACTCAATCTAAAGATCTCCTGCCAAAAAACACTTAGGAACTTGCTGTCCCTATCACTGACAATTGTTCTAGGCAACCCATGCAAACGAAACACTTCTCTAAAAAACAACTCAGCCACTTGAGCTGCTGTAAATGAAGTGGTAACAGCAAAGAAATGAGCAAATTTTGTTAGTCTATCAACCACAACAAATATACAATCACGTCCTTGCACCTTGGGCAACCCGGTGATAAAGTCCATGGCAATACTCTCCCACTTCTGATTTGGAATAGGTAAGGGCTGAAGCAGACCAGCAGGAAAAGAGTGTTCATTTTTATTCCTTTGACAAATAGGACACTCCCTAATATAATTCAAGACTTCATCTTTCAAACCTTTCCAAGTGAATCTTTCACGAATCTGCTTATAGGTCTTGAAAATCCCTTGATGACCAGCAAGGGGAACATCATGAAAAGATTGTAGAATCTTTTTCTTAAGCTTAGATTCTTGCACTAAAAAGATTCTATCTTTGTAATAAATTAATCCATCAACCAACTTATACCTTTCATCAACCAAATGACCTTCTAACAAGCTGGTTGCAAACTGATTTTTAACATAATCAGCAGCAATTAATTCTTTCCAATCAGCTGATAACTCACAAATTGATTGCAAATGAGGCCTTCTAGAGAGAGCATCAGCAACTATATTATTTTTTCCTTTGACATATTCAATGTCAAAGTCATATGCTTGGAGTTTACTTACCCATTTTTGCTGCCTTTCATTCAATTCCTTTTGGCGCATAAAATGTTTAAGACTGTTGTGATCAGTCTTAACAACAAATTTACTTCCCACCAAGTATTGACGGAATTTAGACAAAGCATGCATGATGGCAAGCATCTCTTTGTCATAAATAGAGTAAGTTTTTTCTGCCCCTCTCAATTTTCTGCTCTCGAAGACAATAGGATGTTTGTCTTGCATTAGGACAGCTCCAACTCTTCTCCTGAAGCATCACATTGTAATTCAAAAGGTTTTGAAAAATCCGGAAGTGCCAACACAGGACACGAACTCATGATTTGTTTAAACTTATCAAAAACCTCTTGTGCTTGCTTAGTCCAAAGAAAAGCTCCTTTCTTTGTAAGATCTGTCAAAGGTGCTGCTTGATGAGAATAACCTTTTACAAATCTTCTATAGAATCCACATAACCCTAAAAACCCTCTCAAATGAGAAATAGTCTTAGGAGTTGGCCAATCAAGAATGGCCCTTATCTTTTCTGGATCCACTTTCACCCCTTTGAACTGATAATGTGGCCAAGGTATAAAAGTTCTTCCAACCCAAACTCACACTTTGATTCTTTGGCGAATAAACATTCCGCCTCTAAAATGTTAAGCACTTCTTCCAAATGCTTAAGGTGCTCTTCCCATGATTTACTGAATATGAGAATATCGTCGAAGAAGATGAGCACAAACTTCCTCAACTGCTGTCTAAAAATCTTGTTCATACAAGATTGGAATGTGGCTGGAGCATTTGTCAAACCAAAAGGCATGACAAGAAATTCAAAATGCCCAAAGTGGCATCTAAATGCTGTTTTTTCTATATCCTCCTCCCTCATTCTGATTTGGTGATAGCCCGAACGAAGATCAATCTTTGAGAAGAACATTGCCCCATGGAGCTCATCAATAAGCTCATCAATCCTAGGGATAGGATATCTATTCTTGATGGTTTTTTGATTTAATGCGCGATAGTCAACACACATACGCATTGTACCATCTTTCTTTTTGACCAGCACTACTGCTGAAGCAAATGGACTCTTGCTTGGTCTAATAAAACCACTTTCCAACAGCTCCTTGATGGCTTTTTCAATTTCATCTTTCTGCCTCTTTGGATAGCGGTAAGGTGTAGTAATGACTGGTTTTGCTCCTTCTTCTAACTCAATCACATGTTCAGAACCTCTTTCAGGAGGTCTTCCAGGAGGTAAGCTTCCAAAGACTTTACTTTTCTTTGAAAGTAAGGCTTGAATATCAGGATGATATTGCCTTTTTTCCTCAATCGGATCAGCTGGTAAAACCATACATTCAGCAGCCCATTCAACTTGATCATGGCGGATCAGCCTTTCCATCCTTTTCAAAGACACAATTCGAGGGCCTCCATTTGACATCCCTCTTAAAACAACCTTCCTTCCATTAGACTGAAATTTCAGCTCCATGGTTTGCAAATTCAATGTGATCTCACCAAGAGATCGCAGCCATTGTATGCCCAACACAACATCAGTGTCTCCTATACCCACCACATAAAAATCATCCTTAATTTCATGATTCCCTAATTGCAAAGATAGGTTAGGAATTCTCCTTGTGCAAGATATAGTGAAACCATCAGCAACCATTACTTTGAAACCATCAAAATCTTCAGTCTTCAAACCCTTTCTAGCAACTAGCCCTTCATCAATAAAATTGTGAGTTGCTCCGGTATCAATTAGAGCAACTATCCTTTGTGAATTTACAACTCCATGAACCCTAAAAGATTCATTCTTTTGAAAACTGGATAGTTGTGCAAAAGCACTACTATCTCCAACCTCTTCGGACTTGTCTTCTTGAACTTCTTCACCTTCACTACTTGCTGATTCGTATTGCTGATCAGACGAATCAGATTCTGATCCATAATCAGAATAGCCCTCCATTTGAACTACTTTGCCTCTTCCATAGCAACGGTGGCCTTTCACCCAAGGCTCACGACAAGTGAAGCAAACTCCATCCTTTCTAAGCTGTTCTTTGAGCTCTTCGGACAGCCTTGGTGGAAACTTCTTGGGCAGATTTGAAGATGGCTTTTTATCCTTCTTATGGCTGAATGTTTTTGAGTGAAATTTAGGTCTTGGGGCTGCCAATTCCATGCTCCTAGCTTTCTTGATAGCTTCATCCAATGTTGGAGGATCAAATGCTTTGACCCAACCCTTCAATGGCTCCATTAAACCTTCAGCAAAAAGGACTACAAGTCTTCTTTCAGTAATGTTGGGCACCATTACTGACAACCTCTGAAAATCAGCCACATAACTTTCTAAAGATCCTTGCTGTTTCAACTGTGCCAATTCTCTAAACTTCAATTCCGGATCTTTGGTGTCAAATCTCTCAATCAGCTTATTTGTAAACTCTCCATAAGTGCGAATAAGGTTGTGGCCAAGAGTGACCAAACCGTGAGTCCACCATTCATGAGCTATGCCATCTAAGTGCAAGGTAGCAAATTTGATAGCATCTTCTTCCGGCATAGGTCTAAGAGAGAGGTAGTTATCTAACTTTTGCACCCATGACCTGGCTGTACACTTGTTACCACCATCAAAATGTTCCATAGTGATCTTTCCCAATGCTTGGTAAAAATCATTTCTAGGGCCTGCAGGAGGACGTTGATCATTCCTACCACCATTTCTCCGACTCCTTTGATTCATGAATTGATCAAAGGTCCATGCTCCTCTCAAGTCAAGAGGTAAAGAAACATACTCCATATAAGCTTGACGAGCATCATCAGCAAAGTTTGGAGTAGCCTCAACTGGTTGTTGCTCTTCCCTTGGTGTGAAAACGGGAAAGAGGGGTCTAGAGGATGACCCACTATGAATTGTAGTATGCTGACCTACAATTCTGTCTCTAGTATTCACCTCAGGACTGCCACTATTATTATTTCCATTTACTCCACTACTTTCTCCAGCTGAGTTATTTTGGGGCTGAATAATACTCTGAGCTGCTTGCTGATCCAACTTGGATAATAAACGGGACATCATGTCTATCATCCCGTCAAACTTCTTCTCCACTCTATCCCTCTCTTCATTATCTCTTCTTACTGAATCTGACATTATTACAGTTGTGTGATCAACCACTTCCACTGAATTATCTGAACCTTCCACTGTTTTACCAAGGTCTCTTAGAGCTTCTGAGAAGGTATCTGCCTCTGGAACGGGCGGAAACTGATGCTGATTTCTGGCCTGACTTCTGGTGTATGGCCTAGTGTCTTTTTCACTCATCAGTTAACTACTGCAATCTGCCACAGGATGGCAGGGTCTTCTGCTCTGATACCACTGAAATATGCTAACCAATTTTTTCGAAGGAATAACACAAAATAACCAGCAATAGATGATTGGATTAGCGTTAGCCTCAAATCAAAATCTGAACTTGAATGGAAGATACTGAACTTGAACTGAAGAAACTGAACTTGAATAGAAGAACTACTCAACGTCAAGAATGTGCACTCAAGATCCCACTGAGGGCGAGGTGCTAACATATGACGGAGTCTAGAAATTGAAATTAAGAACTATTAGGCGGATAACCAGCCATGAGAAACAATTCCACGCTACCACCAAACAGTGGGGGGAAAAGATTACAAATGAAAGCAATTCATCCGCTGCGGCGGGCATCCACAGAACTGTGGGGATTCACCACTATGAGTGGGTATAAGTTATTACAATAAAATTAACCACACTGGCGGTAAACCATCCAGGGGACTTATGTGAGAAGATACAGAAAGAAATTGCAGCAATTAAAAACTGGAACAGTACTACTGTTTGCAGTTTGTACAAATGAATAATAAGCTGCAAAATTACTTAGAAATTACAATAATCTTCAAACACAAGATGGATAGATGTTTTTCAATGTTTGTAGAACTTTCTAACAGCAGATAATAAATCAGAAATCAGAACTACTACAATCTGATACAAAACTGTGAAACTGGAAATATCAATCTGCAACTATGAGAATCAATGAAATCTTCATAACTCACTCAATTCTTCTCCGAATGACGTGAAACGAGTTGCAAATGCACCATACAAGTCTGGCGCCCAAGTTAGAATCCAGAAACAGCAACCAAAGTCCTTAATTTATTTGGCACGAATCCCAATGCAGCTCTAAATGGTACGGCCCCTTGAGAAAATCGACTTTGCAATATAAAATCAACAACTTCAAAATAAAATCTGATTTTTGGTGGAAGTTGGCGCCTCCAGTCAACAATTAGATTGCTCAAACACCCAGAACTAAATAAAAATCACTCAGCAAGATATGAACAGAAAACAGCGTCAGCTGTAGCAAAACCAGGAACTTCAAAACTGTAGAATTCACCAAAATTCTCAACCTTTATTGCTCAATCTGCTAGTCTGATGTGAGAAGCAGCAATGTTCCAACTAGGTGTTGTATTTCAAACACGAAATTGGGAATGGGCTAGGAGGTAGCATCCTCGAAGCAATAGCAAAATGTCCATAGTCATTTTGACAGCATAACAGTAAGGTAGTTGATGGATATCAAATGCTGGAGTCATGTCTTCATTTTATAAGAATTGAGAAACTCTTCAACTTCCTCAATGGTACGCCAAAAGACAACTATTTGAATTCTCCTTATTTTCAAATTTCATAAAAATATATTCCTCATAAAGTGGCGTCCACTTTCCTCCAAGCATAAATTCAAAAATATAAAATATTAATATCACCTTATGACAAGGCGTACCCTTCAAGTCCCCTTTTTAAAACAACTTGCAAGTTGTATCCTTAGGCCAAGGGGTGGTCAATTGAAAAAAATAACACTTATGCCAATACTTAGTAAATTTCAACAATTAAGGCTTGAGAGGAAGATATTGAAACAACCAATAACATGCTCAACTGAAGTGATGACTGAAGACAACCAACTGCATACTGCCACAACTATCATTTACTAAAAATAGTAAATAAAATGAAATGCTACAAAAGCCAAGCCCATGAAACCCTAATTTCCACCTCATTCCAGTCTACGGGTTCCAGAATAGACTGAAGAATGCCAATGCTGATCACTGATGAGAAGGGGACATTACATTCACGAATCCTAGGAAACGGACAAGTTTCGTAGGGGGGTTATCCATGGAACGAGCGCTGCTAGATTCCGTGATAACAGCTGGCTCCTGCTGGGGATCTTCCTTCGGTTGTTCTTTAGAAAAGAACGAAGGGAGAAGAAATCCAGATTTCAAGTGCCTTTATCCATCCATTGGGCTTGGAGTCAGGCGACGACGACGATAAAACAAAAGCAAAGACTCAAAAGGACTTAAAAATAAAAAGTATTTACATACCAATGCCGACTTCTTTACTGCGTAAAGTGCTTGAGATGTTGCCCACTGTGAGGAAGGGCAAATGGCGTCCCATCTCCGTATGCTAACAAGAAACTGTTTTCACCATGCAACTGATGTATTTGGAAAGGTCCAGTCCATAGTGAATCAAATTTCCCGTGCATACCTTTTGGCTCTCTTCGTTTGTCCCATAGGAGGACGAGGTCACCAACTTGAAATTCTCGAGACTTGGCCTTCTTGTCGAACAGCTTCTTCACTTGATCCTGGTGTTCCGCAATGCGGTCAGCCACCTGAACTCGATTCTCTTCCAATTCGGAGAGATACATGATGCGCTTGTCGACAGAATTGTCAAACGTCTCATCCTCAATGGCCTTAGCCAACTTGAGGGCTGGTAGTTCCAAAGTTATAGGAATCTCGGCATTCAATCCGTACAAGAGCTGAAAAGGAGACATGCCGATAGCTCGCTTCGGAGTTATTCTGTCTGCCCACAAAGCGTCAAACAAAGCCTTGTGCCACAAACGTTGATTCTCGTCCACCAGCTTGCGGATTATAGTTACCAGATTCTTGTTACTAGATTCCGCTTGACCATTTCCCTGCGGATAATAGTCGGAAGAATGTGACAAAGTGATACCATGCTCAAAACAAAACTCCGTGATCTCATTTGACGAGAAAGCAGAAGCGTTGTCCGCAACAATCTTGTTCGGCACACCGAACCTGGAAATAATATTTTCTTTTAAGAAATTGCACACTACTTCTGAAGTAGCACGCTTGGTAGGTATTGCTTCCACCCATTTGGTGAAATAGTCTGTAGCCGTCAAAACATAGACATGTCCAGCACTTGACGATGGATTTACTGCACCTATGAAATCAATACCCCATTGTTGGAAAGGTTCATCAATCACGACAGGTTTTAACGGCAAAGATGCCAATTTTGGACGGCCAACGAACTGTTGGCACAATTCACACTTACGCACCCAAGAGTACGTGTCCTGAAAGAGTGTAGGCCAGTAATACTTTGCTCTCAGGATTTTGTGAGCAGTTACTGGCGCTGAGAAATGCCCACCACAAGCCAAATCATGGTAAGATTTCAGCAACTTTTGCTGCTGCTCTTTATCAACACACCTGAGAAATGTTCCATCCATCGCACGCTTATACAAGCCGCTATCCCACAAGACGAAACTAGCTGACTTTAGCTTGACGGTCCTCTTTTCTTTCGGAGTTAAGTGGTTAGGACATTCTCCATATGTCAGGAAGTGAGCTATGTTGGAAAACCATTCATCAGTGGTGCTAACGAATAGTACCATAGGAAGTGTACTGGGATCAACCTCTTCATCTGAGACCTCCTCATCTTCTGAAATTTCCTCGCCTGGATTGTTTTCTGCAATGAGCTGACAAAGGCCACGTCCACGTATCAGCTTAGTAGGCTTTATCTCTAGATCGTATTCCTGAATCTTGGCAATCCAGTTTCCTCTTTTCGTTCCAAATTCCTGTTGTGTGAGGATAGACTTGACAGTCGAATCTGGAACAAGGACTTTGACATGACTGCCCAGAATGTAGAACCGGAAATGCTTGACAGCTTTTACAACTGCAAAAGCGTGCTTTTCCATTTGAGAATATTTCAACTCGTAATTCTTTAGAGGGCAACTCATGAATGCAATAGGGGATTCAAAGCCCTCATCATTTTCCTGCACCAAGATTGCTGATAGCGTATGCTCGGAAGCATAACTGTACATCACAAAATCTTTGGTGTAGTTAGGGCAAACCAATACAGGCGCGTGAGCAATGGCCTCCTTGATGTCATCGAACGCTGCTTTGCCTTCAGCCGTCCAATGAAACGTGGCATTGCCCTTCATCATGTTCACAATGTGACGAGTCTTTTCAGCAAAGTCTGGAAGAAACCTTCTCAAGAAATTTACCTTGCCGAAAAAGGAATGAACGGCTTTCTTGCTTGACGGCAAAGCGAGGGATTTGATTCCATTGACTCTTTCTGAGTCAATCTTGATTCCTTCAGCAGATACTACGTGACCAAGAAGTTTACCTTCTGTCACCCCAAAAGTTGACTTTTTGGGATTGAGGGAAATGCCGTGCTGACGGCACCTCTCCAGAGTTTGTCTCAAATGATAGAAATGCTCATGGCGTTGCTTGGAGAACACCGTAAGATCGTCAAGGTACACCACAATGAACTTACCCATTACGTCACGGAAAGCAAGATCCATGGCACGTTGGAATGTAGCGCCGGCGTTGATCAAACCAAACGGCATCCTACGATACGCAAAGGTTCCCCAAGGCGTTGTGAAAGCGGTTTTGTGTTGATCGCTTGAATTCACTTCAATTTGATTGTAACCGGAAAATCCGTCTAGCATGGAGAGCATCTCGGATCCAGTTACATTTTGTAGAACTTGATCCATCACTGGAAGTGGGTAATTGTCTTTGAGAGACAATTGATTTAGATTTCTGAAATCTACACAAATGCGGATTTCACCATTCTTCTTACGAACGGGGACGATATTGGCTATCCATGTTGAATGATGGATAGGGAATATTATCCGCGCATTCAGCATCTTTTGAACTTCAGCTAAAATCGTTCCAGAAATCTTGGGATTGTACTGCCTCTGCTTTTGTTTGTAAGGTAAAGCACCAACCTTGAGAGGAATGTCATGTTGCACTTCCTTGGGCCGAAATGACTTTAGATCGTCATATGAATACGCCAAGACGTCAATGTACTCCTGCAGTAGCTGAGCAAACTGTCTTCTTTCTTCGGCCGTGCAACATTTGCCAATGTTGACCATCTTAGGATCGGCCTCAGTTCCCAAATTTATCTGTTCAACCTCATTAGATGAGTCAGAATCTGAGAGTTGTTTCTTTACGTGGCGATCATGCTTATCAAAAAGTTTCTCCAAGGATACCAATCCTTTAGGGATCTTATTCCCTTTGAGTTGCAGATATTCCTCGCCTGTAACAGGATCTAGATCGGACACGGATTCTCGAAGTGGAGAATCGCTGCCCTCAAAGTACAACTCATCGAAATTCTCAGCTTTCTCAAGAAAGGCGATAATTTGATGGTCGTCGTTGAAAATCTGCCAATTTTCTGAATTGTCAGGTACACTTGGGCGGAAAACCAACTCTATGGTGTAGGTAGAACCTTGAAAGTCTTTATGTGGTACCAAGAGTGTGGCAGAGATCGCAAGGGAATCAGCTCTAGTATTGTATTCTCTGGGAACAACGGAGATATCAAAAGCCTCGAATTCCTCAATGGAATCCCATACTAGATTACGATAATGCCTGAGTCTCTCATTCTTTGTTTGATAGAGATTTCTTACTTGACATACTATCAACTCGGCATCACCTTGCGCATGAAGATTTTTTATACCTTTCTTCAACGCAACTTGCATTCCCAGTAACAGGGCTTCATACTCGGCGGTGTTATTGGTGTTATCAAACTGCAGCTTGAAGGAGAAAGGGAAAAACTTTCCTGATGGCGAAATGAAAACCATTCCTGCTCCAGAACCGGTCGAAGAGCAGCTACCATCGAACTCGAGCAGCCAGACACCGTTGGAATCACCAACTGGAACAGTGTCGAAGTCCAAAACTTCATCCTCTGACGAAGATTCATGGTCGGAGATGGACAAATCTCCTGATGACGTTTCATCTGAAGTTGACGAAGTATCATCTTTTTCTAACTCATTTTGAGTTGAGGATTCTCCTACCTCATTTGTTTGTAGGTAGTAAGTTCCCACGCCTGATGATTCGAACAAAATCTGAGCTCTGGGATCATTGGACTCAACAACCGAAAATTTTGATTCCTTTTCAGGAATCAGCTTTTGCATCACACCTTTTACTGGTATTCTTGCTTCAGACATATCCATACTTAGTTCTCCTCCAACATCTTTGCAGAAATTGCGTCCGAGGAGTATACCGTAGGAAGCTGGTACATCGGCCACGAGGACCGTCATTTTTATCTTCTTCTCCGGGTATGCGGCGAATGCATATTGGGCATCTTTGATCTGACCGATCAATGGCACTTGCTTATTCTCCATGGAAAAGCAACGGCTGAAAGTTTTGGTCATTTCAAGGCCTAACGCAGTAGCTACCTTGGCGGGCATTACATTGTCAGACGCACCAGAGTCTATGACACAGTTACTCAGCTTGAAACCATTTACAAGTAGGGAGATGAAAAATGGATCAATGCGTCCAGAAGCAGTTGGAGGGTTAGATACGAGGTTACTCTGTGATACTTTGGGTTTAGGAGTAACTGGGATGTCAGGAGGAGTATCCCGACTTGGGGAGATCTTTTTATCATTTACGAACTTGACAAGCCTGTCAAATTGGTCGGGGTTGGCTTTGAGGTATTCAGCCTCGGACATTTGAACCTTGGTTTTCTTGGCATGGTCAATAATGTCGAAAGCCTGGAAAGAACTTTGTAGGTTGGAAGCCGTAACTTCGCTGATTGGTTTCACGTAAGGCACACTGGTCTTTGGAACGGGAGGATTAGCTTTAGGAACAATGGGAGTTGACGAAGAAGAACGGGGTGCACTTACTTGTGGATTTGCTGCTTTCTTAGGTTGCCAAGGGAGGGGAGATCCTCTTTTGGCAATCGTTATGGGCGGTTTTTCTTTTTCTGGGACAGCGGCAGCTTGAGCTTTGTCAAGTTCACTTTGTTGATGCCGAGTAAAAACAGCGTAAGTGTCAGTCACCAAGTCGTCTTCTTCTTCTTCTTCTTCCATCATTTGCAAATAGCTGATCTTGGAGTCGCCAGCCGATTCAGTTTCTTCTTCTTGGAAGAGATCGGCATTTTCTTCTTCAGGATATTCGGGCTGAGCATAATCATCTTGTTCAGTCTCATAGTACCCGGCGGCATTGTTAGCAGGCGGGGCTTCAAGAGCAAGACGTCCTGGGGGTGCTGGGAGACGATTCTGATTTTTGTTGCCAGCATAGTTAGGAAAAGTCCTCCTAGGGACGTCTTTGTAGTTGTTACCATTGTTGTTGTTTGACACTTGCTTCTTGAGAGACAGAACTTCATTTGCCAGCCTTTGGACCATGGGATCTGTGAAATTTGAGCTGGCAGTGGAAGTACTAGCATTGGATGCTGAAGATCCTGAGGCTTGCATCCTTTTATTTCCGTTAGTTCCCATCCTGATTTCTCCAGCAAGGATCATGTCATCCTCCAGACTGGTAGCCAATTGCTGGGCTGCTGCAACGTTAACAAGATTTTCCCTACGCAAGTAGAAACTTACCTTAGGTAATTGGGTGTTGATGAAGAAGCATTTCAGGTTGTGATCCGTTGGTTTTGCATCATTGGGGATCCGTGTCACCAACTTATTGAACTTCGCCACAAACTCGCGCATAGGCTCGTGAGCTTCTTTACGCATGGTGGTGAGTTGCGCCAATAGAGCATGTGAATCTTCAGCAGGCTTAAACCTTTCTTCAAATTTAGTGCGAAGAGTGGCCCAATTGGTGACGGAAGCATTGGGAAGAGTAAAGAACCATTCAGCTGCAATCCCTTGAAGGGATTCAATGAACAATCTTACAGAAACATCTTCGTGCTCAATGCCAAGGACGCCGCATACTATGTAGAATGCGGATATGTGCTCATCGGGGTGTTGTTTGCCATCACCTTGAAATTTTGGAAGATGCTTCCTGGATACACGAGGAAGTTCGTGTAAAGGCGGAGTCAAACGGAGGGGACCAAAAGCATTTCCCCACGGTCCTGCAGGTGGTGCGGCCATGACTGGTTGCACAACAGATGTTTGAACAGGACGTCTGCGATAAACTGACCAAACACTTGGGATCGGAGATCTTGGGCTACGTGGAGGGAAGCTTATAGCCCGCTGCAGTGGTGACCTTGCTCGTGGAAGAGTAAATGGAAAGTCACATTGCAACAACTCTTCAAAGAGTGGATCTGTTATTCCTTGAGCCCTCAATCCTCTTGTATATATTCGATCCGCCAGAATGTAGATCTGAATACAAAGGGTCTTACAGAGTTAACGATATACAAAAGAACAGCAAGAAAAAGGAAACTTATCTACTTCAATCCGAAGCGTGAGGCTCAGATTGCGTATGTAGGTTCCCCAGCGGAGTCGCCAAAAAACTGTTGGGTGAAAATTATGTAATCAACTCTCGACAGATTACACAACTTGGACTTCACAAATCCTAGGAAATGGACAAGTTTCGTAGGGGGGTTATCCATGGAACGAGCGCTGCTAGATTCCATGATAACAAGCAGTAAGGTCCACAACGTTTTCCATGTGTCTCGCCTCAAAAAGGCACTTGGACACAATGTTGTGGCTTCATCACAGTTGCCTCCTTTGGATGAAGAAGGGCAGTTGACCTTGGTTCCAGAATAGATTATTGATTCCAGAGAGCGTTCCTTGAGGAGGAGAACAATCAAAGAATACTTGGTGAAGTGGAAGAATCTACCTTTGGAGGATGCTACTTGGGAGAATGAGGAGATTCTACAGCATCCAGACTTGCGATTGCTTGAGGGCAAGCAATCTTGGGGAGGGCGGACTGTAATGTCCCCTTCTCAGTTGTGATCATTTCTATTGACCGTTGGCCTATTCCGGTGACCCGTAGGCTACGCAAATGGTGAAATTAGGGTTTCCTAGTTTTGTGGAGGTTGTTGCTTGAAGTTCGGGATTCTGATTGCGGATTCTTTCTGGGTTTTCAGAGAGCTTCGCAGTGGTATGTTCAGTTTGGCATTCCAAGCAACTTCACAAATTTACTATTTTTAGTAAATTCTATTTTTAGCAGTGGACAGGTTGGGTTCAGTTCAGTTGGTCTTCTTCTGCAGTTGGTTCAGCTGGCACTTCAGTCTTGGCCTTGGACGCATATTTCTTGGAGAGATAAGTATTTTCATTATAATATTATATTTTTTAATATTATACCCCCTTGCCTAGCAGTACAACTTTAAGTTGTTTTTAAAAAGGGGACTTTGAGGGTCAAGGCATCATGGAGAGATAAATTATATTTTAAATGTCAAATATTGAGCTTAAGGAAAAGCATGCCTATTTGAGGGATTTGACTTTATTTTAAAAAGTGAAATATTTCAATGGTGAAAAAGGACGCCATCTTTTGGAGGGAAAAGGTGAATTTGAAATTAGGGTTTTGGGCGCCTCCTTGAAGCTTCTAGATGATTCTCTCTTGTCTATTTAATCAGGCCTCAGCTCTTCATTTGGGATCTTTTTGTCTACTACACCGTTATGCTGTTGAATTGTCTTCAGGCACTCGCTTCGAGGAAAGCACACCTCCTAGCATTGGCTCATCTTCTTGCTTGAAAGATAGCAACTAGTTGAGAGGTTAGCTTGTAGTTGAGTTGTTTTGCATTTTAGTTGAGTGGTTTGCATTTTGGAGTTCTAGTTTGTGTTTTTTGTCATATTTCTAATGTTGTTGAATGTCTTTGAAGAACGTAAGATTTGCTCACAGTTCAGAAAATAAAAATGCTATCGTTCTGGGTACTGAACCTATCTTTTTGTCAATGAAGGACGACCTTTCTAGCTGATTTCCAGATTTTATTTGTGTGTCTTTATTTTTATAGAGCAAAATCGCCCTTGCAGCTGGGCCGTACCATTTAGGGGGTTTCTTGGGAATTGTGCAAAATAAATGAGAGTTGTTTAGTGAGGTTTTAAGCATTCAATTTGGGCGCCTTCATCATTAAAGCAATCTGCAATTCGTTTCGAGTCATTAGGATGTGATTTGAGCAAGTTATGAACATTTAAGTGGATATTATGTTGCAGATTTCCTCATTCTATGTTGCAGGTCTGATATAACAGAATTAAGGAAGTTGTTCCTTAGTTGAGATTTAAGTATTGGAAGTCAAGTTTGATATCGAGAAGACATACTAATCATTTGCAGCATTGAAGGACTCAAAAAACTCTAGTTTAAGGGAACATTCTATCTTATTGTAAGCTGTTAGTAGTACTAACAGCATTTCCTCTCTTTCTCTCATTTTATTGAATTGTAATTCCCACTGAATAAGTGGAAGAGGCTGGCTTGCCGCTTATTTGCTTTCAGCTAAGTAGTTTAGGGACCCTCTGACCATATGCTTGCCCTCACTCGGCGCCATTCTTGGTTAGGGTTACATTATGTTCAACATGCATTGATCCTCTGACCATATGCTCATCTGCACAGGCGCATTCTTGGTTAGAGTTCCCTTCAATTTGCATTTGCATAGATCCTCTGACCAATGCTCACACCTTGCCCACATCGAGATCCTAGTGTACATTCTGGTTAGAGTTACTTTCTGCATCGTTTTGGTTTATGCTAACCTTAACAGGTGCGTGTTGCATTGTAATCACTTTGTAAAAAAAAAAAAAAAATTGTTCTGGTTCTTTACAGTGTTCTATGGAGTTTCAGGGACGGTGATGGGGGGACAACAGGGGACGAGTTTCCAAGATGGGAGACGAGGGATCTAAGTTTGGGGACGGCAGGAGGACGGCGGTGGGGGGGTGGCGAGGGGCAGCGCTGAAATACATATAGCACTTGAAAAATTAGTTATAAAAAGATGTATAACAATATAATTATATAACTATAGAAGCCTAAGGAATAAGCAAAGTTAACACATAAAAACAAAACTTAAAACTTAAAAGTTTAAAGTTTAAACACAATAACACATTGCAATGACATATCATTTCATTGAACTAGTGAACCACTGAACATTGCAAATCAAAATGAAAATATAGACATTGGAAAATGCAACAAGAACTAGATGTTTCATAATTTGAGTTTCATAATCATGATTCATGAATCATAATTACAATCAACTATCACTGTATCATCAATGTTCAAACTTCAAACTTCAAAAACAGAGTACAAAATAGTAAATGGCTCCAGGCTAATGGCCTCATGCCTCTGGAAGTCTCCTAGAAGTTTCCTTCAAGTCTCCCATATTTTCCTTGGAGTCTCCCAGAAGTTTCCCTTGAGTCTCCCAGAAGTTTCCCTGGAGTTTCCTTGGGTGGAGGGGACTTGTAGAAGTCTCCTAGAAGTTTCCTTGGAGTCTCCCAGAAGGGGACTTCGAGGGGATGGGGGGACTTCAGGGGGGACGACGTAGAAACATGGAGACGGCGGGGGAATGGCGGAGGGACGTTTCCTAGGCGTCTCCCCATCTCGGAAACGTCCCCATCTCGAAAACGGGTGGTTTTTCCAAGGGGACGCGTCCCCATGGAACACTGGGCCTATAAGTTGTAGGATGCCCTTTGTAAAGCCAAAGTAGACAAGATATCACAAATTGCTTCCT
Organism: Sequoia sempervirens; assembly: GCA_007258455.2. Classification (NCBI taxonomy): domain Eukaryota; kingdom Viridiplantae; phylum Streptophyta; class Pinopsida; order Cupressales; family Cupressaceae; genus Sequoia; species Sequoia sempervirens. The sequence goes on along the minus strand of VDFB02026320.1, from coordinate 118,726,152 downwards.
TCAATTTGTAGGACTATGAACCTTCTTCCAGGTGGTATCCAGCTGCAACAAGAATAGGTGGGAGTCATTTGTTCAGTAAATGGATTGAAAGATTTGAATCATTTATGCAATTGTCGATTTTCCTAGAGTGCTTGGAGTGCATCCCCTAGAGAACCATCAATAAAGAATCCACCCAACAACAATTGAATCCAAGAACATAAAAGACCTCTCTATTCAAACTTTATTCAAGGCAGATATGACAAGTTCAAATGTTGAAAGAATGTGGGTCAAGCCTGATGGAGGGCTGCAAAAAGAATATCAGCAACAAAAGAATGGTGCTCACTCACACACCTATTGATTTTACCAATGTTTGGGATACCCTCGATAGGACCATTAGGCCAAAATCCCACTAAAAAAAGTCAAACCCGAGCACAAAAAGACCTTGTTCAGAATTTGTGTAGGACAAATATGACTAGTTCAAATGTAGAAAAAATGTAGACCAAGTGAAATAGAGAGTTGTAAAAAGAATATCTAGTCATGGAAGAATGGCATTGTGTAATGGATATTATTTGTAGAAGGCTAGTTGGTGCTCTACTGGTTGTTGAAGCTATAGTGAGGATGTCAAACTACATGATTGGGTTAAACAAGGGTGAAATATACAATTAGGGGAGGTGTTGACTCAAATTTATGATTTTTTTCCCTAAAGCACAAGGGATTTTAAATGAAATGACTCAACACACAGTTTGACTATTCTTGGACACAATATATACTCAAGAAACACTCAATGGTGACCTCCAAGAAAATATGACATGCCCTTGCCTAAGCATTCCCCATTAAATAAAATGACCATCAATTCCAATATGCTTTGAAATATCAACAAAATCAATTACAAATACTAGGCAGTATTTAAGAAGGACAGAGATCCACAATTAGATATGCAGTGATTATTTGTACAGCTGTGATTTCTCAAAACAAAGAATAAATAATAATTAGTTAACTAAAGGTCAAGAGGTGTCCGAATGATTATGATTGTTGAAGGATTTAAGATATAAAAGTAGTATCAAACAAAGAGAGGAAAGATCATCGGAAAAGTTATTATATGTTTATTTATTACTTCTTTGTGAAGTTTAAACCCAATATTCTTACAGTTTGAGGACGAAACCCCTCATGACTATACAATTAAGGACGAAAACCCTTAATTGCCATTGCTGAGTTAGGGATGAAAACCCTTGATTTCAGGAAGATCTGAAAGCACTTTCAAAGCAAACATACAAGACGAAATAGTCGCAATTTGAAGATAGAATAGTAGAATAAAGGATAAGTGTTATATTTTTCAAGAGATAAATTATTAATTTTAAAGCCAAATTATATTTACCAAAATTAAAATTTATGAATAAATTAATATTTATGATTAATACTACAATTATTATTGTGAGTTAGGGTTATCATATTAAAAGAAAATAAGGGGAATCTAGAACGGGACATTACAATTGGTATTAGAGTAGGAGTCCTGCTAGCCTGCCGGTCTAAAAATTAGTATATGCAGTGGAGGCAAAGAGATCAATGAGCCTTGGAAAGAGAAAGGAAAAAACTAGAGGCTACATTACAAGAAACTAACAACCAAATTAAAGGTAGAGGAAAGAATAAAATGGGCGATCATGAGGTAGAACAAGAGAATGAATGGAAGGCTTGTATGCAATAACAAGAACAAACAACACAATTGCTACTTCAAACACTTCAAAATATGAATAATACAATCAATTCTCTGAGGCCTACACAAACCAATGGAGGAGTTGATAGTAACTCCAATCATTCAAAAAATAAAAATAGAACTCCATTTGGATCCCCACTTAGAATAACACAACCTACATTCTTACCTAGAGATAAGCAATCACGAGAAGAAGAAAAACCAAACATGGTAATAAATGACTTTGATGAATGTATAGATGCATACTCAAGACTTGATCTAGACCTTAGAAGAAAAATTCCATTCATACAATATTATAATGCAAGATCAAGAAATGTCTCAAGAGGAGAAAAAAGACAATCCAACAAAGATTTGGAGAAAAGATTAAGTAAACTAAATCTCCCCACTTTTGAGGGTTTAGTGAACGTCATTGCACGAGCATGAATCCAAAAACTAGATACATATCATTCTCCTAGCTCTATGATAGAAGAAGAAGCCATTAAATTTGTCATTCTTCACTTAGAAGGAACAACACATGAATGGTGGCATCATGGGCTAGTCACACAAGGGCATCAACAAATTGTAACATATGCCAACTTCACACAAAGGCTTATAGAAAGGTTTGATAGAAAAGACCTAGAGATATGTTTTAAGAAGTTGACACAATTAAGGCAACAAGGTATAGTAGATGTTACACCCCAAATTGTGAAGTTACTATTTACTATTACTAGATAGGATAAATGTGAATGTAATGTGAAATATGGAGAAGCTTGTACCTTGTTATCAATATGAATGTTATCTCATTTGATGTTATCTCAGATGATGTTATTCATGGTGATATACTGCATAGATGGTTATTGAATTATTGTTATTCTAACTTTGAAGATGTTTATATATGTTGCTTATTGTTGTGAACAATTGACTGTCGTAGGCATGTGTTAAATGGTTGCAAGTAAATGTTTGTTCTCCAGGGGGAGGGGAAGTATCACTCGGGAGAAGATCTTGGTCAAGTAACCGGTAAATGTAACTATCTGAGCATAAACACACACCACATTAGAATGGTTGAACTGAGTTAGTTTGAGGTAAATAAGTAAATCATTCTAGCCAACATGTCTGCATTAAAGAGTCTTGTTTACTTCTGCATACAGTATTGGGTGATGTTTATCTATTTTGGTTTTGAGTCCTTCCTTATGACATTGTGTTGATTGTGCTTGGGTTGAATCTTGGGGCTTTTTGAATAGTTACCTTTATGTCGTTTCTTATAAATGTAAAATGTAACATGTATATGGGCATATATATAAATACATATACATAAACTCATGAATGAGAGCATTAGTAAATGCACATGTATGTGAGTAGAAATACTCACAAGGATACATACATCAGGAAACAACTATAAGTATATAAATATATATATGTGCCGACACTATTACTGTTCTTTTGTGTATATATGTGGGAATACATATATAAACATATATATATATATATACACGTAAGCGTAATGCTTATATAGAGGTGTGTATATATATATATATATACAATATGTATTATGCATATATAAATCTCTAAATGATTGTTTTATATATTTGTACATACATATCGTTTTATAGAACGAATGTTTTGAAGAGGGTTTAAACGCTTGATAGGGTGCTGCCTTTTAAGAGAGGCAATGTATATGTTATATAAACATGTTAAGGGCTTAACCCACACTTTCAAAGCCAAATGCATTAAGTCATGGGTAGCAGCCATATAGAGCTCAATTCTTAAAGGGTGGCATGGGACACAGCCTTTTAAGAGGCGGTAAACATATATGATACATGTATGTAGTGCATTTAATATAGTGAACTTCATAAGCAATTGCTTGGTACGTATGTGTGGGAGAAGACCCTTAACGGATAAAGGCACCACCTTGGATGTGGGAATACCATGCATAAAACAGTAAGACGAAGTCAATAATAAATGGAAGACCGATTCTTTAGATTGCTTTTGACGTTGAATAACCAAAGCAATAAGAGTCGATTTGATGAAGACTTCTATTCACATATTTAAACTTTGGCTTAAAGAATGCCGATATAGTTTAAAGAAATGAAATTCGACTTTGGAACATTTACGGCTCTGTGGAAATCACGCATTCCCAGCTATGGAATGCGCAAAGATAAATCAATGAAATATGTCTAATATATGATGGCTTTAACTTGGTCGATGTAGAATAAGCCATGATAGTGCTATACCTGACAGTGCACTGCTCTAAAATGGAATGCATCACCAAAGGAAATAAACTGATTCTTGCTTGGTTGATAATTTCATGTGAATGTTTGAAGATTTAGGCCCAATCATGAATAAAGGTAATTCGCAACAACCTAAATGTTGGTATGGAGTAGATATCAACTGCGTAATAAAGTGAATTTGTTGTTAAAGAGTCTTGGTGCAGCTTATAGGGGTCTTTTGATATTTGTTTTCAAATTGACTATCTCAGCAATGAATGGCAGTCGATATATATGCTATTTGTATGGCTTTAGAGCCAATTTACTTGGGCGACTTAAATAGCTTAAATCTGGAAATGAATATGACTGTATTCATAGGCCGAATTACTTGTCCTTGCTGTCATACTTTCAACCGTAAACTACGTCATCATATGAATCGATATTGAAAGGGTTGATGCCTTTAATAATCTTGGACTTGGTCAAACTCCAAAGCATGATTTGCTTCGAATATGGAACAACTGTTGAACACTCCAAAACATCGATGACTTTGTCAATATCAAATGTGTTTATGAGTTACACTCAGAGAGGAATAGGTCGATACATGTGGGGTGGCAAGCTTTGGTCATTGACTGATTCTCTTCTTTGTTAAAGTGTGCCACCTTTGAGTTTGTTTATCTTTGAATTCTGTAGCTATATTTCAGTCACATGGAAGTTGAATAATTCTTCAATTTGTTGTCACGAATTGGGTCGACTTGTTGGTAGACAAGCTGAGTGTTTACTTACTTGTTCGCCACCTTTCTATTGAGTGACAGTGGTGTTGCTTTGCATGTATATTGTTGTCTCTTTCATGCCTAAATTGTAGGCTTTGTGGTTGCTAGCTTTCTGTATAAATAGCAGCCAGACTTCTTCATTGGTGACGCCAAAATCTCTCTTTTTGTGAGTTATTTCTGGAGTAGCAATCTACTTTTCACTAATATTTCTATCTGCGTTATTCCATCTTACAGTAAGGGAGAACCTTGATTATTAACTAGCGTATGATCTTATTCATCATTCTCATTGTTATCATGTGCATTTTCTTATAATTCATTCTACCTTTTTGGAGTGATCATTATTTGCAACCATCATCCATTTTTGTGTGATCATTATTACTATTGAAAAAGAGGCGTATCATACCAAAGGAATACATCTTTTGCTAGTTATTACATATGAGTTTTACTAGTTATAATATCCAATTTCTGAGTGAGAAAAGAGTGGACTTTGTGAGGAAAAATTATCTAATTCTGAGAGGAATGCTTTCAACAAAAAGGGAGTGAGAATTGATTTGGGAAGATGGGTTAAGTTGAGCAACCAAAGGAAAAGGCTTCCTTTTCATCAGTATTTGGGAAAAGGCGATAACAAGCATGGGGTTTCTTCTTCTTGTCATTTTAAAGGGGTTTACTATATTTTCTATGCTGCATGAAATGTCTTTTCTATTTGAGCTACAGTAGTATTTAATATTGTTTTTGGAAAAAGGGGAATTGAATCCTTTAGGCTGCTTTTATACTAAGATTTCAAGTACTCCATGATAGGAGAGATTGCTTGACACGAGCAGTTAATTATACTAGATATGTCGAAGAGATTGCTTGACATAGGTATTTAATTATGCTACATGTAGTACAACATAGGTATTTAATTATACTGGATATGTTTGAAACTTTGAACATGGGATGCAATGTATTTTTATTCACTCCATAGTAGGAGATGAGTGTGTTTCTCAGTTAAGTATATACTAGGCTTGATTGAATGCAAGAGTCACTTGAGGTACACCCAGCTAAGTTATTAGTTTAACTCAGAAATCTTGTGTTACTCCTAAGATAAGCATGGGAGCGGGCTTGTGTACTTACTTGCTTAATAGGTTCATTACCAGTAGGTTGTATTGAAGATAGGTTATCTGGGATAACGGACTATCCATTCAAGGATATACCTAGCTTGTGTACTTGCTAGTTAAGTAGGTTATTACCAAGTAGATTAGTATGTTGTAGGTTAGTCTGGGGTGACAGATTTACCCATTGAAGGACAATACCTATGTGTAGTTGAAGATAGCCTTAAGTCAAATCGGCCCTAAATAGTGTATGTGACAAATGACCCTCAGTAGAACATACTGAATGAAACACTTTGAAAAATACTTCCATCCGATCATGTTCCTTGGCTTCTATTATTGCTCTTATTTTCTCCACCATGAAATCCATGCCATCATAAATTTCACCCAAACATGGGCAATCAATATCAGCATACCTAATCATGCTCCTAATGGGCTCGGAAAAATAAAATACATAATCCACACGAGCTCACCACTCATCATCTAGGATCAATGCTTTTACTTGATGAGCTCTTTTTGTGTTTGATTGCCTCCATACACTCCACAAGTTGTTGATGACCATAGAACTCAAGGCCTCTCACATCTTCACAAGTCATGTTATGACGATTGTGTGAGATGCAAATCGAGTTTTGACAACCTAACATGGTATTAAGAAAATAAATGTCACAAATCAACAAGAAAAAATTAAAATTAAAAAATATATTAAAAAATCAAATTTAAATTACCTTCAACGACTCCAACTTGGAGAAGGTCTTGAAGATGCCTTGTGACAATCTTCTTGCCCTTTGTGTAGATTTGTTTGACCCACTCAATTTGTGTGTCAATCTTTTGCAATATCAAATTGAGTGAGTGGACTGCACATGGTGTCCAAGAAATGTGACCATATGCACTCTCCACTATAGACCCAACTGCCCTACAAGTTTTAGCATTTCCTGTTATGACTTGGACAGCATTTTCAAACCCCACCATTTCAATGGATTCTATGAGGATATTGGCAATGAAACTTGCATCTTTTATTTGCCCCTCACAATTCACTGCTTTCAAAAACATCACTCTTTTAGAGGACACTACTATAACATTGATCAATGGTCTATTTTTGCAACCTTTCCATCCATCAGAAATGGACACACCTATTTTAGGCCATGTATCTTTGATTATTTTCAATGATGCCTCTACTGAAGCTTTCTCCTTCACCAAGATGGTGGTTCATACCTTTTCATACCCAAGACAAACATAATCAAAAGTTGTATTAGAGAGGGAAATAACCATTTCCTGCCAAGAAGGTGATCTAACAAGGTTGAAAGGAAGCCCAATGCTATAAATGCAATGAAAAATGCTCTAATTTGCACTCTCCCTCACTTCATTTTTTGAGGAAGTTTCCAATGGGCCTCAAATTTCTTGAAACCAAAACATTATCTCCCTCAGAAGATGGCGGCATTGGCATGAAAGGATGTGCCATGCTGCCATCCGGTTGTGATAAGCCACTAGGAGGTTTGTGCAAGATTCTCTTGGAAAGAGGATTTCCAATAGCCTTTGATCTATTACATGCCATGTCAGCATCCTCTTGTTCTTTAATATAAGCCAATATTTGTCATTTTCACAACCCTTTTTTATTTGGCCTGAAAAAAACTTTTATTCCTTGTAAAGGAATAGCGCATAAGTGAGATTTTACTCAAACATACAAGCTCTTATACAACACCAAAGATAACCCCCACCACCAGGAAGTTGTTGAATCATTGTTGTATGTCGCCAAAGAGGTGACAATGCATCATATTTAGATCAACTGTCTGCATTTGGGCCAACTGAACTAGAACTACCAGCCATTCTGTATAAACCTAAAATAAAAAAGCATTACAACTGACTTTTTAAAAGAAAAAATTGGTATTATAACCCCTTATTCTGCATAAAAAGTTAAAAAATCAAAACTTACTAAAACAACTTGAAATATCTTCAAAAAAAATATCGAAAACTTGAAAAAATGAAATATTTACTCACCTTTGATGGTTAGATCTTCTTTGTGCAGCTATTTCTCCCTTGTTGGTGTAGGTCTAACTCCTCTGTAACTCTCAAAGAGAACAACAAAAGGAGGATATTCTCATAAGAATTGTATATGAGAAGCCACAGACTCGGATGCACATATTTATGACTATAATTCAAGGCTAACGCCTGAATCTGACTGTAATCCCTAGCAGCAAAAATTGTTGATGCATTTTCAAATGTAAATCAATAAGTTATTTTCAACATATTTCTTGTGTGATGTGAATTTGATGTGAGTATTTGTATTCCTATGTGAGAGGTTTCTAAGTGTTTGTGTTAAGCTACATGGATGGATAATCCTTAATTGGATCTTTCATCCATGACTGCAACAATAATTAATTTGGGAGGAAGCTAATAGTGATTGACTGTTTGGTCCCTATAATTCCTCTTTTGTTGTCTTTCTGGAAGAAAATTTCAGATTTCAGAGCAATTCAAGGGCAGATTCAATGTGATTTGGGTGAAATATTAGTTAGGCATTTGTTATGCTATATTTGTGGCTAGGGAAGGCTTAGTAGATCAAGTAGAAAGAAGAAGATGCAGCATTTTTGTATACTATGGATATTTGTTAAAATTTAAAATAAAAAGGCTGAAGCCATGTGTTTTATTTATGTAACCGTGATATTTAAGAATATTTAATAAGCTTGAACTTCAAAGTACCTCAATAAGAGTTACATGGATGTAATCTTTAACATGAGAGTATCTCTCATGCACATCTTTTTTAATGAAATCACTTAGTTCGCCACTAAACTCCACACCTGTGGGTCCTCCTCCTACAACAACACAGTGTAGAAGTCGCTTTTTCTCATCCTCTGTAATTCCTGTATTTCCATCAAAAAGCAGACATCAACTTGAGAAAAATTAAGCCAAACATTAACAACTTCCCAGTATCAGCAAAAACTGAGTTATAATGACTACAATTTGAAGGTAATTAGAACCATTTTCCAAATCTCATCAAGTGGTAGCAAAAGATTTTACATGAGAGACAAAAAGAATGCACACACATTTCTATATGCTTTTATATATGAACAGAACATGAATTCTCATCAAATGCACGAAGTGCATTATAATAGTCCTTCAATAATTTTATATTTGTAGCAACTAAGTTTCTTCAAGAGATGAATAGCGCGTACCTAATTCTATTGATTACATAAAGTTATAATGTCAATTCTACAATTACAATATGTTACAAGTCACAAATGCATTATAATTATTGTTCAATTCAGTAGCGTCAAAGGAGACTTTAGAGCAACAAATTATAAAATCCATCCGAGTTCATATAAAGATGAGGTTGAGAGGGAAAACAAAAGAAAAAATATTTAAAGCATGAATATTTGTGTTGATTGTACATAGGTATAAATTCAATTCTACAATTCTAATATGTAACAAGTCACAAATGCATTATAGTGGTCATTTAATACAGTGGTATTGAAGGAGACTTTCAAGCAAAAAATTATTAAACTCCATCCCAGTTCATATAAAGATGATGTTATGAATGAGACAGGAGAAAACACTGTTACCATTCTTGACAAATTTGACCAGTGATACATTCCAAATTATGCATGCTCAAAAAATAAGTATGATATTGTACAAGCATTTCAGATATTTCAGGGCATCTACATTTAATAGCTTCATGAATGTGATATTGACAATTTAACATTAAAGATATATCTAACACTCAAGTGAGCAAAGTTTGATCGCTCCATTAGCAAGCTGTCTCTAACCTCCTGAAATGAAGAGAAATTTTGCAGAAAGATTTTGGCATCAACATACCTTTAGACTGGCAAAGCAAGAGAGCATGTAAAATTCAATTACAAGAAGCCCATGCATGCAAAACCAGGTTCACACTATCTAAACATATACACATTTATCCAGAAATATCCACAGCCTCTGGCACTGATGGAAATTTGATTTGCATAAATAAGAATATGAACTTGAGTGATTAAGAACAAAATTAGAATAAACTGTGATTTTAAGATTATTGTGCAAAGAATGTATGGTGTAAACTTTTGAAATAACCAATAGCTTCAGATGGATAATGTGAGACAGATAACACATAAATCGATGGAATGCACATATGTTATTCAGAATGGAAGACAGAGATCAAATAAATTGTTTAGAAAGCATTTATTGCATTTATAAGCATAGGAAAAGATAAATAATTGACTTCCAGTTGTTTTGAACTCAAAATGTAACTGAAAGAAATGGTTTACACACTTACAACACATTTCTTGCATTCAACATAAGATTAATAAATAATACTTTACCAGGCCCGACCTCTAGTATCAGGTGAACACGTGTGGGTGTGTGGGTGTGAGGGTGTGTGTGTGTTATATGTTTCTTTGCTTCACTAACATATGTACACATTTATGTGTGGGTTTCTTTGTACCTACCAGCAAGCATGGAATTTATGCCACAAGATTTTTTTAAAGTTATTCCAATAATATATTTCTTGGAAAGATTTGGATAACTTACCAGGAATGTCAGACAATATCAAATTTGATAGAAGCTTTCGACGGATTTGCTGAGCATGATGCACTTCACGAAGAAAAATTGCATGTTCTTTAACTCCATGGATTCCAAAAGTTAAAGCCTCAGCTCCTGAAGCAATTATTAGCTTATCGTAGGCAACCTTAAACTGCCTCTTACGATTAGTTTGGGATCCATTTTCTCCAACAGTCTCACAACATATCTGAATCCAGCAATAAAAGGATTATCTAATTACAATCAAATGTTTATAGATTCAAACAAAATTAGAATGCTCCCAGATGACAGGCATACCAACATTGCTTTAAACATTGTAGCATGTAGATCATAGTCAGTCCCATTGCAGAATCAGAAATTATAACCAAGACGCCATGACTTATAAATCATACCAAAACTCTCCAAGTTTTATTTACAGAATCCAATAAAGGATGATAGGTGGCCAACAGAAGAAAGTTGTTGAAAATTTGGGAAAAAAAATTTCCTTGATAAGATTGCCTTAAACTACTAAAAATAAAGGATAATGTGCCTACAAATTGAAACATTTCATAGACTAGGGAGTAGTTACAAATGATAAACAGCTCATTTCCATGATAGACTGAAATAATCTAGAAAACATTGTCAAGAACTTCAAAAAAGGAAAAGTTAATCTTGAAATGCATATAAGACTGACGCACTCTTTACAGAACACATTTTGTTAAAACCATGTATGAAAACTATTCAAAAATAATAAACCGTGTTGTGACAGGACTTAAATTCATTCACCTATAAACTGTCAAGTAAATTAAATTTTGATTTTGTTTTCGAGTGACTGTTCACAATGAGCTGTGAGTGTCTTGAGAATCAACCGCATAGATTTGATATTGTATCTCTACATGAACTATTATCAGGGATCATTTTGAATCCAATGCTAGTGATGATGAATTCCTATGAATAGCTTTCTTTGGAATAGCTATGATACACATTATCCAATTGGTGGATTTTAGTGATGCATATCACCATTAGATCTATCTGTGGATGGGCAGTAGAAGGGAATTTGTCTTTCACGAAATTATGTTTAGAGCTATGACAATATTACTACTCATTTTTTTAGGTAATTGCTATCAAGTTATGGCAATATTATGGTCTGCTAGTGAGAGAATAACAAAATAGCATTTACTGACAGGAAGCGAAGAAGTTGCAGTGTAGAAGAAATAAAATAAAATATGAATCTATGTCATAATAGAATTTACTGACAGGAAACGAAGAAGTTGCAGTGCAGAAGAAATCAAATAAAATATGAAGCTTAACACTTGATCCAGGTGTGCACGAACAAAAACATATGAACTCATGGTGTATATAGTTTGGGAAAGCATTTAGTGAATCCAAGTTTTTCTCTCAATTCATTTTTTAGGTCAAACACTTTAACGGGGGTACAAAGAATGGGACAAACATCAATCTATACACAATAAAGACTTATAGTCAACTATTGGATAAAACTAGACTTACCTTTTGCTGGAGGCTGAAATTCATATTGGAAAACTATTTTTGATGACACTAGCAGTTGGGTGATTGGTTCCAAAGACCCTGATTTTGAGGCTGGTACATGGAAAAATTTGAGTAATATTTTCCACAATACCCTATAATTAGTTGTGAATTACATTATAGCTCTTGGGGGAATTTATGATGTACCTTAATGTCTAATGGGTCGATTAATTGGAGGAAGAAAACAATTTTCCATGAGCACCTTGTTTCTTAAATCAGTTGATGCTTCTTTCCATGTTAATAGTCAATTGAGTTGGTCATAAAGGTGCAGAACACTGTGGGAATAATTATCACTAATACTCCTATCTATGTAGCCAATGAAAAGCTTCCTACCATCCTTCCATAGGAACGTATTCAGGCCCCCTAGAAGCATTGGGGCATCTACTAGCAATCCAAGAACTCAGAAACAAAGACAAAACATTCCCAAGACATCCTTGGAATTTCTTTTGTTTATGGCAAGCCATCCCTTTGATGATTTACCTCTCAGGGACCCATCTTGGGGATGTTTCCCATTTTTCTGATTTTTGGATTGAGGGACATACTAGATAGTTAGGGGCATCCCTCAAGCATGCTAGGGATAAGATAACATCCCCCATAGCCAACAACTTGAAAACACAAAAATGAACATTAAAAAATAACGCAGCAATATTTCATGGCTCAAATACAATTGTTATATTTTCTGATTTTCATCTTGTCATATGAGACTTACTCTTGCTGCAACTATTTTTGTGATAATATAGAAATGAAATATTTAAAATTGCATATTTAAATTTTTCAAACTCGACTTCAATTTCACTATTCAATTTCCATATGTATTTTATGTTTGTAAACAACACAACTTTTCAGATGTTTAATGTGTTTAATTACATAAATGAAAAGCTAAAATATTTGTATATTTCCAGATTTTTATTGATTACATCTCTCTCTCTCTCTCTCTCTCTCTCTCTCTCTAATTGATTATATTTCCAGATTTTTATTGATTACTTTTTAGAGAGAGAGAGAGAGAGAGAGAGTGAGAGAGAGTGAGAAATTGCCATCCCAAAAATCTAGAAAAATGAATAGGTCATACCACAAACACATCTCCAAGTCCACACATAGATCTTTAGGAGATTTGGGAAAAAATCAAATGAGTAAATTTAGTTGGCGATGGATATGTACCAATCATCAATCCTCACATTGATGACAATATTCACCAATAAAAAATTGTGTCCAATATGTTGCAACCTACTTTGCCACATGCATTTATATCCATGCTATAAATTCATGAAAAAGGAGTAAATTTTGTTGAAAATTGAGGTGTTTATGTAGCTTAATACTTTGTAAAACTTTATGATTGTTGATCTAAATATGTATTCTTTGTTACAGATTCTTTGTGGGTGATTATCTAATTAATTCATTTTATTATTTGTAGAATGAAGACAGAAGGTTGTAGAAGAATTAGACAGGATATTAGAAGATACACAGCATATACCGTGGAGAAACCCTTTCAGGAAAAAACTCCACCAAGAATCAATGTATTATTTAATCTCTAAAGTAGATTACAATAATTCCAATCCTTCCTTGATATGCTTCTTCTTCCTTCAACAAATCTTCTTCACAACTTGCAATAAAACTGATACAAACTCTCTTCAACTTGCTTGAGATAAATAGGCAATAATGAACCTTGTAAACTCCAAAAGAGTTACAATTACAAAGCTCAAAGCTTATCACCAAAAACCTATGCCTATCTCTTGCAAGTAGAGTTCTACCATAAAAACCAATGTCAAATCATCTCCTTCATCCATTTGGGCGTCCCAAACTGAAGTCATAATGTTACATCCCGATATTATAGCTACTATTGTATAGGGCAATTGATTGTATTGTTTGAATCTTGATGATGAATAAAACATGGTTGATCTTGTTAATAAATGAATGAGTTATGTTTAAATGATGGTTTCATTTGATTGTTACTTCTAAATGATTTTGTCTTGATTAAATATTGCAAACAATTATGGAATAATGTTATTCTAACTTGTGAGATGTTTTTACCTTGTTATGAGCATATGACTGCCGATGTCATGTCATGATGTGCAGGTATGAAGACTGTACCTCCAGGCAGAGGAGAGACATCATTCGGGGAGGAACTTGGTCGGATAAACAGTAATGATTACCAAATTGAGCATACACACACATACTATAGAATGAGTAAGCCAAGTTTGTTTGTCGAGGTAACGGTAAGTCATCCATAGGCTTGTGTATTGACATAAGGATTTTGTATTCACTTCTTTATGTTTAGGAGATGTGATTGTTTAAATGTCAGACTTGCTATACCATGACCCAAGTATGAATGGTGTGAATGTTGTGTTAATGATTGAATGTGAACGCATGCACATCTATATATTGTGAACATGTATTTATATGTACAGACATATCAATACATGTGTATGTTAAGCAGACGGATATGCTCGTACACATGTGTTGACATGTATGTATGCATACATACGTAAACACAGGTATATATATATGTACACATTCCG
>VDFB02026320.1:118672973-118711766 GCA_007258455.2 Sequoia sempervirens | reverse complement strand
TCTATTTTATTTGCTATTTTTCAAGACAAATGTGATATATATATATATATATAACAAAAGAATAGGAATCAATAATTTAAATTTGGAGCATGCATTAAAAAATGATTCAATATAGAAAATACATAATCTTAACATAAAAATCAGATATATAAAAATATAAACTAATAATAAACAAGTATATGTGAATAAATACAAATAAAATTAAGATAAAATCTAATATATAAAATAATAAAAAATAAAAATAAATATTAAGAAAAACTTAAAAGATAAAAAAAGGTGTGAATTATCATTATATAACTGTGTTAAGACATTCCATCAAAATTGGGCCCAAAATCAAATGAGGATTGTCTTGGGTATGCAAATTTCACCATTACAATGCCTCCATTTGTGAGGAAGAATGCAACGTTAATAGATAAAAGAAAATCCATGGATGGTTGCAGCCAAAATAATGCAAAATGATTACTCTGAAAAATAAATATTAGCGTTTGGTCTGTTTTGGTCTTAATAACATGAAGTTTCCACAGTCCATGATCCATGATCTCTCTTCCCTTTCCTAACTCCTCTCCTTTTTATCTATCCAAGTCTGCTTCTATTTTTTCACTCTCTTATTCTCTATGCTCAGCATCCTGATGATGGATCATGGAGTATGATCTGAAACGTTGATGCAAAAGCACACACAGTTGCAATCCAAAAATCTACACTCATTGTTTTGGTCTTAATAATTAAGCTACAATCCCATAAATGTGGTTGAAACTTCAAGACCTGTTGTTTTGGAGAAATACAAATACAGACAAACACAGACATCATTGTGCTAATATCTTAAGCTAAAATTAAAGCTTCGCAGTCAAGGAATCTGACAATCGATATCCATCAAGAGTCTTCAGGGCAATGTTTATCCAGCAGATTGGATACTGATTTGACAATAATAATAATTAATTAAAATAAGTCCAACGAAACTAATTTGATGCTTCACTAATTTAATTGAATAATGTTCTTGTAATTGTCGCTTATCTTTTGTCATATTCAGAAAAAAGATTCAATGTTTTCTACCATTGCTTATGTTGGATATGTCACGAGAAACACAGAGAAAATAATTCATGGCAAACTAGTTTTATATACCAACCGAGGCAAGTAACTAATGTGCTTTCGTGGGGAATATGATAGTCCAATACCAAGCTATAAAATCTTTTGTCTGGTTTTCAGTTTCTAAAGATGAATCATAGAGGGTGATTTCAAATATGGGCTGAGAAAAATTCAGTCAAATTCAGAAGTGTTCAAAAAATACATTATGAACTGGATTTCTTTAATATGAAATCTCTGTTTGTGAATTTGGAGTAGTGCTTGAGAAATGGAAGAACAGATGAGAGCCAAAGAGGTCTCTGTGCAGCAGCAACCTGCTCAATGTCTTCCTCTTAAGGATAGGCACAATGTTACTCTCCTTAACCACTTCAATTGCTTTGCTGGATCACAAACAAGAAGCAATGCCCAGGATGATGATGATATTGAAGTTGAAAGATCCTGTGAGAAGAAAACAAGAGGAGGATGGAGAACCATGCCCTACATAATAGGTGAAGCTCTGTTTCTCTTTTTCTCTTAACTGGAATCTAATGCCCATTCAAGATGTATGGATGTCTATTCCTTAATCCACACACCAGCTTGCAGTAGACCTTTATATTATGATATGAATTTGTTTTAAACCAATCATACCCCTTAAGATATTAATACCCAAGCTTAGTTAAATAACATCAATGGCACAAAAATATCAGAGAAGCAATAGCTCTTAGATAGCCCCAAGCATCAATGGCAAAAAAAAAATCAGAGAAGTAATAGCCCTCAAGATTTATCAGATATTATTTTAACTTCGATTGTTGAGTTCAAAACAGATTGTTTACCAGTTAACTACATACTCCAAAGCCTTTTGAATCTGATTTCAACATTCTTCCATCCTTTAGCTTTTTGATTAATGGTAGGAGAGCACACTCTGGAGTTGGTGCTGAACTAGGAATGCCTTCAGCAAGTAATGATTCCTTTGCCACAAGACAAGTCTTCTCAACAACAGATATTTCTGCAAATAATGTCTCTTCTACCGTAGGAGATATCACATCATGTAGTGTCCTCTTAGGGGTCACAAGCACCCTGCCAACCAAAAAAGTGTTATCTTCACAATACAGTAATCTTTTGAATTTAAATTGTGTAATTTTTCTATCTCATATACATGAACCATCATCAGAATGAATTTTAACCAAAAAGGAGTAATTTCTTTGCCTTGCTCAAGACCCCCTGCTGTAGAGACATTCCTGTCCTGAGATGGCTGAAACCCTACGCCTACCCCAGCAGCTGCATCCCTTTAAGAACGGGGAGCCATGATAACAGAGGGAGAACAGAGGACCAGCCGCTGACTGAGCAAAGTGTCGCTGAAAACAATAGGCTGCGCTTGCAGAGGCGTCACGAGCAAGCAACGGAAACCAAAAAACTAACAGAAGCCTTCGAACCTTTGTCCGCTCTTAGCATAAGAAAGGCAAAACACTCATCTTTATCATAATGACGAGTCACTGCTACACAGAGAAACAAGGGAGCGGGAGAACTCAGTTGAGCCAAGAAGCTACCTGGCTTACAGCGAAACCCTAAACCGCCCGCAAGACAAAAGACTCTGTTTATTTTTATGGAGGCTCCAGCTGCAAATATCCATGGAAGTATTTGAACAGACTTTGATGTATAGATGTTAGATTCTATTGCAAGAAAAACTTTTGCGTAGTACTTTTAACCTGGTTTTATTATGAAACATTGTTTTCAGGAAATGAGAGCTGCGAGAGGGTAGCTGTGGCGGCTTCGCAGTCTAACATGATTGTCTACTTAACAACGCAATACAATATGCAGAAAGTTGCGGCGATAAATGTAATAAATATCTGGTCTGGGACAACAAGCCTTGCATCTTTGCCCGGAGCTTTTGTGGCAGATTCCTATCTTGGCAAATTTCGGACCATAGTCATCGGTTGCCTTTCATATTTAGTGGTAATTACTTCAAATTTCTAGTTAGAAGAACATTCTGATTTCTATTTTTGTTAAAATAAAATGGTCTGCTGAAAGGGTCTTGGATTCAAGTTTGTGACCAGGCCTTTTGGACATCTTAACAAGAAAGCTTGACAGTATTAAACTGATCCTGTAGAACTCGAGGTTTACAAGTGACAGTGCAATCATTTTACTTACTAAAGTATACTCAAATATTTTCAGTAGTTGGATTAAAGTTGAACTCACAACTCACCTGTTATTTAAGCTCTTTTGTAGAACCTGTAAAAGTGATTAGAGAAGGGAATCAAAAGTAAATTAGTGATATGTTGTTGGATTGGTTATGACAAATTTTCAATTAGTGATCATTTATTGTTGTTTGATTAATGTGCAGGGATTGTCTCTTCTGACTCTCACAGCACTTATCCCTCGACTCCGACCATCTCATTGCAGTGCCCCCTAGAAAAAAATGAGAAAATGTAAGAGGGCTCCCAGAGGACAATGGGCTCTACTTATGCTGGTTTACTTATTCAAATGTATTGGGTCTGCAGGGATAAGACCATGTTCCATGGCATTCGGAGCGGATCAGTTCCAACAGGAAGTAGAAGGGGATGGATCCAAACAGAAGAAAAGAATAGAGAGTTTCTTTAATTGGTATTACTTTGCAATTAGTGTGTCTCTCCTTCTGGCCCTCACTGTGATTGTTTATATTCAAAGCAATGTGAGCTGGAGTTTGGGGTTTGGCATCTGTACGCTGCTTATGCTCATATCAACACTTGTCTTTGTTGTTGGAGCTCCCCTTTTCCGCCATGACAGTCCACAAGGCAGTCCATTCACTGGATTTGCACAGGTCATAGTGGCATCTATCAGGAAGTGGAATTTGTCTCTACCTTCTGATGCTGCAAAGTTTTATCATGGCCAAGGCTGCTCCAAGCCTCCTCTCACAGACAGATTCAGGTAAGTTTAGTCTTAGATTTTCACCCTTTCTCAAAAGAGTTTATAATACATTTATCTGGATACCGTTCTGTTCTAATTTTGATAAATTTAGAATTGAAAGTTTGTTTTATTTTTAAGATTTCTTCAATTTATTCTTGTTGGCTGTAGGCTGGCTTTCCACACTAGGTGAAGTTTTTTCTGTTCAATTTTGTTTGTTGAAAATGGAGCTAATTATGTAGCTTAATACTTTGTAAAACTATTATACTGTAGATCTAATTAAGTGTTATTTGTTACAATTTCTTTGTGGATGATTATCTGTTTAATTCATTTTACCATTTGTAGAAGTAGACAGAAGATTGTAGAAGAACAAGACCAGAAGATAGAAGCAACACAACATATACCATGGAGAAACCCTTTCAAGAAAAAACTCCACACAAGAATCAATAGTGCTTGTATTATTCAATCTTAGAACAAGATTACAATAATTCTTTATCAGTCCTTGCTTGAGATGCTTCTTTTGCCTTCAACAATTCTTCTTCACAACCTGCAATAAACTCTGATAAAACTCTCTTCAACTTGCTGCAATAAATAGACAATAATGAGCCTTGTAAACTCCAAATACAATTATAAAGCACAAAGTTTATCTCACAAAACCTACGCCTATTCTTTGCAAGTAGAGTTCTTCCGTGTAAAACAATGTTGAAAACCAAGTCCTTCATCAATTTGGGCATCCCAAATTGAAGTCATAATTCAATGTTGATTACAAAGATATCTTGTAAGCTTCTCCTCAAAGTTGGCGCCCAAAAATGAACCCACTTAACTCAACCTTATAAAATATTTTATCGTGCATAAGTGTTAACTCCAAGATGCCAACTTGGGCTCCCAAGGTGGGTCCAAGTCAATCTCTGTTAATTGAAACATATCTCTCCACCATTCATGCAAATATCATGTATGATTGATCATCCCCTCTTAACTGAATGTATCACGTGTTATCTGTCATGCAACTCAATTCATTAGTCATGCATTCCAAGTCAACTAAAGTCAACTAGCATTCAACTGAAACTAACTACATACAACTGAAGATAACTGAACCATAATTGAACTGAACTCCATGCATGTAAACATCAATCCCTAACTTATAGGATATTTACATGCATTACAAAAGTGTTATCTTTTTCTCCAAACAGTTAACTTAACTCAAGGTGAGTTCCACCTTCCATGTGGGTGCCCCATGTGCTCCTATTTTGTAGGAGCTCTTCTTGAGCCTCCCCACATATTCCTATCATTTAGAATTAATTACAAATGTCAATTTACATGTTCATTTCATTTGAATTTAATCTCTTTCTAATCCTAGTGTGGGGAACACTTTCCAAGGACTTAGGAGATACATGAAATAATGTTTAGGATTGCAATTAAATGGCATCCTATTCCCAACATTGTTATGGTTTTTATGTGCAGTAGTCTAACTCAACCTCAAAGTTTTCTTTTCAATGAGAAGAATTATGACTTTTGGAGCATCAATATGAAGATTTTCTTTTGCTCTCAGATATGTGGGATTTCATTTAAGCAGGGTTTCCTAAACCAATTGACCAAGCAACATACAATGTATTGGCACAAGTAGAGAAATATTTGTTGAGAGAGTGTAAAAAAGAAGAATGCAAAAGCCATGTTCTTCATTCAACATAAAATGGGTGAATTCATCTTCTCCAGAGTTGCAATAGCAACTAGATCTAAGCAAACATGGAAGAGCTTACAAATAACATACCAAGGTACAAAACAAGGCTAAAATAGCTAAATTGTAAATGCTTAGGAGATATTTTAAAAATTTGCATATAATTCATATTTTATAGATGTATTTTCAACCCATTCAATAAGCCTAGTAAATCAAATCAGGTATCATAGTGAAACATTAGAGAATCAAAGGTTTGTAGAAAAACTTTTAGAAGTCTACCTCCTAAATTTGATTCCATTGTAGTGTCAATAAAAGAGTCAAAAGATTTGACAAAGTTGTTGATGATGAGTTGTTAGGATCTCTATAAATCCATGAGCAAAGACTGAATAAAATAGTCAATTATACCCTTGAACATGCTTTCAAATCACAAGCTTCAATCAACAATAGTAGAGGAAGAGGTAGATCAAATTTCAATACAAGCAAAGGAAGGGATTTGCCAAGAGGAGGAAGAACAACCACATTTCATGGTGGCATAAGACCAACTGCAAACAGAAATTTCTATACTACCAGTGGAAGAGGCAGAGGTAGCAACAAAAATCACTTTCATGGTTAAAATATGATAAATCCCAATTTCAATGTCAAAATTGCAAAAAAAAAAATAGACATTATGCAAATGAGTGTAGGAAGAAGCAATTTGATAAGAACAAGCAAAATACAAACTTTCCTATAGAAAATTGAACTGAAAATGGAAATAATGGTTCTATGTTTAGAACATGCAATATTGTTCAACATGAATAATGGATGTAGTAATCACATAACTAGATGTAGAGACATGTTTGCAACATAGATGAATCTATAAAGTTAGAAGTAAAATTGGGAAATTATATGAAGTGTCTATTATGGGTAAAGAAACAATAAACATTAAAACCAAACATGGTGAAAAAAAACACATCTTAGATGTGTATTATATTCTTGGACTTAAACACAATTTAATAAGTATTAGTAAACTTGAAGAGAAGGCATATAATGTTTGTTTTGAACATGGAGCATGTATGATTATGTACAAAAGTCTAAGTAATAAACTCATCGCAAACACCTAAAATGCATTCTTCCATTTTCACTCACATCACACTAGATATCTGGTAGATCTACTTCCAACATTAATTAAATAAATATTATTTATTTAAATAATTTATTTGACCATTCTTCTAACATTAATTAAATAAATCTTGATTATTTAATTAACAAATTTAACCATTCCTTCAAGATTATTTAAATAACTTATCTTTATTTATTTAATTAATTTAACCAATTAAGCATTTCTTCTAAAGTTCCAATATTAAGTGAATAAATCACATTAATTTAATTAAATCAATTATTCTACCAACATTCTCCCATAAATTGAATCAATAAATAATATTTATTTAATTCCTCAAAAATCTCTCTTATCGTTAGCTAAATAAACAAATTAGGTTTAGTCAATTAATTAACCATTTGCACATTTCTTCACCACTTCATTTGAAATAAATAAATTCAATCTTGCATATGACTCCAAATGAACAAAGCTCTAAGTGCAAAAGGCTCCAAAATGAGCCCCTTTCAATTCTCACCTTTTATCAAAATTGAGAAAATCTCCACTCTCCATCTCTTTCCAATATTTACCCTAGTCACATGTGCACCAATTACAAGGTGCGACTTGTAAGTTGAACTTATTGTCTATTGCAAATGGATCAACCCTATCCCTCCAATAAATAAGATCAAATACTATCCATCCATCATCTTCTTCCAAAATTTATAAGTGAACCATTTTACAAGCTATTTCAACAATACGAATTGGATGCAAGACAATGTTATGCTACTTGAATGTACAACCACATTACCTCTCAACCATAATCAACCATAATCAACCATTTGAGCACATCACAATGTTAAGAAGGTTTGTATTCCCTTTTTGTCATTTGTCTACTTACCTTAACTCAATTGATGATGTAACTAGGTATGAAATAAGAATATTGTTTAATGCATTGTTCTCCATTTTTTTGTTCTATATTTTTTTTATACACATTCTGACACACCTAGTCAAACCATATCCTAATCTAATTTTCTTTTTGTAATGTGCGTTTTGAGTGATTTTTGTAGATTTTCATGTGGATTTTCCATTTTTTGTAGTTTGGCACAAACACTCTATATAACAACAGATCCACTCTTTGTTTTGGTGCATATGCACTCTACCTCAATGAATCTTCATTCTGTCAAATCTAAAACCCTAAGAGCTATTATGTGGTGCAGGTGCTCTATGTAGTGGTATATTTGCATTGCCTTGTGGCACATGTGCACTCGTTGTGGCATATGCACACTAAAGGCTTGTTTGAATGCTATTAATGTAGTTTCCCTTATACTACACCTACACATTGAATGGTGTATGCATAATCATATGTGGTGTATATTCTCTATATGGTTTTGCACTATATTTTAAGGATTTCTACACTAACTTTTGGTATTTTTCAGTCTTATTTAGTGTTTTTAACCATGTTTTAGTGCATTTTCTCTCTAATTTTTTTATCTTTTAATTATTGGCATATATTCTCTGTATGGTTTTGCACTATATTTTTAGCATTTCTACTCTAAATTTTGGCATCTTTACGTCTTATTTAGTGTTTCTACACCATGTTTTAGTGCATTTGCTCTCTATTTTTTTATCTTTTAAATATTTAGTGTAGGTTCTCTATATAATAGTGTAGACACTCTCTATGGTCTATGCACACTATGTAATAGTACATATGCCCTCAATTAGTCATTTTCTCATTTTTTAAACTTTTCTTGTTAATCCTAATTATTGCAAGGGTTTGCTTGAAATTTTTATGTCATTTATTAACCCTTTTTTGTAAGTTTTCTTGTTTAAAGACCAATCATAACCTAAAACTACTAACATGTGGGTTCTAGGTTCTTTTGACTAAGAAACAACTTTAGACATGTTTTTTGTGCTTTCATTTGCTTTATTTTAAGTGAATTAACTTGATTATTTGTCTTGTGTGTCCAAGGGTGTGTATGCTAGATTTCCTTGCATTGCAAAGTGACCTTCGGAATCAAATGCATCTCTTATGTACATTTGTCTCCACATCTCACATTTTTTACTTCTAAGGTCAAAAAACATGTTTTCCATATTTTTGTGATTTAAGGGTGTGTATGCTCTTCCCTCACACTACAAGGTTATCTTAAGAATCAAAAGCATTAATTTAATCATTTTTTTATTTTCTTGAAAAGGATAATTCTATATATGATTTTTCATTGTGCCACAAGGTGATCTAGAAAATAAAAAATAGTTAGTCATTTTGTTTTAGTTTCTTTTTAGTAGGTTTGGCTTGGATTTCATCACTAAGTGGTGACTCAAACCCACATGATTTAGTGGGGTATAGAAATTAGTGAGAGAATCAAAAGACTCTCCATTTGAGCTACATTGGTTGTTTGGGCTAAGCTTGTAAAGTGAATGAGGAGAGTGGGTTACCCTCTCACACCAAACCATTAGACACACACCCCATTTCACACAATTGGGCATCATGTACCTTCGCATGTATCAAAGGACCAATTTATAACTCTTTGGGGAAAATACATAGTTGTAGATCTGTAGTTTGATTTTGAACTTGTCCCTACATATAGTATTCTATTTTATAACTTTTCCTATTGGATGACAGTTTACTTTAGTCTTTCTAAATATCTAGAAAATTGGTGGTATTGGAAATACCTTCAGGGCTATTAATTCATCATAGAGATTCAATTTCTTTTGAATCAACCCCTAAAATTCAAACAATGATAAAAATAACAAGAAAATCCCTCAATATGCAAATTTGTTACTTCTTTATTAGGCCAAAACTATCACTATTAATTGCTCTAATGGTCTAGGATGGTAGAGAAATTATATGTGTGCTTGATTTTTGGATGATAAGAATGAATGTATTGAATGTCTTTAAATACTAGCATTTATAGTCAAATTACCTAATCAACTTAAGACGAGAGGGTCAACGAGATAAGTTGTCCAAATTTGACTTGAAATTGAAAATGAAAGGGGGCAAGTTCACAACTATGGGTCATTCCTACAATCATAGACTTATCCCAAAGTGGATTAACCGTCAAATAAAGGTGGTTAACAAATAAATGATGTTAGGTGCTTAGGTGAATGTAATAAGTGGACATAAATAGAAAATGTACAAGAAAATTTATGTAAATGAACAAAATTATATTGAATATTAAAAGAAATATATGCATATAGATGGATAAAAATATAAAGAAACAAACCCAAGTTTATATAAGATCAAATCATTTATCACTTAACATTTCCTCAAAATAAATATAAAACTAAATAAGAAAGAACACAAATATATACAATAACCATTAATTTTTTTAAAAAAATCTTAATTATTATTCTATAAATTATTCATTATATTTTAAAGAAATGAAATATCTTAATAACTATTAATCTATTTATTTACTAACTATTTTATATTTTGTTACTTCTAAAAAAATAAAAACTTTTATTGATTATATTTTTAATAATAAAAAATGTGAATAATCAACTTTACAACAAACATTTTATTTTTTATTTTCAAAATATATTAATAAATCTATATAGTAATGCCTCTTCCACCAATGAAAGAAAAAAAAAAAAAAATCCTATTCTACTTCACAACAAACATTTTATTTTTTATCACCAAAATTATATTAATAAATATATATATTAATGCTTTTGTGAATGAAAAAAAGGGAAAAAAAACCAAAATTTTTTTTTTCACAAGCTTTCCATTTTTTATTTTCAAAATTATAATAATAAATCTATATAGTAATTGTCTACTTTGCTAATGAAAGGGAAAAAAAATTATGACTGAACTTCACGACAATTTTTTTTTTTTCAAAATTATATTAATAATAAATATATATACTAATGCCTCTTCTTGAATGAAAAAAAAAATTCCCAAGTTCTATTTTTTATTTTCAAAATTATATTAATAAATCTATATACTAATGCAAATGAAAGGAAAAAATTCCCGCAACTTTATTATAAATCTTTTATATACTCTTTAATGTTATATTTGCTTTATCCGGTGATATTGGAAATTTGGAAGCGTCTGCAAAAAAAAAATTACAAATATTTGCTTTTGAACGCCAGGTTTCTGGACAAAGCGGCCATAATAACAGAGAAAGACATCCTAAGCGACGGATCAGTAGGCAGCCGATGGAGACTCTCTTCGACGTCTCAAATCGAGGAGCTAAAATCCATAATCGCAACTCTGCCTATCTTCTCCTGCGGAATCGCGAGCCAAATGACAATCTTTCAGCTCCACGCATTTTCAGTACTGCAGGCCCTCTCCATGAACAGAAAGCTCGGATCCGGCAGCTTCCAGGTTCCGGCAGCCTCCTTTTCTGTCTTCTCTCAGCTAGTCCTCATTGCTTGGCTCCCGCTGTACGACAGGCTCATCGTTCCAACCGTCCGCCGGATGACAAAACAGGGCCGCGGAATTACAGTATTCCAGAGAATGGGCATCGGCTACGCCATTTCCGCAGTCTCAATGCTCGTTGCGGGTTTCATCGAAATAAAGAGGCGAAACGCTGCACTAAGGCACGGCCTGGCGGACGACCCTTCGGCCGTGGTTCCCATTTCCGCCTTCTGGCTCGTCCCACAGTTCTGCATCACGGGTCTGGCAGAGGCCTTTCACACGGTGGGTCATCTAGAGTTTTTCTATAACCAGTTTCCTCCCACCATGCGCAGCACGGCCATTGCGCTCTCTTCGTGCACGTCTGCGGTGGGGCATTACTTGAGCACAATCCTTGTCAATGTCGTTCATAGTAAAACGGGCCGCAATGGGAAACCGGATTGGCTCGATGATAATCTCAACCTTGGTCGGCTTAATTATTTTTACTGGCTTTTGTCCGCCATCGAAGCCGTCAATTTGGTTTACTTCATCGTCTGTGCTTCTCTTTACAAGTACACAGAATTCCCTGTCCAAGATCCAGCTTCTGAATCCGGCGCCCAGGAAATGGAATTGAAGAACGCACAGGAAAATGAACCCGACTATAAAACTGCGTCTTAATTGGGCTTTTATGAGTTTCAGTAAATCAAAGAATTTTATAATAATTTAATAAATCAAAAGAGTAAGATTTTGCTATAAGATACTAAAATAGTCATTTGAAAGTTAATTTATTACATAACACATAAATTTTGGTTTTGTACAAAGTCTTGGTTATTTTATCAAATTGAATCAGTTTTTAATAAAGTTGAGTTGAGGTTTTTACAATTAAATAAAATTAAATTTGTCCATTTACTTGATATTTAATCAAGTTGAGTTAGTGACACTAAAGATGCAAGAAAATGTTCCAAAGAATCATGTTCGGTTTTCCATTGACCAATTTTTCCTTATGAAGTCTTTCACAAAATCTTTTAAATAGAATTGTCAAAGTTGGTCATAAAACTTATTCCAAGAATCCAACCCCTCAATCTCAAAATAAACTCAATTATATCTTTGCAATTATCATTATATCACAACTCTACTAAAATAGCAAGCCCCAGTTGCCTTTTAGGCCGCTTTAGTTCTTGTCCATCAAAACCCTCACAATTTCTTACAAAACTTCCATTCCCTCTACTATCACAACATGCATTTTGAAGTAAAATTAAGCCCCAGTTGCCTTTTAGGCTGCTTTAGTTCTTGTCCACCTCACAATTTCTTACAAAACTTCCATTCCCTCTACTATCACAACATGCATTTTGAACTGAAATTTATTTCTAATAATGTGGATAAAACCTAAAAACTCATCACATGGAAATAATTGTAAGTTTTTGCATGTAATTTTATCTTACATTTCTTTAATGGTGACAATTTTTAATATGGAGGAAAAAATAATATTGGTTGCTTAACCACATGTACCCATGCTATAATACAAATTAGCTGTGAACAATGACATGAATACTATAAATTAGTTTTTTATTTTGTTAACCACATACCTATGGCATATTACAAATTAGTTGTAAATAATGACATAAATATTATAAAATTACTTATAAGTAATTAAAATGGAAAACATATCATTTATTTTTAAAAAATCATTAAAATGTCTATAAATAATCTAAATGATAAATACTAACACATCTATTATGATTTTAATACAATTAGAAGAATAAATATATATTTTATCATCAATAAAAAAATTATCATTGAAACATCAATCCATATTTTATCAATTTGTAGAAATCACTCTTCAATAACCATAACTTATTTTACTAAGAATTCTATAATTGAAACAACATAACAACCTCTAAATCTACCAATCTTAATTTATAAACATTTATCATGTATACATTTTCATAAAGAATACATCTACTTTTCTTCTCCCTTCACAACAAAAGTCCATAAAAAATACAAAGAATCTATTTTAAAAATAAAATTTTAAATGACATGTGCTTATTACCCTCAAAATGAAATTAAACCATGATGTTAAAAAGGAAAGCAACCGCAGGAAATTAACATTTATCCCTAATGGTGGGAAATGAACATTTATTCCTTTAGATATTTAGTGAGGAAACCTATTTTTACATGTTGATTTTTCTATAGAATTTATCTAAAAATTAAAGATCAATAAACACAACTATTTTTATCAACTAAATATAATTTATAAAATACTTGCAATTTGTTTGTGAATCGTCATGATTTATCTATTGATCAAAAATCACTAGTTTCCCACTGAGGTATCCTTGTCCTCAAAATTTGGTGTTTGGGTGCAACAGTTAGACTTTGAAGACTCCCCTGTAATCTATCTTTCTTGTGGTAAAGTCGGTCATTCCTCCACTACTTGTTTTAAGAATAAGAAACAACACTTTGTTTGGAAGAAAAAAAGATAATCAACAAGCTGCTAAGGAGGACTCATTTACGAAGTTGTCAGGAAGTTCTGAAAGCTGATCTTAAAGAGTTTCCCCCATCGGATTGTTCGTTGATGGACCCCTTGCCTATTGCTTTGAGGATGAGGAATGGTTATGCTAGCGATTGTATGCCTCCTCTCTTCCCAAAAAAAGTTAGTTTTAGGGAAAAGGATCCTTGTTTTGAGATAAAGCAAAGTTCATTGGAACAATTTTTTAAACCACCATGATTTCGGTGGGCTGATAGGTCTGTAATTCTTGATGTTCCTTCTGATGACTTTTGTTGTTTTTGTCGTTAGTTGTTGTCAACTGTGCTTTATGATCCATCCTTTTTTTGTAAAGGGTGCAAATTATCATTATATGACTGTATTAAGACATTCCATCAAAATTGAGCCCAAAACTAAATGGAAATTGTGTTGGGTATGCAAATTTCACCATTCCAATGTCTCTATTTGTAGGGAGGAATACAACATCATTAGATAAAAAAAAGATAATACTAAAAGAAAATCCATGAATGAGTGCAGCCAAAATAATGCAAAATGATTACTCTGTAAAAAAATATTACTGTCTGGTCTTGGTAATTACAATCCCATAAATGTGATTGAAACTTCAAGATCTCTTGTTTTGGAGAAATACAAAATACAGACATTATTGTGCTAATATCTTAAGCTAAAATTAAAGCTTCGCAGTCAAGGAATATGACAATTGAATGCTTTCTGACCTTCTATCAGACGGGCAGTCCATCAAGGAGTCTTCAGGGCAATGGCTATCCAGCAGATTGGATGCAGATTGACTATAATAATAATAATTAATTAAGATAAGTCCAACGAATTGTGTCTTCACTAATTTGATGCTTCACTAATTACAATCATTAGCTAAGCACCGTAGCACGCAGTAGCAGAGCATCTGTATTTTTGTAATTGTCGCTTATCTTTTGGCATATTCAATAAAAAGATTCGATGTTTTATACCATTGCTTATGATGGATATGTCATGAGAAACACAGAAAAAAAAATTCATAGCAAATTAGTTTTATATCCCAACCGAGGTCAGGGAAACAATGTGCTTTCGTGGGGATTGTGGCAGTCCAATACCAGCTATAAAATCTTTTTTCTGGTTTTCAGTTTCGAATGATGAATCATAAAGGGTGATTTCAAATATGGGTTGAGAAAAATTTATAGTCAAATTCAGAAGTGTTTAAAAAATACATTATGAACTGTCTCTATTTATGAATTTGGTGAATTTGGTGTGGAGCAGTGCTTGAGAAATGGAAGAGCAGATGAGAGCCAAAGAGGTCTCTGTGCAGCAGCGAGCTGCTCAATGTCTTCCTCTTAAGGATTGGTACAATGTTACTCTCTTTAAACACTTCAATTGCTTTGCTGTGTCACAAGCAAGAAACAATGCCCAGGAAGATGATGATGATGATATTGAAGTTAAAAGATCCTGTAAGAAGAAAACAAGAGGAGGATGGAGAACCATGCCTTACATAATAGGTGAAGCTCTGTTTCTCTTTTTCTCTTAACTGAAATCTAATGCCCATTCAAGATGTATGGATGTCTATTCCTTAATCCACACACCAGCTTGCAGTAGCACCTTTATATTATGTGATATGAATTTTGTAGGTTCAGCTGCATAGGTTGACTTAAATTTCATGAGAAGATCATCCATCACACTTAATATTTCTTTTTTCCGAAATACTTTTAATTACATATTTTTTCTTTGTAATTAAATCAATTTAACTTGATAGTCTATTTGTAAAACTTTAAATAAGTATGAACCACTCAATACAGAGCTGTCATTTAATGATTATGTTGATGATCAAGGTTCAAAATTTTATAAACGTAAATAAATTCTATTTTAACTATCATATTACATTTTTGTTAAAAATAATTAAAAAGTATAAATAATAAAGATATCAAAAGAATAATGTTGTAATTTCTGGATTGTAACTGTGTGTAATATTTTTTGCATCAACATTTCGAATCATACTCCATGGTCCATCATTCTCTATGCTCCTGATGATGGATCATGGAGTATGATCCAAACGTTGATGCAAAAAGGATTACACACAGTTACAATCCAGAAATTGCAGCATTATTTGATCATGGACTGTGGAAAACTCATACTATTAATATCAAAAGAAGTCATTTTGAATAAAAATTATATTCTTTATACAATAATTTCAAATCTCAAATCAAAGTTTAAAAGGAAGGAAAACTGAAATAATCTGATAATAGAAAGTTCAAATGAATGCCCTGTAAGCTATTAGATAATCCTAGACAATTAGTTAAATATAAATAGCAAAAAAACAATTCAAATAGTTCCAAAAAAAACTAAGTTTTAAGGACAGACAAATGAGAAACAGTAACAAGAAACAATCATATGGAGGAGGGTTTAAACCAACCACACCCCTAAGAATATTAATACCCAAGCTCAGTTAAATAACATAAATGGCCCAAAAAAAAAAGAAGAAGAGGAGGAAGGGCAATAGCCCTCAGGTAACCCCAAGCTTAGTTAATAGCATCAATGGCACAAAAAATCAGAGAGGTAATACCCCTCCAAGATTTATCAGATTTTATTTAAATTCGATTGTTGGGTTCATGACAGTAAACTATATTCTCTAAAACCTTTTGAATCTGATTTCAACATTCTTCCATCCGTTAGCTTTTTCACTAATGGTAGGAGAGCACACTCTAGAGTTGGTGCTGAACTAGCAATGCCTGCAGCAAGTAATGATTCCTTTCCCACAAGACAAGTCTTCTCAACAACAGGTATTTCTGCAAGTAATGTCAAAAAATCGAGTAATTTCTTTGCCTTGCCCAAGATCCGTTGCTGCAGAGACATTCCTGTCCTGAGATGGCTGAAACCCTACGCCTACCCCAGCAGCGTCATCCCTTTAGGAACGGGGAGCCATGATAGCAGAGGAAGAACAGAGGACCAGCTGCAGACTCTGCAAAGTGTCGCTGAAAACAATAGGCGACGCTTGCAGAGATATCAGGAGCAAGCAACAGAAACCAAAAAACTTAACAGAAGCCTTCGAACCTTTGTCCGCTCTTAGCATAAGAGAAACAAAACACTCAGCTTTACCATAATGACGAGCCACTGCTACACGGAGAAACAAGGGAGCGGGAGAACTCAGTTGAGCCAGGCGGCTGCCTGGCTTACAGCGAAACCCTAAACCAACTTTAAGACAAAGGACTTTTATATTTTTAGTCGACGCTGCGGCAGCAAATATCAATGGAAGTATCTTAATAACAAACTTTGATGTATAGATGTGTATAGATTCTATTGCAAGAAAACTTTTGCGTAGTATTTTTAACCTCGTTTTATGATGAAACATTGTTTCCAGGAAATGAGAGCTGCGAGAGGGTAGCTTTGGCGGCTTCGGGGTCTAACATGATCGTCTACTTAACAACGAAATACAATATGCAAAAAGTTGTAGCGATAAATGTACTGAATCTCTGGTCTGGGACAACAAGCCTTGCAACCTTGCCCGGAGCTTTTGTGGCAGATTCCTATCTTGGCAAATTTCGGACCATAGTCATCGGTTGCGTTTCGTATTTAGTGGTAATTACTTCAAACTTCTAGTTAGAAGAACATTCTGATTTCTATTTTTGTTAAAATGAAATGGTCTGCTGAAAGGGTTTTGGATTCAAGTTTGTGACCAGGCCGATTGGAATATCTTAACAAGAAAGCTTGACAGTGTTAAATTGATCCTGTAGAACTTGAGGTTTACAAGTGACAGTGAAATCATTTTACTTACTAAAGTATACTCAAATATTTTCCGACTGTGCATTAATTTTTTGTTGGATTTAAGTTGAACTCACAACTCACCTGTTATTTAAGCTCTTCTGTAGAACCTGTAATAGTGATTACAGAAGGTAATCAGAAATTGTAAATTAGTGATATGTTGTTGGATTGGTTATGACAAATATTCAATTAGTGATCATATATTGTTGTTTGATTAATGTGCAGGGATTGTCTCTTCTGACTCTCACAGCACTTATCCCTCGATTCCGACCATCTCCTTGCAGTGCCCCACAGAAAAAAAGGAGAAAATGTGACGGGGCTTCCAAAGGACAATGGGCTTTACTTATGCTGGTTTACTTATTCAAATGTATTGGGTCTGCAGGGATAAGACCATGTTCCATGGCATTCGGAGCGGATCAGTTCCAACAGGAAGGAGAAGGGGAAGGATCCAAAGTGAAGAATAAAATAGAGAGTTTCTTTAATTGGTATTACTTTGCAATTAGTGTGTCTCTCCTTCTGGCCGTCACTGTTATTGTTTATATTCAAAGCAATGTGAGTTGGAGCTTGGGGTTTGGTATCTGTACGCTGCTTATGCTCATATCAACATTTGTCTTTGTTGTTGGAGCTCCCCTTTTCCGCCATGACTATCCACAAGGCAGTCCATTCACTGGATTTGCACAGGTCATAGTGGCATCTATCAGGAAGTGGAATTTAACTCTACCTTCTGATGCTGCAAACCTTTATCATGGCCAAGGCTGCTCCAAGCCTCCTCTCACAGACAGATTCAGGTAATTTTTGTCTTAGATTTTCCCCCTTTTTCAAAAGAGATTATGATACATTTATCCTGATTCCGTTCTGTTCTAATTTTGGTAAATATATGATACACAAGTTTGGTTTTTAAGACTTCTTTAATTTACTCTTGTTGGCTGTAAGCTGGCTTTCCACACCAGGTGAAGTTAATCTTTTCAGTTTTGTTATGGTTTGTATGTGCATTAGTCTCACTCAACCTTAATTTTTTCTTTTCAATGAGAAGAATTAGAACTTTTTTGGAGCATCAAAATGAAGATCATCTTTTGCTTTTAAGATATGTGAGATTTCATTTAAACTGGATTTCCTAAACCAACATACAATGTATTGACGCAAGTAGAGAAAGATTTGTTGACAGAATAAAAAGAAGAATACAACAGCCATGTTTTTTATTCAACAGAATCCATGTTCCCTAGAGTTGCTTTTAAGATATGTGAGATTTCATTTAAACTGGATTTCCTAAACCAACATACAATGTATTGACGCAAGTAGAGAAAGATTTGTTGACAGAATAAAAAGAAGAATACAACAGCCATGTTTTTTATTCAACAGAATCCATGTTCCCTAGAGTTGCAATAGCAATTAGATCTAAGCAAACATTGGAGAGCTTACAAACAACATGGTTAAAATAGCTAAATTGTTAATGCTTAAAGAAATTTTAAAAATTTACATGTGATCATATTTTATAGATGTATTTTTAACCCATGCAATAAGCGTAGTAAATCAAATCAGATATCATAGTGAAACATTAGAGAATCAAAAGGTTATAGATAAATTCTTAGAAATCTACCCCCTAAATTTGATTCCATTGTAGTGGCGATAAAAGAGTCAAAAGACTTGAAAAAGTTGTCTGATGATGAGTTGTTAGGATCTTTACATACCCATGATCAAAGGCTGAATAGAACAGTCAATTCTACCCTTGAACATGCTTTTAAATCACAGTAGATCAAATTTCAATAGAGGCAGAGGAAGAGATTTGCCAAGAAAAGAACAACCACATTTCATGGTGGCATAAGACCAACTGCAAACACAAATTTCTATGCTACAAGTGGAAGAGGCAGAGATAGCAACCACAATCACTCTCAAGGTTAGAGTAATGATAAATCCCAATTTCAATGTCAATATTGCAAAAAAGATTGGACAATTGAGTGTAGGAACAAGCAAAATGCAAACTTTCGTAGAGAAAATTGAACTGAAAATAGAAATAGTGGATGTAGTAATCACATATTTAGAGAAAATATTGCTCAACAAAGCACAAAAGATGTATGGTTTTTGAATAGTGGATGTAGAAATCACATATCTAGATGTAGAGACATGTTTGCAAACATAGATGAATCTATAAAGTTAGAAGTAAAATTGGGAATGATAATGAAGTGTGTCTATTATGAGTAATGAAACAATAAACATTAAAATCAAGCAAGGTGAAAAAAAAACACATTCTAGATGTGTATTATATTTTTGCACTCAAACACAACTTAATAAGTATTAGTGAACTTGAAGAGAAGGGATATAGTGTTTATTTTGAACATGGAGCATGTATGATTATGTATAAAAAGTCTAAGTAATAAACTCATTGTAGTTAGGTCTAAAATGCATTTTCGCATTTTCTCCATCATCACACTAGGCTATCTTGTATATCTGATTTCAATATAATTAATTAAATATTATTTATTTAAATAATTTATTTAGTCATTCTTCTAACATTAATTAAATAAATCTTGATTAGTTAATTAACAAATTTAACCATTCCTTCAACATTATTTAAATAAATTACGTATTTATTTATTTAATTAATTTAACCAATTAAGTCTTTCTTCTAGAGTTCAAATAGTAATTGAATAAAATAAATTCATTTAATTAAATCAATCATTCTACCAACATTCTCCTATAAATTGTATTAATACATAATATTTATTTAATTCCTCTAAAATCTCTCTTATCATTAGTTGAATAAACATATTAGGTTTAGTCAATTAATTAATCATTTGCACATTCCTTCACTTGATTTGCAATAAACAAAGTCAATCTTGCATATGGTTTCAAATGAACAAAGCTCTAAGTGCAAAAGGCTCCAAAATGACCCCCTTTCATTTCTCACCCTTTATCAAAATTGAGAAAATCTCCACTTTCTATCTCTTTTCAATCTTTACCCTAGTCATGTGCACCAATCACAAGATGCCACTTGTAAGCTTCTTATTCTCTACTGCAAAATGGATCAACCCCATCCCTCCAATATATATGATCAAATACTATCCATCCATCATCCTCTTCCAAAATTTATAATAACCATTCTACAAGCTATTTCAAGAATAGGAATTGGATGCAAAACAATGTCATGCTATTGGAATGAACAACCACATTACCTCTCAACCATAATCAACCATTTGATCACATCACAATGTTAACAAGGTTTGTATTCCCTTTGTGTCGTTTGTTTACTTACCTTAACTCAATTGGGGGTGTGACTAGGTATAGAATAAGAATAATGTTTAATGAATTATTCTCCATTGTTTTGTTCTATATTTTGTTATACACATTCTGACACGCCCAATTAGACCATATACTAAACTGATTTTCTTTTTGTAATGTGTGTTTTGAGTATTTTTGTAGATTTTCACGTGGATTTTCCATTTTTTGTAGTTTGGCACAAACACTCTATATAACAATGGATCCACTCTCTATTTTGGTGCATATGCACTCTACCTCAATGGATTTTCATTATATCAAATCTAAAAACCTAAGCCCTATTTTGTGGTGCAGGTGCTCTATGTAGTGGTATATTTGCACTACCTTGTGGCACATGTGCACTTGGTGTGGCATATGCACACTTAAGTCTTGTTTGAATGGTTTTAGCATAGTTTCCCTTCTCTATAATTCACCTACACACTAAATGGTGTATGCACAATCGTTCATGTCATATATTCTCTACATGGTTTTGTACTATATTTTTAGCATTTCTACACTAACTTTTGGCATTTTGCATCTTATTTAGTGTTTCCACACCATGTTTTAGTGCGTTTACTCTCTAGATTTTTAATCTTTTAATTATTTAGTGTAGGTGCTCTATATAATAGTGTAGGCACTCTTTATGTTCTATACACTCTGTGTAATAGTACATATGCCCTTAGTTAGTCATTTTCTTATTTTTTCAGCTTTTCTCACTAATCCTAATTATTGCAAGGGTTTTATTGAACTTTTTATGTCATTTATTAACCCTTCTTTTTTTGTAACCTTTGTTTAAATGCCAATCATAATCTAAACCTACTAACATATGGGTTGTAGGTTCCTTTGACTAAATAACAACTTTAGACATATTGTGTGTTTTCATTTGCTTTATTTAAAGTGAATTAACTTTCTTATTTTTCTTGTGTGTCCAAAGGTGTGTATGCTATATTCCCTTGCATTGTAAAGTGACCTTGGGAATCAAAGGAATCTCTTATGTGTATTTGTATCCACATCTCACATTTTTATTTCTAAGGTCAAAATACTTGTTTTCCATATTTTGTGATTTAAGGGTGTGTATGCTCTTCCCTTGCACTACAGGGTTATCTTAAGAATCAAAATAATTCATTTAATCACTTTTAGTTTCCCCATAAGGATAATTCTATACATGCTTTTTCCTTGTGCCACAAGGCGATCTTGGAAATAAAAAATAGTTAGTCCTTTTATTGTAATTTCTTTTTAGTAGGCTTGGCTTGGACTTCATCTTTAAATGGTGATTCAAACCCACATAATTTAGTGGGGTATAGAAATTAGGGAGAGAATCAAAAGACTATCTAGGCTATTTGAGCTACATGTGTTGCTTGAGATAATTTTGCAAAGTGAATGAGGAGAGTGGGTTATCCTCTCACACCAAGCCATAGACACACACCTCATTTCACAAATTCGGGACTCATGTACCGTTGCATATACCAAGGACATCCCCTAGCAAGTCTTTTTCAAACCTAGCTAGAAAAATCTTCTTTTTTAAGAAACCAAATCTTCACTTGGGCTATCATCAAATTCATGTTAAGTTGGATGATATTTCCAAAATATCATTTTGAATTCATGAAAGCCATTACAAATTCTTGCTAATACCTTTGTCTTAGCTAATTCTCCTTCTACCTTCTCATTTTTGATGAATAAGGAATTCCATGTCTGCATAAGGATTTTCTTAGGCTTGATCGATTATTATCATAATCTTTTCCATGACAAAAATCCTTACAGATATTTGCTTTTGAACGGCAGGTTTCTGGACAAGGCGGCCATTATAACAGAGAAAGACATACTAAGCGACGGATCAGTGGGTAGCCGATGGAGACTCTCTTCCACGCCCCAAATCGAGGAACTAAAATCCATAATCGCAACTCTGCCCATCTTCTCCTGCGGAATCGCGAGCCAAATAACAATCTCTCAGCTCCACGCATTTACAGTACTGCAGGCCCTCTCCATGAACAGAAAGCTCGGATCCGGCGGCTTCCAGGTTCCGGCAGCTTCCTTCTCGGTCTTCTCTCAACTAATCATCATTGCGTGGCTCCCGCTGTACGACAGGCTCATCGTTCCAACCGCCCGCCGCATGACAAAACAGGGCCGCGGAATCACAGTATTCCAGAGAATGGGCATTGGCTATGCCATTTCCGCAGTCTCAATGCTCGTTGCGGGTTTCATCGAAATAAAGAGGCGAAACGCTGCGGTAAGGTACGGCCTGGCGGACGACCCTTCGGCCGTGGTTCCCATTTCCGCCTTCTGGCTCGTTCCACAGATCTGCATTACGGGTCTGGGAGAGGCCTTTCACACGGTGGGTCATCTAGAGTTTTTCTATAGCCAGTTTCCGCCCACCATGCGCAGCACGGCCATTGCGCTCTCTTCCTGCACGTCTGCTGTGGGGCATTACTTGAGCACAATCCTCCTCAATGTAGTTCATAACAAAACGGGCCGCAATGGGAAACCGGATTGGCTCGATGATAATCTCAACCTTGGTCGGCTTAATTATTTTTACTGGCTTTTGTCCGCCATCGAAGCTGTCAACTTGGTTTACTTCATCATCTGTGCTTCTCTTTATAAGTACACTGAATTCCCTGTCCAAGATCCAGCTTCTGAATCTGGCGCCCAGGAGATGGAATCGAAGAACACACAGGAAAATGAAGGTGACTTTAAAACTGCTTCGTAACTTTGGGCTAAAAGAACTAGCTTTTTCCACCGTCAACCCTGTGCGTATAATATTCACCGTATGGCATTTAAACTCGTTTGTTTTGATAGTAAATGTTTGTGGTACCGTAATGTTTTGTAATAAACTATTACTAGCAATTCCAAATTGATTAATTCGAAGTAAGAAAATCTACTTTTTTAACTTGATAAATTGAATCAAAGTCATATTTCATTGAATCGATTTACTGAGTTCAATTTTATAATAATTTAGTTAGTCAAAAGAGAGATTTTGTTTAAGATGTTAAAAATTGTCATTTAAAAATGAATTTATTATACAATTCATATAAATTTTTGTTTTTTGTTTTGTGAAAGTTTTGGTTATTTTAAATTTGAACGGGTAGTGGATTTGCTTCCCAT
The DNA here is from genome assembly GCA_007258455.2 of Sequoia sempervirens. NCBI lineage: Eukaryota > Viridiplantae > Streptophyta > Pinopsida > Cupressales > Cupressaceae > Sequoia > Sequoia sempervirens. The sequence continues at coordinate 118,688,152 of VDFB02026320.1, read as the reverse complement.
CGGTCTCAGCCTAGATTTAAGAGGTGGGACTTCTTGCAGGTGGGGATCTAACATTGCAGGGGACTAGTCTTGCCCTACCTTGCCTCAAGTACTAGGTTGGGTCGCGAGGACACCCCTACTATCATAACATGGGTGAAATTTCTAAAACCTCAAAAATCATCACATGGAAAATATTTCTAAGTTTTTGCATGTAATTTTATCTTTCTTTCATTTAATGGTGACATTTTTTAACATGGGAAAAAAAATTGGTTGCTTAATCACATATCTATACTATAGTACTAATCAATTGTGACCAATGACATGAATACTCTAAATTAGTCTTTTTTGGTTGTTTAACCACATATCTATGGCATATTACAAATAGTTGTGAATAATGGCATATTGCAATTAGTTATCAGTAATTAAAATGGAAAAAAATACTATTTATTTAAAAAAAATCATTAAAGATGTTTATAAATAATCTAAATGATAAATACTAACACACTTGTTCTAATTTTAATACAATTAAAAAAATAAATATATATTTTTTCATCAATGAAATAACTTATTATTAAAATGTTAAATCATATTTTATCAAATTATAGAAATCACTTTTCAACACCTTGTGTCCTCTTGCCTACAATAGGATGCTTTAGCCAATTGAGCTAGGCCCCCGCCCCATTAATTATTTATTAATTATAATAGTAAATTATTAAAAAAAATAAGATAATATTTATTAATATAGATATTTTAAATATATTTATTTAGAAAATATTTTATTTATTATATAAAAATAAAATTTATTTAATATTTAATACTTTTAAAGGGTTAAAAGTTGTTTCTTCTAAATTATATATTATAAAATTAAATCTTAAAAATATATGATATTATAATTTTTTTTATGGATAAGTTCATTTTTAGTATTTTAGTATACAAATATATTATTTACAGTATTATTTCTTATTAAAGGTAAACTAATTTTTAGATAAGCTAATACTATCGATACATTAAAATAATCAATATTCTTGCACTCAATAACACATCTGTCAATTGAAACCTTTTTTCTAAACATGTTTATGTGAGATGTTCAAGAATCTCAAAAAAATCTCATAAACTTATATGTGAAATTATATATAGACTATATATTGAAACTATGTATAAATATAAAACAAAATAAATCTAAAATTATCTAAAATTTATTAAAAAACATATATCAGTTTTTAAATATAAAAAAGAATCTAGGATATGAATGAATTTACACCTAGTATTGTTCTATTGATTGAATGACTGAAATTTCATTCTAGTGGCTAATAAACACATGTTAATTAAAAAAAATATCTAGTTATTTTGGGTCATTTGATTATTATTGTTAATCAATAAATAATTGAGTGATCCAAAAAAAATTGTACTAGATAAATGCTTCAATTGACCCGTTTTAGTTAGAATGTGCTTGTTACCCTCAAAATAAATCAAACATTTATCCTCAATGATGAAAAATGAAAGACTCAATAAATGTTGATTTATTTTGAATTGAAGATGGATCCAACGACAATGAGAGGTCCTAGGTTCAAATCCTAGCTGGTCCACGAATGCAAAATTCAACATGGTATCAGAGCCAAACCAGGCTAGGAGCCCCAAGCACATCAAATGTCGCTTATGGGGGGGTGTTGGAAAAAAGTCATACTTGAACTGAAGATGGACTGGCCACAAAGCAGTTCGGTAGCTTAGGAGCCATAGGCACAACAAATGTGGCTTATTGGGGGAGGGGGGTGGAAAAAGGCCACACCTGAACTAAAGATGGACCGTCCACAAAGTAGATCGGTAGCCTAGGAGCCCCAAGCACAACAAATGTGACTTAAGGGGAGTGTTGGAAAAAAAATCACACTTGAACTAAAGATGGACCGGCCATAATACAGGATGGTAACTGAGTGGTAGAGTGCACTCCAACAACAACGAGAGTGTTAGTTTTTAGTAGCTTGGACAGGTGTCTCCATTCCCAAGAAATATTTAATTAATTATTTAATTTTTCTTGAGACTTCTAGAAAGGCATTAGTTGTCCAGATAATTATTTGATTCAATAATTGATTCCTCTAGAGACTTCTAGAATCCAATTAGTTAGGGTTGTTAGAGTCTAATTAATCTTAGCCATTGATTGAGATGAAATCATGGCCATTGGTTTTCCAATGAGAAAAGTATAAAATGGGATCAATGGGAATTTGGAGAACACATACTTGAGAAAGACTTGTAGTGATAGCAAGTAGATTTGCAATGAGAGCAAATAGTCTTGTGGTGATAGCAAGGGCGTAGTGATAACATTGGGGACAACAACAATGGAATTTTAGTGGGAGAAATTGAGGGAAGAATTTTCAGAGAGGAATATTGCTAGAGCTCTGCTAGTAAGAGGCAAGCATTTTATGTATCTCTCAATTTGCTGAAGATTAATAAAATTCCTCATTTGCAGTACTGGTTTTCCCTTCAGGGTTTTTCCAAGGACAATTTGTCCAAAAATATTGTGCTCATTATTTTGCATGTTTTCTTCTCTATTCCTGTGGTTTTATTTGTGAAGTTGCAGTTGTGTTATTTTTTAATATTTGTTGCACAAATTAATTTTCCACAGTCAAATAATCTATATTAGATAGGAGATTAATAATCAGTAGATACAATAGAATTTACACATGGTATCAAAGCTTATCTAAGGGAAAAAAAGCTTAGCACAAGAAGGAAAAATCGAGGGTTTATAAACCCGGTTCTACCTATTCAGAATTACATTTTTTTATTATTATTATTTTCTTTTGAGATGGCCTCAACAGGTTTAAGAAATCAAGACAGATTGGATGGAGCCTCAAATTTTGGTGTCTGGAAAGCTAAAATTTCTTAATTGCTAGAAGAGTATTGTATCAAGGAATATGTAACCAGTGTTGTACCTATACCTATAGATCCAACACAACTCTTAGCATATAAGAAGGAAGATGCCAAGGAAAGGAGGCTAATTCTTGATGGTGTCAAGGACCATATTGTTTTACATATCACAAAGTTAGATACAACAAAGAAGATGTGGGACGTCATTCTGAATTTGTATCTGAATGTTACCACTAATCGAAAGTTGATTCTCAAAGAAAAGTTGAGGAATACCCAGATGAACAAGGGAGAAGATGTTACAAGTTACCTCCCCAGACTCAGACTTGTCAAGGATGAGTTGGCAGTTGTTGGAGATAAACCAAATGATGACGAGTTAGTGTGGATAGCCCTAAATGGGCTTATGAAGCAATGGGATGTCTTTGTTCAAATTATCAATGGATGAGACACCTTATCGAGTTGCGATCAACTATGAAGTGACTTCACTCAGCTTAGACTATGTCTTGTCAGTGGAACCAATAGTAAGAGTCAAAAAAGTGAGGCAGAATAGGAAAATGTTGCCCTAGCAGGAAAGGGGAAAGCGAAGAAGAGGTCTAGCAAATGATCAAATCCATAAAGTGAGAAGAAGGACTTGTCTAAGAACAAGTGCTATGGATGTCACGAGTTTTTCCACTATGTCAATGATTTCCCACAAAGGAAGAAGAATGAAAAGAAAGGAAAGAAGTAGACGACAGCTTTAGCAAGTGTAGATGAGCTCTCTAGCAGAATGGAGGATGAGTTTGCACTCATAGCTTGTATGGTTAGCTCAACCTCATAGGGTGTTTTGTATATAGACAGTGGGGTGTCATTTCATATGATAGGAGTTAGAGAGTACCTCTCCAGTTATAAGGAGGAGGACATCAGAATCCAAATTTCTATGGGGAACATGTTCAAACTCAATCCAGTTGGGAAAGGGAATGTTCTATTTCAAACGGAGAATGGAAAGCTAATTCCCATTCATGATGTGTTGCATGTGTCAGGCTTGGGTATGAATCTGATTTCTGTATTTGTCCTTCAGGATAAAGGTTACATTGTTCTCTTTAGAGGGGTGAATGTGTTAATCAAGCACAAGGATTGAAAATAACCCATAGCTATTGGAGTTAGGAGTGATCGACTTTACAGGTTGCAGTTTGATACTCATAAGGCACTGATGGGCAACAATAATTCTAGAGATCAAGGAGAGCTATGGCATATGAGGATGGGCCATATACATCATGGAGCACTTATATTGCTTCATGAGACAGTGACAGGTGTTCTAGAGGTGAGCACAGTAGCAAATGATCAAAGTGAGTAGCTAGCAGAAGCTCCAAGGATCATGTAACTAGATCAGCCTGGGCAACGAAGCTCGAGTACAATTACTAGTACAAGCACAGGCTCAAATGCTGAGAGTTCGTAGAGTATGGAGCAATAGATGCAGCAGATCCAAGAGATGCATCAGGGAGACATGGAGGTTGATACTTCATCCTCTATAGTTAGTAGCGAGAACCAATAGATACATAGAGATACTCAGGAGTTTGTGGGAGCTCCTAGGATGAGTAGTAGACAACGGAGACAACCAATTAGGTATAATGACTATATGGCTTTAGTTAGTCAATTGGTAGATAGTGATCCTTCCAGCTATTAGGAGGCCACACAGCAGCAAGTGTGGCAAGATGCAATGGTTGAGGAATATACCTCAATGGTGTAGAACGATGTGTGGGAGGTTATGCCTAGACTAACATATATGACGGTGGTTGGATCACGTTGGATCTATAAGATCAAGCACGGTGTAGATGGTAGCATTGAGAAATACAGGGCAAGGTTTGTGGCCAAGGGGTTCTCTCAGAAGGAGGGAATTGACTATGAGGAGACATTCGCTTCAATGGCCAGGTATACTTCTATACGAGCCATGATCTCACTTGTAGCATAGATGGGATGGCAGATCCATCAAATGGATGTCAAGATGGTGTTTCTTAATGGTGAATTGAAAGAGGAGGTATACATAGAACAACCAGAGGGATTTGTAGCACACAACAGTGAAACCCACGTGTGCAGATTGAAGATTGCTTTGTACGAACTCAAGCAGGCTCCCAGGGCATGGTATGAGCGCATTGATAGATACTTGTAGAGAATGGGTTTCATGAAGAGTGAAGCGGATGCTAACCTCTACTACTTGGTGGTTGGGGGTGAGGTTCTCATTCTTGTTCTATATTTCGAAGACTTGTTTTTAATAAGTTCACTAGGGCTCATAGAGGAGTGCAAGAGAGACCTTGCAGTAGAGTTTGAGATAAAGGATTTGGGGCTTATGCACTACTTTCTAGGCATGGAGGTATGGAAGATAGATGGAGATATTTTCCTTGGACAAGGGAAATATTGCATCAAAATCTTGAGGAGGTTCGAGATGGAGAATTGAAAGCCATGTCTACACCTATGATCACGAATTGGAAGAAGGTAGACACATCCAGGGAGAAGGATGTAGACCTCGCCTTATATAGGCAATTGATTGGATCTCTCATGTATTTGATCAACACCAAGCCAGATATATCCTTTGCAATAAACTCTCTTAGTCAATTCATAGTTGAGTCGAAGAGAGTGCATTGGACATTGGCAAAGCATGTGTTACGGTATTTGGATGGTACAATCGAGTATGGAATCAAATATGCTCGAGGTTATGGTATTAGCTTGATAGGCTATACTAACGTAGATTGGGCAGGCAGTACAACAGACAAGAAAAGCTCTTCAGGGTGTTGCTTTAGTTTGGGATCAAGAGTTGTCTCTTGGTACAACAGGAAGTAGAATTATGTGGCTTTGAATTCTGCAGAGGCAGAATACATAGCAACTAACATGGCGATGTGTGAAGCGATATGGCTTCAGAAGTTGTTGGTAGCCTTGTTTGTTCAAAGGGTTAAGACTACGGTGATACCTGTGACAATCAGAGTTGCATCAAATTGTTTGAGAATCTGGTGTTTCATGATAGGTCTAACCATATAGACATCAAGTATCATTTCATCACGGATTATGTACGGCTAGGGATTGTTCAACTACAGTATATATCTACAGATCAGCAAGTAGCAAACATTTTGACAAAGGCATTGGGGAAGGAAAAAATCATCTTCTTCAGAGATTAGTTGGGTGTCATGCATAACACCTTCCTTGCTAAGAGGGAGTGTTAGTTTTTAGTAGCTTGGACAGGTGTATCTATTCCCAAGAAATATTTAATTTTTTTGGAGACTTCTAGAAAGGAGTTAGTTGTCCAAATAATTATTTAATTAAATAATTGATTCATCTAGAGACTTCTAGAATCCAGTTAGTTAGGGTTGTTAGAGTCTAATTAATCTTAGTCATTGATTGAGATTAAATCAGGCCATTGGTTTTTCATTGAGAAAAGTATAAAAGGGGATTAATGGGTATTTGGAGAACACACACTTGTAAAAGTAGATTTGTAGTGAGAGTAAATAGTCTTATAGTGATAGCATTGGGGACAGCAGCAACGAAATTTCAGCAAGAGAAATTGAGGGAAGAATTTTCACAGAAGAATATTATCAAAACTCTGCAAGTAAGAGGCAAGCAATTTATGTATCTCTTAATTTGCTGAAGATTAATAAATTTCCTTATCTGCAGTATTGGTTTTCCCTTCGGGGTTTTTCTAGGGACAATTTGTCCAAAAATATTGTGTTCATTATTTTGCATGTTTTCTTCTCTATTCCTATGGTTTTATTTGTGAAGTTGCAGTTGTGTTATTTTTCAATATTTGTTGTGAATTAATTTTCCGTAGTCAAATAATCTATATTAGACAGGAGATTAATAATCAGTAATTGCAATAGAATTTTCACAACGAGGTCCTAGGTTCAAATCCTAACTGATCCATGAATGCAAAATATGTTGATTTATTTTTACATGTTAGATATAATATTTTTAGAAGGATTCATAATTAAAGAGCATTTTGAGATCTTCTCTCTAAACACACCAATTTTAAAATCAAGTTAGATCAGTGTAAAATATAATGAATAGGAACACGTTTACATCATCACATGGGCAGTCCCCAAAGCTAAGCTAAGCAGTTACGTATGCTAAAGCATCTGTATTTGATTGAACGATGTTTCTTCTGAATTTTTTAATTTTTATTTTATAAATATGCGGAGGAAGAGATTCGAACTCAGGACCCATAGTTCCCACTTATTGTGCCGCTTACGTCATGTCTTTTGACATTGAAATCTGATTTGTTTTGATATGTTATCCTGTCATGTGTCCTTCACTTGATATCAAACAAGGCTGATGTATTTTGTTCCCTTGAGTTGGCCTAATGTACAGCTTGAGTTGGCCTAATGGTGGAGAACTTGTACTCTTTAAAGAGAGGTCACAAGTTCAAATCCTGTAGGGGGTAAGGTATGTACACCTCATATTGTGGAGCACGAGTTAGGTGCCTCCCTCAGATTTGGGAGTATGAGGAGTCCCATATATACTGTAAGCTGTCTGCAGACCCAAAAATAGATTGCCTGGTATTCGTGGACTATAAAATAATAATAAAATAATAATAATATTGGGCCCATGTGGACAGGTGTTAATGTGTTATTGTAGCACTCTTTCTTTTCGTAATGCAACTACACCAATGAATATTTCAAATGCCACTGGCCATTGATCTACGTACCTCATCAGATCAATGAACTAAATTCAAAATTGTTAACAACTAGTGGGAAAATCATCAATTTCACCCCTATGATAAATTATTGTTGGAAACGATGGCTTTATACCATTCCTTTAAGGATTTGGACTCATATCCATTGAATTCATTATCTTTAAGCATCCAAAATAGAATTTTGAGATGAAATTGAGCTATTGTGGCACTTTCAAAGTTACAAGCGTAAAAATATGGTTACTTTGGTGCCATAAGCAAGTTAGGTTCCTTCTCTCTATGTTACAAAAAATCATTTCACATTGTTGAATCTTTGATTACTAGGGTTTTCTAGATTGTATGAAGGCTTATTTATGACTATATTAAGTTCTAGTTGATTGAAATATCAAAAATTTTATTTTTGAGAAATCCTAAAATGAACCAAACTACCTCTCAGAGAAGGAAAATGAAGAGAGGTCTTAAGCAATATGTGTTAAGTCAATTTCCCAACTCTTCCAAGAGGGATAATAATGCTCAAGGAACAAAAATCCTATATGATAGGCTTATTCACAAGCAAGAGTTTTCTACATAATGCAACTATCCTTTTTAAGGGTTGGGAAATTTTCAACTACTCCCATAGGCGTATTAATGTTTTCCATCCCATCTCTAATATATGGAATTAGACTTAGGAAGACTTGTGTTCCCTAATGTGTTCATTAATGTTGAGTTGATTAGGGCAATTTCCAAGAAATATGATACCTAGTCCAAAACCTTATTGAATGCTCAGGTGGTCTCCTAATGATGCTAAATAGAGATTTAATTTGTTAAGTCTTTAATTTGAATCTTACAACAAATGTCCCCATAGATTTTAATGCATTAAAAAATAATATGCCAAAGATAGGTATAGTTTTAGATTTAGAAGGTCGCCTCACCATAGGAAGAGGACCTTAGAAAACAAGCTCACTCAATTTTCCAAAGATGAGCAATAACCTTTCAATGTAGACATATTTGAGGAGTACTTCATTAGAACATACTATGCATTATTTCAGATGTTGGCAATTTAATTCAAACCACAAATACTAGTCCACTTGATGATGGTAATGATGATGATTGCTACAAACATTCAATATAGATATTTGAATAGAGACTTTGATTTGGCCACCTACATTGATGAAGGGATTCATTGGGAATTAGTTATAAAAAGTGATGAAAGGGTCATATACTTCCAATGGTATTCCTTGTTGTGTCACATCCTCTTGTATATTGGAAATAATATCTAGAATAAGGATTTTTTTGGTAGTTGTAGACTGTCGAGGGGGTTCCCATACCAATTGAAAGACAAACACACATATGGGATATACATTGCAAGTCCTCCAACTATGTGGTATTTGAAGAGCACTTTGTTCAGGCAGTGCTAAAAAACTTGAGTTATTAGAATAATAGATTATCTCATGATGTAATGAAGTTTTTAAGACCCAAGGTTAAATGGCATGAGAAGGGGTTAAGTCAAAATTGGGGTGATTGGTTCCTACACTCCAACACCACAAAAGTCAAATTTTATAGAGCATCCATTGAACCCCATATATTGCTCAAATATGTCCCTAAAATAATTTTCCTACATGGAAATTATATGGAAATTGAATGATTCAAATAAATTACATATAAGGGCACACAACAAAGGGTCATTCTTTCCCCCATCTATCATATTTTCTAATTTTTTAATTACAATAAAGGAAGGATTGGAACTATTGGGTCCAAAATTGCAAGCTTAAGGATGAGGGTGGACAAGAAAAGGAATCATGGCCTTTAAAAATTCATTGATCACATAAGAAGAGGGGTGGGAAAATATAAATTATACCATGAATTCAATGAGGTAGAAGATTTGATTAGAAACTATGCTTTGATATTGAAGTTAAGGAAAAGAAGGGAAAATGGGTCTCTATTCTTGTGGAGGAAGGAAAAGCAAAGATGAGGGATGAAAATTCTAAAGGGGGATACATAGATGTTACAGATCCTATTCTTAGGATGCAAATGATGCTAGAAAAAATCACCACCCTTGGATTTAGAGCTCTTTTAATATTTCCAGGGCAAGGTAGGGAAGAGACACAACAACAGGAACAACAAGTTGAATAGCCATTTCAACAATATGGAGCAAAGGTTGCAAGAATTGATCCTCCACAAGAAAAATTTAGTCAATGAGGATGGATTCAACCATTAGTTGATTACCCTATTAATTATTGAGTAACAATGGAAATGGGGGAAAATATTGACATTGATAAAGTAAATCAGACTCTTACCTCTCCACAAAGAGTGCAAATTGATGAAGCCTTGCAAGATAGATTATAATTAGACCTTGTAGCAGGGGGATATTTTTTGAATGATATAAGAGCTCTAGAATGTACAAAATTCATATTTGATGGTAACTTTGTGAAGTCCATGGAATTCAAGGACCTCCTAATTAATAAAAAAATTGATATATCTTCATTCAAAAGTTAAACAGGAAAAAGAAAAGGCCAAAGAAAATGAAATGAAAGAAGTTACCAAAAAATCATGAAAGAAGCTGGCTTCCATGTCAACAAAATTACTCCTAAAGAGGGGAGGAAATTGGTCAAAGAAAGTGTGTATTTATTGTTACCAGGATGGGACATAGCCTCATATATTTCTCTGGATATAGTTAGAAGGTAATATATTGATGAAGAAGTACTAACTCCTAAAGATCAGACTAGGCAATTATATTTTGGGTCTAGGTTCAACACTAAATTTGAAGTATTGGTTATATGGGAAGTTTCCCCTGAGAACCAAAAGCCTAAAGTAATTAGAGATATCAATTAATTGACTAGTAACTTTAATTTCAAGAGATTGGTTCACACCACAACCCCACAAGCCACATCCTTGGTTGTGGGAACAACACTATTCAGTGACTTGTTGCAACTAAGAAGTTAAAAAAAGATTTTCAAAAGCTACAAAAAGATCATATAAGATTTATGCAAGAGTACACTTGGGTTTAGTTCTCTAATACCTCCTCAAATAATTGCATATGAGCTTGTCATCCCTTAATCTAGCTCTAGATGGGCACAACTTTTTAGGATAGAGAGACCTTCAATTTAAGAATAAAAGAATTGAAAGAACAACTAAAGCAGAGTAGGGAAGAAAAAAATATTTCTAAAGAGAAAGGTAAGGAGAAATGGTCAATCTAGTTGATGATCTAAAAAAAAATTTCTAAAGATAAAGGTAAGGAGAAATGGTCAATCTAGTTGATGATCTCATAGGCCATAGATTATCTTGTGTATTACATAGATTGGATGATACATGGTGTAGTTATAATAATTTTAAGAAAGCATACATTGGCCATTTACAAAATGAGATCAATCTAAAGGATATATTGACTACGTGGATTCCAAGAATATCATTAATGGGGACCATCTACATGCAAGCCAAATTTTATCCAAGTGCCCTTGCAGAGTTGACAAGAACATATGAAGCATTGGGATTGATAAGTGACATATCTAGTTTTCAAAGCAAATTATATATTTAGTCAAAGGAAAAAGTGTATTATTTTTAGGCACTAGAAGAGGCTTTGATGCCTAAAATTTTGGATTAAGATGGAGAGGTCAAGACATTCGATAAATGGAAATCAAATTTCAATAATATCTTTCCTACTTTGTGTTCTTCATTTTTTCTAGGTGAGGAGGTGGACTCAATTTTGTGTAACAATAGTCTAGATAAATTAATAAATTTAGAGTCAAGGTTAAATAGCTTCGTCAAAGAGAACAAAGAAAAATTGGATGTAGGATATATGGCACACATAAATAAGGTTGCATGATTCATATGATTGATTCATGAATATGAGGAAATTCAAGGTTTTTAAAGACCTATCATCGTATAAAGAAATATTTCTTTTGGGAAGGTCTAAAAGGAGATGTCAAGAAATTTATGGCTGAATGTTTGATATGCCAGAGAAATAAAGGTGAAACAATAAAGACTCTCAACATCTTACAACCATTATTCATTTCAACACAACATTGGGAGGAAATATCAATGGACTTCATTACAGGTCTACCAAAACCTAATAACATTGATGCAATTTTGGTTGTTATGGATAGATTTTCCAAGTATGCATTTTTTTGTGGAATCTCTCATCTATTTCATGCCAATACCATGACCAAAATTTCCATGGGAAATATACAAAAATGTAAAGGAATTCCCAAAATCATAGTGAGTGATTGTAACCCTATCTTCACTAGCACTTTTTGGAAAAAAAACTTATTTACAAAATGGAGTACAAAACTAACACATAGTTCCTCTTATCATCCACAATCAAATGGCCAAATAGAAACTATGAATAATTATTTAGAAGGATATTTACATTCCTTTTCCTTTGATAAACAAACACAATGGTCCAAATAGCTACCATTAGCATAGTGGTGGTACAACACATCATTTCACACATCCACTAAAATGACTCCATTTAAGGCTCTTTATGGCTACCCTCCACCATTTGCTACTTCTTATTTAAAATATTATTCTAAAGTTCATGCAATAGAGGACCATATTCAACACCAACAAGAAACACTACAAATTTGTAAGGATAATTTAGTTATGGGTCAAAATCAAATGAAACAACAGGGTAACTGCCAAAAGATAAGGGGCCAAAAAGGGGTCTTAAGTGGCCATTTTTTTTTTTTCCGAAATCAAGAAATACTAACATTGGACATGAAATTGAGGATAGTTACAATCAAAATTTTGAGATGCAATAAAAAAAGGATTGTAGTGCTTTGAGTCTACTTTCTAAACTACTAATTTTTTTTTAAATGGTAGAGATTAAGGGGTTCAAAAGAGGGGGGCACAAAAATTGGTGTTGTTTTTTGTCAACAAAATATAACATAGTGACTTTTGTGGCTTCTTCAAAAGGTTAATTTTTTTTTAGTATTTTTAAAATTGCTTCTATGAGAATATAGCTAGCAGTATGTAGTTTATGCCTTGTTTTTTTGATAATTTTTTAATAAATATTTGATTTTTTACTAATTTTCAAAGTGGACACTTCTTGAAAAATAGAATTTTGGACATGCTTAACATTGTCACATTATAGATCAAAGGCTTAACATTGTCAAAATGCGAAAAAAAATTACATCTTTGGATAGCTAAAAGAGAGCCTAACATTACCCAAGTGTTTGATTTGTTTGACCTTGAAACACGTGAAAACCTAATGCTTAGCACGAGTGCAATTATGTGAAATATTGTAGAATTTGCAAAAACATGTCTTTGGACGTTCAAAAGGCACTCCAAGCCTAAGTCTTGGGGATTCCCAAAGCAAGAAATAACATGAGCATGTTATAAAGCACTCGCGTTATTTCATAGTTTTGACATGTTTTTTGCGTTTGTGCCCAAGACTTTCCTAGCAAGACATAATGCAAGCGCGTTATAATGCACTCATGTTATGTCTTGCTTTGTGTTAAATTCTAGTCTATTAAATGTGTGTATGCTTGTCTAACATGTATGTATGTATGTATGTATGTATTACGCCTATATGTGTGTATGTATGCTTGTATGTATGTAAGATTTCATGTACATATGTATGTATGTAAGATTGTATGTACATATGTATGTATGTAAGATTGTATGTGCATATGTATGTATGCTTATATGTATGTAAGTATGTATGTATGCTTGTATGTATGTATGTCTACTTATATGTTTGTATGTATGTATATCTTTAGAGGGAGGGATAATTTTAAGAGAGAGAGAGAGTTGTCTAGGTAGGGTGGGAAGGAGAGATCTGAGAGAGAGAGAGAGAGGTAGTGAGAGAGAGACTTGAGAGAGGAAGATGGGTGGAAGGGAGAGACCTAAGAGAGAGGAAGTGGGAGAGAAGGGGTTGGATTGAGAGGGACTTAGCTAAGTAGGGTGGGAGGGATAGAGGGGGAGAGAGAGATAGAGGGGGTGGGAGAGAGAGACTTGGGAGAGAGGGAGAGAGGGGGGGAGAGAGGGAGGGAAAGAGAGAGTTATGTAGGTAGGGTGCTAGAGGGAGAGACTTGAGACTATGAGGGGGAGGGTGGGAGGGAGAGACAGAGATAGGGAGAGAGAGAGGGAGTGGGAGAGAGGAATGAGAGTGGAGTGAGAGGGAGGAGCAGAGGGAGAGGGTATGGGGGAGGGAGTGACTGAGAGAGAGAGAGGGAGAGAGGGAGTGTGGGGAGAGGGTTAAGGTGAGAGGGACATCAAGGTAGGAGTAGGAGGGAGAGAGAGAGGGGGAGAGAGAGAGAGATTTATCTAGGTAGGGTGCTAAAGGGAGAGACTTGAGAGAGAGAGAGAGGGGGGGTTGGAGAGAGATACCTAAGAGATAGGGAGAGAGAGGGATTGCTAGAGAGATGGAGTGATGGAGAGGTGGTAGGAGGGAGTGAGAGACTAAGAGAGAGGGAGAGAAAGGGAGTGGGAGAGATATAGAGGGATTGAGAGAGAGTGGTAGGGATTCATTGAGCGAGAGGTACGTAGAAAGATGGAGAGGGTAGATAGAGATAATTAGAGCAGGTAGGAGAGAGGGAGGGAGAGAGAGGTGAGATGGATAGATAGAGAGAGATGGAAGGGGGTTGAGGGTATAGGGTTGAGGTTCCAATGTATAGTGTAGAGGGTTGAGTGTTTAAGGGTATAAGATTTGAAGGATGAGGTTTAGGGTTGAGGGTTGAGGGTTGCGGGTTGAGTATATTGGTTTTTGGGTATATGGTTGAGGATCCAATGTATAGGGTAGATGGTTGAGAATTGAGGTTTCAAGGCTTAATGTATATTGTAGCGGGTAGAGGGTTTAAGGGTTGAGGGATTAGGGTTTAACAGTTGAGGGTTGAGGGTTGCTGGATTAGTGGTTGACAGTTGAGGGTTTAGGGATTGAGGGTTGAGGGATTAATGGTTGAGGGTTTAGGGTTTAAGGGTTGAGGGTTTAGGGTTTAGGGTAGAGAGTTTAAGGGTTGAGGATATATGGTTGAGGGATTAGGATTGAGGGTTTAGGGTATTAGGTTGAGGGTAGAGGGTAAATGGTTTGAGGGTTTATGGTTGAGTTTTTAATCATTTAGGGGTTGAGGGTATAGAGCTAAGGGATTAGGGTAGATGGGGAGGGAGGGAGGTAGGGAGAGATGGAGGGAGAAGAAAGATAGAGAAGAGAGGAGGAAAGGATAGAGAGATATGAGGGTTGAGGATCCAATGTATAGGGTAGAGGGTTGAGAATTGAGGGTATAGGGTTGAGGACCTATAGGGTTGATGGTTTAGGGTATTGGGTTGAGGGTATAGGGTTGAGGGATTGGTGTTGAGGGTAGATGGTATTGGGTTGAGGGTAGAGAGTAGAGGGTTTAAGGGTTGAGGGTTGAGGGTTTAGGATTGAAGGTAGAAGGTAGAGAGTATAGGTTTGAGCATGTAGGGGTTGAGGAATCATGGTTGAGGGTCCAATGTGTAGGGTAGAGGGTATAGAGGTTGAGGGTTTATGGTTTAAGGGTTGAGGGTTAAGGATTGAGAATTGAGGGTCAAGGTTTTAATGCATCGGGTATAGGGTAGAGGGTTGAGGGTTGAGGGTTTAAGGGTTGAGGGATTAGGGTTGAGGGATTAGGGTAGAGAGTTTAAGGGTTTAATTGTTGAGGGTATAGGGTTGAGGGATTAGGGTTGAGGGTTGATGGTAGAGGGTAGGGGGTTTAAGGGTTTATGGTTTAAGGGTTGAGGGTTGAGAGTTTAAGGTTGA
>VDFB02026320.1:118139321-118672873 GCA_007258455.2 Sequoia sempervirens | reverse complement strand
GTCATTAGAGTCTTGAAGGTAAGTAAAACCTCGAGGTCGTTTAGTCGTGTCCTACTTTTGCTTCTAGGTTGTAAGTAAATTGGAGCATTTAATAACTTTTTCTTGCTATATATATAAAGATATATATGAATGTGTGTGTGTGTTGTAAAAGGAACACATACACACATATGTGTTCATATGGACGTATGTCTACATAGGTATGCAATAGTATGCATCGACGTATGTACATATACGTTCACATGTTTATACATACATACATGTGTATTAAAAGGAAGAAAATTACACATACTTATATATAGCGTTGTATTCTATACACTGTTATTTGATGTTATTGATATTAATTTACATGCTAAGGAAAGCATGGTAAATGCCAATCACAATGGTTATTTAAGAGTTCATTATAATATGGCAATTACGCCAATATAAAGACGTGATATTATCAAACTCGACCTTGCCTTTGATCACCGCTTGGTAACAATATTATTGTTTAAACTTTGAATGTATTTAAAATTTATATGCTTTAATGATTCATTAAGTCGGTTGTTCAAGCCGTGGTGCATGTAAAGGCTCAACTCTAAGTTAGAGGAGCGTGTAAACTTCTTGTGAAGTAAGCTCATTATAGCATCCTTGCCAGCCTTGAGCCTTGTTAGGCTATGTAAGGAATGCCATGTAGGTGGCAGATTAACATTGTTTACAATTTAAATTCCTTTTTAATGCTCAGTCGTGGCTTCTACAACGTGAAAATAGATCTGGAAATCGCTTCTTTTAACTGTTTAAAACCAAATAAAGCATGGAGCAGGTTGTGGTTGATCTTTGGGGGGGGAATGAGAATTAGATATCTGTCTTCAACTGATAATGGTAATTGTTTCTTGCATTAGCGTGGCCGTGGGATTTGAGAATCGAGTAAAACCATTTTGGAGGATCTTTTGTGCTATAACTGAAATAAAATTCAGTTACTTGTGTGTCCCGCAAACTCCAGTTTTGGCATGCCTATTCAGCAAGATAGAATAAGAGATAATGAGCGAGTAATATAAAAAGCTTGTCAACTCGATGAAAGGGCTTCAACATTCTTGGTTTTGAGTTATCATTTTTTGAGCAAGAGAAAAAGTAGAGAAAGCCATAGTTATTTTTAAATCTATGATAGAGAGTGCAAAGAGGGAACTTTAATACTCAATGCTACTGCAATGTTGAAAGTTGGACAACAAGCTATTGCAAGTGTTTCATCCATTCTTGTTTTCTTGGTCAGTAGTTTGAGTTGTACAATAAGATTGAGTTCAAAGGTTGAGTAGTTATCCTTGAGCCATGTACATGGGCCGAGTGGAAGCATGAAGAAACCATCACATTCGTTGAGTAGGCAAGCGTTGTTTTTTATATTCTTATTATCTTTCTGCAGAAATAGTACTTCGAGGGTTTATTGGAATGGTTAAACTTCTTTAAATAGTAAGAGGAACTTTGTTATTGCACTCTTTCTCATGCAAGAAGTTGTGGTGTTAAAATCTGAAATCTATCTTTGAGACCATTAGAGTCTTTTCTCTATTTTTGAATAAAAGTTATTCCACTTCTTCTCTTGATATGTTTTTGGGTGGTATGCTAATAATTGGTTAAATAATTCATTTTAAGGGGACTTTGTTGAGCAAAAGTTGAACCCCGTTTCTTGGTAGTTATTGAATCTAAGTTTATAAGGTTGAGAACCCAAGAATTAATAGAAAAGTATAAAGCACAGTTAAGTGCTAGTTCTTGAATAAAGATGCTAGACTTATGTAGTATGTAGTTAATCTTTATGTTCTAAACCTGATTTCTTGTTGAAAGACTATGTTAGTTTTAAATGGAATCTTTGAAAAGACAAACTTTACCATTTGTCTTGAATGGTTAAACCCTACTATGAGTTATGTTCTTTATTGGAAAATACCCAAATGGGGTATTTGAATATGATGCCATTATACTAAGTTATGACTAGGTAGGTCAAGTTATTATCTTTTGTTGTCAAGTTTACCAAAGGTCTAATTTTGAAAGTAGTTACTCTCATGAGTTTGGTGAGTTTCAAACTTGTGGCAGTTGCCAAGACCCAGGTAGTTACATAGTGTAACTTAGGTGTTTGAAGATAGTAATAACCAACCAACTCAGTTGAGTTTGACTTAGAGATTCAGTGTGTGTTAAATAAGAGCTGCAATATGTTTTAATCATTGGTCTGTTGTTTATCAGAGTCAACTTAGGTCAGTTATGGTTCATGATAGGACTTGAATTAGAGACAGTAGCCTGGACCCTAGATGTTACAGAATCATAACAAGGGAATTCAATGTCCAAAATATTTTTACCAAATTGGAATCAAATTACAATCTTAGTGGGTAAACATTTATATATGTGAATCTAATGAAAGACTAGACCAATTGGTCTACAATTATTTTTATCCTTAGTAAACAAGAATTTAGTGTTTATCATGAAGACTAAAGCCTAAAGGAAGTTATATTCTTAATGGAGATCTAACCATTAGTGTGGAGACATTGTCTATGTAATATTTATACTACATTATGACTAAGAAGGTCAAGAAGTTATCATTTTATGTCAATATTTGCTTAAAGTTTATATCTCAAGAGTAGTCACTCTCAAGGGTTAGGGTTAAGACTCGAGCAAGTGGTTTTAGCCAAGACCTAGGGAATTACTCAAATGTAGTTCTCGGTTGTTCGAGTCAGAAATAATTAACAAACCAAATGAGTTATTTACTTAGTGAATCTTCACTTTTTGAGGAAGGACTCTATAAGAAAACTAAAACATAGGACATCTGAGATTATTATATGAAGAAGGAATCTTTACTTTAAGATTAATATTTATTTATTATTTATGTTGAACATTTTGTAAGTACTTTTGGTTTGTGACTAAATGAATCTAGTTGATGAGTTGATGACAATAAGTCATCAGTAATAACTATTTGTGCATAAAGGGGAGATTAGATACTCTCATGGATAATACTAAGGACTTGAATAAGTGGCAATTGCCAAGTCCCAAGAAATTACGCACGTAAACATAACTTGGGTATTCAAGGTTGGGAAAATATAACCAATAAAGTCATTTATTAACTTAGTAAGTAAGAACTTGAACAAGTGGCAGTTGCCAAGGCCCAAGTCATTACGTAAATGTAACATGGGTGTTCAAAAGTCAGGAAGACTTAACCAATCTAGTTAAAATACAACTTTACTGAAGACATCACTTTTTAAATGAAAAACTTGTATGATAAGTTAGCTATTGATCAAATAGTAAGTTTGGGATAATACAAGGTCAGATAGGGTTCTCCAACAAGTTGAGTAAGGTGGGTGAACGAGCGACTCTGATCGTAAGTAACGGTTGAATATATTCATATATTTTGGGCAAAGTGAGTGCAATAGTCTCTACTTGCACAAGTGTTGATTCATTATGTTTCAAATACTTAACTAATCAGAGTTTTCATTCATAGTTGGAAGGTATCCATAGTTGATTGATGGTATTGGTTAAGTAGGGCACAACACTAGAGCTTAGATGAAAAATTACTAGAGGGTTCTTAATTATACCCTTCGTTGAAGGGTAGGGCCACTTCTAGTTAGGAAGGTGTGTAGGGGACCACTAGTCTACAGTTGGAGGTAAAGCACTTGGGTGATGCTCTCTCTCTTGCAGATGACATGCCGAGTCTTGGATGATAGAAAATATCTAGATATGGGATCTTTGACCTTTTACCTTTAATATAATGTCATATCTTCTTTAAATGAAAACATTCATGTTCAAATGTAAATGGGAGTGTTTTTTATTCTTTTCATTTTGAAAAGCAAGATAAGATGTTATGAAATGATTATATAATCAGTTATGTAGTTACATTTTTAGTTATCGAAAGGAAAATTTTACATCTCGTTTTACTTATGATGTTAGATTATTACTGCATGGTAAATAAAACCAAGTTAATTCTTTATAGAAGTAGGTGGTTGTTACAAAACGAAGATCCTATAGGAAATGACACACTAGGTTGTGAGCTCTCTAATGAAATTCCTTTCATTCTTTCCTCCCCCTCTATATGTAATCTAGTTGCCTTAATATTTTCAACTAGAGTTATTTTTTCACAACCTTTCACCCCTTGACTACCTATCTATAAAATATGGCAATAAACTCTTGTATAGTTGCCCCTATATTCTTTTTTTCACAAATGACAATGCCATACTCTACTCTCCCCTAATTTTTTTGATCCTTATCAACTCATGTTGCAAATGTTAATAGAGGTTTCTTAGGGTTAAATGGGCCTTTTGCATAGGCTTTGAGGAGTTTAGAAGGACATTCAAATGGGTTTGAAATTTTTGGCCCTACTACATTCCCACTCCCTAAAGAACCCCTTGTGGTTGCCATACTTCTATGTGTTCTAGGTCTACTTCTTGCATTTGAACTTCAACCTCCTCACTATCACTACTCTCATTGTTGCTCATGATTTTTTGTTAAGAATTTAAAAGAGAGGTGCATGTTCAAATAAAATAAAAAATAAACTCGCGATGCTCTCCCTATGTGTTAAAAATGTGAAAAAGCTTGAAAAAATGCAAAGCAAATTAAAAATAAAAATTTAAGATGAAGAACTTACCTCTAATGAAGTGGATTTGATGCCCTAGTCTCCTCTTTAAAATTATTTTCTCTCATCTTTCAACTAGTATTCTTTTCTTGCTTCTCTAAGTCAACATAAGTTTGCAAATGTCAAAATGAGAGTTTTTTATTTTTGGTTGTATTAATGCATGAATTAGGTTTAGTTTCTTTTTAAAGGGATGAGGTGGGGGGGAGGACCTTGTGGGATCACCCATATTTTTTTTCAATTTGAAAATGTGTGTGTTTTTTAAAAGTAACCCTATAGTTGTTGGGTCATAGGAGACAACTAGTCATCCCCTAACATCCCTTGCCTAATCCAAGATGTTTTTGAAATTCAAGAAAAAAGGGGGATGGGGGTGCTTCTTGGACATTCTCGCATCCATGAAATGTTCCCTATTGGAAATGGGGCTCCCAAGGCAAGGAATAGGTCCATTAGACACATTGGAGAGTGGGACTAGGGACTTGTATTACCAATTGAGTGGCATTTTCTTGTAGAAAAATAGCTATGGCATATAAGCTAGCCTTTTTGAAGAGTATTATGGCTTTTAATGGAATAAATTTTAAGCATAAGGTTAGAGAAATTAAGCCATGTGAAGGATAAATGGATGATAAGATATTGGATATCTTATTTTGGAACATGGATGAGTATTTGTCAAGTTTGTTAGATATTTCAAATGAGGCCTTGGTAAGAATTTCTACCATATATCTTAGTAGAGGTGTCAAGAGCTTTGATGGAGGATTGAGGCTAGAGACTATAGGGTTGAGAGAATTGGAGTGAAAGTATATCATTGAGAGTCCAGTTGAAGGGGCTCCCTAAGATACTAGTTTAGGCTTAATATTTTAGTTTGGATAGCTCACACCTAACTCATGGATCTAAGATATATTGAGAAGGTTGGAGACTACATAAATGCCTTCTTAAGCTTGATGCTTTAAAATAATAACACATCTAATGCAACACAAGTAGTTTTAATTCATAAAGGGCCTCTGGATATGGGCGAAGGAAAACTTGAGGAGACCTAGGCAAGGGATGAGAAGTTCCTTCAAATAGGTTCCTACTAGGAGTAATTGACCATCTCCAACCAATGGATTAACAAAGGAAGTTGAGCGCACCATAAAATTTATAGTAATAAAAATAAGTCATATTATGTAGGTGGTTAACTCACATGGCTTACAATTTTCTATAATGATAATTCTTAAGTGCCATAATCAAAGCACAAGGAGTAGAAGAGTTGGTGTCTAGGATATGTATCTACAACTTCGCATGGGTTGTTACCTAGATTCCAAATAGACTAAATCCATGCAAGGGGATAAAAATGAGTTATAGATAGAGGTCCTCGTGACTAGGAAGGGTGTGGTGCATATGGTGGACTAGGAAGTCATTCAAAACTATGTTTCAACTAAAAGAGTAAAGGTGTGGAGCCTCCTTCTTAAAGAGGCCATGATCTCATTTAAAGTGATCAAATCATCACATAGGAGAATGGAAGGGATAGTTAAGGGAATGTTTGTGAATATTGATGAGTGACACCATTGTACGGATCTAAGATCGATTAAATTGGATCAAAATTGAGTTGATTTTGGTCCATGATTTTATAATCTTTGGAAAGAATAGTAATTTTTATAGCATGAAATGGTTGGTTAGATTCAATTTGGAGAAAAATATCATGTGAAGATAATATATAGAAGGCATTTGATAAATTTAAATAGATTGCATTAACTATGATCATCTGGAAAAAAAATGAAGGGGGAGACCCTTTAATTCCTCTCCTCGGGGGTTGCAATAGAGGGGAAGATTCAACGACATCCATTTTTCCAAAATTGGAGGAATTTATCTTAAAGTTTAAGTACCCAATAGAAAATGAGTTTCCAAAAATATTTCTATTAGGAAATGTCATTGAAAATATGGTTTAAAAAAATCATAGGAAATGGCTCCCACCTAATCACCTTTTAGCTCGATGCCCAAACTTCCGGAAGTTGAAGATATCCAAAATCAACAAGCAAAATTTATCCTCTTAAGAAGAAAAACTAAGAATGTATGTAGGAAGTGTTCCGATTACTTGAAGGAATATAAGGGAAGAAGACACAAGATGTCTTAATTATCTAAACTCTACTCAAGTGTTTCCATGTCGATGTCGAAAGGTGATACAATCAAATAAGGTATTTTGGGCCTCACTAATGAAGGTGAAAATATAGAACCTTAAGGAAATGGATGTCAAACATAATCCAAAGGAAAATATGCCCCCTCCAAATCCTACTTAAGAATCTCCAACCCAATGAAAAATTGTGACAAATGTATATATGGAGAAAGGATGAGAGGGACTAAAGGTGATCTCATAACATCTAAAGAAGATGATGCAACTCTATAAGAACTAGCATAAAAGAGAATATGAATATCCTTAATAGTTTATTTTGGTGCATAGAGTTGTAGGTCCAAAATCCCTAAAGCTAGGTAATTCTTTGAGTGCCAAGAATGTCAAACTCAAAGAAACAAACTACTATTTTACAATTAGGTAGGGCAACACCAGACCAATTTAGTAAGGAAAGTAAGACCTTCAAATTCAAGCTTGGAAAGATCTAATGGGACTTCCTTAGGGGTATCTTGAATATAATTAAACACAACCAAAGACAAGTGGATAAATTGACATAGTAGTACCTAATGTAAGTGTGACTCCAAAATTTGTCACTACACCAAATACTAACTAACAACTATAACCTCTATTTTAAGGTGATAAGCACATCATACATGACAATAGGATGTGGGTATACACAAACATAAATCTTTAGGATGATAAATACTATGGATTATTGAAGATGGTTTTCTTAGTTATAAAATTGAATCATAAAGTGCATAAAATATATGTTTCCTAATCCTACTCTACGAGTGTAAGATGTTTTCAATTTAAGTGCATGGTGGATCATTACTTCCAAGATCAATGCCTATTCATTAAATTGTAGAGTCACAACACACCATGAGAATAAATTAAAAATAATTGAACATACTTAGTAATCCATCTCTAGACTATATAAATCCAAATGCAATAAATAATTGACCATTACAAAGCTTATAATGTATTAGAATGCACTATAGAATTTATAAAAAAATATTACTCATGCTACAAAAAATAGCAAGAAAATCCAAAGGTGTAAGAGCAATCTTACATCACCCAAAAAAATATTTTCTTTTCTTTTCTTTTTGGTTATGAAAATATCCATGAAGCTTATTTCCTCTAAAAATTCTTGAAAATTGGTTTAGAACACTCAATTTTCAAAAAGGGCTAAAAATAGTAGCATCTAAAATTTTCCCAAAAGCTTCAAAAAAGAAAATCAACATTATCCATGGATGAAGTGTTTGATATATTGAAAGCATGCCATGATGAACCCTATGGTGGGCATTTTGCAGCTAAGAGGACAACCTTTAAGATCTTGAAAATAGGATATTATTGGCTGACCCTACATAAAGACTCTGTTAAGTATACTAGAAGCTGTGAACGATGCCAGAGAATGGGAAGACTCGTGCACGAAGTGATGAAATTTCATTACAACCCCAACTAGCATTAGCTCCTTTTGATGAATGGGGGCTAGATTTTATTAGACCTATCTCTCCCAGTTCAAATAACAAGGAATACATATTGGTATGCACTAAATACTTAACCAAATGGGTAAAGGTAAAAGAATTGCAGTTTTCTAGAGATGGAAATGTAGCAAAATTATTATATGAGGAGATCTTCACTAGGTATGGTGTACCTAAAGAGATAGTGATTGATTAAGGACCACAATTCACAAAAGACCTAATGTCCAAATTGGTGGAAGAGTATTAGATCAGACACAAGAAATCTACCCCATATCATCCTCAAGCTAATGGTTAAATAGAGGTCACCAACAAGGAGATTGAAAATATATTTGCAAAAATAATGCAACTTCAAAGGAGAGATTGGGTATCTAGATTACTAGAAGTTGTTTGGGCATACAAAACCACATGGAAGATAGCTACAGGTTTTACCCCTTATGAATTGATTTATGACAAAACAACAGTATTGCCTATTGAATTTGAATACAAAACATTGAGGACAACAATAGACTTGGGTATGGATTTAATAGAGGCACATAAGGAAAGGTTACATTCTTTTAATGGGTTGGATGAAATACACATGGAAGAAGTCCATCATACAAAGGTGATACAACAACAATGAATGAGATGGCGTGATCAGTACATAAAGATAAAAGAATTCACTAAAGGAGATTGGGCTCTGCTATATGACTCAAGGTATAAATATTTCAAGGAAAAATTCTAGTCTAGGTGGCTAGGTCCTTATGAAATTAGCAAGGTTTATCCAAATGGAGCAGCATAGTTTCATACCATTGATGCAACCCGGTTCTCACTTCTTGTTAATGGTCACAAACTGAAGCTATATAAGAAACCAATGCAACACGATGACTTCATCTTTTCATTGATCCAACAATATGGTGCTCATAGTGAACCTGGAACAAAAACTAATTCACAAAGTCCTACATTAGTACTAAGGGACATATCAAGCACATTTGTTGATCTAGAGGTTGAGTTACACAACTAAGCCCCTAAAATCACCCAGGCATAATTTATCATGCTTTAAATCAAATGCACACACAACACATTATTCATGCACACACAACACTTTCTCCATGACGTACATACTCTACTCCAAAGGGACCTATTCTTCAATTATTTAGCATTTATCAGGAACTGTTTCTGTTGGGACCTTAAAAAGTCAATTTTTCAAATATAGACGAGCCCTGTTCTTGAATTACCCGCAACAACACTTGTTGTAGCTAAACCTACACTACCTTGGAAAAATTGAATTATTTTTCTCGTGCATTCCACCAATATCACATGCCTCATTTATTTCCAAATAAAGTTCCCATAGCTTGTCCATCTCAAATCATTGCTACCAAATTTTCATCCACTCTCATGCATTTCATGCCGATCAAATCAATTGCACACCAAAGTACGTGTTTTTCTAGTTCCAACTTGTTTCGAGTGATAATTTCCATTACGCACATGTACGATAGGTAACTTCTCATAATTAAACTAGATTTCTTTTTGTATTCATTATTATTCTTGATTTAAGTTATGCATGCGAAAAATATTTCACCAGTACTTTCCATTATTCTCCCATCAACCCTATCAAATCATGCATGAAGTGCAGTCACTTCAATTAAAGTTGGGAGGAGGGGTATTATAGTCATGATTATTGTTGATTTTCGCCACCTAAGTTTGTCATATATCATTTTATGCCATCCTTCTAAAACCCTTAAAAAATAAAATGCCTCTCTTTTGATTCCAATAATGTGATTTCTGCCCTAAAATAAGCTAAGTTTACACTTGATTAAGCTAAAGGAAAAGAGGATTGTGAGTTACAATATTGGGTATAAGGGAAGGTATTTGAAGGAGTAGTGAAATTGGAGGGTTTTTAAAGGTGGTGGAGTCGAGTTTTGAGTAGAATTTGAATTCTACAAGGTTGCAGAACAATAGGACAATGGAAGGAGATGTTATACGTAGAGAACCATCTGCACATAAAGAAATATTAGGAGATTTGATGGTTTTAACCGTCTTTACCAGAGTAGGATGGTTTGAATATTTATTGTTCAAAGCTGAAAGAGTATGATAATGACATGGCAAGATATTTTACAACAACATTACAATATGATGAAGCAATAGTGAGAGGGTTGGTAGTAGATGTATCTAAAATGGAAATTACTCAAGTCATAAGACTACCTTGGACAAGGTCTAAATACCCAGCTTGTGCAGATGCAGTGGCGGCAAGGGAGGAGTTCTATGAGTGAGGAGAAATTCTGGACTCCACATCACAAGGTACAAAGCGGCTTTCCTTTCCCTTCTTTTGGGGAAAATGTACTCTAAGTTATATTATTAAATATTTTACTTGTGATGGTCATCACAACCTCTTATACACTGTGCATTTTAAGCTGTTAAACCATTTACAACATGATAAATTGGTGAATGTACCCAATTTTCTGTATAACATGTTGAAGAGAATGACAACTAAATATTAGAGGAAACAAATGGACACTACACTATCCCATCATTGCTTGATAATCCTACTGGTTAAAAGGAGTCTGAGAATTCAACACCCAAAGGTTAATTGGGATGATTTCAAAAATTGTAAGGATATCACCGAGTTGCTTGAGGCACCTGAAGTAGAGGACAAACCTCAACTTGGGTCTGAACCAGAAATTGAACCTTCAAGCAAAATGAACCTAAGAGATGAAATTCTCCTATTACACCATTGGCTTCACCTACCCGTAGCCATAATGGGTCTGAAAAACTTGATATATCAAAACATATGCTGGTGATAACACAAGAACCCTCATCATCTCAAAACCCTAGAGCTAAAAGAAGTATTGCATCAACATCTTCTAAAGGGAAAAAGAAGAAGAAAGGTGTTGAGAAGCATAAGAATGTTGTAAAGGAAGGGGTAGAGAAGAAAAATGGGAATGAAAGGAAGAAAAAGAGAAAAAGTTACACAGGAAACTGTTACTCCCCAACACTTAGGTACAGGTTGAGAAGGAATAATGTTGAAAAGAGAAGCATGGAAGAGCATAAAAAAGAAGAAAGAAATGAAGGACAACAAGATCAGGATGCAATGATGATAGACACAGACACAAATAAAGAAAGCGATGTCCCTAAAGATGTTTTTGTTGATATTCCTAAAATTGTTAATGTGCCTATTAGAAAAAGAAGATATATTTCTTCTTCCTCTAACTCTGATTCAGAAGATATCTTTATTGCAAAGAAAACAAGAAAATTAGTCTCCAGTAGCCCCAATAGGGAAATTTTTGATATCACAAGGGATGATGATGATTTGAATTTTGAAGAAAAAGAAGAATTGTTGGAAGAAAAAAATATAAGGAAAGAGCTTCAAGAATCTCTTGATAGAATAGAACAACTAGAAGCACAAGTGAAAAGGTATGAGCGAAGAGACAAAGAGAAGGAGATAAGAATTCAGGAGTTGGAAGAAAAGATATAGACTTATGGTCATGGAGCTAAGTTGGATCTACTAGCACAAATGGATGAGGATAAAATAGGGGTTCAGGAGAATGTAGCAATAAATCCATGACTCCCATTGTAAAAACACCAACATATCATACTAGGTTTGGAATTGTTAAAAGTCACTAACCAATTTAAGCAAGGAAAGAAAATTGGGGAAAGAAGAAACACATTTTGAATGCATCACTAGAAAGTAAGAATTTGAAACTGAATAAATTGGAGGAGAAATTGACATAAGTGATAGATAGAGCCATTCAAATAATTGAGTGTAGACCTCCACCTAGAGTGTATGCATTTTTATTAAAAGAGAAGTTTCTTATCTTTCAGTTTAATAAGTTCATTAATGATCAATCATTTGCTTTAAATAAGAGACATAGTTTTCTCAGTTTCTTCAATACAGTTAATTTGGAGGAACATGATCAGTTGTGTGAGTATTATCTACACAACTATGTATGATATAGGACACTAAATGGAATCCCTTAATCTCTTTTGGGGATTTGCAAGTGAGGGCCCTAACATCCTATTTCAAGAATGAACAACTTCAAGGGGAACTAATGGAAAAAATGAGGAACAAGAGACAATAGTATCGTTGCAGCTTAGGAAGGGAGCAACATATCCCAACAGAGTCATTACTCAATGGTTGACACTCCTTTCTCACCGGGGTGTAGGAAAAGTAATTGTAGACTTAAGACTTCGGGATTACAAAAGGATTCAACAGTTTGCAGAGACCATCCTCCGGGATTGCCTAAAAGATGTGGAAAATAGGTGGAAAAGCTTGACTCTAGAGTTACAGAAGAAAGAGCCTCACTCTTTCTATAATTTTATGAGTATGTTTGAGAGAAATTGTGCAAATATATCAAGATTTCAGGAATAAGAGGAGTGAAATGGCTTTCCCTTACCTATCACCCTCTTAGTCTAGTTCATCCAGTACTGCATTGGATAGGGGAAAAGAATGATTAATGTGCAAATTTAGAATCAGTTAAACTGGATAGGCTTGCATGCTATAATGGATTTTATCTCAAATAGGGACAGGGAGTCAATGCAGTTATGGATCTTAGGTAGATTGCTTTATACTACAATCTTCTTCCCTAGGTGGTTTTAGTCAAGTATTTTTGCTTGAGGACAAGCAAAAAGATAAGTTGGGGGAAATGATGGGCTTGATCATGTTAGTGATTTTTCTATTACTTTTCATATTCTTTTAGAAATTTTTTTATATATTTTCTAAGTATCTTTCAGACAAAAACTTCGATAATATGCTAGCCTTTCATAACATACTTTGCAACTTTGAACCTAGTTTGAAGAATATGGAATATGGTGATAATATTTGTAGCAATTGCATGATTTAATTTATGAGAATGTATGCATATGAATAGAATTCTATGATTTAATTATGAGGGTTAGTTGTATATGTATGTTGTATGGATTAACCTCTCCACAACTCAACACAAGGTAATAGGAATAGAGTATTTGTAGCAAGAACCAAAGTAGCGAAACATGGGACTGATGAAGTTCAAACTACCTAAAGTGCAGAAGGTTGTGGAGCTAGACATGAACCATCATGGAAGGAATAAATACTAAAGGAGGATACTTGTTCTAGAGCTTTGAACATTTTCTTATGTTTTTCACATGCAAGCCATTTCATTTAAGTTCTTTGTTGAATAGGTCTTTTCTTCCTTTTCAGTTAGAATAAATAAGCCAATCTTAATTTCATATCCTCGTATCTACGAGTGAGATTAATGGCTGTAGTTAGTTAGTAGTTTGAATAATTCTCTCCCTGTTTTTGTATAAAGTCAAGGGATGAGTTCGTAGCAAAGTAGTTGATGGTTACAAGTTATCAAACAGTTGGTCGTTTCCAATTTTAAGTTATTCAAAAAACATGTTGTTAAAATGCCATCATTGAATACAATCTACAACAAGGATTCCGTTTGAGTATCTAGTGATATACAATGAATGGAGTTGTATGTTACATGGATGTGTAAGATTCTAAGTTAGATTTGGTTCTTAGTTAAGTGAGATAGTCCCCTGAGCTGACCACATGAGGTACTACACTACCTTTCACTTCATTTACTTACTTATTCATTTGTGCATTCCTATTAATAATGTTTTTATTGTTTCATAAATACATTGCAAGTAAAGTGAAATAGTTTTTATGGTTGATTACAGTAATTGTTGCTCATGAACAATTGTATAAATCATGAATCTTGGCACTCCAAAGGTTAGATTTGATTGTTCTATTGTTTTGAATAAATTCTAGATTGATTTTGTACTTACTTTTTATTAGCAGTCACCTACAGCCTATGATGTAGGTACCCATAGCCACTAGGTTTTGTAACCACTTTTACTATTTTTGCAATTCTGAAGGATTCTAGCAAAGTAGAATAGTTTGAATAAGTTTACATAAGATAAATTAGGTGAACATGAGTTCGTGAAGGCACATATAGTGCAGTACCATCATAAGCTTACACAGCTTGGTTGATGATTTAATGCAGTCTTAACAATGTGAAGTGGACCGTTTAGCCAATTAACCCTCTGAATTAAGTAATTTTCACCAAGTTTACAACACATTAATTAGACTCTACACTAACCATCTAATTGTCAATTAATTATAAATCCCTCTTAAATTGTGATTAAAAGGAAACTTGTTCTTCTTTAGTATAGTTGAATTTTAGACATTATACTCAGTGTTATGCTTCTAAAAGGTTTGAAATTGTTTGATTTAGTAATTTCGATTGGGGAAGTATTTTATATGATTGAGAGTTCACATTTGGTAATTATTTTCACTTGGTTTAGGTTTGGTTGCATGGAGCTTAAAGAAACAAAGTCTGGTTATTTTTTCATCTACATAAGAAAAATATATTGCAATCACATTTATAGGAACACAAGCATTATGGCTTCAAAAATTTCTACAAACATTTGGGGAGAATCAAATTTAGTCTACAATATTTTTTGTGATAACATTCAAATGCAATTAAGATGGTCAAGAATCCTATCCATTATAGTAGGACAAAACATTTTGATTTGAAATATCATTTCATTCAAGATTTAGTTTAGAAAAAAAATATAGAATTGAGGTATATAAAGACTCAAGAACAACTTATAGATATCTTTACAAAAATAGTGGTAAAGGTTCAGTTTTTGACAGTTCAATTTAACCATCTTATGACTCCACTTAACATCAAGGAAGAGTATGTTGATCTATTCTTACATATTTAAGAATGCACAATAATCTTAAATTAAGTGATTTGGAATGCAAATTTGTGCCAAATGCATTGGCTAGTTTAATGGATGCATGTTAAATGCATAAAAAATAACAAGTTTGATTTAATATGCAATGTTTAATTTGCTTAGCTGCATGATAAGAGTTAAATTTAGTTTTTTATTTGCTTTTTTAAAATCTAGAATATATTTTTTAGATCTCTGTAATTTTGAGGTTGAAGTCTTTATATATCAACAACTGTTGGAATATTAAGATTTACTTTAATAAAATAGTCTTATTGACATGTATTTTTTTAAAATTTATTATTGTTATTAAATAATTAATCACATCTACGTAGATTGATAGCTTGGAAAGTTATATTTGAAAAACTTTATAAAAATCATATTGTAATTCATTCCCCAATCAACTTAATAATAATAACTATTGTGTGTTTATCACTTTGCAAATGTAATGCTCTTCATTTTTCCATTAACAGCACCATCGCTCATCGCTATCTTGTGCAATAAGAGAATAAAACTGTTGGGAAAAGTCAGTAATGGGAAGACTATTCAGTATTGTTTCTGCGTATACATCATTTCTGAGCAGTGTTGTGTGGAGATTTGTTGCTCTCTGCTGTAAGTGTGTTTAATATATTGAATATATATGATAAAAGTGGTATTTCTAGTGTCGTTCTTCTAATGAAATGAAATGAAAGATTTTAATGATGTCCACGAGACTAAACAGTCTATGGGACTGTGACCAACAACTTAGTTTGTCTCCAAACTCTTCTCCAGGTCAGATCTCCTGCTATTAATTTTGACTAAGAGGCTGGCCGTCTGATAAGAACTTCTAATTCACTTTACAGCTGCCATTGATGCTTGTAGGCCCCCCATTCATAGTGTGATGTGCTCAATGCTTTGGCACCCTACTGACTTCTCCGGGAATCCCATGATTTCCCACAGTCGCACCAACCTTCTTACGTGCTGGACATAGTAACATCATGTTCAACCGCCTCCAAACTAGGCCATAACCTCCTCTACTAGATGATGGTTCACGGTAAACAACACATTGGGCAATATTGCACGTAATGGCTTTCGTTTGTTATTCATTTGTGAGTTTTTGTGCAATATTTCATCATGGCTTGCTCCATGCTTAAAAGTATGTTGGATCCTTCATAAAGCTATGCGATGAGTAAATCTCGCACCACAATATGATTGGTTTTCAATCAAAATTGCGCCGACGAATTTCACACAACCATGAAATCGAAGGATGGCATAAACAAGAGAAAATCAAATTACCAGTTGTGGGAGACAATAGTACGAGATAAGTACACAAATGGTGTGTGAAGCGACATAAAAACACGAGTTTGACCAATTTCGGATCTATAATGAGTACGAAATTACATCGAGACTGGTCTTTATTTTGGATTTTAACAATTGTCCAGCCGGATGCAGGATACGGGTACGAGACCACATAGATAATGGATGCAGGGGCCCACCTTATTATCTAATTTAAACGTTTTTGAGGTCTGGGATTGAAAGATATATTATCGACATGAAGTTTGAATGCGAAGGACAAATAGGGGTGCATCATTAAGAAGGCACGGGTCTTCAACACAATATTCAATTACATTAGTACGCAAAAGGGAAGATAGTCGAGGGTCATTAAAATAATGAAACATGTATATCAAACCTATTCTCTCATTTAGGCGTGGGGTACCCTATCTTGGGGTTCATGCGGATTGTTACGTGAAAGAAAGATCCCTTTTTGTCTCGTCACACATGCAAAAATCTTCTTTTCAGGATCATAAAGGATGACGAGAAGAGGAGACTCTAAATGTTGATTGAAGATGGATCACGAGGTTCTTCATGTCAATTCCCGATCACTCTAGTACTGTCAAAATTATCCACCAGTAACTCCTCACTAAGAACTCAAATGCCATTATGTAATGTAGAAGATCAATCAATGAATCATCATGACTAAATACATAATCAACATGGGAAGGTAAATAATTATCATTATAATCACATGAATAGTTATGGAATGTGTAATTTCATCACCATGCAACAAAGAAGAAGTCGGAAAAAAGAAACCATCATGACACATGCTACTATTATCAATCATCGGAAAGATATGATTAAGTTGAAGCTCGTAAACTAGTTAATGAGTGTATCTAATAGAGAAGGAAAAGTACTAACCAACTCAAAAAAGGAGGGAAAAACATACACATGATAAAAACAATGTCGAGCCATAGAAAGTACATACTCATCCATAGCTTAAAAAGATTACAGAGCATCTTGAGGATTAAAGTATCAAATGCTAGAAAGGTTAAGAATGCATCAAAATCAACAAGGCATACATTAAGAGAGCCTAAATGTAAGGATCTAGGAACATCCATGATAAATAATCTAACAAGAAAACACACTCCAAGGATTGGGTTAAGGATCAAATAGAAAGTGAAACCCTAAACAAGATGTATAATGAAACACAAAGAAGGGTAGATACAAACCCTATGCAGAGATGGGATAAGTAACGTACAAAGAAAAATTAAATCTAAAAACCTTAATGTAGAAGGAATAATCCCCAAGGACAAACCTTAAGGGATGCAAGATAAGTTAACACAAAAAATCCAAGGAAACATAAACAAAACTCACAAGCGTTCTTATATTTAATTGAATTAAATGTGATATAAATAAAATGACATTAGGATAGAGAGTTGATACTAAATACTCATAAATAAATGAGAAAATTTTGAATAAATAAAGTAAATATACTTTAGTTCTAGTTTTTTTGCAAATATATGGTTATGAAATGTGTTACAAGATGATTCACCAAATTGTTAGGACTCTAAAGTTATCAACATGTTGACTTCTAAATCAAAAAATGACAATTGAAAATGTTGGATTGATTTTATGCTAAAAAATTGACCTAGGATAAAAGTGCACTACATAATTGATGTGGTTTTTGTAATATTAACCCTCTACATAATTCTTTTTTTGCGTGACCTGAAAAATTTGATTTCTTAGTCTCTTTGATATGCGGATTTGTAATAATTGACTATTGATGTTTATAAACACCTTTGGGGAGTTTGTTAAGAAAAGATCAATGTTCTCCTTAGCCTAATCCCTAGGTAGATAAATAACTTATAAAGAACAATCAAAGATAGTTCAGGAAACCATCTAATATGTCTATTTGTTGCAAAGTAATATAGATCCAGTGAAACAAGTGTTGATGCAATGCATTTAAAAATTATCAATCTTGATGCATGCAAGAAGTACCTAAATGTTTCCTAGATGATCATAATGAATTAAGAATTTCCATTTTGTACAAACTCTAGAACACAATATGAAATATTTGCCATTTAAGTTTATGAGCAATGATTTATAAAATAGCTTACAATATTCTTTGAAATATTTTATGTCTTAGTAGGCAATAGTTTATACAATACCATAAAATACAATTTGAAATGTTTCATGTTCAAGTTGATGAAAACAAATTAAAAGGGAACAAAAATAAATAAATTAGGCTCAATTTCATAATATAGAATCAAACCACTATGAGAAAATGAAAAGCTATAAAACAAGTTTAAACCCTTAAAATATGAAAAATAAAAATCAATCAAACATTAAATAATTTACTAATTTTGTACACTACTATACCATTTATACATCAATTATTATAAAAAATAAAAACTAAATCAAAATAAGCTGAAAATGAATGGGAAAAATGCAAAATATGTAATTTTCATTATTTCAATACTAATAAGAGACACATTACAGCTAGTTTTTACTAGTGATTTAGAAGTGATGATAGTGATGATTCATTATGTAAATTGTAGCTAGCTATGTTTTTATAAGGTTATTGTTTTTGTAATTGGTTTTTATTTTTGGAACATAAAACAAAATGTAAAGGAACATATATAGT
The DNA here is from genome assembly GCA_007258455.2 of Sequoia sempervirens. NCBI lineage: Eukaryota > Viridiplantae > Streptophyta > Pinopsida > Cupressales > Cupressaceae > Sequoia > Sequoia sempervirens. The sequence goes on along the minus strand of VDFB02026320.1, from coordinate 118,654,127 downwards.
CATAGATATTAGAAGGGGCAATTTGCAATTGCAATTAACAAGTGATGGTTGATTTTAATATGATTCTAGTAGTCATAATATTAAAATTTAGTAGTTATTATATCAAAACTTAGTGGATTAGGAAGAATTGTTGTGTGAGGATACAATTGTATTTCAAATTGCAAGAGTTGTCACCTTTATTAATCATGTGTAAATTATAATTAATTCTTGAATTATAATTGATAGTTTTATTTTAATTATGTGCATTAGTAGAATTATTTTAATTATGTGCACTTGTAGATCCTCTAATGAGAAAAGTCAATATTGTTATTTTGTTAATTTTTATTACATGTATTTCTTTGTCAATTTAACATTAGGGTGTAGATTTTATACAATATAAATATTATAATTATTATTTATAAAAATTAATAGAACATATGAAAAATCAATTTACATGTATATTTAATAATATAATATCAATGACTATAATATTTATCATAATAGGTGATATAATATCAATATTATAATAATAATTAAGTATTATTTATATTGCTTTTACTAGTAATAAAAATAGCTTTATAAAGTTTCATTTTTGGGGTCCATTATTCTCACAAATTTATCCTTTATATTCATCTACATTTTTTCCCAATTTTTTTAATATATGTTTTTAATTTTTTCCCAACTAAGGAAACATGTCTCCCTATACTCTCCTACACTCCAAATATCATATCTAAATTTTGTGGTATGCAAATGATTCAAATTAATTAGTTAAAAATAAAGTATCCATATTGGTGTACTAAAAACATTTATGCTTAACATCTTCCCTAAGTTCATAAAATTAGTTTTACAATTGCAAGATTATGAGTTTTTATTCCATTTGATATTGTTGTTTTTTGGTGACATATATACCATGTGTGAAAGTAGAAAATTTGTCATATAAATCCATATACACCAATCAATTGATTAAACTCCTTGGCTAAATAATAAGATAGGTCAAACATAAACTCCAAATTTTAAGGGTTATAATAGAATTAACCATTCCAATTGTAGAAAGTATCAATATAATTTATTTAAACAAAAACTAAAATAATCAATAAGGATACTTGTTAATTTTTCACCAGATAGAAACTTAATACTATGAGAATAGAAAGGAAACATTGTTGCATAGTTATCAAATATCTTTTTGAACTTATTTGGTAAAAATCAAGTGAAAATTTGCAAACCTTCAAGTAAAAAGAATCAAGTTAATTTTCACAAAAATAACCTCAAGAACAAGAAAACCAAAAAAAAAGAACCACCAAATAAATGTAAAATTCATCTCACATTTAAATATCTCTATGTCAAGAAACAAATAGAGATCTAACACTAGGTAAATTACACTAATATCATAAATGAGAACAATCATAGATAGAACCGTGTATTTAGTGTCTTCATTTAACATATAATAACATAATTATTTTAGAGTGAAATAGAACACGACAAAAAGTGATCCAACTATGTGTATATTCCCAAAAATAAAAGTCACCAAAGCCATGCAAAACAACTTACCTCAAGAATTTACACAAATTGTGTTGTGCTGTCAACAATGCTAATGAAAAGAATGGATAAAGTTTGTAGGAGAAATATTACAAAACCCTACCAAAGCATATTTAAAAAAAATTGGACAAACCAAAACCAATCTCCCTACAACTACTTTAATATATCCATAATAAACAAAAAATAAATCTGAAAATATTGAGGTTTTAAAGCTACTAGATTCTTGAGCTAGAGAAAAAAATGAAGCAAAGTAAAAACAAAAAAATTGTCTCATGGCTTGAAAATAAATTTTAACTCACATCCAAAATTAGATGCCCACCGAGTGAAAGTCTAGAAGGACCCCCTTAAAAATTAATAAATAAATTAGTCTATTAATTAAAAGTGAACTTCAAGAATAACAATTTAAGCATTTGTATGTTGAGATTCAACATAGTGTAAGGTCATATAATATAAATAACATAATTAAATCTTTGATTGAGGAACCATGAACAAAGTAGTCTAACATTGGTAAGGATCCATCAAGCAAGATAATCCATATGTTTATATATTGAGATGGAGAGCCTTGCATAATGAACATGCACTAATTTTCTAGTGCACATAGCTAATGGTGGCTTCCAACAATCATATTAAGATTGAAAGAGTGATTTTTTATCATTTCATTAGGGTGTTGCAAAAATAGTTTAAAATTTAAATCTTATTATAAAATACAAATAAAATACACTATAATCCATTTTGTTTGTTTCTCCACAACTTTTGTAACTAAATAAATCAAAATTTCAAAGAAAATGAAATTGATCTTGCATTAAAAATCACAATAAAAAAAGAAATTATTCTTGCATTCACAATCACAATAAAAAAATAAATCACCATAAGACATCAAAGAGTACTCCTAGAAATGACTTTGGATTCAAGGATATCTTTCATAATAGAGGCGAAGAAAATGGAAGAGAATATTTGATGGAATATTTTTTATTATTGATTCCATCCTTCTTTTGTCATAACACATATATTGTGGAACCAAACACATAGCTATTACCAAATCACAACAAATCAATCTTTTAGAAAAGCATTTGATGACAACTAATAAAACAAACATGAACAAAAACAATACATTTTTTAACCCATTACAACCTTCTTTACATATAGTCAATTGTAAAGCATCCAAGAAGATAAAGGAATAACAAAAAATGTTCAATTCCATTATATAGAGTAGAAATTATTTCTCAATAGTTAAAATAATAAGTTATCAACATGTGAATTCATGGTTTTTGAAGGTAATAGAAAACATAATTATCCAATGACAAAATATGCAAAGAAAAAATGCATTAAATAGAAGGCAATCTTCAATAATAAATTGCATTAGATTTCTTTCGACAATGTATACTATGTGTTCAATTTTAGAACAAAAGTGACAATTTAATAAGAGATTTAATTAACAATAGTTGTATTTCCTGACTAAATTGATATATAAGAGCTTGATTTAATTGTTATTTCTAGCTCAAAAAATATCTAATGAGATGAGATGTATGATAGTAACTTCTACCACCATTTAACAACAAAATTTGGTATGGATGTTCTATTAGAAATTTCTAGCCTGGATTGATTTAAGAGTTTGATTTAATTGTTATTGCCAACATAAGAGGCATGCATTAATAAGGATTGTTAATATAGTTAAAAAAATAACCAAACATTAGTATTGATTAAATCTCCATTTTACTCACAACTCAAGGAGCATGAATTTATAAGAATTATTAATAGAATTGAAAAAAACAACCAAACATTATTTACTATAATTGAATTTCCACTTTAAGTTATATTTAAAAAAATGCAACATCAAATAAAATAAATAAATAACAATTTTCAAATTATTAAATAAAAAACTTATTTATCAAGTATAACATTATTCTTGATCAAAGGGCCTAGCTTGATTGGCTAGAGCATCCTTACAAGAGGTCATGAGGTCTAGTCCCCCATCCCATAGAATCGGAGGGCATGTCGCGCCAACATCATCAATCATGATAAAAATTTACCAAGTACACTGCAGTTTATAAGAACTACCAAATTCTTACAGTCTAAAAAAATAACATTATTCTCAAATTTTTAAATACTATATAATAATTAATCATACAAAAAAAATTACATACCAGATGGATTAATATTCCTCCCTCTCAAAGGAACTAATAACTTATTACAAAAACCAACAGTAGTACAAGCATTCTCTATCCACATATAGACTAGAGTCAAAGGCTACATGCTGAATGTTACACGCAGAGGGCACGCAGGTGGAAAATGCGTTCTTTTGGTCCATCTCCTAATAAGCCCGAAGTTAAAAAGCCATTACACAGTGGGTTAATTTTCCTGTATTTGCTTAGATTCCATCTCTTGAACGCCAGATTCACAAGCTGTATCTTGGACAGGGTATTCTGTGTACTTATAGAGGTAAGCACAGAACACGAAGTATATAACGTTGAGACCTTCCATGGCAGACAAAAGCCAGTAGAAATAGTGAAGGTAGCCACGGTTAAGATTGTCGTCCAGCCAATCCGGTTTTCCATTGCGGCCCGTGGTGTTATGAACAACTGTAATGACGATGGTGCTCAGGTAATGTCCCACAGCGGAAGTGCAGGAAGACAGTGCAATGGCCGTGCTGCGCATGGTGGGCGGAAACTGGTCATAGAAAAATTCCAGATGACCCACCGTATGAAAGGCCTCTCCTAGACCCGCTATACAGAACTGCGGAACGAGCCAGAAAGCGGAAATGGGAACCACGGCCGAAGGATCGTCCGCCAGGCCTTGGCTTCTTGCCGTGTTTCGTCTCTTTACTTCGACGAAACCCGCGACCATCATTGAGATTGAGGAAATGGCAAGGCCGATGCCCATTCTCTGGAATACTGTGATTCCGCGGCCATTTTTTGTCATCCGGCGGGCGGCCGGGACGACGAATCGGTCGTACAACGGGAGCCACGCTATGAGGACTAGTAGAGAGAAGACCGAGAAGGAGCCTGCTGGAATCTCAAAACCGCTGGATCCTAGCTTTCTGTCCATGGTTAGGGCCTGTAGTACTGAAAATGTGTGCTGCTGTGCCTTCGTTATTGAGGTCGCGATTCCGCAGGAGAAGATGGGTAGAGTTGCGATTATGGATTTTAGCGCCTCGATTTGGGTTGTCGAAGAGAGCCTCCATCGGCTGCCCACTGATCCGTCGCTTAGGATGTCTTTCTCTGTTATTATGGCTGCCTTGTCCAGAAACCTGTCGTTCAGAGGCAAATATGTTTATTATTTTGTTGGAGATACTTCTATATTAAGCAGGTATAAACATTATACGTACACAGAAGGTTTACGATAAAGATTGAAGTTTTACTCTGTCATTGATGGAAGAGTTCAAGCGTCTGGGCATGTTGTATTTTCGACTTTAGTTGAAAAAACACTAAACAAAAAATACAGTGGTGTCACTAAAGTAGTTGGGCTATGAAAATGAGGTTGTGGAGTTAACTGGGGTCTATTTTTTTTCAATAGTTTACATAATATTTAGTAAATCATTTATGGATGGTTAAGTTTAAATAGCACATTCTAAGTTTTGATTTGTTTAGGTGGTTCATATCCAATCACATTAGTTTTGGTTTTTTTTTTTTTAACAACAGAGGTGTCCCCGCGATCCAACCCAGCAGCCCGTATCTTGGGTACCTGGGGCGAGCTGGGGTGAGACTAGTGTCCTGCGGGTGAGAGCTGCTGCCCACAAGAAGTCCCACGCTTATACCCGGAACCACACTAGTTTTGTTAATAGGATCCATTTATTAATATGATTTCAAATGAGTCAACTAAGCAAGTCAAAGCTTAAAATATTTTCTTTAAGCTAAATTATCATCTATTGGTCAAGAAGCATTCATAAACAGAGTTTGGACAGCCTGAATAAAAAATGTCATCAAAGAAAAAACTTTGAGCATAGTAAAATAAATGGACAGCTTCGAAAAAAGAATTGACTGTTTGGAAGCTTTGGTTCATTCAATCCTTTGCTAAACAATAATGATATTGTTTAAATTATAGTAGTTTAAAGATATTATGATATTCATATTAAGATTCAATTGACAGTTTGAGTCAAATTTATTGACTCATATTTTATGAATAATTTGACTAAAAAATTCTTCCCTTGAATTCTGACATAAATATCATATTTTGACAGGCTATCAAAAAATACTTCCTGCTTTACTCATTTAAAAATATAATATTTCTACATTTCATATACTACTAGAAGCTTTACAATTTATATAACAGCTTTTGATAAATTTCATTTGTTCAAAATGAGCAATAATAGAAAGTATTAATAGTTGAGAACAGAGCAAATAGCTTAAGAATTTGTGTGATTTGTTGCTAACTGTAATAAATAATAAATATTTGCTTTTTAGCTTTAAAAAATGATAACCAACTTACAAAACAAGTGATTGAAATTAACCCTTATATCATATTATAAAATATATTCAACTGAAATGAAGATTTAAAAGAACTAGAAGCAGAAACCAATGTTGGGTGTAAGCCATCGCCTTTGGAAAACTCAGCATCGTATTACATATCTGCCAACTCTTTGTCTATTGTATTTATGGTCATAAACATAGATGGAAATTGTTAGGAGTGGAGGACGATTTCAAATTTGATTAAAGAAAAAGTAGTTTGAAAGGAAAATGAAAATTTATGCTTTGACAATCTTCCTCAAATCTTATAATAAATTTACCTGAATCTGTCTGTGAGAGGAGGCTTGGAACTGCTTTGGCCATGATAAAGCTTTGTAGCATCAGAAGGCAGAGATAAATTCCACTTCCTGGTGGATGCCACTATGACCTGTGCAAATCCAGTGAAAGGACTACCTTGTGGAATGTCATGGCGGAAAATGGGAGCTCCAACAAGGAAGATAACTGTGGATATGAGCATAAGCAGAGTACAGATACCAAACCCCAAAGCCCAGCTCACGTTGCTCTGAATATAAATAATAACAGTGAGGGCCACAATGAGAGCCAAACAACTTGAAAAGTAATACCAATTAAAGAAGCTCCCTATTCTTTTCTTCTCTTTGGATTTTTCTCCTCCATCTTTTCCTTCTCCCTCCTGTTGGAACTGATCTGCTCCGAATGCCATGGAACAGGGTCTTATCCCTGCAGACCCAATACATTTGAATAAGTAAACCAGCATAAGTAGAGCCCATTGTCCTTTGGAAGCCCCCTCACATTTTCTCAATTTTTTCTGGATGGCACTGCAATGAGATGGTCGGAATTGAGGGATGACTGCTGTGAGAGTCAGAAGAGACAATCCCTGCACATTAATCAAATAACAATATATGATTACTAATTAGCAAATTTCTCGCAACCAATCAAAGAAAAACAACTTCTAATTCCCTTCTTTGATCACCTTACATGATCTATGAAAGAACTTAAATAATGGGTTTTGTTGTGAGTTCAATTTTATTCAAACAAAAACTTAATAAACAGTCAAAAACTATTCGTTTATACTTTAATGAATAAAGTGTTTTAATTTTCAGTTGCAAACCTCTGGTTCTACAGGCTCACCCTAACTTTGTCAAGCTTTCAAAAGGCTTGTTCACAACTTGAATCCAAGACCTTTATCAGTAGACCATTTTATTCTGACAAGAGTAGAAAACAGAATATTCTTCCAACAAGAAGTTTGAAGTAGTTACCACTAAATATGAAACGCAACCGATGACTATGGTTCGAAATTTGCCAAGATAGGAATCTGCCACAAAAGCTCCGGGCAAGGTTGCTAGGCTGCTTGTTCCAGACCAGATATTAAGTACATTTGTGGCTGTAACTTTCTGCATATTGTATTTCGTTGTTAGGTAGACAATCATGTTAGACTGCAAACCCGTCACAGCTAGCTTCTCGCAGCTCTCATTTCCTGAATACAACGTTTCATCATAAAACAAAGTTAAAAATACTAAGCAAAACCTTTTCTTGCAATAGAATATATAGAAATCTATACAACAATGTCCGTTAATACCCATCTCAAAGCATTTTGTGATATTCTAACCACCTTTAATAAAAAATACAATGGAGTAACTTTAGTAGTACTTATTTGGGTTTATGTGTTAGAGATCTTTCAAAATATTGATCAGTATTGTAGCTCTGTATTACTGTAATGAATGGTTCATACTTGCTCAAGGTTTTACAAATGAAGTATCAGTTAAAGTTGATTTAACTTCGAAGGAAAATGTACATTTAAAATGTGTTTGAAGGGAAGTAGTATCAAAATGGGTGACCTTCTTATAATCAATTCTTCCATCGCTTAAATACAGTGAATATTAAGGGAGTAGTATCAAAATGAATGACCTTCCTATAATCGATTCTTTCATCGCTTAAATACAATGAATATTAAGTAGACTGTGTAAAATGACTACTCATAAAATTTGAGTTAACTATACAGTTAAACCCACAAAATTCATACAGTTAAATCCACAAAATTCATATAGTTAAACCCACAGAATTCATAACACATACTGTAAAGGTACTATTGCAAGCTGGTGTGTAGACTAAGGAATAGACATTCATGCATTTTGAATGGGTATTAGATTTCAGTGAAGAGAGAGAAACAAAGTGTTACCTATTATGTAGGGCATGGTTCTCCATCCTCCTCTTGTTTTCTTCTTAGAGGATCCAACTTCAATATCAGCATCATCCTTGGCATTGTTTCTTGTTTGTGACACAGCAAAGCAATTGAAGTGGCTAAGGAGAGCAACATTGTGCCAATCCTTCAGTGGAAGACTTTGAGGATTTTGCTGCTGCACAGAGACCTCTTTGGCTCTTGTTTGCTCTTCCATTTCTCAAACACTCTGATCCACACCCAATTCACAGACAGAGATTTTATAGCTTAAAACACAGTAAAGTTAAGCTTAGTATTGGGTAGCCATATTCTGCACGGAATCTCATTCTTTTCCCGTGATCTCAATTAGGATATAATAATAATAGCCATTCATTATTTTTACTGTGTTCTCATGTGACATATCAACATTTTCACTAAACAATGGTAGAATTATTGAATCTTGCAATGAATATGACAAAAGATAACCGACAAGAGCATTGTTCATTTAAATGTAGGCGCTCTGGTACTATGTACCAAGGTGCTTATCTTAGCTTTATGAGTGAAAGAAACAAATTTGAGAGTCTTAAAACTCGTGAATCACTGCCCATGTGATAAAAGGTCAGAAACAATGCAAGTGTCATATTCCTTGATTGCTAAGTTTTATTTTTTTAGCTTAGATTAGCACAATGATATCTGTATTTTAACTTTCTGCAAACCAGGAGACCTTGAAGTTTCAACTACATATAAGGGAGTAATAATTTTGCCAAGATCAAAACAATTTCAGCATTGTTTACAAAAATTTGAGTGATTTGTATGAGGATTTTAGTAACCATTTTTTTGTAAGATTTGTTTAAGGAGGGGAAGTTTTGATAAAATAGGGGAGTTTATGGAAGATCAATGCTAAAACAACAGAATTTGTTTTTTATAGATTATCTTAGATTATCTTTGATTCGTGAACGTTAAAAAGTTTTTTTTATTTTAAAAACAAAAAATAAAAATGAATCAAACAATAATATTATTTCTGATGTTAGATTTTGCTTTGCTTTGACTGCAATCTTTCATGGATTTTTTTAGCATTATCTTCTTTAAAAAAAAACTAATGATAAAATTTTCTTATTTGTTTCAATTTTCATTTAATTTTGGGTCTATTTTGATGGAATGTTTTAATATAATTGCATAGCGATAAATGACACACTTTTGTGTTAAGTTTTGTTCCTTACTTAATCTTGATTCATCCTCTTTTACTCACATTTTCACACATTTTCATACATTTTACCTTTTCCTAGCCTCTTCCTCTTAGTCCTAAATATTTTCCTTATCATTAGCTCATATTTCCATGCACTTGTTCTTTGCCACAAGATTTTTATTCTCTATCCTAAGTCATTCTTGCGGTGTTAGGATTTGATCTCGCATGATGGAAAGTTGACCCCAAATTCAAATATTTAAAGTTTGAATTATTAACTCCTACCCTTTTATTTAATGAAATAGGAATAAAAGTTGAAAGTAGTGTCACACTTTAGACCAATTTATAATTTTCAATTGAATTTTTTTTATTCATCCCAAATATTTTTAGCCAAAATGATGATGAATGTGTGGTGTCTACATGGATTCAAAAAAAATGCCCAAAAGTGTTTTGCTCAAAATGCTTTCAATTGAAACTCTATAGCTTCTAGTCACCCACAAGCATGTTTTACAAAATTATTATAGATAATTTTTAGCCAAAATCGAGTCACAAAATTTCCAATGGTTTTTTACATTTTAAAAATATCCCATGTCTTATTGCCAAATTTTCTTGCATTATATACATTTCCTAAAAAATAAAAAATACTCTTTTGTATATCCAAAAGTGTAGATTTTGAAAATATATTTTTTTCATATTTTAATTAATTCATAATTTTTTTACTATGAGTAAATCATTAAATTCACACATAGGGCTGATTAAAAATTTGAAGAAAAGTATGGTGCACTAGAGGAGATAATCCTCTCCAAAAGGATATAATTTATTTTTGTTTATGATAAATGATTAAGAAAGAAAGTAGAGGCCTATCAAAACTATCGTGTTCTAATAAATTTGACTTTATAAATTTACAAAAACAATAATATTAATCAAAACTATTTTTTTTTTTATGTTTCCATGCGTTAGATATTCGAATAATTTAAGCAATAAAAAAATGAACAAAAAGAAAAAATTACAATATTAAAAGTAGAAGTTCATCAATATCATTTCTAGTTTTTTAGCAATTCAATTATACTATTAATCTTATAAAAAAGATATCCAAATATTTTAAAATAAATAAAAAATTACAAAATAAACAATGCTAAAAAATTTACATTTCATTTTTTATACCATTATAAAATTTAAAACATATATATCACTTTCAAGTGATTCAATTTAAAAAGGATTTATGTTGGCCAGAAAATTTCAAAATTTTGCCCATAGTTCACACATATATAACTATTTATAAAAATAACATTATTTTATCCAGAAAAAGTAGAGAATGGAATGACATCTCAAAGCCACAAAAAAGAGAGTCAACATGATTCCAAAAAGGAAACACCTCACAAGTACAACATTGGCCCTTGAAAATGAAACTAATTGAACACAAAGTTATAATAAGATCAATATCTTCAATCTCTTACCACTAAATAATAGGAACCACTATATCTTGATCTTTGGTTTGAACATGTTAAGGTGAAATAGCTAAATTCAATTGAGGGAAATTATCCTATCCCACTTACATTGATGAAAAGGTGATACAAAGGAATTTTTAACAAGGGGTAGAGATCATGTAACCTAGCTTGCTTAGGGAGGAGACCAAATTACATATTGGCCACTACATGGAGGTGAAGGACATCCATTTTCAAGGATTTGAGAATGATAGTTGGAGGATCTAGAGTGGGCACACCATTGGTCTCATTGCAGTGAATAGTTGTGAGATACTTATATAAGGACTACTCATGCCACAATATAGGTGGCACCACCCTAGCAATCAATTAAATTTTATAAATATGCCAACTCTAAGGCCAATCTATTGGTTTGGACCTAAATTTATATTGCAAGATTATAAATCACCAAAAAATTGGTGTAACAAAATTTATATCAACAAAGTTTCAACTACAAATAATTGAATTCTTATCTTTCAATTAGAAGTATATATATGTGGTCTAAAAGTATGTCAAAGATAGGTGAATATAACAAGGAATTAAACTTCATCCTCTAACAAGGAATTAAACTTCATCCTCTAACAAGACATTATACCAAGTAAAAGGCTTAGGTAATTTGAGGAAATAATGTATCTAAGACCAAACATCTCGTGGATGAACACAATAGTAAAACATATGTTTAATAATCTCAAAGTGACCACATAAAAAATATCTAGGGTTCAAGACACCTAGCTGAATGGAGAATTGAATTAACACAAGGCCCTACAATACAATAAACACCAGGAAAAATTCATCCAACTTGGGCTCCATAAATTCTTTCTAAATAGTAAAAAATATTTTACTCTAGATAAAGGAAGGATTTAGAAGATTCTATTGAGCATTAAGCTTTTGTATCATAAGAAAATGTGGAGGGATCCAATTGTATCCTTTTCTAGGAGTATATCCATGGAAGGGGGTTATTGACATATGACCACTTTGAGTCTTTCCACCATGGCTTGGTCAATATACTAAGTATTTTACATGGTGGTAGTGAAAGAGCACAATATCAATGATAGTCTCAAAATATTATCTATCTGTTTTGTTTTAAGGTTGAATTTAGCTTTTACCGTGGCCAATAAATCTAAGTGGAGGTAGAATTGGAGTTAAAATCCTATCTACGGATCTTCTAAAGAACTTGAGAGTATGAATCCAAGGATTTTTGACCAATGGTTTCTCTTGAAAGGTGATGTAGAAGCCCACCATAGATAAATTGTTGGTTAATAGAGCTCGACTAGTTTTGAAACCATTATCACTCTAGAGAAGTTAAGGCTTATTGGCTTCCTAATCCTTCCAAATTATTTTAGTAAAAAAAGTCCTAGTAATTTTGATAAGAAGACGAGAGATGACTAAGGAACTTGAAATCTTATTTTTTTCCTAATTAGATCTCTCATAAGGAGCACATTTAGAGATAAAAATTCTCAATAATCTTGACCTGAGTTTCATTACTTTCCACAACATAAAAAATCCACTTGGCATATAGGGGAACTCTCTATCTATGAATATCTATGACCTAGGTCACCATAATCTCTAAGGAGAATAAGTGCAAAAAGTTGAGTCCACTTTTAGTGGAAGTATCATTTTAGAATCAGTACTCATTCCTTTTAAAAATGCATACACATTATTTTTTATAATGGGTACACAATTTATAAAAGTACGTGTTTTGAGAACCCAACCCAAAGTCTTGGACCTACAAGTACAATGTTATCATAGGAGAAAGAGTAAAAAATGACTTTGGTAATATAGTTGGTGACTTTTTTAAAGAATCAAAGATGAAATTAAAAATCATTATAGATGACAATGTCTAGTTTTCTAATATGTAACTTATTTTAGTATTGAACATAAATTTCTATTTATTAATTATTTTTTAAACAAAAATCCCCATAAACATAAAATGGCATATATTACTATTTTTTTAATAACAATTTTAATTTTGATATTTTGAAAAAATAATGTTTGACCAGTCATACATCATTCTATATATGAAAAAAATCATTTTACAATTATTCTATGTCAAATTATGCTACCCATGCACAAAGAGGTTTCAAAAAAACACTTTAATCCTAATAAAAAATTAAAAAAAATATCCTAACCAAAATTCAACATAATATACATATTTGGACATAAAATCATTTAGAAAATACTTCCATTTACTACTTATTTTTTTGGTCATTTATGTGCATCATTTGGCCTTTAACACACTTTTTTAAAAGGTTTCTTTTGTACATCCTATCTAAAATCAAATTTATCATTGGCTTATTAGAATAAATTGCATATTTAAAAAATTAGAAATAAAATCCTACACTTCATATTTTTATATCTTGTTAATATTCTATGTGTAAGTACTTCAAATTTTTATCCAACTATGACAAACTTTGATTTACAAAAAAAATGCTTCCAAAAAGTAGACTCAACTTCTTGCACTTACTCGAGAGACAACACATATCCCATGCCATATCATGAAATTATTTGTCGTGCGATCTTAGTTGTTGCAACTAATATCATATTGTAACATCTTAAACTTGTGGTATGAAGCTTTGAAGGGGATCCAATATGAGAAATAATTTAAACATGCATGACAACAAGGACTTTAGAGAAATTACAAAATTTATGAACAAGTGAAAGTAGACAGGTAATCTAGTATGTCAAAAAAATTCCACTCTATCCACAACATATCCCCAAAGAGTAGATGAACAAGCTTGGAAAGAAAAATGTATGCTTAGGTACATAAATATATCTTTATGGTTAATTTGAATCCACCTATAGCCTTGAGTCCATGTAGGGGGAAACGAATTACTTGTAGAATTGGGTCTTGATCCATTGAATGCTAGAGATAATTTAAGATAGAAAATTCCCAAGAACTTGAAAGATTGTTCGAATTTGTTTCATCTTCAATAATCATGAGAAAACTAATGGTGGTTTCTCTCAAGGAGAAAAAGTAATTTAACAAGATTATATAATTATGAAATTAGAAAGAAGGTAACTAAAAACTTTAGTTTCTAATAGATAAAAAGATAAAATAAGAAGTCATCCTTATCAAATGAAGTGAAAATTTCCAAATTTCTCTAATAGGATCCCATGTTAATGGTGAGGAAAATAAAAGTGTTAGTGAACAACATGTTGAATAGATAAATAAAATAATTGTCATAATACAGGGTCCTTAATATGACAAGAATAAAGGGAAATTCAATTTGGCCGTGTGCTCTTACAAAGTCAATTTTGATGAAGAATTTTTTTTGATTAGATTGCCTAGCCAATTGTATGACTTTCCAAAATATAATAATATTGTCAAGAATGAACATACTCTTGATAAACCCCATTTTCTCTAGGTAGATCACAAGGGGAAACAAGTAGTGCATTTGAAGGTAAAATAATCTAGCAATAATCTTGTAGGAGACATTAATAAGAGTGATCAAACTCTAATTGTGAATCAACTAATCTAGATCAACAACCTTATGCATTTGATATTATCCTAGTTAATAAAACTTCCTAAGGAATTGGTATGAAATGCTTTGAGAAAATCTTGATGCAAGTTGGGACCAACCAAGTTAGGATAACTTTTCTTGACAACCAATTAGAAGTTCATTAGTCTTGATGGGATCTTAGCTAAGTTCTTTAAATGAATGTGGATCCATGTATCAAAGATGATTTCTACCATGTGTATGTGGAAGTTATTTAGAATGATTCTCTTGGCTCACTAATTAACAAAGGTATTGTGGAATTAATCCATAAAGGAAATAATGGGTATTATATAAGTGGTTAGTGCCTTATCATTCTTGAATTTGTAATACTTCTTACAAGATCATAGCTAATGCTATTTCACTCCACATCAAACATAGTGTAATCCATTCTTAGGCTTGAAAAAACTAGTTGAATTGTTAGTAGTAGATTATTGACAATCTCATATCCTTGAACATAGAAAACTAGTGAATGGGTACAAAAAAATGGTACATGAATCTCACATTGTTAAGCTTTGACTTTATTAATCTTATGACTACATTCTCTATACCTTTATCCTCAAAATTTTGCATTAATTTGGTTTTGAAACTAGATTACTCTCACACATTTGAATGATATTTACTAATGATAATGCTTCTATTATTATTAATGGAAATATCTTACAACTCATTTTCCTCTTTAATGCTCCATTTGACAATGTTTCCCTCTCACCCGATTCCTATATGTCCTCACTATCGATACTCTTGTTTATCTCCTCCTTTGTCCTAAATAGTTGAAACTTAGTTTTAGCATCTTTGTACCTCAAGGCTCCAATTTTTTAAATCCTACATTATTGTTCAAGATAGTTCTCTTTCTTTATACACAATAATGTTGGTAAAATTTTCAATATAATCAAGGTGTAGGATCTATATTATACAATATTTGGCTCTAAACTCTATGTAGAAAATTAAATTATTTCAACCATGGTTTCTCCTCCTCTCCTATATATTCCCACAAAATAGAAGCACATTAAACATGGAAAGATCACTATGTATATTATACTACATTCAAACCAAAAGCAAAAGAAAAATTGGAATCATCAACCATAAAAAATAAGGTACATTCTTCATTTCCATATGAATTAATAAAAATATGCAAGATGATAAACCTTGTAAAGCCTAAGTTGTGAGATATAGAGTGGATTTATTATAGATAATGGAAAATGGAGATTATTCAATTTACTAGAAAATTTTATGTTTTAGATGCTTTTTAAAATATTAAATCATCCTCTCCTCTTGTTAGCATGTGGAAGGCTTAGCAATATATTGCCAAATTCTTCAAATGGACCTTGTTCCTTATCTCAAACATGGTCTTAAATTCTCTAGCTCCCTCATCTAATGGAATAAGACAATTCAAAAGGACAAAAAAATTTGGCTCTCCCTCATTCCTCAAGCTCATTGTCTCTTTTATAAAAGTGTATAAAAAATTAATAACGATCTTTGGGAGTTCTCTTATCTTATTTATAAATGATCTTTGGGAATTCTCTTATCTTACTTATAAATCATGTGGGATCACATTTACACATTGCATGGCCTAGATCTCAACATGAAAATAATGTGATTGATGTCAATATTTTCTTGGTTCCCCCGAATATATGAATTAAAATTTCCACATAAGTTCCCCTTGTTACTTCAAATATTGGAATTGGAAATCTATCTAACACTTTACTTTGTTTCCTCTCAAAGCTATATACTTCAATATCCTAGATAAACCACTTCTTGTTCTTTTCCTCAATATCAAATGTAACTATTCTCTTAACGATGATCCTTGGTCTTAGCTTAGTGCTTTGACCCAACAATTTAAATATGATGCCAATTCTACAATAATTTCTTGGAAAGTATCACACTTTAAAATACTTGTTGGTGATATAGTCCATTTTTTTCAAATCCATTCCTTGTCAATTTTGCTCCTAATTGGAAAAATTTTCTTCCAATTTTAAACTTTTATAAAAGAACAATCCATCAGTATTTAGAACCAAGGATAATGTTACTTATAATTCATTGAAAAATTTATTATATATCATTTATGGAAAAGGAATAATATATTTCCATGTTTCGGAACTATTAATCTCTAGTAGGAATTGTGATGCAAAATATTTAATTCAACATGTTATTTCATATTACCAACTTGCCCAAAATTTTGTAGGATGCTCTATAAGCTAAACAATAATCATAAAAAGTTGATGGATTATGATAAATTTTGTAGGTTGATATAAATGTGTTGGGAAATGAAGAATATGAAGGTATCCACAAACCAAGATTGGAGTCATATCTCTTCTAGTGAGTATCTAAATTTTAGGCACAAAAAGTCTTATAATTGGGAAGCGTGGAATAAAATTAGATCAATCATGTCAATCATGTAGTATAACTTACTCATTTATGTTCTCATTAGAGACAACACCTAAGTATTCCTAGCACACCATGAATATTCATATTTTATTTAATAAAATGACACATAAGTTAAGTTGTAGAGCTTGGTGATCATAAAATGTAGAGGGAAAAGTAATTAAATGACCAAAACATGACTTAGAACTTGATTTTATAATGAAAGATAGATATAAATGGTTTGACTATGGTCAAACATGTCTAAATAGTTTGATTATAATGGAAATGTCTTTGTTAAAAACTAAATGAGTAGATAAATTTTGAGTGTGGTTAAACATGTTCCACATATGATAGTGATAGGGAATGTGGGGGTTGAGAGATATAAATTATGTCTAAGAGATTCTTTTTGGTTGCTATTAAATTTGAACTTCCTTCTTTTGATTAGTTTTAAGTCTCTTATTATCAAACCTCCAAAAGAGGGCTTTGTAATCTTTCAATTCCTTGGTTTTACATAAAAAAGTTAATTGTAAAGGACTATTACTACTTCAAGTTTTATCTTTTAAAGTGTAGTAGAGGTTTTAGGAGTATGCAACATCATTATAGAGTTGTAAGGTATGTACAACATTACTATTGTACAAGAAAAGTAAGTTCTTGTAAGCCTTGCATCAAGGTGAAAACCATTATAGTAACTCTTGAGGTGGTAGTTTGAGGAGGGATTTCTGATTTGAATTTCAAAAATTCAAATTTCTAGTTTTCTTATTAATCTTTTTTCTTTCATTCTATAAATTAATTTATTATTTTATACTTTAAGATTAAAAAATAAGAACTATTTTTTCTTATTTCTAGATTAAAAACATCAATTTATACAGTCACATTCTATATATATTTATCTTAGTGAATCAATGTGTAAAATATCCACCCAAATTAGGAATCAATATGAATGATAAATACATCAATTTTACTAAAGATAATGTAAAGAAATATGATTTAGCCTTTCCACATTAGCTTTGAGTAAAAATAAAGAAATAAATGAAGAAGAAGAATAATTTATACTTATCTCGCATTTCCTCACTCACCTCATTGATTGGAATGATTGTATGATATGTGCTAGTTGCCTTAGGTAATGCTTGAGATAACATGCCTAAAGCATTGCTTGGAAAACTCTTAGCTCTAATGGTGGTTCTTGCAAGGAGACACAAAACACTAAAATTGAATTGTTTATGCAAGTAAATTTATAAACTTTTAGCAACATAAATATTGAGGTCCCTAATTTTTTTCAAATAACCCTAGTATAAACTATCCTTGTAAGTGTTTAGGAATATCACTTAGTCTACTCCAATTCTTTCATTACAATTAAAATTTGTTGAGAAAACCCATTTTTTACATTTCAATATATGATTAGAGGAATAATTATTAGTCACTTAAAAGCATGAAATTTGTACTATCTATAATAACAATTTATCACAAATTTTTCAATTTGAACGCATGTAATTTTTTATCATCAACATTTTAGATCTAACTTTATTATCCATCTATTGAGAAAACAGGGGCCCACAAAATCATTTAAACTTGTAGCGCAAAATAGTTACAAAGAAAAAAGAGAACATAAAATGGAATAACCTAAATTATGTTCAACAAGACATGGATTTTCATGGTAAAACTTTGACAACATGCAAAGGAAACATCCACGGGGAAAATATATTAGTATTCTTATTTCTCAAAGGAAAAAGTGCAATATTCCCACAACTATAACTACAAATTTATTTTCATTTCAGGGTTACAAAGATATATAACATCTTCCACATAACAACCACTATCAAACTTAGAAAAAAAAATGTTTTTCTCTTAAGAAATTTGTAGATTATCTCTTAATAAAAAACTAGTTTTTTAAAGATAAGATAATATTTTTGCTTTATTATTTCCATAATCCAACAATCTCCATCTTGAAAAAAAATTGCTTGATACCTTCCCATGCCCATTCGACACATTTTCTACAAGCAAATAGAATCCAATCTCTATCTCAGATTCTCTAATAGTACTAGTTTTGTTAACAATGTCTATATTTTTTTTTGGTGTATTCAAACTTTCTCAAGAGCTATTCCACATCCATTAATAGTCTTCCTTACAAAATGATATTTAACTATAATATGCTTGGTTCTATTATGTCAAATTAGGTTTTACCCAAATAAATAGCACTTTGACTATCACATAATACATTCACCTTGTATTGCACTTTGTCAAACTCACCTACTAGACCCTTTAACCTAATTGCATATTTTGCATGCATACAAGAAAAATTAGATACTCTTCTTCATTAGTGGATAAAGTAATTATTCCTTGAAGATTTAACATCCAATAAATAGGTCCTTTTACAAGAGTTAAAACATATCTTGAAGTCAATCTCCTTTTGTCCAAGTCATCTACAAAATATGAATCAACATAACCATAAACTAAATCATTACAACAACTACAAGTGATATAATAATCACTTGTGCTTCTAAGATATGAATCACCCATTTCACTACTACCCAATTCTCTCTACCTGGATTAGCCATGCTACTACTGATAGAACTAACTATATATGTGAAATATATGGTCTTATACACATACATTAAACTTCCTACTGTATTAGCATACAATACATGAGACATATAATTTTGTTCTTCTTTATTGCTAGGACATATGCTTGAAGAAAACTAAAAATAAGTTTGAAACTAAAGGGCTATTTACTAATCTCACATTCTTCATACCAACTCTTATTAGGATCTCCACATACTTTTGTTGTGATAACCAAAGCTTATCGTGTTTCCTATCTCTATATATTTCCATGCCCAAAATTTGTTTTGTTGCTCCTAGATCCTTCATATCAAACATCCTAATTAACTAACTCTTTAACCTATTGATCTCAACCATACTTTTTATTGCTACAAGCATATCATCAACGTATAACACCACTTGACAGTGAATAAATAAGAGAATATGCATCACGATCATTTTTTTAGATTTGAGTAATCACAAAAATGACTCATTCATACCTCTTCAAAAAATTTATAGTCTATCGCAATTGATGGTGATCAATTTACTAAATGACAAGTTGTAGAGATTTGTTTTGTCCACTACTCTTGTTGCAACTTAGCAAATACTAAGCATGCTCCTTGCTTATGCGTTCAATAACACCATTTTGTCAAGAAGTGTAAAAAGTGATATTATGTCTTTCAATCCCAACTTCCTTGCAATATTTTTCAAATTCCAAAGATGTGAACTCGCCCCCATTATTTATTCTTAAACACTTTATTAACCCATCAATACCCTTTTCAACAAGATCATACATTGCTTAAAAATACTAAACATATCAAATTTAATTTTAAGAATACAAACCTACACCTTTCTAGAGTAATCATCTATAGATGTCACAAAGTATGATGATCCTCCAAAAGAAATTATAGTCGATGGCCCCCAAACATCCGAATGAATGTAGTCTAGAATACCCTTATATGATTAAATGTTTTAAACTTATGTCTACACTACTTTATAAAGACACAATTTACTTGTAGAAATTCAAATTCAAAAATTTTAAAATTGAAAGTAACAAGTACTGTTTATCGGTACCTTTAGCCCTTTCTCACTCATATGGCTTAGTCATTGTTGCCATAAATGAGTAGATTCATTTACTTTCTTAGATACCACCAATGCTTCACTTATTTCATACTCCCTTCTAGCTTGCAAAGGTTTCCAATCTTTGTAGCCTTTATGAACACCAAAATTCCTTTAGTCACCTTCAATACTTCACCTTTACTTGTAAATTTTTAACCTCTAGAATCTAAAACACCAAATAAAATTGAATTATTTTTAAGTTCTAGTACATGTTTTAGCTTTGTTAATGTCTTTACAATACCATCAAATATTTTAATCTCAATGCTCCCAATCCCAACAATCTTACAAGAAACATTGTTTCCCTTATGAACAACATTTCCATCAATAGTTTGGTAAGAATAAAATCAACTTTAATGTGAACACATGAAATTCAAAGCACCATAATCTAACAACTATTCCTCATGATATTGTGAATTGTTACAAACAAATAGTACATCATCAACCATACTTGAACTTGTCTCAATCATATTTGCTTCCTTTTTGGAGTCATCCTTGTTTTCTTCCTCTTCCAACAATATTTCTTGAGATGCGTTGATTTGTTGTAGTACCAACATTTTCCCTTACCCTTTCTACCTTTTGACTTAGATCTGGATATACCTCTCAAATCATCCCCTTTTCTATGGGATAACCCCTAGCCACCATTACTTCTAGTGTGAAAGTTTATATACTGGATTTTATAGCCGCACCTCCTTAAGCAATAAGGCTTTCACAAAAAAAAAAGAGTCAAGTGTATGTTGTGCAAGAAAGCTAATGGGAGTGACTAAGTGGTTCTAAGATTTAGGCAATGAACACATTAACTTGAATTCCTTGTCTTCATCTTTGATTTGTACACACATACTAGTTAATTGACACATAAGAGTATTGAAACATTTAAATGATCAACAATTTTGACACCTACCTTCATTTGTAAACTATACAATTGTCTATTCAAGTATATTCAATTTGTTAAGGATTTTTTCAAGTAAAGACTTTCCATTTTGCTTCTTAAGCTCGTTGTTTTTCCTTTCTAACAATATTGTTGAAAATAGCATCATCTACCAAACACAATTAAATTGTGCTAAGAGCTCTTGTATCTGGATCTTCTTGGTCCTTATTAATCATAGTCAAAGATTTCTTTGAAATGCCGACTGACGCCTTGTGCAATCCTTGTTGCACCAACAAATTGCACATCTTGAATTCCACAACTAAAAGTTATTCTTCCCATTGCATTTGAAACCTTCACCATTTAACACTACAAATCAAACACCTAATCCTATCATAGTTGCACAAAAATAAAACCTCTAAAACCACTTGTTGAGAAAATATGAACCCACAAAATCAGATTTATTTGCATCACAATTATTTGTGAAGAAAAAAGGAAAAAACAAGAAGACAAAACGTAATAAATTAAATTGCATTCAACAAGACATGTATTTACATGATAAAACTTTGACAATATGTAAAGTAAACAACGAGACAAAAATATACCAGTATTTTTATTGCTTAGAAGATAAATTACAATTTTCACACAACTGATTTACCTTTCAAAGCTGCAAAAGTATATATGATATTTTCTACAATAACAACCACCATCGAATCTAAAAAACAAAAGATTTTTCTCTAAAAAATTATATATTATCTTTTCACGAAAATAAATTATTTTGAAGATAAAACTTTTATTTTTTCTTGTCACAATCCAACACCATTATAAGATGAGATAGAAAAGAGTGCTCATCCTCACAAATCATAAAATCTCTTCTAAAATATTGATGATAAAAAAATCACACCATCCGATCCAAAAAAAAACTATTATAAATAATAATAAACGTCGTAATGTGTGCAATTATTTTCCGTCGGTACCGAATGACAATCATAGAGCAATCAACGTATTTGTCATACTGTAGAATTCGTCTGGTAGGTATTGTCAAATTTGTACGTAAACGTGCTTTTAAACTACAAAATCTTAGACTTGAAATTAGCTGTCCTGGTGAATCGGGTACGCATTTCAGTGTATATACCAACTCGTATCTTGATGCTTTCAATGCTTGAAGTATCAGTCTGTCACGTATTCATTTGAACGACTTAAGTGCTTTTAATTGTGATGTCTTTATCTCGTATTACGATAGCTGGACTGATTAGATACAGGCATCTGGCCTGAACGATTTAAATGCTTCAGAGATCAGCTTTCATTCTTGCATGTGTCTCGTATTGTCTATTATGTAGTTTTGGATGTGACATTGAAGAAGCTGACACAGCATGATTCAGACAAGTTGGACCACCAGATTACCAGATTGGATTTGTGTTACAGAGGAAAACTGACCTGTCATGGAGAAGTGGGGCATTGCATAGTTGAGTACAACTGAAAAAATGTGAAAGGCCGATTCTAAACCTGAATGATTTACATTTACAAGCGCTGAGCACCGTACAGGTGGTGGAAGATGATTGCTTGGAGATTGATTTCAATGTCAGGAGGATAGGCATGAGAATCTTGCTTTAGTATACTTTTGTGGGTAGTCCGTCGAATGATAAGTTGGCTACTCTATTTGGTGTAGTCCAGGTACGAAGTATGTATGTGGTACTCAACTGGACCTTAGGTCCTTAGGCCTCTGTGATGTAGGGTCATCTTAGGTTATTTTAGTTTAGATTAGCTGTATTTTTGGTTTATAGTGGGTTTTGAATTTTGGTTTTAAGTAGATCATGACAAGATCTTCTTCATGTGGTGGCGTGATAGTATTGGCACTACTAGGGGAGAGGACCCTCTAATTGTGCACCTTAACCTTATAACTGTCGTTTCAAGGCCACATTATCAAATATGATGCCACATCAGCATGTTTTTTGTCAAGGTGCCCAAAAAGACAAAAAAAAAGTGAGACCAATACTTGTGCATTCACATCATGGGTAGTTGAGTGCTAATGTGACATCACATGATTGGTTGCTTTTTAGATCAAAGGAATACATTTTGTTTAATTATGGGTAGTCAAGTCACAACTATTGGGCATTATATAAACAACTACTATCACAACTATTGAAACATGCTCAACTACTAGGTCCTCTCCCCTAGTATTTGCACCAAAGAAAGATGGCACATGGCTTTCGTATTTTCACTTGTGTCCAATAAGATCATAGTGAAAATTAGCTACTTCTTATTGTGAATCAACAATTGGACTAGCTTTGCGATGCTTCACCAAGATTGACCTAAGTTAGAATATCATTAGGTTTTGCCTAGTCGATTTTAAAGATATTTGGAAAACAATATTTAAAATCAAGTAGAGACTCTATGGATGGATGATTATGTCTTTTGATCTTGTAATAAAATAATTAGCAGAAGAGAAGAATATAATAAGAAATATGCTATAAATACTTGATAATACTTGAGAGCAATAAGCCACTTGGAGGGGGAAAACCTTCAAAAGTATCCAATGAGAACACTATTAGAAACATGGTCCTAATAAAGTAATCGCAACCTCCTATAATTACCTTACTTATGTCATAGATTCCACCTATGCCAACTTAACTACCTATATAAGACTATACTAGTGACCATCTAACTTAATTAGGAGGTATGATAGCCCCACACCAACTACTCATATCCCTATAGGATTAAGGGCATATTGGACGTGACCAATGTACTAGAAACATTCATGCACCTAATGAATGTAATCTTGTATCCCTTCACAAAATCCTTTATCATTGTTTACATAGATGACATCCTCATCTTCAATAATACTTGGGATAAGAATGTAGAGCATATATTGCATGTCTTGGACTCTTCGTGTTGTACTACCACAATAGTGTGCCCCACTTATGGGACATCCTAGTTTTTATCTAAAATCACAATTTTTTTAGAAACATTAATGATTTAAGCCTTGAGGGGTTCCATCTATAAGGGTTTAATTGAAGGGAGCTAGATCAAACCCCCTTGGAAAGAACCCATGTATTAAATCAAACACTCAATGGAGTTTCCTCCACATCTATCAAAATGCTAACAAAAAATAATAATTTTGTTTCACTTTTAGGGGGATCAAATGAATGCATTTACAAATTATATTTTGTAAGTATGTAGCCCTTAGTATAAGCTTTTCAAAAGACATGATTTTGAATATATTTGATTTGATTATTATATTTATTTTCTACTTTATAGTACACATAGGTTTTTCAGTGAACATCAAAATCTTTATTCCACACACCCAAAACCATAAAATAGTAAAGAAGAAAAATTAAAAAAATCTATGCACTAAGTATTGACATCCTTGTTTTAACAAAAAAATAAAAAAGTTAACTTTGGTATATGCATAAATGGTTAGGTTCTATGGTATAAACCTATATCTAAATTATAATTAATCCCACTTCAAATAATCATTAAAATAATATACAACAACAAATTATGAAAAATACTTGCACACTAGATATTGGTGTTACAAATCTATGTTTAAAAAATTATAATATTATCTTTTTTTATAATTTTTTTATATGTTGTATGGTATAAAGATTACTTTTTAAAAATATTGTTAACTATTAAAAAATGTTGTTAAAAATTATGTAATTTTTTTTTCAATACTAATTTTTTTTTTTTTAAAGAGAATCTACATATGAAATCTCAAAAACCGCTAGTTTACATCATCTTCAAATTCTTAACAATTTAGTTGCTATAGGTATTAATTAGAAAGTAATTTTTTTTGTTAAAAATACTCATTTTGATGTTCAACTTTGGTCAAAAAGTGTGACACACTATTATGGGCTAACTCTATGCGAACACAAGTTGCGGTCAACTTCAAAAAGTGTACCTTTTACACCATGTAAATTTAGTATTTAGGCTACATCATTCATTGTGCAAGCATACATGTAGACCCAAAGAAAAACAAGGTGAGTTAAGATTAGATAATTCCACACTTTCCATCACCAAATTATGCAACTTTCTCAATATTTCTTCTATTATAGATATGCTAGATTCTCACACATCACTTTGTTCACTCAGTCAAATCATGTGTGTGCCAAGGTAGCATTCATTTGGATGCATGCTATGTAATAACGTGTCTTTGATAAACTCAAGTAGTGCCTTTACATAGTTCATGTTCTAACAGTGTCCAACATTATGTATCCCTTTGAGATTCACATCTAGATGCATTTGATTATGCACTTGTAGACATAACATGGGCGTCCAATCACATATCACTTATTCAAATTGTCACATGTAGTGGAATACCTACAATCTAGGTAAGAAGATAGCCATTCATTTTGATAATAAGTCACTTTAGTTTGTATACACATAGAGTAAGTTGGAGAATGTGTACCACATGAAGTGGGTGACATATTTGTGTAAGGCCAAACATTTCAAACACT
Source organism: Sequoia sempervirens (assembly GCA_007258455.2). NCBI lineage: Eukaryota > Viridiplantae > Streptophyta > Pinopsida > Cupressales > Cupressaceae > Sequoia > Sequoia sempervirens. Next base: position 118,628,538 of record VDFB02026320.1, on the reverse strand, counting down.
ATGATTTTTGACACTACAAATTTAATATCCTCATTTTTGTGTCTCTTCTTGTAGTATGCTTTAGGGACCACTTTAGCTCTCCTCATCTTGGTTTCTAATCTAGATGCTAAGTTTTGTGTTATTTGGTGCACATATATTTGTGTAGTGTGTTTTTAATGTTTTATGTCTAATTTGATCATTTTGTGATGTTTACCATTTAATTCTTCGTGGATGTTGGTGTAACCATGTGAATGTTTGTGTAAGTGTGCTAGTGTCCCACAACTATACGAGATTTATTTGGAATTTAAAAATATAGTTTTGACTTCTATCTATTAGTAACCATCATCTGGCTAATATTTTTGAGTTCCAATATCTATTTATTGAATTATTTGCTAAGTATAGCCTCTTAGATGATTGATATTTTTGAATTTGGATTCCTTCTCTCTCATGCTTTTGAAATTGGTTTTCAGGGTTTCAAATTTTCTTCTCCTCCAATATTCTAAAGAAACTAAAAAATTCAACAATTAAGAATATCTCTTTATTTTTGTGAGCATCCTCCACTACCATCACAAATATTTCTACACAACATTGATCTCCATTTTCTTGGGAGGATTCGCTATTCTCTTTATCTATTTGTTATTTGGAACTATATCATATTATTCACTTGCCATTTCTAGGTTCTACATCTCCCAACCCTCTTTCATTCATGTAGGGATAATAGTAGACTCAATTATTATTGTTCCTTTCTATCATTTATACAATGCTCTCAATATTAGATGCACATAGGATAGGAGCACCCACTCTCCAATATTTCCATTTGATTTCCTATTGAGGTTGAAAGACTGAATTAGGGGCTTGACCATTTTAGAAAGATCCTAATCAATCGCCAACCTTTTCTTTCTCCTAGCCTATACACGTACTTGAAGATTCATCTAACAATGGAAGTTTCATGCTCCTCATCTTTGCAAATATCTATTTCACTTATTATCTTTCAATTTATTCTTCATTTTCTTATTTGTTAGACACAAAATTAATTTTATTTTCTCCTATTTCTAAAACATTCCTAGATTCTATTTTATATACACTAGGATTGTATGTGTAGGACATTACATGTTGCACATAAACTTCATTTTTTGATATATTCATATGGTAGTGCAAAATAAGGATTGCCACATGCTTATTGGATGATAATGTGGACTGAACCACTTTCAAATTCTCTATCAAGGCTCTTTGTTACTCTAGATTTAATATTCTATAGTTGATTTCTATAGTTTCCCTTTTTTGTTTTTTGTTTTCCATTTCTTAGCTTATTATTATTGTATAATAAATAAATGTAGTTTAATTAGGCAAGAGTAGCCTAAAAATTTACATTACATCCTACTACAACATCTAAAAAACCCTTTCTTTTCCTTCTATTTCTTCACAAAATTAAATTAAAAATAGTTATTTTCCTTTTCGAATTGTCTACTTCTTTCTTAATTAAAATTATCCTTATATTTTTTAACATTAACATGTTTTCCTCCTCTCTTACCTCACTTTCTAGATTTTCTCACAAATTTTATAGTAATGATACTTCCTTCCATGCATGTGATGTTGATTTATCTCTTCCTATGTCACTCTATTCTCTTAATCTCTCTATGGAAACCCCTCATACCTGTCTTATAGTATATGTTGGTAACATGTACTTTCTACTTTCCTCCATGTTTAACTACATTCTTAAACTCCATGGATCTCTCAAGTGATGTTGAGGCCTCCTTCTCTTATTCACCATCTATGATGATCCTATTCTTATAGTTGATGATACTCCACCATATTGCTCTCAAAATTCTATTGATAGTATTTATTTTAGTGCCTTTGATGACTTTTATGTAAGTAATGATGATATTTGTGCCTATATTAATCCATTCTCTTGGCAAGATGGATCCTTTTCTTGTTCTTTCCCTCCTCTTTCTTTGGAGGACAAACTCCCTCTTACAAATAGTATTGAGCATGCTAACATCATTCATGACTTCCTTAACATCATATTAGTCAAACTTACTCCTACAATAGATAGTGATAATCCTTATAATTTTTTATCTATTGTTTCCTCACCTACATCTAAGCCATCTCTTTTAGACCTAGGATATTTCCATTATATTTCTCCACTTTTTTTCCTTCTATACCTTTTATACCACTTTATTTTCTAGAGGCATACTATCCATTTACTAGGGTCTAAATACTCATAAAACTAATTCTACTAATACAACACCCATGCCAACCATTACTCCAACTTATACCTCTCACCCTACACATGAAACATTCTTAACTTATATTCATCTACATGTTATTCCTTCACCTTCTTCCCCTAATCTATCCTATGTCTATGCTAAACCATACGAACCTTTTTAAATTGGGCACTTCTCTCTACCCCGTTTTATTCCTTCTACACCTAGATGGATTTTCTCTCCTTTGCATCATAATATTCTCACATACCCCTCTCTTTTTGGTGTGGGAAATCTTTATTTTGACAAGTATAATGGTTATTGTGACCCATTACACTATGTGATATACATCTCCACCATAATATTGGCTCATACTTGTGATGAATATGTCCTGGCTAAATTATTTGGTAGAACATAATTGGTCATTGTAGATTAGGGGGATTCATCACCCCCGAGACTAGGTTTCATTATTTATTTATTTATTACAGTTGAATATGCTTTGATAATTGGATGTTTAATGTTTGAATGGTTTAAGAGAATACTGATTCACCCCCCTCTCAATATTTGGGGTGTTCAACAATTGGTATCAAAGCTTGGTTCCTTGGAAGGAGCTTAACCACTTTGGAAAGGTCTTGGAGGTTGAACACATGGCTCGTAGAAAGTTTCTGATTCCTTCAGAAGAGATTCCAACAATTGGATTTATAGAAGAAGATTGTATACTTGATAAAGATGGAGAACTTAAAGTTGCCCTTGAAGATCTTGGAAAGACTGGAGATGAAAATAGAGATGTGAAAGAAAACATCAAAGAAGAAAATGAATGCATCAAAAAATTGAGAGAGCAAATCAAGAAGTTTAGAGAAAGGCATAAGAAAGTCAGTGAGCAATTGAAGCAAGAAATTAAAACCATCACTAGTCTGAAAGTGAAAATTGAAGAAAATAAAAGAATTGAAGAATGCTTGAATGCAATGGTGAAAAGAAAATTAGAGGAATGCACAAGGCTTGAGAAAGAAGTGGTAAATCTAAGATCAAGTTTGGAGAAAGCAAGGAGTCAAGAAGAAAAATTCAAAATGAGTGCTACAAAGCTTGATGAAATGATTGTAAATCAGAAAGGCTCTAAAGCCAAAGAAGGTTTGGGATTTGAGATAGGAGAAAGTTAAAAGTCAGATCAGACATTGAATATTGAAAGGAAGATTGAAGATAAGAAGAACAATGACAAGATCTAGAATCAAAGAAATGAATCCAAAAGATCACTGATAAGACAACCAAATGCACAAAGTTACCCACCTTTCAATGACTTTTATTATTATTGCAATAAATTTGGACATCAAGAAATATAATGTAGAAGTAGAAGGAATTAGAATGCTCCATCATTTTCTAGTCAATGTTTTACATGCAAAAGATTTGGTCATAGGGCTAGTGAGTGTAAAAATCAAATGATGAATTGCTATAACAATGGTAGAATGATTCAATCTTTCAATGACTATTGCTATACATGCTATGGATTTGGACACAAAGCTTATCAATGAAGATCTAGAATGAATGAAAGGAATACTATTTAGAAGAATGTTGTATGCTATAATTTCAGTAGACCTGGACACATATCCAAGTTTTACAAAATCAGAAATACAAGGAAGGATAATTCGGTAAAAAGGAATGAACTAGCTAAAAAAGTGGATTCAATAGAGACAAAGAAGGAAATGGAAAAGATTTGGAGAAAGAAGGAAGAGATAAAATACAAGGAAGAATCTGTACCATCCTTTGGTGTAGATTTTTCCTCCAAAAAATTAGCTAAAAGCTATGGCTTAGGGGGATCTTTAATGGAAATATTTTATCCCCCACCAAAAAAGAGGTGTTGATGCCACATCACAAAGATACGTGATGTAGTTCAACATACTTGATCTACTGGTGAAGATTGTAGAAGAAAATATGATGATGTGAAAGTTTTCAGAGCTTCAAAAGTTGACTATGCATGTACATATAAAGGGTTGCCAACTTTATTGGTTGGAGCATTTAATGCAAAATTAGGTCAGATCAAAAGGTTATACGTGATTTCACTAAGGTAAATTCATATCACAAAAGAATTCGAGAAGGAGTAGAGTTCAGTGAAGAAAGAACTCAAAGTCTTCAAGATGAATTGAGATTCAACACATTGATATCCTAGTTCGATGAGTGAAGATAAAGGTATTTACAAATCTGTTTTCCCTAGTTTTTGAAGAACTTTGTTGGAAAATCAATTTGAATCTATTTCACAATGGCTACATCGAGGGTTACATAAGTGATAGAAAACCACAACAAAAATTCAATAAGTATCCCACCAAATCCATAAAAGATGACTTGTTAAAGTAGTTATACCCTCTAGCACTTGCTTCTTGAGTTATTTATATATTTATGCTTTCTTTCTAAACTCAACACTATAATCAAAACCTAGGACTACTGACGCAATCAAATGCTTGAATGCAAAGGATTGCTTGTAGTGTTGAGGGTATCTCTAGTTATTTGATGTTGAGGATTAGCCATTGATGTCCCAATCACACTAACAACTAGACGAGTGCTTTTCGGAAGTGGAAATAATTCATTTGAGGTGGAAATGGAGGTAGTTGGACTTGGAGCTATCATAATATTTTACTTCTTTAGAATGCCTTGATCATTGAGTTTCTATATAGTATCTTCTATTATTGGCCTTTTGTTGACCACTACTAGTACTACTGCCCATACCATCATCACTAGTAGCACTAAATTCTCCAGCATGTCTTGGTTGTGATTGTATCTAACTATCAAGATTTGAAACTAGATAACAAAATGAGCCATACCACTTGTCCTTATATGCCCTTGGGCTTGTTTATCAACTCCAATTCCTCGAATATCACCATGTCTTCCAGGGTATATATCTATATTGGCACCCAAGAATTGTCTTGTCCTTTGAACCCCAAACCACCATAGGTTCATAACTCAATTTTTTGATAATGGTTCCCCATGAAGCATATGTTTATTTTATGGTTGTAGTCACTCCAAATCTAACATCACTTCCTCTTAATTAATTAAATATCATTATTTAATTAATTCACCCATTACTCCCCTTTTAATTAATTAAATTATACATTTATTTAATTAATTAATCCATTTCCCTCTTATAATTAATTAAATATTACATTTAATTAATTATATCACTCTCTAAAACTATAGTTCTTCTAGTCAATTAAATAATTCTTATTATTTAATTGATCCCACTAAAATCCCCCATGCTTCTAATCCCAATTATGTTAATTAATCCTTGATTAATTAACCCACTAACCCTCATTATCCCATTCTCCAACTATTAACTCCACCTAAGTTAATAAACCCAAGGTTTATTAAATCCACCCATCCTATTAAGCTAATTAACCATTGATTAACCATCCTAACCCCCATCATTATCATTAATTCCTAATTTGAAATTCATTCTCAATCCCCTCATCTTGTCTCATTAATGAGATAAATCCCACCTACCTCCACTATCTTACACGTAGCCCCCAAAATTTAATGACTTGTCATCCCAAGGTGTGCTCACACATGTGTGAGCACACCTCACCTCTTTCCTTACACCTAATTGTGTCACTTGTCACAAACCCTTGATCCATGCATCACATTCTCAAACAATCCTAGCCCTTCATCAACTTTCAATCTTGGCCCTCCATTTCCCCCTCCAATTTTATATAAATTGAGCCTTCATCCTCTCATTTCTCGATCTTGAAATTGGCTAATGTTATGCTGATGCTATCTTGTGAGAAATCCACATCTACACTTGAGAAAATACAACAAGAGTAGGGTTCCTCTTGAGCTCAATCTTGAGGGCCACTAAAGGTATAAGGTTATGCTTTCAATTTGATTTCATGTCCTTTGATATTTTATGCTTTTTGTGTTAAAGTTTTACCCCTCTACGGTGGTCTCACTCAAACCAAGTTTGTATGCATAGTCTACACTAGGAATGGGATACAAGGGTTTCTCTTCCCTATAATTATTAGATTCATCATTAATTGCTTCATAAGGATGCTCTATATTTCACAAAGTGATAAAATCATCATCTTTTGAGATCTCTTCAACACATATAGTAGTTTTTGGATCACCTAGATCCTTCATCATAGTCCAAAAGGCATTTATTTTTGTTTGTGTCCACTATTCTTGTCTACAATCTACTCTTAGAGAATATAGTTTTTTTTTTTTTTTAAGTAGATTATCGAGTAGCTCTTTTTAAAAAATATTTTACCTCTTGATTGGAATCTTTGAACTATTCTCTATGGATACAATGCCATTATTTTTGCTAACAATTATTCAAAATAAATGTCTTTCTCAACAAAAATTTCCTCCATTAACTTTTTGACCTCATCCCAAGAATTCTTGGTTTTTAATATTTCTAGCAAGAGTTTAATTTGATATTGAATTCTACTTCCAATGTTCTTATTGGCTACAAGCCTTGCTTTAATGATATCACATGGGTCTTACTACAAGTAAGAGTCAACACCAAATTAATTTTTTTTTTTTAAATCATGTACCACAATGAATGCTTTTCTCTTAAATGTGAACCCTCCACATGATGAAAAATGTAACAAACAAAATATGCTCTTCTTTTTCTAACTTGTATAGTTGATCTATACTGTTCATTTTCCATATATATTCCACTACAAAAACTCTCTATGTAACATGTATTGGAAGTTTGTCAGGCTCTAATCCTGATCCATAAAATCTTAGCACTATATTCTTCCATGAAGTACTAGTCAGCCAATTATATTTTTGATCCCAGTTGAATGCAATCTCTACAAGACTCAAGTAATCTAGAGGCATTGGAGTATTTGTATTTATTTTATACAATAGAGCCAAAAATTAGTCTACAAAATGGTTTTAATTCCTTTGATTATCATGTATCCTTATCTTAGGGGTCTAATCATATATTGAAACCACTATTTTCACATCATTATTCTATAGGGTTGAATCTAAAGCTTGTTGGCTAGAAACATTCCACGAAATTTCACTAGAAAAAATAGAACAAGTAGGTTGTGAGCCTAAATGTCTTAGTGGAGCCTCCTTTAATCATTAAAAATATTTTTTACATGGATTCTACAATGTGCTCAAGAAATCTATATTTAATAGGTGGAGTAACATAATGGATATTATATACCATTTCAAGGAGGCTTGCACTCACTTCCCTATTACTATCCAATTAAAGGAAAAATGCTAGCATGGAAATAGTATCCTAAACCCATGATTGAAGATTTTTAATTTTATAAGGAGGCTTATGATTCTCTTTGGATATATTATCATCCATATTATTTTTTTGATATTTTTTTTTTCACATTTGAGGGGTTGCTTCATAATCACTAGCAAGTTTTTTTAGGTTAATTTGGATGTTTCCAAAATCTTTGGCTAGAAACTCCAACATGACTTCCAAATTATTTTGTACTACAAGGAGTAACATTTATTTCTAAATATCTTTTTTAAGAATTTATTTTCTATTATCATCATAATTTTGGGTACAGACCATGATAAATTATGGGTAAGGGAAAACCTCGAGGAACATCATGCATCCCAATCCAACCACACACAGTGTATTGATACTACTAATTGGTAATGTTTTACTTTTTTTAGTTTTTATTTGCATTCCATCCTTATTCTCACATGAAAATATAAGTTCAAGTTAATCCTATCATAGATTACATGATCATAAATATCATGATATTCATTAGTGAAACTTGGGTTTTTTTTCTATAAATAAAGGTGCAACACACCCATATTAGTAGGGGTAAACGCTTTTGACCAGAGCTATGAACTGGGTACAAGAAACCACAAGAAACAACCAAATGCGCAAGCACAATGGCCCAGCAAAGCCACAAGGCCCATGAGCACTTTGGCCTAGTGAGGGTTTGAACCTTGGTGGTCATCACTACAACCAAGCGACTTGACCACTGAACCACGCCCTTATCGACAACTTGGGTTTTAAGTACTCTGACATAGTTGATTTTTTATTTACTTTTTCTTTCCTAATTGCTAGTTTGGTAGTGGTAGTAGACATGCTTGTAAACCCTCAACCCTAAACCCCAATATTTAAAAATAAAAAATCAATGGAATGTATGATTTCTTTCTTTCACTTACACAAAATTTGAAAAGATGAATACAAAGACTAGCAAGAGTAACTCTAGTATATCCAAAAATCTCCTTGGTGCACTGCAATCTCCCTAACCCTCTCACTTTAAAATAATATCACTTAGCAGTTGCAATTTCAATTATTATTTTTCTTCTTATTCTTAAATAGAAATGCAAATGAAACATGTTACCTCGTAACTCCACAATTATTACATTACAATTTTGTATTGAAACTTCAAATGAAATTCAACACTTGGCCTGCATGTCTAAAAATTTAATTAATTCAACACATTTGGTGAGTGGTGGCATATTTTGATCTAAAATAAAAGCTCAACCATTGATCTTTGCAAATATAACAAATCCAGGGTGATTTTGGAGGTTTGAGTTTGCAAGTCTAGCACTCCAAACATTTCATTCTGAAATTCAACTATAGTCGTCCATCAAACGTTCATCGAATGGTGGAATACTTTTATATGTTATTTCTAATTTTCTAAGAATATATTATTTAATATGAAATGATAATATTTATTATAGTTATTTTTATTATTATATACTATAATTTACATTTGAAACAAAGAAAAATAAGGTTTTGGGGGAAAGGGGGGGTTAAGAAAAATGGCCTATTTTCCTAATTTCATTGAAAATGCAAGCTATAATATGCAAGTGAAGAACAATAATTAAATCTAACTGAAGCAGTAATCAAAAGGAAGATCTAGAAAGGGAAAAATGTTATGTACCTTTCACCAAAATTCACCTTTTGAAGCTCACTGAGGACTCATTCGCCCTATGGAAAATGGGTCTTGGCTAAGGTTTCTGGAAAGTGCTTTCTAGGTTCTCTTCTGCTAGGAATGCACTCCCAATTCCATTTTCTCACTATCGGAAAACTAGAAATAAAATTTGTAGAGGAGTTTTTGTGATTTGACAACTTTTCTTGCAACTTTCTTCAAATTTTCTCTTCAAAGATTTTTGGTCAACCTAAAATCTGCAATCACACATCAAAGAAAGAAAAATGTTGTTTGTTAGGCGAATGGGAGTTTTCCTTGGTCAAACCTTGTTTTGGTAATTAAACCTTGAAATGAAATAGAAAAGCATGAAGGAATGATGAATGAACAACAATATGTAAAAACTCACCAAACCTTATTTGAAACCTTGGATAACAAATCTAGAAACTAGCATGAAGCGGCCTCAATGAATGTAGATCTTGATCATGAACCTTTTCTTGAGACAATGCCTTTGATATTCTTGATTAGATCTTGAACACTACATCACCATATTAGCTCAAACAACATGCATGATGCAATAAATATTTGACATGATGAAAGGAATCTTGATTGTTGCAATAATCTTCTATAAATCTACCCTTGAAATTCCTTGAAATTTCTCTTGAATGCTTCTATAATGCTCCCTTGAAAGATTTAGGTGTTCTCTTGAAATTCTAGGTGAAACATAGTGAAATAACCTTGCATTTATATGCATCTTAACATTAATTCTTGAAATTCAAATATCACAAGCCAACATGGAATTGTAGATTTGAAATCATTAAAATAATGCCAAAAAACTATTTTAAAGGGGGGTCCTAGGTCTAAGTGAGGACCCATTTTCCGTGTGGTGAATGGGTCCTAGGCCACTTACCTAGGACACACACTGCTTAGTGTTAAACATTATGTAAAAATAGGATCCTAGGTCTAAGTGAGGACCCATTCATCCTATGGTGAATGGGTCATAGGTCACTTACCTAGGACACACATATTCCAAAATTAAGTGTTGTGTAATGGAATTTATGAATGTCAGGTTTTATCCCTCAGAAATTGCATTTAATTAGGCTTGGATTTGAATTAAAGGGGCCAATTAAGGAAAATTAACCTCAATCAATTAATAAATCCCTAGATTAGTGTGAAAGTGTAAAGATACACCTTACAACACCAAAAACAAGGCACAATTAAGTCCATTTTAATTAAAAGAGCCCTAAACTTAATGTGAATATGAAAAAATATTAAAACACTAAATTAAGGCATAATTAAGCTTATTTTATTAATTAATTATTTCCAAATTAAGTGTGAAAATGTATAATTTTTTCCTACACTACATTTTTCCCCCACTTTAGTGAGAGGATGATCCCATGTCAAACTCACACTAAAGTAGACATTCAAGACACTTATGTATGCAACAACGAAAAGATACACAATCATGCAACATCAAAGACCAGGAAGGTCAAGCTTAAATGGTTCGATCGACATAGAACACATCTAAGCCATCAGTTTTTTTTGTCATGTGCTCACTTCGGGGTAGCGAAACCTTAGGTTGTCCACTAGGTGAGTATCCCAAATGGGTGGAAAATTAGAGAACCATATTAGGCTCCCATACCATATCAAAGCTATCCTCTTGACAACTTCAATAAGGCACCACAATGCTAGGCAAGTCTCCATAGGAAAACAAGGTGTGTTATGCTTGGTGGCCTTGAATTTAGAGGTTTGAGCTTCATAGGTCTTAACAAGTTGTGTTATGATAAACACCTATGAACAAGGCAAGGATCCATAGGTAAGCAAGGTGTGTTATGATTGGTGGCCATGAAATTAGGGTTTCAAGCTTAATAAGGCTAACAAGCTACGTTATGCTAACACTTATGAACAATAGTGCAAGTAATTTTTTTTGTTCAAAGAGACTTTTCTTAGTTCATGTAAGGTCTTCTTCTTAGGGAACATTGTGCCTAATGTCTCCAAGAGAGGACAAGTCAAGAGTAAAAGGTTCACAACTTAGGGAATGCAATGTATCACATCACCACTAAGAGGAAAGTCGTACCCTAAGGAATATTTCACTCTTGGAGGACATCAACCCTAATGACACCACCAAGAAAAGGATGCATGACAAGAAAACATAAAGTTGTACCATGAAACATGATAAATGTTGAAAGATATTGTTGATGTATGCCCCCACTTTAAACTGATTGCTAACACCATTGTTGTGATAAATTGCTTTAAAGTATCAAATGTTCAATCCTAAGACATGAGAGCTTCCTTAGAAAGCTCTATTCCAAGTCATATGTTTCTGAAATAAAGCTATGTCATGAAAAAGGAAGGAGGGGTTGCCCCCAAAAATACGTACGGGATATATGGATTCGAGGTCAATATATCTTTGCTATAATGTTGTTATAGAGCTCGAAAAGATCATCACTCCCCAAATACTCATAGAACTAGAAGAATGACACAAAAAGAGAAAAAACAAAGAAAATATTTCAGGTCAACATGGAAGAAACCTAAATGTATTGATGACTTGCGTCATCCCAAAAAGGAAAAAACAAGACAAATGAAAAGGGTAAAATGTTTACAACATAGAGAACAATGTAGGTACAAATAGAGGAATGCACATGAAGATAGAGATACATCAAACATAATAGTATAGGGGATCACATTATGCACATGAAAAACAAAATAATGTAAAATACTAGTAAGGCACATGTGAGTCAACCTATAGCAGGTTGTCCACATCCCAATCTCGGTCAGTATATATGGAAGGTGAACAACTAGCCAAAGGGACAACATCAAATTCCAAGAATAGGACAAGGCTATCTAAATCCTTTCCCCCACTAAGTGTAGGACAAGGATGAGTCGAGATATGTGATGAGAATTATCTCCTTGCGATAAAGAGAATGATTTGCAATGAATGTAAACCGTGTAATAGTGAGGGTGTTATGATCCTACAACTATTACATGGCAAGGAGCAACATGCATGCAATTTCTATCTAATTATTTTGTCATAAAAATCATCATCATCAGAATAAAAATCACTCAACATCAATTTTAATGCATGACACTCATTGGTAAGATGCCAAAGAGTTCTATGATATGCACAATAATTCATGTTTTTCTTAGGTATATTGCTTCTACTAGGAGGTGGCAATTTAATCAAACCTTTTTTAAGGTGTTCCATCTTTCATTCAATTTTTGTTTGAGTATGTAACAATATAATTTTTTTGAGTTTATAAGATTTGGACTTCTTGCTTAATTCACCAATTTGTTGAGGTAAATGTTGAGGAGGAGGACCTAATATGATCCTATCATCCTTGTGAGGAATTTGTTGTTCCTTAGGAAGCAAGACACTTATTTCAGGAGGAGGATCTTGATATCCTAATCCCTTGGTTTCTTCAATAGGAAGTTCCTCTAAAATTTTGTGAATTTCATGCTCATTAGATATGTCACATCCTTAATTAGTTAAAATCTTAAAGCCTGGGCCATAATTCTATTCTAGGTTGATCAGAGTGTTGGTCACTTTGTTGACATAAGATAGATAGGTATGCACTTGATTAGAGGAGCTAGGTTCACTCATTGTTGGAAGTTTAGGCTTAGTTTGTGACTCAATTTCAGGATGTAAAAGACCAAACATCTCAAGTTGTGTTGGTTGTTTCATGGAAGCATACAAGAATGCATTATTCTCAAGATTATTAAGGCAATCATTTATGAATTCATGCATGCTAACATCCTCTTCTCCAATGATGTCAATTTCATGAGGAAACTCATTAGGAGTTGATTGAGCATGGTTAGAGTCAATTGCATTAGAATCATTTCCAAAACCACAACTTGAAACATCAACCAAGGAGAATAAGGACTTCCACACATTGCAAATACACTTGTCCATTTTCAAAATTTCAAACTTAAAAAAAAAGGTAATTTTCTAATTACACTATGCAAAAGTCTAAAAATATAGTCTTGTAAATGCAATTTTGAAATCACACAATGCACTAAATTTATCAAATTAAGCTAGATATGATCAAATTGATGAAACATAAATTCTGCAAATAGAAATAGAAATTTGAAAGCAACAAATAGGAATGCATAAATGAATGTTTTAATGCCCAAAAAATTAGAATATAACCTTGATCAAGGACTCATTTTCCCTAGGGTGAATGGGTCCTAGGTGAGGGTTTTGAAACAAGTTTTTATAGATTCTTGAGTGATTTTTTCAGTACTTTCCAAATTCTAGTTTGTGATAGCAAGTTTCAATTTGATTTTTTTATGAAATGAGGATTGAATGCAAATGTAAAATGTGACAAAATGATAACCTATAAAACCTAGTTTGATATGCAATTTTTGTTTCAATTTTCAAATGCAAATGAGTATGATGTATTGCTATGTAAATGATATGCTAGATGACTGTTTTCTTTGTTGTAATTTTAGATTTAAAGAATGTAAAATATGCAATCCTAAAACCTTTAAATGCAATGCAAAGTTAAATGCAAACTAGACACCCTAAATGAGACCTGATTCAATGCAAAGAGATGCAAATGAATGCAAGATCTAAATCTAGGATGAAAGAGGACTTAAAAATTAGAAAATGCAATAATCTTGAACTCGGGTTTACCATAATGAAACAAAGAAAAATAGGGTTTTGGGGGAAAAGGGGGATTCACTAAAATGACCTATTTTCATAATTTCATTCAAAATGTAAGCTATAATATGCAAGTAAAGAACAAAAATTAAATCTCACTAAAACAATAATCAAAAGGTAGATTTGGAAAGGTTAAAATGTTGTGTACCTTTCACTAAAGTCACCTTTTGAAGCTCACTGAGGACTCATTCACCCTATGGAAAATGGGTCATGGCTAGGTTTTCTAGAAAATGCGTTCTAGGTTCTCTTCTGCTAGATCTGTACTCCCATATTCTAGGTGCTCACTGTTAGACAATTGGAAATAAAATCTGTAGAGGATTTTCTGTGATTTGAGAACTTTTCTTTCAACTTTGCAACTTTCTTCAATTTTTCTCTTCAAAGGATCCTCAACCTAAAAATTGCAATCACACATCAAAGAGAGAAAAATGTTGTTTATTAGGTGAATGGGGGTTTTCCTTGGCCAAACCCCATTTTGGTAATTAAACCTTGAAATGAAATAGAAAAGCATGAAGGAATGATGAATGAACAACAATATGTAAAAACTCACCAAACCTTATTTGAAACCTTGGATAACAAATCTAGAAACTAGCATGATGTGACCTCAATGAATGTAGATCTTGATCATGAACCTTTTCTTAAAACAATGCCTTTGATATGCTTGATTAAATCTTGAACACTACATCACCATATTAGCTCAAACAACATGCATGATGCTATAAATCTTTGACATGATGAAATGAATCTTGATTGTTGCAATAATCTTCTATAAATCTACCCTTGAAATTACTTGAAATTTCTCTTGAATGCTTCTATAATGCTCCCTTGAAAGATTTAGGTGTTCTCTTGAAATTCTAGGTGAAACATAGTGAAATAACCTTGCATTTATATTAACATTAATTCTTGAAATTCAAATATCACAAGCCAACATGGAATTGTAGATTTGAAATCATTAAAATAATGCCAAAAAAATATTTTAAAGGGGGGTCCTAGGTCTAAGTGAGGACCCATTTTCCGTGTGCAGAGTGGGTCCTAGGCCACTTACCTAGGACACACATTGCTTAGTGTTAAACATTATGTAAAAATAGGGTCCTAGGTCTAAGTGAGGACCCATTCACCCTATGGTGAATGGGTCATAGGTCACTTACCTAGGACACACATATTCCAAAATTAAGTGTTGTGTAATGGCATTTACGAATGTCAGGTTTTATCCCTTGGAAATTGTATTTAGTTAGGCTTGGATTTGAATTAAAGGGGTCAATTAAGGAAAATTAACCTCAATCAATTAATAAAGCCCTAAATTAGTGTGAAAGTGTAAAGATACACCTTACAACACCAAAAACAAGGCACAATTAAGTCCATTTTAATTAAAAAATCCCTAAACTTAATGTGAATATGAAAAAAATATTACAACACTGGATTATAGCATAATTAAGCTTATTTAATTAATTAATTATTTCCAAATTAAGTGTGAAAAAGGAATACTTTTTTCCTACACTACAACGTCATTATAATCATTATTCCTATTTTTTTAGGAATATAGTGATATATAAGACTTACTAATGACTCAAATTTATATAATTCTACTTAATTATCTATCTACAAATCAAACATTCTAATTTATATCCATGAAAGATATACTATTACCTAAATACACACTAAAAATAATAATTCACTATAACAAACGAATAACGAATAATAGCATAACCCTTGATTATATTAAAATAAATTATAATGTTACATCTCTTTTTAAATATGAGTAGAACATGTAAGATCATGTATAAATGACACATGCCACTTTTACATTTGACACAATTGACTTTGGTGCAATGGAATAACTACAATGGCTTATAAGTTCCTAGTAGATTTTCTACAACTCATTACAAAGGTGATGAAGCATTAGTTGTAGCTAAATTATTCCTTGGCCCTCCAAGTCACAAACTAATAATTGTTGTTATCAGTAGTAGTGAAGAGTGGATGTGAAGGTGATCAGATCCTGAGACCACGAGTCTTACCAATCATGCTTCAAAGCTATCAACATAGAATATGTAATTGTCCTAGATTTTTGAACTTGAAGGTGTGCATAAATGAGGTTGACTAGATGAAACATTATGTGTACGTCGAAATAGTCAACCTAGGCATTGAAAGGATCCATTGGCAACACCTTGATACTAGCTAGAGATCTTGAGAACAAGTTGAAGTGATATTAAAATCACTACCCCCATCTTCATATAGGACCGAGACACTAGGAAAGAATATTGTGACATTGAAAGCCCACAGTTCTACTTTGAGGACCATCACACCACCTAGACCCTTCAACATGGATAATAGAACATCAAAGGTTATTGGGGTGGAACTAAGAGGATCGTCTCTTAAAATGGAGGATGAGAAATTTACAAGTTTCTATGGGGAAAATATTGAAAAAATCTACTCTTGCAAACCTAGTGAAAGAACTTTTCTCCTTCAAAGATCCTTATTCTAGTTTAGAATTTGGAACAAGGTCCAAGTGAACCATATAAAATCCTTTCCAATTCCACCCATTCTAAATTAAATTGTTCTATATGCTTATTATCCTCACAAAAAATTATCAAAACACAGTTTCCCTCAAAACCATATTATGGAATAAATAATGATTTCATTTGAACTCATGATCTATTTTTATAGAAAAATTATGAGGTTAACCTAGCCCTTGATCAGCTTTCCAATCTTGGTTAACTACACCTAATCATTACATATCCAAAATCTATGCTAACTACGATCTAGATTAATATAGATCCTTAAAATGCTAGCACACACACTCAAAAATATTTCTTAGATCTTCATTGACATGAACAATCAAGTTATCAACATCATTCATTATACTTCTCCAACCATGTTGTGTACTCCTCTTTTGAAGGATACTTGTTTGTAAAAAACCTTTGCCACCTTTGAAAATTGTACCATGTGTGTATGTGTTGTGTACTATCCATCAATAATTGGATGCAACATGTACTCAAGGGATTTGATGACATTCATTTTTTCCTCTAGCATCACATCAAGTCTACTCTAGAAATTTATGATGCCATTCAAAAGTTCCATCACAATGTCACTGCATATGTGTTGGTTCTCCTAACTAATTCACCAATGACTTCTAAAGACTGGCCATATCTTATGGTTAAAGGTATTCTAGGAGGTTTTCCAACAAACAAGAAATACACTTTATGATCAATTTCCTCTACAATTTAGGATTGACAACACCTAAGTGGGTTCCCATTTATGAAATCAAATTAAAATATGTAATATGACAACTAAATGATGTCTTATAGATAAATTCCCATACATTCTAACAAGTATTTACAAATTATCTCATGAAAACATCGATTATCCATGTAAACCATCAAATCGATGCATGAGAAGGTAAAATAATTAAAATTAATTTAGAATTGACTTTGGATTTATCATTTTGAGTAATATTTTGAGATTGGTGTGATATTTGAAATTAAACTAGTGTCTATCTCAGGGCTATAGAATCACAAAGTCATATAACCTCAATTCATAACATCTAAACACATTTTTATGGCCAATTTAAATAATTATTACATTATAATAATATGACCTACAAAGAGCTAACAATGTGATCCTACTTAAAAATCCAATTACAACAACAATATCCTTAGTATTTTCATGAAGGAATTTACTTCTTTCCTTAAACAAAAATCTATCAATGAAAATCACTTAGTGCAAAAAAATTATAGAGAAGAACTTCACAAATTTTTATTGTATTATTCAAAAGAAGTATTGCATTACAATATGGAGACAATGACACATTGAAGCATGTTTTCATATAAGCCTCAGTTCAAAATATACATTGTTATTACAAATATTTTCTTACAAACTTGGACACCATATCCTAAAATGCACTAAATACTAGACATACTACCCAAAATTACAATCCTGAAAACCCCTTAATGAAGCCTAGCTTCCATTTTAAAGATTGATTGAGCATTCAATCTCAGGAGATGTTATCATATTTCTTCAAAATTTATTTATAAAAATTCAAAAATATAGTAAAGTAATTCGAGGGGGTTACCTCCAATAATCATAGAGTATGATATGAATTGAATAATTGATGATATGATGATTTGGGAGGAACATCTCTACTTTATTTATAGGCTTAACTATGCAGGGACATACCCCTTCATCCTAATAAAAAGTAGTTAAGGTATTAACTAATACTAATGTTAAGGCTAAGCATGCCACAAGTGATTAACTTATTATACTTGGGGATATATATTATACTCTTAGGAATATATGATATTCCTAGGGTAACAATATTAGATAAAATATTAGGGACCTAACATACTCCTTCCCTTCAAAAAAGTATTGTCCTCAATTTTGGATGCTTTAGTATGAATTGTTCATCTTCCCATGTGGCATCTTCAATTGGCATATTCTTCCACTTGATTAGGTACTCAAAGATAGCTCTATTTCATAATTGTTTCACTCTATTCTCAATAATTTTATAAGGTTCTAAAATAAACGTTCCTTCTTCATCTGACTCTAGAAAGTCTAACTAGAATAGAATATATTGTCACCTATTACTTTATGTAAACAAGAGACATGGAAGATAGGATGAATTTTGGAAGAGCGTGGAAGTTCTAGGTTATAAGTTACACTTCCTATTCAATGGAGAACCTTATAGGGACCATAAAATTTAGGTGTGACCTTCATGTTTTTCTATTTATTAAGGGAATTTCTTATAAGGTTGTAATCAAAGAAATACCCAATCTTCCTCTTTAAAATGCCTCACACTACGAGGTTGATCAACTTGTTGGGCGGGTGCAAAAATTTGGGGGGGAAAAAGGTGGCCAATTTTTTTTTTTTGAAAGGCTATAACATGCTTGTGTTATAACGCAAGCGCATTATAGCCTATTATAACAAAAAAAAATCACATTGAATTCATTTCATTTTCACTATCATTTTTTCTTGCTCGTGGACAACAAACCCTCTCATTGCGTGCTCACATTCTAGAAGCATCAAATCTTGCAATTTCTTCATTGAATCTTTGCAATTTCTTTGCTAGCATGCCACCACGTCAACGGGGATGTTGAATAGGTAAATAGGTAAATTTAGATTGTTTTTGATGTTCATTTCTTTAATTTATAGGAGTTGATAATCAAACTGAAAATCATCCTCAAAATCCTTCTCCTTGTGACCAAGCACATTAACAAAATCCTGACCAACCACATCAACAAACTCCTCCAACAATTCCTCAACATCCTCCTGGTACTCAACAAAATTTAATGGGGGAAATTGAAAACAACAAAAAATAAATTGAGGAGTTAATTGTGAGGTTGAACGATCCTGTAAGTTCAACCTTGGAAAGAAGCACACTTGTAAATTCACTTCAAGCCATGTTAACACATGTAGATGCAATTAGAAAAAAATTAAGTGGTTGGGCGGGTAAGAGGCAGGAGTGTAGGAATTTTTATGAAGATAAATTATCATATAAAGAAGTAAAAGATGGAAAAATTACAAAATATGATTTGTGCTCACAATTCACTAACCCATGCACAAATAAAACTCTTGACCTTAATAGCAAGAGGTTTCCTATTCATTGGTGCAACCACCAAGGGATTATAATTTTTTATGGAATAGGTGGTGGATGGTTTTTGACCATCCACCATGCAACAATAATGAGGTCCCCCAATATTTCTTGAGGAAACTCTAGTGCGAGTTCGTCCTCAACAAAATCCACAACTATTTTGATATGTGATACTTTCAAGGGAGAGGTGGTGGGTTGACACAGGATAGACCAGATGCACATCAGGATCCTCAGTGGCAAGGAAGATGAGCATTTGCTAGGCTAGATTATGAGCACTTTGGTATCCCTTCTGTTATGAAGGAGAGTGTTGAGGTAGACACTCTATAGTCTATTAGCTCTTTGACCTAGAGTATCATCTAGTGTGACAGTCTCGTAGTACATTGCCAACCAGGGGAGAGTTCGAGGTGTAGGTTTTGACCCCATTCTTGTCAGGTTTGTGGGTCGGCTTGTACATATTACCCCATAGACAATTAGGAGACTGGTGCGCAGGATACATTTGTAGCTGCGGAGTTGGCAATAGCAGATAAAATTTTGAATGAGGCTTTTGACATCGATACTCAAGTAAATGTTAGCATGCTCATTGAATTTAATTTATTAAATTTAATTTTTGAAATGCAATATTAACTAATTTAGTTTAATGATTGTAATAAAATTTCAGGGTCATGGTGTTGATACTAGATACACCGGCCTTCCACCTGATTTTTACTCCATTGCATCTACTATTGAGGTGTGTAACTAGTAAAAAATTATAAATATTACATGTGAATAGCATTGTTATATGAATGGTATTCTAATATATGATTTTGGATGTTGAATAAGTTAATATTGGAGGTTTTGTGGGAACGCCTCCCAATGCCAATGGAGTACAAACCTTCACACAGGTAATAGAATAAAGAGTTTAACTAATGAATTGTACTTAATAGATTTGTGTATTTTATATTCATATCATTGATTGCATTGCATTGCTCATATTTCAAACTCAAATAATTACTTCATGTTGCATAACTAATAATTAGATGTTGATAGATGACAAAATTTCAATTAAAATATAGTTTTTTAGAAATTCAACATAAGCAGTGATGTAATTACTTTAGATAGCATAAGTAATAACTAGGAGAAACTTCCAATTTCATTTCATTGTAATGGTATTCCATGAGACCACTTTTTATTGAGGCATTTTGTCAAACAATTCACTGCCTTGTATATGCTATGGATGCTTGGAAAAAATCTATGAAAGAATAATTACTAAGCAATAACATAGACAAGGCAATGAGTTGTTTGAAAAAATGCCTCAAAGAAATGTGGGGACATCACCATGAGACCCAATTTCTTTGAGGCAATTTTTCAAATAGCTCACCATCTTTTCTATGCTACCACATTTTCCATACATATCTACCAAAGCATTTTATCAAACAGTTCACTTCCTTGCTGCCATGGCTAAAATCCTAAAATAGGTGCTTTCCAACAAACTATGGATGCTTGGAAAAAATATATCAAAGCACAATAGGAAGAAATAACATAGATAGGGAGTAGTTTGAAAAATGGCCTCGAAGAAATGTGGTCTCATGGTGATGTAATGTCATTCCATCACCATGAGACCACATTTCTTTGAGACATTTTTTCAAAAAAATCACTACCTTAAGAATAGAAACCAAGCCTTTAGCCAAAATTCCCCTCCAAATCCTTTTCAAGGTCCTCCTCATCATCATCAATTTACCAATCTATGGAAGCTTCCACCTCTTATTCCACATGTTCATATCCCCACCCCTCCCTCTTCATGTCATGACTCCCCTCCATCTCATAACCAAGACCACACTATACCATCCACCCCATCCCAACATAATACCATAGAGAAGGAAATGATATGTTTGAAAAAATTCCTCAAAGAAATGTGGTCTCATGGTGATGGAATTCCATGACACATTTGTTTGTCATGGCATTCCATCACCATGTGATTGCATTTCTTTGAGGAATTTTTTCAAATAGTTCACTTCCTTCTCTATGCTACCACATTTTTCATACATGTCTACCAAAGCATTTTATCAAACGGTTCACCTCCTTGTTGCTATGGATAAAATCCTAAAATAGGTGCTTTCAAACAAGCTATGGATAGGGAAAATAGTAAGCATGATAGTAAGAAATATATAGTTCAATCAATACTCAAAATTTTGTTCATTATCTCATACATTATAAGCCATGACTTGCATCACTATTGTAGTTTTCATGATTGAATAATTTGTTGTTTTATTTTTAGATGTTGCAAGTGGAAACACCTCCAGATTTTCATAGGGAAATGGAGCTTGGTGTTTCTTCTACTATAGACACCTCAATACCTCTCACGGGGGTATGAGGAAAATTACTAAATTTCAAATTACATTCACTGTTATAGCTGTTAGTGAAAAATCAAATGATTATTAATTCGTAGTTTAATTTCTCTTTGGATGGTTTCTATAGGACTTCAACACGCCACTGCATGGGCATGCAAATATTTCCCTTGAGGAGAGTGATCGTCTAGTGGTAGTAAGTGATTAATTTGTTAAATATATCATTTTTTATAATGTAATTTCTATATATTAATGTATTTACTTATTATTGTAACAAATAAGGCTTGATGAGGAACTAAACCCTAGGAGGAGCACCAAGAGCAATCCTTGACCTCAGAGTAAATGAGTGACAAACTTATCACCATCTGACCAACCAACAAATTGTAAGAGTTTGTTTCAAGATCTTGGAGGGCAATGGATTTTGATTCCAGGGTCCTTTGTCGTATTCCTATATGGCATTTTTGGACATATTTTGTATTGCCTATATTTGACATTGTATGCCTATATGGCATTCTTGTAAGCTTTTATGGATATTTTGTATATATTTTATACTTATATCGACATATATTGATGTATGCCTACATGGCTATTTGGTTAATACAAATCATTTTTTTGATGGTGTCCATATTTGCATTATAATTCCACACTTCAATAGATATGAGTTACATGTATTCACCTATATAATTTACAACTTACATGTATACTTTGTCACTTATGTGCATTCCAATGTATACTTTGCAACTTACGTGTTTTCATGTGTATACCTTGTATTCATGCATATACTTTGTATTAATGTGTATACTATGTATTCATGTGTATACTTCAAGGTTTGCGTGTATTTGAGTACTTGTGTTTCACTTATTCACATGTATGCTTCACTTATTCATGTGTATACTTATTAATTGGTTAGCCCTTGCATTGCTCATTAATGTCCTTCATGGTTTGTCTTGAATATTTATTAATTGATGCTAAAAAAATTTATTAGTTGATGCTAAACAACTTCAATATTTCCAAAAATGATTCACCAGTGATTTATCATTTACTTATGTGCTAATTCGATATGGAATCCAAGGAAGAATTTAAAAGGGATAAAGCTAGGAGGAGATGAAAGATATATATTTATAGCGTAACCTATTGTACCTTCTCTATACAAACATCTAATGGCTCTTGTATGCTTTTCTATTATGTTTTCTATTTTTCATATCCCATTTTCATAGGTGGACCATCACTTCTCTCAATTTTTTTCCTTCTCCTCTTCTAGGTCCTCACCTTCGCTTGTGGTATTCTAAAATAAGCTCTAGTTTGTGGTGGGAACCTACTAAGCGTTGGAAGAATGGAGAAGTTTGTCTATATGTTGTCATTGATGTCACCATGTTGGTAGCTTGGTCCAGTACCCTAAAATAGTGTGCACAACTAGTTTATCTCCTCTGGTGGTGGATCCAATATTTTTGGTGCACTCTAGTATTTTAGTCCGCATTTCTCCACAATTGACAGTTACTGGTTGCGGTTTTGGATGATTGTTTATGATTGTTGAAGGCATGCATGATTAGATTATTATGTGCTCTAATGCTCATATGTCATAGTGGCATTATTCTGTTGGTTTCCTTTTTTTCTTTGAAGTCTATTCTTGGTCAATTGTGATACGGTATGTGGACATATGTGTGAACTATTTTTGGTCTATGTTGACACCATGTAACATGCTAAAGGTTTGAATTGTTTTTGGAAATATTTTGTGAATGATTGGAGCTGATAGTTGATTTTTTTGTGAATAAGAAGTGCATCTAATTAGGATGACCTAATTGATGCTTGCGGTGAAGATTAGGTATATATATATATAATAGTTTTGAAGATATATATACACATACAAAGAGATAGATGATTGAGTTGCGAAAGCTAAAGTGAAGAAGTGAAAAAATGATGAAATGTGTTAAGTCTATATATTGAGCATCACCAAAACTGCATCAACACTTGATAGGTCCATCTTTTCAGTTCATTCTGGCTGTATAGCCTAACTTGTTTTGTAAATTTTTCCGTAGGTAGTGAGCCTCCTTGTTGGACAGTGAGTCCTTTCTGTAGGTAGTGAGCCCAGTGAGTCCTCTTTTGGGAAGCAAGCCCTTGGCAATGAGCCTCTGTATTTGGTTTTATAATCTCTTTATATTGTGAGTTAACCCTCACCGTGGTTTTTCCCTTATTGAGTTTTCCACGTAAAAATTTGGTGTTCATTGTGTTGATTTACCTTTTGTTATTTGTGTTTCATGCTCTTACTTAATAACATAATAGTGTGGTTGTGGAATTGATAAGTGTTGAAGTCTTAAGCTTGAATTTTGTGAGAACTAATTCACCCCCCTTTTAGTTGTCCTGCGCTTGTTTAACAATTGGTATTAGAGCTTTGGTTCCTTGGTGAAGAGATTAATTGCTTAAGGAGGATCTTGAAGGTTGGTTAAATGGATGATAAAGGAGAGCTTTAGACCGCTCTTAAGGATCTTGATAAAGTGGAAAGAGAAAATAGAGATCTATAAGAGAATCTGGATGATGCAAATGAATGTGTCTGGAAATTGAAAGAACAATTAAAGAAATTCAAGGAAAGACACATAGAAGTGAGTGAATAGTTGAAACAAAAGATAATTGGACTGAAAGTGACAGTAGAAGAGAAGAAGAGGATTGAAGAATGTTTGAATACAATGGTACAGAACAAGTCTGACGAATGCTCTAGACTTGAACAGGAGATAGTAAACTTAAGAGTGGAACTAGAGAAGGAAAAACTCTATGAGAATAATTTTAGATCTAGCTTTGATAAACTTGAAGAATTACTTGTAGGAAAGAAACCATTTAAAGAAAAAGGTGGCTTGGGAATTGATACTGGTGAAAGTTCTAAAGATGTGAAGAATACAACAAACAATTAGAAGAGTCAATACAAAGAAAAGCAAAGAAGAAAATCAAGGAATTTTGCAAGGAGACTGCCTATGAGACAACCTAATGCACAAAGGGATCCCTCTTTCAATGGTGTTTATTTTTCTTGTAACAAATATGGTCACAGAGTAACAAAATGTAGGAGCAGGAAGAACCAATTTTTTGGTCCCTTCACAAAACAATGTTTTGAATGTAGGAAGATTGGACATAAGGCTACAAAATGCATATCTCAGGTGAGAATGATCAGTCAGGTAATAAGGAACAAGTTTAATGAAGGAAAAATGAATCAACTCTTTAATGGATACTGCTATACCTGTAATAAATTTGGACACAAAGCAAATCAATGTAGATGGAGGATTAATGGAGGCCAGACTAATTAGAAAAGTGTTGTCTACTATAACTGAAACAAACCTAGACATGTCTAAAATTTTTGCAGAAGTAAGAAGGGAAAGAAGTCTACTCCAGAAGAGAAGAGTGAATCAGTAAAGAAGATCAACAAAGAAGAAATGAAGCAAGAGATGAATAAGATATGGAAGAAGAAAGAAGAAGAAAAACTTGAAGTTACTGATGTGTCTGTACCTTCATCCAATAGAGATGACTTATTAGGAAATTACACCTAGCATGGTCTTAGGGGGAGCATTATCAAAAAATTATAAAAACCCCTAGAAGAATGGTGTGTTAGAGGTTGGCACGAGGTTGAAATGTGAAGAATGAATATTCATAGGCCTTGGAAAAAGAACCAGAAGAAAGTATGATTTGCAGACCAAATTAGGGCTCTCTATGTTAAGAAGAATTTTTTTAGCAACTTTTTGATGTCTGCCACATTTAATGTGTTTTAGGGTAAATTCGATGATGTATAAGTTGAAATTTGTGAGTCTTCTTAGTAAATTAAGAATTTGAAGAACTTGAATGGTCCCCTAGAGTGATCTTGAAGTGAGCTTGAAGCAATTCTAAAGGGAATTCAAGGAGATTATCTCAAGTAATCTGGAAACATTTCTCAGTTTGCAAAAAGGGGAAGAAGAAAATTGAATAGGCTTTGATTAAAAATTCAAAGAAAGCATAGCAATGGATAGAGGATCGAGTGGTGTTATCCCTCTGAAGCTGAAAGGGGTTGAATTAGAAGAATATGATAATAGAAAGATGAAAGGAATAGAACTAGGGTTGAGAGATTTAATGAATTATAGAACATAAAAACCCTAGGTATGGATTTGTGGAGAGAATTTCCATTGTTCACTGATAAAGATTTTATTTGGTTCCTATTGAATCATTTTAAAAATGACATTATTGTATTGGAAAAACCCTACTTAATCTCGAAGGAAGCAATCAAAATGATTACTAGTTTATGCAATATTGGAGAACTCCTTAGAAAGAAAACTACAAAGTACAAAGATGTGGAGGAACTGAATGGCATTAGTAAAGACCCTTGAGCACTATTGATAGATACTCTTGTGGATTCAGCTGTTAGGTATGTTGCGTACGATATTTCTTACAAAATTTATTTCAAAAATCATGAAAGCTCAACTTCGGCTACTACCGTACACATTGCTCATATGATGATTAAGGAGAATAGGCAGTTTGATTTGTACAACTTGTTACTTGAAAATCTACTTGAAAATGCTTGAATGTCATTGGTTGAGGGTTATCCCTTTCATTTTGAATCTTTACTGGTGTTCTTGGTGTTTTAATTTTTGTGTTCCCTACTGGGAAAGGATAATATTGTTTGGGAATCTAGTATTCCTATTGGAAAACAAGTCTACAAATATCTAGAGTCATTGGCAGATAATATAAGTATGTGCAGATCATATTTCTCATCCCTAAAAACAAATCTTTGCTCTCGTACGTTTGCATCGAGTTAGTTTGAAGTGGGTTGTTCCTCTGGTAAAAGAGAATTGGAGGTTGTCATTAGTGATTCCCCTCTAGAATCGTAGAAGATAAAATTTATAACTGAAGATATCATTGACATTTCAAAATAAAAGGAGAAAGAATCCCTGACTGGATTTGAATCCTCTAATCTTGATGACATCTTGTCTATGATGGTTAAGGGAAAGATGAATAAAATTGGCAAAATATGGAATGAAGCCTCTCCTATTGACAGACTGAAGATTGATGGTGCTTTGGTAGAATATCTACTTCAAAAAGGTATTGAAGTATTAGTTGTTTCTGATTCCTTGCTGGAAAATCTAGTTGAGATTGTTGAAGAAAGAATGTTGCTTGAAGGTACGAAAGGACACAAGTTGGAAACCTTGGTTGAAAGGAGGTGTGGTAAAGCTAAGTAGAGATTATCTGAATTGATCGTGGAAAAAAATAAGTGCATTAAATAAATATAAGATATTTACAAATATTGTCTCTGGTGGCCTACAGTAGTAGATAATTTTAGAAGCAAAATTGAAGCGATTGAATCTAAAAACATTGGAAAGAATTTTGATATCTTTGAAGATGAAGAAAGGAAGCAAAGACCAAGATTTGGTGAATTGCAAGATGAAATGATCATTGTACAAAGACAAAGAGATGATGTGGTGAAGACCTTCTGGCTCCTTAAGGAGATTGTTGAGGTTTGGTTAGACCATCTTTCTAAAATTCTTACTGATGTAGAAGATGTTGAAAAATAATGCTCCTCTACAAATTGGTCATCTTCTTTTACTCTGTTGGATTTATTAGAAAGTATGTGCACAAGAATGGATTTAGTCGTATTCAAATGGAAGAAGTTGTATCCAACTCTCAAAGAGAGGTACAAGAAGGTATTTCAGGTGAAGAACGTCATCTTCACTTAAATTTTGAATGTTTGAAAAGTTTTGGATGGTTGAAAGTTTTTGAAGAGTTGGAATTATTTTTGAAATTTTGATGTCATCATGTTTACACCCTTTTTTTGTCACCCTTTACCATTGATGCTAAAGGGGGAGAGAGTTAGAGTATGGAGAGAGTTAGAATATAAAGTTATTGAGAGAGATTTGAAATGATGGGAGAGATTGAAGGAGAATTTTTACATGTTGCCATCAATGACAAAGGGGGAGATTGTTGGAAGAATGGAGAAGTTTGTCTATTTGTTGTCATTGATGTCACCATGTTGGCAGCTTGGTTTGGTAGCCTAAAATGGTGTGCACAACTAGTTTATCTCCTCTGGTGGTGGATTCAATATTTTTGGTGCACTCTCCGGTATTTTAGTTTGCATTTCTTCATAGTTGATAGTTACTAGTTGTGGTTTTGGGAGATTGTTTATGATTGTTGAAGGAATGCATGATCAAATTATTATGTGCTCTGATGCTCGTACAACGTAATGTCATTATTATGTTGGTTGATTTTTTTGCTTTGAAGTCTATTCTTGGTCGACTTCTTGAGTTAATTGTGATATAGTATGTGGACATATGTGCAACCTATTTTTGGTCTATGCTAACCTGATGTAACATGTTGAAGGTTTGAATTGTTTTTGGAAATATTTTTTGAATAATTGGAGCTAACAATTGATATTTTTTGTGAATAAGAAGTGCATCTAATTAGGCCGACCTAATTGATGCTTGCAGTGAAGATCAGGAATATATATATTGAACAATTTTGAAGATATATATACACAGACAAAGAGACAGATGATTGAGTTGTGAAAGCTAAAGTGATGAAGTGCGAAAAAGATGAAATGTGTTAAGCCTGTATATTGAGCATCACTAGAAATACATCAACACTTGATAGGTGCATCTTTTCAGCTCATTCTGGTTGTATAGCCTAACTTGTTTTGTAAATTTTTCTGTTGGTAGTGAGCCTCCCTGTTGGATAGTAAGCCCTTTCTATAGGTAGCAAGCCTTTGTACCTAGACAGTGAGTCCTCTTCTAGGCAGTGAGCCTCTCTATTCAATTTTATAATCTCTTTATATTGTGAGTTAACCCTCATCGTGGTTTTTCCTTTATTGGGCTTTCGACGTAAAAATATGGTGTTCATTGTGTTGATTTACCTTTGGTTATTTGTGTTTCATGCTCTTACTTAATAAAAAAATAGTGTGGTTGTGGAATTGATAAGTGTTGAAGTATTAAGCTTGAATTTTGTGACAACTGATTCACCTCCCCCCTCTCAATTGTCCCGCGCATGTTCAACACTAAGATTCAAAGGAGTCACTAGTTTTCCCCTTAGTTGTCTTGGGTGATTTTATTATTTCTTGGTTGGTTACAATGTATTTGATAGTTAATTTTGTGGAGATGGAACCTATCATTCTTTGCAATAGGAAATTTTAGGTAGATTCCTCTTCAATAAGAGCTAGAGTTAATTGTTTATTTTGTTTTCTTTGAAATACTCATTGGACTGGGGTCAAGATACTTTTAAATGAAATATATGGTTGAGCAGATGCATAGGTTGCAAATTGTTCTAGCACCAAATCTACCTATGTAATTAGCTACTTGGTTTGGAAACTTGGAGGTTTTAATTTTTACTCCTTTTTCATCACCAAATGATATTATTGTTATTTCACTTACTTGGATTTGAGGCTTTTTTGGAGTGAAGGAAGAGGTAGGATTGAAATGATCCTTCTCATATATTTCATCCCATCTATTACCCAAGGAAAAGTGACTTGGTTTTTCCACCATGTGTCCAACTTCTTGCCCATATATTCACTAATTACTTATTCAATATTCACTCCAAACTAGCTTCTTCAAAGAATGCATTTTTTAATTATAGGTGATATGCAACAAATTTCTTCTAGAACATTTGATATGATTGTGAAGGAGTCGGAATATGGGTTGTAATATCTCATGTATCAACATATATTTAAACCTCTTCTTTGGGATATTTTTAGCTTCTACTTATGGTCGAGGCTCTAGTGTGAACTTATTAACACCATTGTTCTTGATTCTCTTTAGCTAGGTAATAAGCCACCATGTGGGCTCATATTTCAATTGACCTATGATTAAAGTTTTAGCTATAAATTTTTTAATTTTTTTCCAGAATCTTGAAAAATTTCCTCTTTACAACAACCATATTGTTGTAAGGGAAAAGAGGATAATTAAAAAATGTCTTTCCCTTGCTAGACTGAGGATGATCATACAATATTTTAAGAGTCATGTAGCCTTCTCATTTGTGATTAGAGTCATAATAGGAATTAGAAAGTTACCTAATTACTAATAATAATAATCAATTCAATGTAAGTATGTGATCCACATAGTAATTGGATCATAACCCCTTCAAGAACAGAAAGGTTTAGGCTTTCCTCAACTATTTTGACACTCAAATGTTTTACCTCTTTCATGCAATCATATGATTTTGGTGTGGAAAAATCAGACTTGTCAATTCTCATGTGAATCTTTCTATTTTCCTTTGTTTTGCATGCCATCATAAGGGATCAAGCTAATTGAATGTAACTCAGAGTGATTTAGTGTGTTTGGGTGTGAAAGAGGACCATGCCTAGCATAAGTTTACCCATCCAAACATGTTGGAACAGTTAGTTTGGTCATACGAGTTGCAGAACGAAAGTTGCACCAGTTTGCAACTTTACACTGCTTGCATTTGACAAATTTTTCCTCAACTGAAAATTCGTCACTATGGCAAGGGTAAGTGCACCAAGATGGTTCCCAAAAAGGGGGCTTAAGTGGCCACTTTTTTTCTGAAATCAGGAAATGATGACCTTGGACATGAAATTGAGGATAGTTACACTCAAAATTTTGAGATGGAACAAAAACAAGGATCAAAGTGCTCTAAGTCTACTTTCTAAACTACTAATTTATTTTGAAAATGGTTGGGATTAAGGGGTTCAAAAGAGGTATGTACACAAATTGGTGTTGTTTTTGTCAGAAAAATATAACATAGCAACTCTTGTACGACCTAAGCATGGTGAAATTTTTTGTAATATTTTTTAAATCGATATGGTCAGAAGTTAGCTAACAACATCTAGTTGATGCATAATTTTTTAATGAATATTTGATTTTTTACTAATTTTCTAAGTGGGCACTTTCTGAAAAGCAGAATTTTGGCCGTGCTCCCCCTAAATTTTTTTGAAAATAATTGATTTTTTTCTTCTTTTTTTTTTAAAAATTTGTAGAATGGAGTCTAGTTTCTAAAAATGTAATTTATTTGAAATTTTGATGAACAGTTAATTTATACAAAAAAACACCAAACACTGATTTTTGGCAAAAAATAGACATACAAACAAAAAAATTATGGACGAAAGGCTTAACATTGTCAAAAAGTGAAAAAAATTACATTGTTGGATAGCTAAGAGAGAACCTAACATTACCCATGTTTTCGATTTTGTCGATATTTAACTAGATGCAATCTTGATAGTGAGCACGGACCCGATTATGTGAAAAATTGTAGAATTTGCAAAAACACGTCTCTGGCCTTGTTGGGAATGCCCTCCAACCTTTGGGTTGGTATTCCAAGGCAAATAATTTCACTTTTTTCTTTGTTTTTAACTTGAAATAACAGCACATTTTTATAAAAAAATTTAAAAGTGGCCTGAAAATTGGTACCCAACTTCATGCACCCGCCCGGAAAACACCTCTGAGATAGCGAAAACTGAGAGCTCGGTTATCGTAGAGGGGTGCAACATGATCCTGTAGCCTTAGATGGAGAGTTTGTAAGCTTCATGGTTTATGAGTAATAGTTTGTCAAAGACTGCAACCAGTTTGCACTTTGGATTGCTAAGAGATTGAGCCAGTTGAACGTAGCTCAGAGTGATTCAACATGTTTGGGTACAAAAGAGGACTATGTATAGCATAAACATACCCATTTAGACATGTTGGAACAGTTAGTTTGGTCATATGAATTGCAGAAAAAAAGTTACACCACTTTGCAACTTTCAATAGTACACAAACAACAATATATGACTAAGTAAACTACTAAAAATTGCATATAAATGACTAACTTTAGCCATGTGACTATTAGTGGTTTATTTTTAGTCATTTATAACACCACTAAATTTATGACTAAACTATTTTATTCATTTATTTAGTCATTTATTTTAGTCATTAATTTGGTCATTGATTTGGTCATTGATTTATTCATTATTTAGTCATGGTAGTGATTTATTTAGTCATTAATTTAGTAATTGATTGTTGTTAACTGGTCATTTATTTAGTCATGGTAGTCATATATTAAGTCATTGATTGATGTTAGCTGGTCATTTATTTAGTCATATATTTAGTCATTACTTTAGTCATATATTTAGTCATTAATTTAGTCATATACTTAGTCATTACTTTAGTCATATATTTAGTCATTAATTTAGTCATTACTTTAGTCATATACTTAGTCATTAATTTAGTCATATATTTAGTCATTAATTTAGTCATTACGTTAGTCATATATTTAGTCATTACAAATCAAATCTAACTTAATTAATCCTCACAAATTTATGCTTATAAACTTCAAGTATCATAGATATTCAAATGTTAAAAAACACCATAAAATGAGGACTAAAATGCTTAAACAAATATGATTGATCAGACACAAACACAAACATATTACAAATCAAGAGGAGCCACAACACAACATTTATGAGTGGAGAAAAAACCACTCTGAAAATTTACTTCATTAAGGCTCATTGGAAAATCAAAATCTCATTGGTTACATTCAATGTCTCAATGACACTGTACAACTTACAAACACTATATAAACAAAATACTCTTATTTTCATATACTTATATTGTTTTCCCCTTCCTTAACTGTAGTCCTTTTGGAAGGGAAACAACCTCCTATAGGGGCTCGACCCATTTAATCCCCTTGCAAATCCATAGATTTCCCGTTGCTATTGGTTTCGGCTCCTCGAAACTCTTCCTCGTTGGTATTCACCTTTCACTTCTCGAATTTGGAGCTGCAACCTGAAAATAAGGTTTCTAAATTTGCACATCAAAAACTTAGAAAAGTCAAATAATACAGAGGATAAAATTCAAACATTTTTTTTTCCTTTTCCAACTATGGCACCCTAAACTTATGCGCTAGATATAGTGAATGTATCAAAATTAGATATAACATCCATCAAAAACATATTTAGAAGTAGATTTTTATCAAATATTGTAGTTGCAAGTTCCACTAATTATAATAAAGATAAATAGTGTTACCTTTTTGCATCGACTAATGCAATTCTGATAACTTTTAGAGGATCGACAATGCTAGCCTTTATCATATCAACATACTCACATGTAAGTTGCAACATAACATTAAACTTATTAATTAGACTCAACGTCTAAGAAAGAAAAAGAAACTTGAAACATTATCAATTTACTAAAAAAATCATCAATTTCAAAGATCAAAGTAGCCAATGCTTCACTCTCTACATCCTCTGCTACAATCAAAATAGGCCTTTTTTTCTATGATAAATGCAAAAAGAAATTATATTATTTGTCAAAACTTATCACTATGTACTTATGAATTCAAGATCATTCAAATTGTCAAACTAATCGGCATGACTACCTAATTAATTTCTATCACATACACTTTGGGCATACAAGATCATTGAGAATCCCAATTATTAAACTATGAAATTCAGCAATGCAACAAAATTATATCTTAAGTAAAATGTAAATCAAATCAACATTACATGTCTCAGCTTATCAATTGATCTCAAATTGTATATACACCTTTGTCATATAGCTTACATACATCTATAATAGATATGCACAAAATGAATTTGGTGGAAAGGCTTTAAAAACTTTCAAGCGAATATAATTCACAGGTGTAAAGCCAAATTCCACAACCATTTCCAACATCCTCCTTGCTTGTGCCAAAATGGGAGCTCTGAAACAAGATATGAATATCAGAGATAATAAGTTTCCATAATCCATATAGATAATTGCAAAAGATTTATGGATTCGATTGTGTGTGAATTTTTTGCATCAACATTTTGGATCACACTCCGTGATCCATCATCAGGATGAAAAGTAGAGCTCAAGGAAAGAATGATAAGAAGCAAACCAAGACAAGCATAAAAATTTTTGAGAAGGGAAGGAGTGAGAAAGAGGTGTGCATGAAACAAGGCACAAGAGAGCAATAACTTGACAAGAGAGAAAATCATAAAAGTTCAACAAGAGACAACAAGTAATAATTTTTTTAAAAATCAACCAATTTAAAAGAGAAAGAAGGAAATAAGA
This sequence comes from Sequoia sempervirens, assembly GCA_007258455.2. Classification (NCBI taxonomy): domain Eukaryota; kingdom Viridiplantae; phylum Streptophyta; class Pinopsida; order Cupressales; family Cupressaceae; genus Sequoia; species Sequoia sempervirens. The sequence goes on along the minus strand of VDFB02026320.1, from coordinate 118,594,985 downwards.
TAAGGACAAGCTCAATAGATTGCTCAAATAAAAGATATTAATCAATAAAGTATTCTTAGCAAAAAAATAATAAAAATTATACATGGGAGAAGAAGACAAACAAAATCCTAATAATAGAAAACTAAAAGGAAAATTAGAAAAAACCAAAAAATGAAATATTAAAGACCAATAAATTAATCCAAAAAACAACCTAAATGCTTAATGAAGAGAAACTATTAAAAATTCAAAGAAACATATTAAAAAACAAAAAACAAAACATAAAATGAATAAGATATTTAATACACACACATATATATATATATGATGTAATACATATTTAATACAAAACTAAATATTATACACGGAAATATCCCTATAAGAAATATTATACTCCCTCAAAATATTATTACATATTATTCTATTAGGGGGACTTAACTTTTTCGGGGGGACTTCAAGATAACTCCTGCTGATGTTCATTTCTCCCATTGATGGAAACTTCAAACTAGTGTTTCTTTAGGGACTTTGTAAAATAACTTGCATAAATTATTTAATATTTTTTAAACCCTAAGAAATAATTATTTTTGCATTTGTCTCTAACCAAAATAACATTTTTAGCTCTTAATTAATAAATTTAGAATAAACAAAAGCACACAAAGTTCTTTCTCAAATGGAGTCATGAGATTTAAAAAGTTTGGGGTGAAGAAATTTTAATTTGGTTATCTTTCAAGAGAACCATACCTGATACCACAATTAGCTAGTTTGGGGTAACTTAGCTTCAAATCGATCTTTTCCCTTTTCGGGGCATGGAGGGACTTAACTCTATCTCCCATCGAAGCTTCTCTCATTGATGAAGTCCCTATGTGTTTTTTGTTCCATCAAAGGAACCACAATCTTTTTCCTGCCGATGTCCACCTCTCTCGCCGACGAGTTTGAGTGTTGTCAAGCTATCAGTGGGAATTTGATGTGACTCCCAGAGACACACAAGATTCCTCCCGATGATTGCTTTAGAACTACTTCTTGCTAAAAAATCAAGCAAATTGCATCCAGACTTAATTGCAGGTTCACATACATGTTTGTGTGTGATATTTGTCTCAATAAAACTCCATACATAGTTGGTGTTATGATTTAGCGACTCAAAAAAAAATTCACAGAAAGGCAAGGACGTTCTTTATCATTTGCAAACAGCTGAGAGCATTGAAGGGTGTTAGAGATGCATCTCAAGGAATACAATGATTGTGGGATATGCACAAAATGGATTTGTTGAAAAGGCTTTAGAAAATTTCAAGCAAATCCAATTGTAAAGCTAAACACCACAACCTATGCCAACATCCTCCCTGCCTGTGCCAAAATGGGAGCTTTGGAGTAGGGTATGAACATCCATCAAAGCATAATAGATGTGGGATTTTTGTTAGATATTATGGTTGGAAATGCTCTATTAGACATGTATGAAAAATGTGGAAACGTACACAAGGCATGTAAACTCTTTGATGGAATGCCTCAAAGAGATGTCATCTCATGGAATGCAATAATTGTAGGATATGCAAAAAATTGATTTTGCAAGGATTCTCTCAAAATATTTGAATTAATGAAGCACTCTGAAACATATGATATGGTTTAACAATAACTTTATCCGATTTCAGAGAAAGACACAAATTTATGCAGTTCTTACATAGCTCTTGTGATACAATTGATAAAATATGATTGACCTTGACAAACTTACTTTCTACCTTCAAAACCTTATACTTAATTTGCAACATTTAAAACGTAAAGCAGATCCAGAAAACAATCACATGAAACGATGAAAGAAACAATAAAGAATCCCTCTACATAGAAAAAGCATATCCAAATACTTTTCTTCAAAGACCTTAATAAGACATTTGAATAATCTATTGGATATTTTAGTTTTGAAATTTAGGCTTCCCAAAGTCCTTTTCAGTCCTTAGTTTGATTTTGAGCTGGTCTTCAATTTCTTTTTTGAGAATTCAATCAAACTTAGAGCTCAAAAGCTATGCCATGCTCATCATGACATCTTAGTAAAGAGTTTGGCTGTGAGGCTATTCTCTTAAAGGGAGTGCACACTAATTTGTAGAGGCTATAAGAATAGTAAAATACCAATAGTCTCACTTCTATATCTCATGCATATTGTGTCCAAGTTATAAATTTACGTTGCTAACATGGTATAAGGATGAATGAAAACTTAGACCAAACCATTCTTTTGAAAAGTAAGTGAAGGGCATATGTTTGAGCCCTCTGTCTACCCAGCAAAAAGGGAGCCTTTCTGAAGTTAAGAAAGGAATATCTTTAAATATCAACCTCATTTCAGTTATGTGGGACACAATCTAGAGGCAAGGTGTAACTGCCACAATGATGACTCATACCGGGCGTGTTGAGCACATTTTCCATACAAACATGGTTGTGTTAATGCTGGACAAACTTGTACAAGCTTAGGTACAAATCCTTGGCACAATGGGTGGAATAAAAACCTCTAAGGTATGACCTATAAGTCTAAAATGTGCACAAATTTTGGTAATGTATATCCAGTGGCTTTGCAATGATACTGGGAGAGTGTTAAAAATTAAAATTTATCTAGAATAAAGAAAAAACATTCTGATTAGAAATCTTGAATATATTGAAGCTAACATGCAATGTGCTCATCTAGAAATTGTGGAAAATCAAACTCAGTAAATGATCTTAGTACCCTCATTAGATTTTGATGGGGGAGATCTGTTAAAGTAGTAATGATGATAAGAAGGTAATCAAAAGCTCTACCTATCTTGCTTGATACATAATGGACTTAATATAAGGAATATCTAAGGACCTACATCTAAACATCTCAATATCTATATCAATATGTAATCTCAATTAATAGATCTATAGAGTACATTTGAATATCACAGTATCTATAAATAGAAATTTTTATCCTTCAGAAGGTGGATGGATAGCTTATAGATTAATAGATACAACTGCTAAAAAACCAAAACGTATTTAAAAAACTAGCTCCTAATTGAGCATAAATCATGTAAATAAACTATACTTATTTTACAAGTGCTCAAATAGAACATTCAACAGTTAATCAAAGGGGCACATTACTTCTTCCACAAAGATTTTGTCACAAATACACATGTTTCCACAATCCTGCAACTACTATTGGAATGAGCACTTAAAACAAATTTAGACCATAAGTTGCAAATTTGCATACCCTTCAACACCTTCAATAGGTTCATTGATAAGTCGAAGAAAATCAGCTTGGTGGTCTTGTAAGAGCCTCATTAGTTGGGTATTATGTTTGCTAAGTTCTTGAAGCATTGTCTAACAACCAAAAATTATCCATACCAATAATATGTAGATAAAGCACATGTGGAACTTAAACATGATAGATTCAACAAACCTGTAAAATTTGGGGATTGGCTTGAACCATTGTGTGAAGGGCTTGAAATTGACTGATGCAAGATATAATCAATAAAAAAATTGAAACAAAAACCAATGTTGGAAATCCCACAATAATTTAATACTACTTAGAAACAAAATCTCAAACAATTTCATTCTCAATTAACTAAACATTCAAGCTATGAAGAGAAACAAAAGTCACTCTGTTAAGTGTTTAATGAAAAATTGCACTAACATATTATACCTGTTGGTTATTGTGAAGAAATTATAGTGCTCCACCTTCAACTCCAACCCCACCACCCATGCCTGGAAAACCCTAAAGGCATAGAGAAACAAGGTGAATATAGGATTGATGCATGACCACATTGCAGAAGACCATACTCGTCTTTGCCAAGGTCCAAAAGCACACTTGTGGAAAAAGATTTAGTGGAGCAGCATTTGGCCCTTCAGAGGGAGGTACAACTTATGATGGTGCAGTTGTTGGAACTTGTCCAATTGGTAATTGATTTGAAGATGGTGGTCATGCAATAGGTATAGGAACTTCAGATGCCTCAGGGATACCCTGCAATAGAATAGAAATTGGGAATGCATTATAGCCCAATATGCCATAGATAATTGAAAATAGTTTCATCTTAACTAATACCAAAAGCACATGGAATGTTAGCTACCCCTACCATTTCCTTATTTCTTTCCACTTCAATTCCAAGTGCAAACAAATAATTTTTTCAATTTCAGAGCTTTATAATCATTTTTTATAATAGTTCAAAATAGATCATAAGCTCTCATTTACCAAGTAGATTACATGATATCTAAAATAGAGCATGAAGCTCTATGGGAAGGCAAAGAATACTATAGAAAAAATATTTCATCTTTTAGGCAAGCAATGGTTCATAGAGATTACATGATATCACAAGGGAAAAAGAACACTCAGTGCACAAAGGAAGTAGATAATGTAGCCCTAACTAGTGAAAATTTACGTGAAGTGATGGAGGACCAACAAATACAGTTTCAGGAGTAGTTGGCTCAACAAAACCAACTCACTAAAGTTGCAAAAGCAAAGTCAGTAGCCACAACAAAGGAAGTAGTACTGCAAAAAGATGAAGTGGCTAGTAGTACAGATGCTCATGATCAAGTCCAAAAGAAACTCATGGAAGTAGTTAACATGGTCAAAACCTCCAGGCAATGAGAAGTCATAGCTACCCATCATTTGAAATAATAGATTGAAGAAGTCTACAAGCTTTGGAATTCCATCCAAAATAATTCCACTACACCTTCTATGCCTCCAAGGACATCTCCTACCTCTGATGCTTAGTCATTTATTTTGTGGGGGATGATTTAATTAGTACAAAGGTTTGTAATGCAAAAATAAAGGGTTTTATTGAAAATCACTACTCCAGGGCTTCCCTACCCATACCAAATGCTTCAAACAATCTAACATAGGTCTATACATGCTTAATAATTCATTACATAGCCAACCACAACAGCTTGGAAAAACTCAACTTCTACAACCAAGTTTCACTTGAAAAACCATGTAAAATGCCACTAGGGCATCAACCCAAAACACTAAATTGGCCTCCCTACTCCTATCATCATACTAACATCAAAATATACAATAGTTAATTCCATTCCATCAATCCAAAACCTTAGACAGTAGATGGAATGGCCATTTTGTTCATTTACAAGATCAAAACCCTTAAAATAGGGCTACCTAGGTAGTTACAGGAAAAAGGTTACTAAATTCACCAAACTCAATGAAAAGAAGCGAAATCACCACCAATGGAGATCTAACTCATGCCTTCAACACATTCCATCACCCTTGGGCCGTGGTACTTTTGTACGGATGAGAAATTCAACCTGTAGCAGCAAATTTCATGAAAACACAAAATTTATGCAAAGAAACTAATAGATTTTATGGTATTTCTTTTGAAAATAAAACTTGAAGGTTGGTTGAGTCTAGTCTCTGCATCTCTTTGATGGATTATGTTCTCTAATTAAATTTTAAAATTACTAAAATGGTTCTCTTGTATTTGGTATTTCAACATTATGTTCATGCTAGGGGTAATCCATAACATGCCATTAAATTGTATAAAACAAAGTCTATCCAATAGCTTATAAAAAAATTAAAAGACAATCTATGCAATCTCCACATGGTATCATGTGACCTATACAAGACTTTAAAATCACCACACTTGAAGTGTTTGACAAAATGCCTCAAAGAAATGTGGTCTCATGGACTGCAATAATTGCAAGATATACACAAATTAGATTTGTTGAAAAGGATTTAGAAACTTTCAAGCAAATGCAATTTGAAGGTTTAAAGCTAGACTCTGCAACCTTTTCCAACATCCTCTCTGCTTGTTCCAAAATGGAAGCTTTGGAATCGGGTATGGACATCCATTAAAGCATACTAGAAGGGGGATTTTTGTCTAATATTATAGTTGGAAATGCTTTGGTTGGAATGTATGCAAAATGTGGAAGCATAGAGAAAGCATGTGAAGTTTTTGAAAACATTCCTTGAAGAGATGTCATCTCTTGGACTGCAATTATTGTTGGATATGCACAAAATGGATTTTTTGAAAACACTTTAGAAACTTTCAAGCAAATGCGATTGGCAGGTATAAAGCCAAATTCCACAACCTTTGCCAACATCTTTCCTACTTGTGCCAAAATGGGGGCTTTGGAACAAGGTACGAACATCCATCAAAGCATAAATAATAGAGGAATTTTGTCAAATGTTGTAGTTGCAACTGCCCTAGTAGACATGTATGCAAAATGTGGAAGCATAGACAAGGCATGTGAATTGTTTGAAAAAATTCCTGAAAGAGATGCCATCTCATGGAATACGATGATTGCGGGATATGCACAAAATGGATTTGTTGAAAATGCTTTAGAAACTTTCAAGAAAATGCAATTAGCAGGTGTGAAGCCAAATTCCACAACCTATGCCAACATCCTCCCTGCGTGTGCCAAAATAGGAGCTTTGGAGCAGGGTATGAACATCCATCAAAGCATAATAGATGGGGGATTTTTGTCAAATATTATGGTTGGAAATGCTCTGTTAGACATGTATGCAAAATGTGGAAATGTACACAAGGCACGTGAACTCTTTGATGGAATTCCTCAAAGAGATGTCATCTCATTGAATGCAATAATTGCAAGATATGCACAAAATAGATTTTGAAAGGATGCTCTCAAAATATTTGAATTAATGAAGCACTTTGAAACATATCCTAACATTGTAAGCTTTTTTTTTATTATTTGTGCATGTAGCCATGGAGGTTTAGTGGATGAGGGTTGTACATACTTCAATCACATGAGTAAGCAGTATTGCATTACACTTACAGTTGATAATTGTGTGTGCATGGTTGGCTTTCTTTCCTGTGTTGGCTATCTCGAGGACACTCTAGAGTCTAAACTATATCATTAAGAAGCCACTATAGAAAAATAATTGCAAATATAGAATATAGGTTATTATTGATTACTGTCATGTTCTCGACATTGAAAAGAAAATATCACTTTGAAAAGCCAACATGACTTTACCAATGAAGTGCAGAAGATGAGAATTGATGAAACTACCCAAGAGAAAGAGGAACTGACTTCATAAATAGTACAAGGGTTAAGATAGGGAGAGAAATCCTAATTTAGAGGGTAGAATAATTCATGAAGAGTTTCTTAGTTGAATGAGTTGTTGGAAGAGGTAGACTCCTTAGAAACTACAAGAATGGGAAGACATTAAATATGCCTTTATTAACATAAAAAATGGAGAATTACTAACAAATTTTACCATCAAATGAGTTATCTCAACAACAATAAGGGTGGATATTGAGCATGCCAACTCAGCCCCTTTTGAGTTTGAGTCAACAGACCTCACCACCTAATTGAACAAAATTAGGAAGACTTGAATTTAACTATTAATAGAATCCTTTTGTAAGATGTCAACATATAGAATCACATGGCAATCAATATGGATATAGATAAATTCCTCATTGAAAGTGATTCTATGTTAGTAATTAAGTATTTTCTAAAACTACAACATAGCCCTCCCTATACAGATTGGTGGATGTAACCAATGTTATCAAAATTCAACATATTCCTAGAAAGGACAATAAGTTAGTGGACCACTTATCAAATGAAGCTATTCACTCAAAAGACAATGTCATAAACTTGATCTAATAGACTTGTCTCTTGCAAATTTTTCCACCCATCCAAGTCATGTTTTCTAAGGAGAGTAGAATATGAACTCAAAAGTGCAAGTAGGAAGTTTTTATGTCATTACAATTGCACTTTTACATCCCAAGTAATTTACAACCCCAACACATTTAATATTTTCTATAAGCAAAACAACAACAGTCTTGACATGTTACGAGCTTCATCAACCTCTTGATCATTTAGAACAAATAACACACTTATTAAGAGTAAACTTAGTATCTTCACAATAGTCAGAAGTGGTTGATTTTGGATGCAAAACAGTCCCAAATCTCTTAGGGTTTCAAATCTACACTCATTCACTTGCTTAATACACCACTTTGGCACATAAGACAAGATCATTGCCTTGTGACTGCTTGCACACATCATAGTCACCATGACAATAATCTTGGCGGCATGAGTTCAACAACCTCTTGATTTATTAAGAACAAGCACCACACTTATTTAAGGGAAATGTCTCAGTGTTTTAAGCAGCCAATTCGTGACTTGGATTAGTTCCAAATGTGTTTTGGTTTCAAATCCATGCTCATTCACTTGGTAATTTTTTCACTTGGGTATGTAAAATAAGAATCTTGCCTTGCTTGCAGCTTGCATGCATCCTAGTCATTGTGTCATATGTGATTCTTACCTCTACTATTTTCCCCTAAGTTACCAATCTTGGATATCGGTCCAGTGTGGGAAAGGTTCAACCAGCCTTCATAATTTGGCTTGTAGATTCATCCAAGAAAACCTCATGAGAACTTGCAAATAATTTTTACATTTTTTCTTCATATTTTATTACAGGGTTCGTGATTTTTTTAAAAACTTAAATAAATCATTGGAATTCATTTGTCTTTCAAATAACTATCATTTATCTTGCAAAGTAGGAGAAATTGGCTTGGAAAATGAAGGAAACAAGGTATAAAGAATCATTTATCTACCGCCATAGTGAAAAGTTAGCAATTGCATTTGGTTTGTTAAACATGGCCCCTGGTACAACTATTAGAGTTTTTAAGAACCTTCAGTTGTGTTCTAATTGCCACACTACATCTAAATTCATCTCCAAGATTTTTGCAAGAGAAATTGTTCTGAGAGATGTGAGCCATTTCCATCATTTTAAATAGGGACAACTTTGGATGAACTGGAATAATATTATATTCAAGGGTAGAACACTATTAGCCTAACATTACTACATTGGGGGAACTCCCCTCATAGCTCCACCGATAGACCGATAAGGTGGGGGCAGTTAGTTCCATTTTTTTTAATGTGGTAAGAGTCATATAGGTAATGTTATGTCAGGCTGGGGAACTCTTCTTGGATGTTCTAAACAATTTGCCTCTTTTTTATAAGATTGTGTTGGCAGTGCCACCTAGATCACAGTTGTTTGGTGGGATTCCAAACCTAGAAAATGAGGTGCAGTTGTGGAAATCTCATAGAGAGAAGGTACAAGATACCATGATGATTTTTTCGAGCGAATTTATATCAGAGTCTTGCTTAGCATGGCTTAATACATGTTCAAATGATATTCTCTCTGTAGATAGGCTTGGGGAAAAGTATTTGCTTGATCTTGTGAATAGTGAAAAGGAACTTGAAAAGAATGAGACATTGATCAGAGAAACATTGGACAGTTTGGATGCATTTGAAGGGAGCTTAGAGAGGCTAAAAATGGTTTTTGGTTTAAATGTTGAGTTTCCATGGCAATGTGTGCATGCGATTGTTTCAAAGCACCCAAAGAGTCTATGGGATGAACTTTTTGAAACCCTATTTTTTAGTAGGATGAAACAAATAATAGCTGATGGATTTGTAGATCTACGTGAGAGAGTTAAGGTTGGTAAATGCCTTGAAGTCATAGTTACATATCTGACAAGTTACAAAGATGTTGAAACCTATTTACACAAATTAACTACTAGTGAGAGCTATCTTGTTAAGAGAGGGGACCTAAAAAGCGTCAATTTACTTGGGTTGAGTTTTAGATTTATGATGACAAATGATGAAGACTGGTTTGGTTGCCTTAACACTTATTTTGGAACTGAGGTTAGTCAAATAAAAGATACCATAGATGAGGGGTCCAAGAATAGTCTGAAGACCTCCTAAGTTTTCTTCATGCACATAAATCTCCTTCAAGGATAAATGATTTAGCACCTTATTTGCAAGAACAATGCTTCCATTTTATCTCAACATTGATTGTTGAGATTGAAGAACATCTTGCACATCTTTCAAAAGCTCTCTATCAAGAAATGAAAAATTAGGAGATGCCAGAAAAAATAAACAAGGAGACACTAGAACAGACAGTTATAGTGGAAAGGGCACTTTTCTTAGGAAGGCTTTTAGTTCCTCTCAGTTTTCATTCAACTTCCCTTCCACTAGTTCTTGGCTTGTCTTAGCTCTAGTTTGTCGAGAACAAAGCTTTAGTTTTAGGGAAAGGATCTTCGACTTTCAGATATTTTGGTACTAATTTTGATCACCCTCTTCTAGACAATTTTGAAAGACAAATACTAATGAGAGGGGTCAGTTTGAAGCTTGAATCACAAGATTAATAGCATCAAATTGAATAAACTGAGAAGAACTATGCACAATATTTGTATCAGAGCTCATAGCATGTGGATAACTGAAGAGCTTTCAAGCATATAAGACTTTGGATTTTATTATTGGTACTTTTCAGCAATGAGAAGGAAATTAGAGGGTCAAATAGAATGCATGAAAATGCTGATTCATCAATTGTCCTATACACGATGAATTGGTATAAACCATAGTATGTGCCAAATAGATTTTTTCTGTTAATTAGTATATCAAACTTAACTACTGTGCCCTAAAGATTTCGAGACTTGTGAACTTATTCAAATATATTAGTGAACCCAATGACTCAGGTTCCACTGCACTATAAACGTTAAACCCATACCATCCTTGCAGTCCTTTCATTGTACTCTACATGGTTGATAGAAGAGCCACTTTTCACTTTATTATTGTTCATCCTTTTTCTTTACATGCTACTCTATTTTTTACACTCAACTTCAAAAGTGATTTGCATGCCTCCTCAGAAAGTGGAAGCTAATTTTAAGAGTTCAAATTCTAAAATTTGTATAGACAACTCAATTTACATGTCCCTTAATATCATTTTTATAGATAAAAATAAGTTCTCTTGGGAACTATGCAATTTGATAGTGGAAACTTAAAAAATAATAGATCAATTTTAACATCTCATAATGGAAAAGAAAAGAATAAACAAACCTCGATTCCAAGTTCTCTATATAAATCCTTAACTTCTACAACACAAGATGGATTTGCTTTTCCATAATTAGCCTAAAAAAGAACATAATCACTGTTAGTCAACAAGCAGCTAGTGTAAAATTACACAGATAGTCACAAATAAAAATGGACTTATCTGCATACATATAGTCTTTGAATTTGGCTCTCATTTACACGTTCAAGAGCTTGCAGTACAAGCTAGGAGCATTTAAAGTCTTCAATGTTTGTTCCTATCTACATGTACCAACTCCAAAAATAGAAAAGTAAGTCTGTGATTAACATACTTGTGGATAAGAAACTTAATTTTAAGTTGATTTAATGTGCAACAAAAGAATGCAAGCATTATGAATTATTTACAAAAAAATGATTATAATGATATAGAATTAGACAAGAGTCTATAGGTACCTTTTCTCAGTCGCATCTTCAGTTTCAAATTTCATTTTGAAATGCATTCCAGTAGACAATGGATGGTTGAAAATATTAACATACTTGGTATAAGGAATCACAAATTTTGTTGGACTTCTCCTGCAAAAATTGAAACATGCAATGTTGAGAAATATAAAGAAAAAGCATCCAGTTTCCACATACATGTATTATGCTCTATTTACATGTGAAACTTTGGAAACTTTATTATGTGGTCATATTAAAGATCACCAATAAGATTGAACATTAAAAAGAGTTACAACGGGTTTCATATTTATACATGAAAGAAAAGCAATGTGAAATACATACATTAAATCTATCCACCTAAGGGCATGGTTACAATATCGGTGGATGCAAAATTTTTGAGAAGTATGTCAAATATATGGACACATAATGCTCAGAGCCATATAAATGTGATATGTTTGCAAACAAGACCTAACACTATTGCAGTGGCTACACAGTAGATGCTTCAAAATTAAAGGAAATGTAAATATATTATATTATTTTGCATTTTATCTTTCTAAGCTTTTAAATATTTCCTTTTTAACCCTACATTAGGTATTGTTCTACTTCTCTCAAGTAGTCAGTTACCATCTCACAACTTTTTAACTTCATCTACCAAGAGTTGAGTTCCTTGATCTAGTTTAGATTTGTATGATTTATTTCTATTCCTATATCTATTGCTGCAACAATTCAATAAAAATCAAAAGGGAGGAATTGTAAGTAGAGAAAATAGTCTTGTCAAGCTGTTGGTAAAACTATAAAGAAGATGATATTGATTCCATAGGAAAATCAACTTCCTTCACTTAGTTTAAATGTGGCTTCCATTATTGTCTACATGTTATATGAGTACCATGCAAAAAGAATAGCTCAATTTTGTATCAAAACCATGTTCATTTCATTGGAATGAAAGATGTTTTGGAAATATTTCAAGTCACAAATTTGCAACAACAAAACCAAGAAAGGTCACTTGGACTTCAAAACACTCCACTTGTCATTGATAACAAAAACATCTTACAAGCTTCAAAATCAAGGGAAGAGAAAAGTGATGTAAGAAAGGAGGTGACAAATCTCTATCAAACTCAAATTGATCAAACCTTAACAAGGAATCAAACCTTTCAACACAATTCACTCAATTTGTTCCAAACACCCACCAATAGGCTTGTAGCCCTCAAAACACAACTTAGCACAATATCCTCTTAAGGAGGCCATACAAAGGCCAATCTAATACCTTCAAGACCCACAACAAGATCTAACACAACTTCCCAACATATTTTATAAGGTTTCTTTGACACACAATTGAAAACTTGTAGATTGCCCCTATTTTAGGCTACTTAATTAGCCCTATTTTCCAAAGGAAGTACTTCCCAAACACCCAATAACCCCTCAAACTCAATTGAAAGCCACAATTTGTGCCTTAAAACAATATAATCCATCATCATTTCCTTGATTCAAGGTTTCTAGTACACTGATCCAACAAACCCTCTATTTATAAGCAAATAACCTAGGGTTTATTCAATCTCACAACTCCCGGGTTTTCTTGACACAACCAATGCATCCAAAACTTACATATACCCTAATAAAACTCACAAGACCATCACTTTGTTAGATTCTTCAACAATTTGACAAAACCCCACATTAGTACCTCATTTTCATAAGGAAAAACACATTTTCCAGCCCTAGGGAATCACCACAAAACCATACAACATATATCCCCTACCTCCTAACAATATGCACACCTATACTAACATGAAAAAATTCATTCCACTGAGTTACAAGTAATTATAGTAGGTGGAATGACTAAAACACCATTTTTACACCAATCAAACCCTCAAATTAGTTTTTTACAGGCAGTTTCAAAAAACTTGAGAGATCTTCCACAAAACTCAATATTAGAACCTAAAATTGGATTCAAATTCAAGCTATTCCATGCCCCTACAATATTGTACAAGTTTCATGGAAAATATCAGACTGTACAACCCGTGCAGATCTTGCAAAGTTCAAGAAAATAGTTAAATTTGCAAAAATGGACGTGTATTGATGTGAAAACTTCAAAAATAACTTCAAAAACCTTTTGTTCAAGCCTTTGGAGGCCTTTAATACAGATTAAATTCAATTCCAACCACCAAAATGTTCATAACTAACGTTTAAATGACCATGACCCTTCATATTCCAAAAGTTGCATTTTTTGACAATTTTTGTTGACAACTTTTTTGCCTAATTGTAACATTTACACTTTTGGACTCCCCTAGACTCCTCAAACATTAAAAATGACCTTTTTAAATCTTACTCATACTAGAAACATGATTTCAAAAAATAAAATTAACACCTTCCTCCTCAAAGCTGTAGGAGGATTAACTTCTAGTGGCTAGTCTTAAAGAATTTTAAATATCCAATCTATAAATATTATAAGGTTGAACATTTAATGCTTATTTTTGAAATTTCTAAGATAAAAAACAAATTCTAGTTATGATCTTTTTTCACTGTTATAGTTTCGAGGAATGCTCATTGAAACCATAAAATGCCCATCCTGATTGTGATTTGTTTTCTTGTCTTGAATCTATCAAAACATGTCAAATTTTTAACAATAAAATTTCCTGGGCATGAATTTTTATTTCTTAAAGAGTGTACAATACAGAAACTAAGAGAAGCAATACATACTTTTTATTTTGGTTGGCAAGAAAGCTTCTATTAAGTTTCAAGAGGTTGCAGTGAAGAAACTAAATCTTAAACAAAAGGTACCTTTGATCAAGGAATACTTTGTTCTCACATATATTCATAATTGCAATGCAGGATCTAATTTAGAGCTGAAAAATTTTTGATGTAGGAGGGCAAAGATCCTCACAAAATAAAGGGAAATTAACTGAACTAGCAATAAAAACTGGAACACATCAACAAACAGTGCACCTAAAAATAGATGCTAGAGCAGAGTATACCTTGCATCAATATCTATTGTTTTTGAGTTTCGTTTCTAGATGTTGGCTTGTAGGGGTAGTCACATTCTGAAAGCTGTTCAACAAGAAACTAAAAATTTTAGTGTGTATCTGACTTGCAATAAACAACATGCCAAATCAACAAAACTGATTGTGAAAATAAAAAACTAGTGTACATTATCCAACAACCATTTCAACATCTGTTTGTAATTATTTGGTCTTTTTTTCGATTACCATGAGCTCCCATTGGCATCAATTTATGTTCAATCAGCCCCTATTTGGGGTGTTAAAAATATTTTATGATGTATATTTGATATTCCAAGTGCAGGACATTGTTGTTGTTTATTAAATATTATCTTTAGTTTTACAATATATCTGAATATGACATGTCCTACTTGTGGAAAATTGATTAACATGGAATTGGATTTACTTGAATGATAGTTAAGATTTAATATTTTTTCTATATGCACAAAAGTTTAAAACCTACGTTTCTTAGTTCAAACCCATTTTTGGGAGCATAGATAAATTGTCCCAATTCCTAATTAATGTCCTCAAGAATAACTAGTCTTGGTTTGATTCCTTTCTCTTCATAGAATGGCTTATGATTTTTCATTTTCTAATCCTCAACCAACTCATGCCCATAATCACAGTCTGCCCTTGGAGCTACTAAAGATGACTTCATCTTGTTTTTCTATGAATGGTTATACTTCCTTACATGAAGTTTCCATTGACTCTCATTTTGATTATTTGATTCATCAAAGGCTAGAGAGTGTTGATCAAATATGGTACAATTAAGATTAGGAGAGACATTCCCCTCCTATTAAATTTATGAGTACCTTTCCTACATTCAAAATGTATGCTATATAATATAGTTTCTTTCCCATTTTGATATCCCAATAATTTTTTCTATTTTACATCAAAATTTTGTACTTGATGTTTAATATTTGCTTGTTTTTAACAAAATTTCAAAATAAAATTTCATCCCAAATAGTGGTAATCTAGATGCAGGATCCTGCACCACAATATTTGTAAACAACAGTGAATTGATTTTAAATTATTATGTTTTCTACATGCAGTGTTGTTGTAATGACGAAAGCTCTATCTAATGATAAAGGGAAGAAACATATATTGGCTCTTTTTCAAGACATTGCAAGCTACCTGCTTCTTGCTTGTGGTGCCGTATATGTTATTGGGGTCTACATTTAGTTCCCACTTATGCAAATTTGTATTGATAGTTAAGCTATTACTATGATGTAAGTATATTCTACTACTGCTTACAACTTCATTGGGATTTTGAATGTGACAAGGAATACTATGTTGTGGGTCTTCTATCATAAAGATTGAATAAAAATTTAAGGATAGATAAAATAAGCATATGGACAAGTAGAAGCAGGTGAAGACTAGATTCATTACAAAAACTTGAAAAGCATGATGAACATGCTCCATCTGTAAGATAACCAAGGTTGAAGTGTAGAAGGAAAGATAAAAAAGAATGGATCATATGGCCTGACCGTGTATAGATTTGAAAAGTAAAATTAATTGAAACCATGGAAAGTGAATTACCACAAGATTCTACACAAATCATTTTCGATGCAAAAAATGTGCAAAGGTTGCAATCCAAAATCAGGTGCTTTCACTTCTCCATTTTGGCGGGCATTGAAAATAAGGTCTCGAGGAAGGTTTTAGAGCATGTTTATTAAAATGAAAATTATGGCCAAGATTTTAATAATGAGCACATTTTGATATATATATTACTAGCAATTGCATAGGTACCCCGAAGAGGTATGAAAGGTCAATTAGAGAAAGTTTTGGTGTATTTTTTTAGAAATATGTGTAGTGCATGAGGTCAATTGGTAGGTCATTTAGAAAATTATGTTGTTTATGTAACACAGGTCTCAATTAGCATTCACTCAATAAATATATATTTTAAATATAATTTTTCATTAGACAAAATTATATATTTGTAATAGTAAATTTATTATAAAAGTTCAATTTATTTTTTCTCTATCCACCTCTCTATATCTTATCTATATCTCCCTCTCCAATTTATGTCTTTCTCTCTATATATATTATCTCTATCTCCCTCTCTCTCTATAAGTTTGTTTGTCTATATCAAACGTCATGCTACCTTGAGCATAACTCCCCAAGGACACATACCATTCTTGAATTTTTGACATGAAATAAGTAATCAAAAGTTAGTTTTTCTTTTCTCTATCTCTCTTTCCCTTTCTATCTCTTATATTTCTATCTCTCTTTTTTATATTCCTTTCTCTTTCAATCTTTCTCTCCATCTATATCTCTATTCCTCTTTATCTCTCCACCTCTATATTTCTTTGTCTCTATCTCTTTGCTTTTTTTAATCTCCATCTTTATCTGTTCTATTATAATTTAACTAATTTATATAATCATACTTTCAAACTATTTGTAATATCATTATTTTCCTCTATTAAATGTGGAATATGTAAACTTATAAGTAGCTTAGTATATATTTGAGAACTGTATGCATAATTATCTTCCACAATACATAGTTGGGCCCTTTGAAGAGTTGGGCATTCAATTTAGAAGAAACTTTGGTGTTCATATGATGACACCACAAAACAAATATTTATTCCACAAAAAATATTTATTAGTAATTTTATTTGTAATATTTTATTATTAATTATAAAGAAAATTATGAAATATGCTAAGAGTTATAGTGAGGGTTAGGGTTCTTGATTAGAGTTTAATTATGGTTAGTGTTAAGTTAAGTTTCAATAAGGGTTAGGGTTCACATTAGGGTTAACATTAGGACTCAACTAGGGTTAGGGACAAATAGAGTTTGGGTTAGGGTTGGGGTTCAATTAGGGTTAGGGTTAAGGTGAGGGTTAGGGTTTAATTAGGGTTAGTGTTCACATTAGGGTTAACATTAGGATTGAACTAGGGTTAAGAACAAATAGAGTTTGTGTTAGGGTTGGGGTTCAATTAGGGCTAGAGTTTAATTAGGGTTATGGTTCAATTAGGGTTAGGGTTAAGGTGAGGGTTGGGGTTTAATTAGGATTAAGGTTTGATTAGGGTTAGTGTTCACTTAAGGTTATGGTTATGGTTCAACTATAGTTATTTTAATTAGGGTTATGGTTTGGGTTCTATAGTTATTTTAATTAGGATTATGGTTAGGGTTAGGGTTAAATTAGGGTTAGATTTGGGGTTCAATCAAGGCTAGAGTTTGGGTCAGTGTTGGGTTCAATTAGGAATAGAGTTCAATAAGGATTATGGTTCAATTAGGGTTAGGGTTAAGGTGAGGGTTAAGAACAAATAGGGTTTGGGTTAGAGTTGGGGTTCAATTAGGACTAGAGTTCAATTAAGGTTAGGGTTCAATTATGGATATGGTTATGATAGGGTTAGGGTTCTTGATTAGAGTTTAGTTATGGTTAAGAGATAATTAGGAATCAAATTATGATTTGGGTTATTGCTCTACAATTAAGCTTGAGATTAGGGTTACAATTGGGGTTCAAATAGGGTTATGATCAAGAAGATTAGGATTGGGATGCAATTAGGAGTTAGTTAATGTTCAATTAGGGTTACTATTAGGGTTACGTTACAATTAGAATTTAATTAAGATTCAATTACAATTATGATTAGGATTCAATTATGCTTATGATTAGGGCTAGAAAAGTGTTAATGTTCAATTAGAGTTTATTATGATAAATGTTAGGATTCAATCAGGGTTAGGGTTCAAATAGTATTCGATGTCAATTAAAGTCACAATTAGAATTAAAGTTCAATTATGGCTAGAGCTAGGATTAGATTTGGGGTTCAATTATGGTTAGCATTCAATCAAGGATTAATTAGGGTTAAGGTGTAATGTGGGTTAGGATTTAATTAGGGTTAATCATGTACATTAGCATTCAATTAGGGTTAGGTATCCATTACAGTTTGAGTACGGGTTCAATTAGGGTTAGGTTTTATTATAAACCTTGGGGTTAGGGTTATAGTTGGGGTTAAAATAGGAGTACAATCAAAGTTACAACTCAATTATGGCTATGATCCAACTATGGTTTCAACTCAATTAGGGTTATGGGTCAATTATGACTTTAGTTAGGGTTTAATTAGGGTTAGGTATATATTTCAATTAGGGTTACTATCAGGGTTAGGGTTAGGGTTGAATTAGGTTTAGGATTAAATTAGGGTTAAGGTTACAATTCAATTAGGGTTACTATTCACTTACAGTTACAATTAGGGTTAATTAGGTTTTGGGTTACTGTTCTATGATTAAGCTTGAGGTTCGGGTTACAATTGGGTTTCATATAAGGTTATGATCAAGATTATTATGATTGGGGTGCAATTAGGGGTTAATTAATATCAGGGTTATGTTACAATTAGGGTTTAATTAAGATTGAATTATGGTTATGACTAGGATTCAATTATTCTTATGATTAGGGTTAGAAAAGGATTAATGTTCAATTATATTTTATTATATTGATAAATTTAGGATTCAATTAGGGTTAGGGTTCAAATAGGATTAGACATGAATTAAAGTCACAATTATAATTTGAGTTCAATTAGGGTTAGAGATAGGATTAGATTTAGGGTTCAATTCGGGTTAGCATTCAATCAGGGTTTAATTAGGGTTAGAGTACAATTTGGGTTAGGATTTAATTAGGGTTAGCATACATTAGCATTCAATTAGGGTTAGAATTAGGATAAAGCTTAGGGTTAAAGTTCAATTAGGGTTATGATTAGGGTTACGTTTAATCTTAAGATTAAAATTCAATTAGGGTAGGGTTTAATTAGGGTTCTAGGATAAATCTTGGGGTTAGCATTAGGGTTAAAGTTAATTAGGTTTAGGGTTCTAAAATAAATCTCAGAGATAGCATTAGGGTTAAGGGTCAATTAGAGTTTGGGTTATGGTTTGGGTTTAGTTAGGGTTAGGGATCAAATAGGATTATACTTAGGGTTTAATCAGGTTAGGTATATAGTTCAATTAGGTTTACTATTACGGTTAGGGTACAATTTGGGTTAGGGGTAGGGTTAGGGTTAGGGTTGAATTAGGTTTATGATTAAATTAGGGTCAAGGTTAGAATTCAATTAGGGTTAGTGTTCACTTAAGGTTACGATTAGTGTTAGATTTAGGGTTTCTTCAATTAGGATTAAGGTTTTGTTAGGTTAGGGTTAGTGTTCACTTAAGGTTACGATTAGTGTTAGATTTAGGGTTTCTTCAATTAGGGTTAGGGTTTTATTAGGGTTAGGTTTAGATTTAAGTAGGGTTAGGGTTAGGATATAACTAAGGTCCAATTTGGATTAGGGCTTAATAGTAATTAAAACCCTACACTCAACACTAACCAAAGCCTTATTCCTAACCTGAAACCTGTTATAATTATAATCCAAACCATAACCCTAACCGTAATTCCACCCTTAACCCTAACATGTAATTCTCACACTAAAATGAAAATTATGGCCAAGATTTTAATAATGAGAAAATTTATTTAGTTATTTATTTAGTCATTCTTATTTTTCTGATATTAGTCATTTATTTACTCATTTTTATGTCTAATATTACTCATTTTTATTTGTCTAGTATTAGTCATTTAGTTGTGATTTTACCCAATGACCAAATGAGTCACTTATAAATGGCCAAATTAGTCATTTATTTTTGAAATACTACTAGTGTTAGTCACATGACTAAATTTTTTAGTCATGTGACGAAAAGTTTTAGTCACACAATCATTTTTTTGAAAAATTCTACCAGTGTTTTCATTGCTTGCATTTGACAACTTTTTCCTTAACTAAAAAGTTGCCACCATGAGAAAAAACCTCCGAGATAGCGAAAATCGAGAGAGGTTATTGTAGAGGGGCTCAACACGATCTTGTAGCCTTAGAAAAAGAGTTTGTAAGAATTAGGTTTTCTGAGTAATAGCTTGTTAAAGATTGCAGCCATTTTGCACTTTGGATTGTTAAGGGATCGAGCCATTTGAACATAGCTCAGAGTGATTCAACATGTTTGGGTGTGAAAGATGACTATGCCTATTGTAAATATATCCATCTAGATGTGTTGGAATAGTCAGTTTGGTCATGAGTTGTAGAACAAAATTTGCACAACTTTGTAACTTTACACTGCTTGCATTTGACAACTTTTTCCTACACTGAAAAAGTCATCACCACGAGAAAATGACTTTGAGATAGAAAAAACTGAGAGAGGTTATTATAGATGGGTTCAGCGTGATCTATAGCCTCAGACAAATATTTTGTAAGCATCACAATTTCTAAGTAAAAGCCCATCAAAGATCACAACTATTTTTCACTTTGGATTGTTAAGGGATCGAGTCGGTTAAATGTAGCTTGGAGTGATTCAATGTGTTTGGTTACAAAAGGGGACAATGTATAGCATAAATGTACCCATATAGATGTGTTGTAACAGTTGGTTTGGCTGTACAAGTTGTAGAACAAAAGTTGCATCACTTTGCAATTTTACACTACTTGCATTTGACAACTTTTTCCTCAATTGAAAATTCATCACCACAGAAAAATGCCTCTAAGATAGAAAAAAATGATAGAGTATATTATAGAGGGGCCCAATTTGATCCCGTAGCCTCAGATAGAGAGTTTGTAAGCATCATGGGTTCTAAGTAATAGCCCATCAAATATTGCAACCATTTTGCACTTTGGATTGTTAAGGGATCGAGTCAGTTGAATGTAGCTTAGAGTGATTCAATGTGTTTGGGTGTAAAATTGGACCATTCCTAGCATAAACTTACCCATCTGGACATGTTGGAATAGTCGGTTTGGTCGTATGAGTTGCAAAACGAAAGTTGCACCACTTTGTAACTTTACACTACTTGCATTTGATAACTTTTTCCTCAACTAAAAAGTCATCACCATAGAAAATGCCTTTGAGATAGAAAAAAATAAGAGAGATTGTGGTTGGGCCCAACATGATCCCATAGCTTCAGACAAAGAGTTTGTAGGTGTCATGGTTTTGGAGTAATAGCCCATCAAAGATTGCAGTCATTTTGCAATTTGGATTGTTAAGGGATCAAGCCGATTGAATGCAGCTTAGAATGATTCTATGTGTTTGGATTTAAAAGAGGACCATTCCTAGCATAAATGTACCCATCCATAAATTTGGGAACAAACAGTTTTGTCATACGAGTTGCATAACAAAAGTTGCACCACTTTGCAATTTTACACTACTTGCATTTTACAACTTTTTCCTTAGATGAAAATTTGTCACCATGGGAAAACGCCTCTGAGATAGGAAAAAACCAAGATATTTTATTAAAGAGGATCACTACAAAATCCTGTAGCCTAAGACAAAGAGTTTTTAAGTGTCATGGTTTCCAAGTAATAGTGCGTAAAAGATTGCAACCATTTTGCACTTTGGATTGTTAAGGGATCAAGCTGGTTGAACATAGCTCAGAGTGATTTAGTGTGTTTGAGTGAAAAATAGGACCATGCCTAATGTAAATGTACCCATTCAGATGTGTTGAAACAGTTGGTTTGGTCGTACGAGTTGCAGAACAAAAGTTGCACTACTTTACAACTTTACATTACTTGTATTTGACAAATTTTTCCTCAACTGAAAAGTCATCACCATGAGAAAATGTCTCCAAGATAGAAAAATATGAGAGAGGTTATTGTAGAGAGTACCAACATGATCTCGTAGCCTTAGACAAAGAGTTTGTAAGTCTCACAGTTTCTGAGTAATAGCCCATCAAATATTTCAACCATTTTGCACTTTGAATTGTTAAGGGATCGAGTTGGTTGGATGTAGCTCAAAGTGATTTGGAATGTTTGGGTGTGAAAGAGGACCATTCCTAGTGTAAACGTACCCATCCATACATGTTGGAACAATCAGTTTGGTCGTACAAGTTGCAAAACAGAATTTGCACCACTTTCCAACTTTACACTATTTGCATTTG
Source organism: Sequoia sempervirens (assembly GCA_007258455.2). NCBI lineage: Eukaryota > Viridiplantae > Streptophyta > Pinopsida > Cupressales > Cupressaceae > Sequoia > Sequoia sempervirens. The sequence goes on along the minus strand of VDFB02026320.1, from coordinate 118,572,937 downwards.
ATAACTCTTTCCTCAACTAAAAAGTCATCTCCACGGGAAAATTCCTCTAAGATAGTGAAAATTGAGAGAGGTTATTATAGAGGGGCCCAATACAATATTGTAGCCTCAAATGGAGAGTTTGTAAGTGTCACGGTTTCCTAGTAATAGCCTATCAAAGATTGCAACCATTTTGCACTTTGGAATGTTAAGGGATCGAGCTAGTTGAACATGGCTCAGAGTGAGTCTGTGTGAAGGGAAACAAAATCATAACCTATAGGGTTCCTAAGGACACTTGCTATCACATGCAAACCTACATCAACCTTGAAAAAATGCCTTTGAACTTGAATATCAGAGAGAAAAATCTTTGGAGTCAGCAACAACCACTGACATGCCTTTGAACTTAAATATCCTTGGATTCTAGTTCTAATATAACAATTGTATGTATTTTCTCCAAATTATAAAAAATGATACCTCTTGAAATTTATAGTGGTAAGAGCATTGTTTTGGCAACTTAGGAAATTGAATTCTCTTTACAAATCACATACTACTTTGCACAAGCATAACAATGAAAAAAGAACTAAAATGAATGTTTAACAATGTTAAACCGACACAAATAATTTCCCTTTGTGAGTATATGAGACCTTATATTATTGTACTATGAAGTTTCCTTGCTTCCTTCTATTGACTATCATTTGTATGAATATCCTATAATATTTAAATGCAACTCATTGTCCTTAAGACTTAAGGACTACCCTGTTGAATTGTTATGGACTATATTTCCTATTGTAATTGCACTCCCTTTAACTAAGGTCTGCAACCTTTTGAGCAATTTTCCATTAAGGATTATCTTCAAACATCTTCAAGTATGTTGTTGTAACTCTTGTTCTTAAAATCTCATGGTTGTCATGAGATTGTTGCCCCTTTATGATTGTGATCATGCATAACTCATAAAAAATAATTGAAGTCAAAGGTACTAATAATACTTATGCAGCAGAACAATACAATATAGGTTAGCACTATGGATAACTCAAGGGTCCATTTAGTAAGGAGAATTCAAAGGAATATTACATAGAAATGTATGGTTAGTAGGATTTCTTCTATTCAATGAACATGTCACCATAGCTTCACAAGATTTCCTCATATCTACTTAACTCAACATATCCATTTGTCACTAAGCCCAAGGTTGGCTCTCAATAGGATATATCAATAGGAAACCATAAAAGTGGGAATCTATCATACTTGTAGTTATACATATATTAAGGGTGGGTACCTTGTATCACAAGCTCAAGCATACACAAATTATATATTGGGTGTTTTCAAACAAGAATCACATACATAATTCATTAACAAGGATTGAAAAAATTTGAAACTAAGCTCAATGTGACCAAAAGAAACATTAATAAGCTCATGACATAATACAATGACACACCTAATACTATTACCAATGTACTATGAATGAAAACACTCAAAAAATACTTACCAGACTAAAACCTCAACTATCATGATTGAATGAAATATGAGCCCCTACACCTCAATCAACATAATCTAATGTACCTATTACACCTTTTATTTGATATGGAAACATGAAATCATAAAAAATGAGGCATGAATCACCAACGTGATCATGATATGATTATATACAAATAGATAAGAATTAATACATAAGGAAATCACATTTTTAAGCTAACAAAGCATGACAAAAATTCATACAATATTTCCTATCTATAATGTTTACAACTCTCCACTTCTTCAACATGATAGAATGGAAGAATAAGTAAATATCAGAATAAAGACCTCAAGTTAAAGAAAATAATAAGTAGAGAATTGACATAATTAAAATGTAAATGTGAAAGGCATATAGCTTGGTCAACACTAGAAGCAATTTGATACATCACAATGAAATTGGAAAGGTAGTGGGCTGTTTGAAAAAATGGGTCCAATAAATGGGGTCTCACGGTGATGTACATCATCGTGAGACCCCAGTACATCATTGTGAGACCCCATTTATTGGACCCATTTTTTCAAATAGCCTACTACCTTTCCAATTTCACCAAATTGGCAAGCTAGTGGGCCCACTAGCTATCCAATTCGATGAAATTGACAACCTAGTAAAGGAATTTCCATCGGCCAATTAGAAGCCATCTAGGTCTCCCATGAAATTTTCATGTACCTCTATATCTCTCATGGATCTCTAGTTATTTCCCTTCCTCTCTTAGAGGTATTTTATCAAACCTTATCAAAGTTACCGCATTGACAATGTAGTGAACTTGTCAATGCTCACTACCTTGTCTATGCTACACATTGAACCAAAACATATAATCTGCCCAATATTCATATGTAAACTTTGAACCAAAACATATGTACAAACTTAGAACCAAAACATATGTAAAATTGAAATATAGAAATGAAAGGTCTAACTATCAACTAATCTTGATGTGCATACTCTAAATTTTAATACAAATTAATAAGAACCAATGTGCATACTTAAAAATTAATCCAATGAACCATCCGCATTTGCTCTACTCTTTATTGTGTCAAGTATTGCTTGATGGTCAGACTCAAACACCTTCCACAAGGTCTTGTTCAAAGGTCTACCCCCATATTTTATCAAATGAACATTGGATGCCACAAAAATGTTCAAATAATGAAGAATCTTTTGATGCATCTCAAAGTCCTAAAAAAACCAAACATTAACACTCTTATGCAAGTACCTTCTAAGCCATGTTCTAGTAACAACCATGGAGCCTATAGGGTATTCAATGTTTTCTCCATTTATAATTGGGGACTCCAATTTCTTTTTGGCCTGAACACAATGACACAAGTAATAATCCATTCCCTCTTCGTTGTTTTCATTTGCAATAACTCCATAAACATGCCCTACATTGATATGTGTAGCAAATTAGATGAAATTAGTCAACATTACAAATACAATACAAAGTAAGTGTAGCATAGAAATTTATGTATCTCTTTACATTTTCACACTTGTTTGGGCCTGCCTTATTCAAATTCATGCTTCTTTATGCCTTAAATGGTCCTTTTTCCCCACTTTTGAATCAAATATTATTTTAATTCAAAAGTTAGCTTTTCCCTCTTCTTCTATAATTAAATAATTATTTCAATTATTTAATTATTCATTAGCCTTTTCTCTCTATAATTAAATAAATGTTTAATTATTTATCCTTTCTTTATTTCCCTAATTAAATAATTATTTTAATTATTTAATTATCCATTCCATCCCTATTAAATAATTGTTTTTAATTATTTAAAGTTTAAAATTCCACCTTTGCTCTATAATTAAATAATTATTTTTAATTATTTAATTATCGAATTATGTGTTCACACCTTTCTTTTTAAATAAATAAAATCAATATTTTATTTATTTCTCCTATGTTTCAACCACCCAAATTAAATAATTTTTATTATTTAATTTTCTCCAACAACCTCTTTTTTTGTGCCAATCTTATCTTCCACCTCAAGTCTTTATCTATCCATGTTTTTCTTCTCTCAATTAACCTCCACCCTTGATTAAATTATTTTCTAATTTAATCTTGGCCCTTGATCATGTTCCTTATTCTATCCATTCACTTAACTCTCCTCTATAAAAGGAGACCTTTCATCCATCCATTATCCAAGTATCATCAAGCCTACATGTTGTCAAGTCAACTCATCAATTCTAAGGCATTCAAGAGCAAGATTCCATCAATTGTTACAACAATTCAAGATCCTTCATCATGGAAAGTCTCTAATTTCATTGTTTCATGTTTCATGCTTCATTATTTCATCATTTTGGTTTAATTACCTAAACAAGGTTTGACCAAGGCAAACCCCCAATCCCTAACAATTAACATTTTCTCTCTCTTCTTTTGTGTGATTGTAGATTTAGGTACTTGGATGGCTTGGACATGATTTAAGAATAGATTTAAAACTTGTTGAAGTCATCTCCCTATTTGCAAGGTCAAAATCTACAGAAAAAGTCACTTACAGCCTCATAAATCAAGGTTTTAGAACCGGACACGTAGAGGAATAGAAAGAGCAAACCGAGAACTTCTGACTCGACTTTCAGATTTTCAAAAAAGCAAAAGTGGACTAAGTCACCATCAATGGAAACTTAGTCCCACTATACATGTTTTTCAAAAATTTATGTAGATTCAGATACCCATTTGGTTGAAATGGGCTCTAGAATAGTTTACCAGATCTAGGACTAAGTCACCCAGAATGTCGTAAGTGTCCCAGTAGGTCAAAATTTTAGAATCAACAACATTTCCAGTCCTCATTCTAGTCTTCAACACATTTCTAGTTGCACACATTTAGTTTTACAATTTTTTGTTTTGTTTCATGGTCATTTCTAGGTCATTTATCATATGTTTGCATACTACACTGTGTTTTCAAACACTTTACATTTCTTTAGTTTTCATTCATTAGTCAATATCTTTTATCGGTTTCCATCATTTACGTCATTCTCTTTTTATATATTTCAATCATATTTGCATTATTCTTGAGTGAACCACCATAGATTTTTGGGACACCTTTCTCCTTTTAGGTGCAAAACCCTATAAGTGTAAGAGAGTGCCTATCCCCAAAAATTTACGGTCCAATAAGATAACAATAGGAATTTTAAAAACTATGCAAGTAGATATATTAACTGGTTGAACTAGATTTGATATGTGGTCAAAGTCAATTGATGATTCCATCTATCTCAGTTCTAATGCCATTGGAGGCCGATATGTGTGAAGTGGGGTAAGATAACTTAACCACCATTCGTCAATCCACTCCTTTGACCCACACTCATTCTAGACTTGAATTGTACATGAAAAAAATCATGCCATCTTCCACATATGGATGCTCCATGAACTTGCATTTGAACCAAGGAAAGAGTATAGCTCACTTGATCATGTCGGTGTACAACAATCCTCATATGATGAAATGTTAGTATCATATATCAACCAAAAAAATGTACGAACTGAAGACTTACCTTCATTACTTGGACCCATAGAAGTATTACACCAATCGATGATTGATTTTGCATCTATCAACTTTGCATTGTATTTATACTTTAACTCTTCTCATGCTAATTCTCTTTTGACACATGCTCCTACACCATCATGCTCCTCCTTTCCATGCTCAACCTAAAAAAAGTTCCACATATGCTAAACACTTTTAATAACATGCATCCTACTCAACCAATAGAACATCCACGAGTTCTTGAATTGTAATGCATAGTTATCTGACCATATTATATGATGATTGTATGCTATGCCCCTCATAGCCAAATCACTATAGAACAACTAAAAGAAACCTTGTATGAACTCTAGAGAATGTGTGCTATCATCACTAATGTAAAAGTGGTACTCCCTCAATACCTTCATGTTATCCTCTATACTATCAACTACATGAATGAATGTTATGTGCACAAATATAGAAACTTATGTGGAGTTGTAATATTGTGACTACACCTCACATTGTGGCTGAAAAGTGTAGTTCTCTACAAAGTCGACCACTGAAACTATGCTACCAACTGGAAAGGTGTCCTTGCATAACTTGAATTACAGTCCAACCATTGAGTGCTATGGGTATGCCTTGCATACTCATACAATATATTGTCACAAAATGTAGACATAAACTGATACATTGGAATCTCTTGAATAACCAAACCACACCTTTTTGCTTGATTATCATATTTTGTATTATATGCCACTGTTTTATACTTTTTAAACTCTACTAGTTCCTTTCCAACCACATGTGTCCTTTCCATATGTTCACATATTGGCATACGTTGCAATTCACTGCAATGCTGACCAATGCTGACATGTGTCATCCAAGCATAGGTTCCTATAGAATATTTTTCCTTCCTCTCTTTCACATAATTTTTTTGATAAAAAGTCTCTTGAAGATGTTGGTGGGGCATGTATGCCACAATCTTGCAAAATATTGTTAGTATGTAAATTTAAACATATATAACAATAAACATCAAAATGGTTAGAACAATCTATATATAATCTACAACAATAAGTAGTGCATGTGTGATTTATCTTGACATAAAAAGGTTTAAGTATTTCAAAATATCTTTAAAAAAATTTAATTTGAGGATAATCCTCTAGAAATTTACTAAAAAACTATGTTTGAGTCGTATCCAAAAAATGCTTTTGATATGGCTCACGGTTTCGATTACTGATTCTCCTTCTTACCACATCCCTTTGATTTAGAGATGGACTTGTGTTATTCTTCCAATAGTCTTCAATTAGTGATCTCAATGCTTCAACAACTAGTTTATCTTTTCATGGGAATCTCCCTGAGAATGTCCATAATTCAATGGAATCAGTGTCATCAAATTTTTGGCGCCTTTGAACAACTTTTGATAAAAAATTTCTATTAATTCTCAATTGTTGACTCGCCTTTCTAATGAGACAAGATTTACTTGTTTGATTACTTACTAAAGTTGATGTAATGACACATCGGGTGACATTACTATCTTTTGAGCATGAGGTCTTACCCACACTCTCATAAGCATCCATTAGATTCTTCACAATAGTATTTTCACTTGAAGCATCTGATGTTCTCAAACCAAGAATCTTCATGATGGACCTATACTTTATACTTCGCATCATTTCAATAAATAGTTGAAATCTTGCGGTCTCATTTAAATTTTCAAAGAAAAATCTCCAAATATTATTAGCATATCTTCTACAAGTGCGTTGTGGAATCTTACCTTCCATTGGCTGCAAAATATTCTTATCAATATTAATCAAAAACTTTGGACTTCTATGCAAAATTCTAGGTGGTGTTCTCATAGGTATATTCATCTCAACATTAGGAATTTCATCAATATTTAAATTAGATGGGCTAGATGGTGTACCTTTGATTGAGTATGGAATAGATGGCATACCTTGAGGTTTAGATTGGAATAATGGCGTACCTCCTTCCTCAAATGCGAGTGATGATGTACTTTCAACTTGAGATGCAGTACATGGTGTCCCTCCATATTCACTTGTGGTAGATGGTATCCCTCTATATTCACTTGTGATAGATGGTGTCCCTCCATATTCACTTGTAGTAGATGATGTCCCTCTATATTCACTTGCGGTAGAGGGTGTGTCTCCAACTATGGTATTAAAATATCTCTTAGCATGATGCTTTCACATTCATTCCCTTTGTGTCATGAATTCCATTTCTCTTTTTGATGGTTGAGGTTCCTCTTCAATTGGAATGTCTTTGTCAATTGGGTCCAATTTCTTCTTCTCACAATGTTCCCTCATCCATGATGCTTTCTCTTTCTCTCTTAGCTTGGGTATCTTCTTGTGTTGGTTTGATCCTTGATCATTTCCTTGGCATGATAGATAATTTTATCTATAGCATGATAAAGAGACAAATATTAGTTCCTAAAAAATGAATCCATACAAATAAATGAAATATATATGTTATTGAAACCTTCATACAAAATACTTACAATCATCCTATAGAAGAGTATTTCTAGCATCGACAAAGTTAACATGATTTTTTTGATGGAATGCCTTAAAGAAATGTGGTCTCGTGGAATGCCATGATTGCAAGATAGGTAAAAAATGGAAACATGGACAAGGCATGCAAATTGTTTGACCAAATTTATTTGGTAGACATGTATGCAAAATGTGGTACCTTTGACAAGCTGGTGAGCTCACTAGCTTGTCAAAGGTCACATTAATTTTTGGATGGAATTCCTTAAAGAAATGCGGTCACGTGGCATGCAATGATGGAAAGATAGGAAAAAAATGGAAGCATGGACAAGGCATGTGAATTTTTTGACAAAAATGTTTTGGTAGACATGTATGCAAAATGTGGTACCATAAATAAGCTAGTGAGCTCACTAGCTTGTTAATGTGGTAGCATTGACAAGGTATGGGGTTGTTTGAAAAAAATGCCTCATAGAAATGGGGGCTCACACATCATCGCAAGCCCCCATTTCCATGAGGCATTTTTTCAAACAACCCACTAACTTGTCAAAGCTATCGCATTGACAAGTTAGTGGGTTGTTTGGAAGAATGCCTCATAGAAATGGGGTCTCACGGTGATTTCCAAGGAATAAGAAGTTTATAGGAAAGTGTTATATACTATGTACAACATAGAAAGGATATTTGACCATCCTATAGAGGAAGTGGATTGGTCAAATCCAAAGGATTATTATATTGACAATAGAGCTATTAACATGGTGGTTGGATCAATAAGATGGTTAGAAGCACCATACCCAATGTTGGAGCTACATCCTAAGGCTCAAGAACAATAGAAACAAACCAAAGAATCTTCAAGAACAAAAGAAACTATACTTGAGAGAATGAAAAAGGATGAGAACACAAAGGAAGAACTTAAAAATCAAGTAGGGAAATTAACTTCATACTTACATCACCTAGTTGGCCCTATTGACTTAGCTGCACCTATCCCCATGTTGTTAGTAGCCTTCAATAAAGAGACTTGAAACCCAAACCCTAAAGGAATTATCCTATCTATGAAGAGTGGAGAGAAGGGTTACAATCCCTTTTAGGTAGGGTAATCAAGGAAACATTAAAAATATATCACAACATTAGTGATGAGGTAAGTTTAGAAAAAGGGATGAAAGCCAAAATAGATGAAGATCTATTAATGTGGGAGGAGTATATTCCATTTTTTTAGATAATGAGGGTCACTCCCTCTATTGAACAAGGTATCTAGGCATCAATCAAACCATTAAAAGAAAGGGGGATTGTTTGAAAAAATTCTTTGGTAGACATGTATGGAAAATATGGTAGCATAGACAAGGAAATCGATTGTTTGAAAAAATGCCTCAAAGAAATGTGGACTCATGGTGATGCACATCTATTCTATTTAATAAAATGCTTTGGTAGACATGCATGTAATATTTGGTAGAATAGAAAATGCAATCAACTGTTTGAAAAAAATGCACATCACCATGAGACCCATTTCTTTGGGTCATATTTTCAAACAACTGATTTCCTTGTCTATGTTGTTTGATAAGATTCTTTGGTAGACATGTATGGAAAAATTGGTAGCATAGAGAAAGCAATCAACTGCTTGGTAGAACTATTTGAAAAAAATTCCTCAATGAGATATTTCCTTGTGGACTAGAATGATTGCAAGATATGCACAAAATGGATTTGTTGAAAAGGCTTTAGAAAATTTCAAGCAAATGCAATTTATAGGTGTAAAACCAAATTCCAGTACATTTTCCAACATCCCTCATGTCTATACCAAAATGAAAGATTTGGAAAGGGGTATGCAAATCCATAGAAAAGGATTAAAAAATGATATATTCTATTACATACTTATAACTACTCCCATATATATGTATATACAAAATGTGGAAGCATACACAAGGTGGGTCAATTGTTTAACAAAATGCCTCAAAGAGATGTGGTTTAAAAATGTAATTGGCAAGTGTAAATAATTGTGTAGTTTAAAATGTGCCAAGAGGGGCTAAGGTTATAATGACAAACAAACAATGATAAACATGGAATATGCATAATTAAAAAATCAAAGCAAGCCAAAATAGAATTAAGGAAAATGTAAAGAAAATGTGTAAAGACTTCACATACCTAAAAAAGGAGATTCAAATGGAGGAGTTCTACCCAATTATGTAGCCTTTGTTTCTTCTTGCATCAAACTCCTCAACAATTTGAGTTTTTCACAAGCTTATTTCCTTTTCAATGTTCAATTGTATATCACTCTTGAATGAAATTGAGACTTGAATTGATATATATCAAATTCTAAGTGAAAAATTTGTTATTTCATGCAAAGGTGGTGGAAAGTTCATAAAAAGGTCATAGAATGTGAAAACTTTGCATGCACACTTCACAAAAGCATCAAAAATATTATTTTTCTTGAAACACACACATAACCAAGAGAATATAGAGAATTTGGGCTTGGAGATCATGGGTGTGTTGACTTTTTCATCATTTTTAGAGAGCCAAAACACACTCATGTTATAACGCAAGCATGTTTTGTATTGCTATACAAGCGGCTACATCTCAACTTCTTCAAAACATGCTTGCGTTATGAAAATGTTTCTTTTCTATGGGTTTCTTCTATTTCTCTCTCTATCCTTAGCCATATATCCCTCTTATCCATCTAGGTCTCTCACTTAACCCTAAACCCTCAACCCTATACTGCAAAAACCCATGATACATCAACCCTTAAACCCTAAACCCTAATCTCTCTCTCTCCCACTCCCTCTCTCTCTCCCCCTCTCATTCCCTCTCTCTCAACTCCCTCTCTCTCTCACTCACTCACTCCCTCTATCTTTCTCCTATCCCCCCCTCTCTCTTTCACTCCCTCTATCTCTCTCCCATCCCTCTATATCCCACTCCCCCTCTCTCCCTCCCACCCCCCTCTCTCTCTCAACTATCTCCCTTCTACCCCTCTCCCTCTCTTACTCCCTCTATCTCTCTCCCATCCCTCTATCTCCCACTCCCTCTCCCTCCCACCCCCTCTCCCTCTCTCTCTATCACATCCCTCTATCTCCACTCCCTCTCTCTCCAACTCCCTCTCTCTTCCTACACAACACCTACATAACTAGACAACTCTCTCTCTCTCTCTCTCTCTCTCTCTCTCTCTCACTCACTCCCTCCATCCCTCCCTCTCAACTCTATACCCTCAACCATAAAACCCTAAACCCTAATCCATCAACCCTCTACCATATTTACCTAATACCCTAAACCCTCTACCCTATACATTGGATCCTCACACCTCATCTCTCTTTGTCATTCCCTCCTCTTCTCTCCTCTCTAACTCACTTCTCCCTCCATATCTCTCTCGTCCCTTTATCTCCCACTCCCTCTCTCCCCTCTCTCTCAAATATATAACTCCCACCCCCTTCTATCTTTGTCAAGTCTCTCCCTCAAGCACCCTACATACATAACTAAATAACTCTCTCTCTCTCTCCCTCTATCCCTCCCACTCCCTCTCTCTCTCCCTCTATCCCTCCCACTCCCTCTCTCTCTCTCTCTCTCTCTCTCTCACTTCTCCCTCCATCTCTCCCTCTGTCCCTCTCTACCCTAATCCTTAAACCCTTAAACCATTAAACCCTAAACCCTCTACTCTATTTACCCAATACCCTAAACCCTCAATCCTATAGGTCCTCAACCCTATACCCTCAATTCTCAAATCTCATCTCTCTTTGTCCTTCCCTCCTCTACTCTCCTCTCTATCTCACTTCTCCCTCCATCTCTCTCCCATTCCTCTATCTCCCACTCCCCCTCTCTCCCACTCCCTCTCTCCCCTCTCTCTCAAATATCTCCCTCCCCCCCCCCTCTCTCTCTCTCTCTCCCTCCCTCCCTCCCCCCGCTATTCCTCTCACTCTCTCTCTATCCAACTCCCTCTCTCCATCTTTGTCCTTCCCCACTCTTCTCTCCTCTCTATCTCACTTCTCCATCCATCTCTCCCTCCCTTCACCCATCCCTCTCTACCTTAATCTATCAACCCTATACCCTCAACCCTTAAACCATTAAACCCTCAACCCTAAACCCTAAACCCTAATCCCTCAACCCTCTACCCCCTTGACCCTCAACCTTATACCCTAGATTCTCAACCCTCTACCCTATACATTGGATCTTCAACCCTCATCACTCTCTGTCCTTCCCTCCTCTTCTCTCCTTCTCTCTATCTCACTTCTCCCTACAAATCTCCCTCCCTCTCTACCTTAATCCCTCAAATCTCAACCCTTAAACCCTAAACCCTCAACCCCTATACCCTCTACCTTATACATTGGACCGTCAACCCTCTACCCTCAACCTTGAACCCTCAACCCAATACCCTCTACCCTATACATTGGAACCTCAACCCTATACCATCAACCCTAATCCCTCAACCCTATACCCTCAACCCTTTTCGCTCAACCCTAAACCCTCAACCCTTAAACCCTAAACCCTTAAACCTAATACCCTCTACCCTCAACCCTAATCCCTCAACCCTATACTCCCAACCATACTCCTCAACTCCAATACTATAGTCCTCAAACCCCATAGGTCCTCAACCCCATACCCTCAATTCTCAACCCTCTACCCTATACATTGATCCTCAACCTCATATCTCTTGTCCTTCCCTCCTTCTCTCCTCTCTATCTCTCACTCTCCTCCATCCTCACCGTAATCCCTCAACCCTATACATTGGACCCTATACCCTATACCCCAACCTCACCTTCTACCTAAACCCTCAACCTCAACCCTAAAACCCTAAACCCCTCTACCCCTCAACCCAATACCCTACCCATAACAAACCATATACACTCAACCCTAATCCCTCAAACCTATACCCCTCAACCCCAAAACCTCAACCCTTAAACCCTAAGCCCTTAAACCATCTACCCTCTATCCTCAACCTAATACCCTCTACCCTCAACCCTAATCCCTCAATCCTATAGGTCCTCAACCCTATACCCTCAATTCTCAACCCTCATCTCTCTCTATACTTCCCTCCTCTTATCTCATTCTCTCTATCTCACTTATCCCTTCATATCTCCCTCCCTCCATCCCTCCTTCTCTACCCTAATCCCTCAACCCTATACCATCAACCCTTAAACCATTAAAAACTCAACCCTAAAACCTCAACCCTCAACCCTTAAACCCTCAACTCTCAACCATCTACCCTCAACCCAATTACCTAAACCATCAACCCTAATCCCTCAACCTTCTACACTATACATTAAACCCTAAAACCTCAATTCTCAACCATCTACCCTATACATTGGATCCTCAGCCATAATCTCTCAAGCCTATACCATAAAATCTATATACTCAATCCTATATCCTCAACCCTAAACCCTTAAACCATAAACCTCATCCCTCAACTCTTAAACCCTTAAACCCTTAACCCCTCAACCCTTAAACCCTCAACCCTCTACCCTATAAATTAAAACCTCTACCCTATACACTAGAACCTCAACCCTAATCCTCATCACTATACCCTCAACCCTTATCCCTCTCTCTATCTATCTCACCTCTCTCTCCCTCCATAAACCTTTCAACTCTCTAACCTAATCCCTCAACCCTATACCCTCAACTCTTAAACCCTTAAAACCTCAACCCTTAAACCTCAACCCTCAACCCTCAACCCTCTACCCTCTACCCAATACCCTAAACCCTCAACCCTAATCTCTCAAACCTAAGCCCTCAACCCTTAAACCCTAAACCCTTAGCCCAATACCATAAACCCTCAACCCTCAAAACCTTAAACCTTCTACCCTAAACCCTCATCCCTCATTTCGTAATCCCTTAACCCTAATCCCTAAACTCTCAACCCATAAACCCTAAACCCTCAACCCTTAATACCTTAACCATAATCCCTCAACCCTCAACCCCTATACCCTCTACCGTATACATTGGACCCTCAACCCTAATCCCTCAACCCTATACCCTCAACCCTCTACCCTCAACCTTAAACTCTCAACCCTCAACCCTTAAACCATAAACCCTTAAAACCCCCTACCCTCTAACACCATCAACCCTCAACCCTAAATCCCTCAACCATATACCCTCAACCATTAAACCCTTAAACTCTCTACCCTAATCCCTCAACCCTTAAACCCTCAACCCTCAACCCTCTACCCTATACCCAATGCATTAAAACCTTGACCCTCAATTCTCAATCCTCAACCCTCAACCCTTAAACCATAAACCCTCAACCTCTATACCCTCTACCCTATACATTGGACCCTCAACCATGATTCCTCAAACCTATACGCTCAAACCTATACCCTCTACCCTCTACCCTCAATCCTAAACCCTCAACCCTCAACCCTTAAACCCTCTACTCTCTACCCTCAACCCAATACCATCTACCCTCAACACCAATCCCTCAACCCTATACCCTCAACCCAATACCCTAAACCATCAACCCTATAGGTCCTCAACCCTATACCCTCAATTCTCAACCATCTACCCTATACATCGGATCCTCAACCCTCATATCTCTCTATCCTTCCCTCCTCTCCTCTCCATCTCACTTCTCTCTCCATCTCTCCCTACCTCCCTCCCTCCCCATCTACCCTAATCCCTCAGCTCTATACCCTCAACCCCTAAACGATTAAAAACTCAACCATAAACCCTTAAAAAATTTACCCTCTACCCTCAACCTAATACCCTAAACCCTCAATCCTAATCCCTCAACCATATACCCTCAACCCTTAAACTCTCTACCCTAAACCCTAAACCCTCAACCCTTAATCCCTCAACCCTAATCCCTCAACCCTTAAACCCTAAACCCTCAACCATTAATCCCTCAACCCTCAATCCCTAAACCCTCAACTGTCAACCAGTAATCCAGCAACCCTCAACCCTTAAACCCTCAAATTTCAACCCTTAATCCATCAACCCTCAACCCTTAAACCCTAATCCCTCAACCCCTTAAACCCTCTACCCGCTACAATTTACATTAAGCCTTGAAACCTCAATTCTCAACCATATACCCTATACATTGGATCCTCAACCATATACCCAAAAACCAATATACTCAACCCTCAACCCTCAACCCTAAACCTCATCCTTCAAATATTATACCCTTAAACCCTCAACCCTCTACACTATACATTGGAACCTCAACCCTATACCCTCAACCCCCATCCATCTCTCTCTATCTATCCATCTCACCTCTCTCTCCCTCCCTCTCTCCTACCCACTCTAATTATCTCTATCTACCCTCTTCATCTTTCTACGTACCTCTCGCTCAATGAATCCCTACCACTCTCTCTCAATCCCTCTATATCTCTCCCACTCCCTCTCTCTCCCTCTCTCTTAGTCTCTCACTCCCTCCTACCACCTCTCCATCACTCCATCTCTCTAGCAATCCCTCTCTCTCCCTATCTCTTAGGTCTCTCTCTCCAACCCCCCCTCTCTCTCTCTCTCAGGTCTCTCCCTTTAGCACCCTACCTAGATAAATCTCTCTCTCTCCCCCCCTCTCTCTCTATCCCTCCCACCCTACCTTGATAAGTCCCTCTCACTCCAACCCCTTCTCTCACACTCCCTCTCTCTCCCCCTCTCTCAGGTCACTCCCTCCCATACCCTCTCCCTCTCTCAAGTCTCTCCCTCTCACTCACTCTCTTTCATTCCCTCTCTCTCCCACTCCCTCTCTCTCCCTCTCTCTCAAGTCTCTCCCTCTCACCCCCCTCATAGTCTCAAGTCTCTCCCTCTAGCACCCTACCTACATAACTCTCTCTTTCCCTCCCTCTCTCCCCCCCTCTCTCCCTCTCTCCCAAGTCTCTCTCTCCCACCCCCTTTATATCTCTCTCCCCCTCTATCCCTGCCATCCTACTTAGCTAAGTCCCTCTCACTCCAACCCCTTCTCTCCCACTTCCTCTCTCTTAGGTCTCTCCCTTCCACCCATCTTACTCTCTCAAGTCTCTCTCTCACTACCTCTCTCTCTCTCTCTCAGATCTCTCCTTCCCACCCTACCTAGACAACTACTCTCTCTCTCTTAAAATTATCCCTCCCTCTAAAGACATACATACATACAAACATATAAGTAGACATACATACATACATACATACTTACATACATATAAGCATGCATACATATGTACATACAATCTTACATACTTACAAACATACATACATATGTACATACAATCTTACATACATACATATGTACATGAAATCTTACATACATACATATAGGCGTAATACATACATACAAGAATGCATACATACATACATACATACATACATGTCATACAAGCATACATACATTTAATAGACTAGAATTTAACACAAAGCAAGACATAACATGAGTGCATTATAACGCGCTTGCATTATGTCTTGCTAGGAAAGTCTTGGGCACAAACACAAAAAACATGTCAAAACTATGAAATAACGTGAGTGTTTTATAACATGCTCGTGTTATTTCTTGCTTTCGTAATCCCCAAGACTTAGGCTTGGTATTTTCTTTAGAATACCAACCCAAAGGCTTGGAGTGCCTTTTGAACGTCCAAAGACATGTTTTTGCAAATTCTACAATATTTCACATAATTGCATTCATGCTAAGCATTAGGTTTTCATGTGTTTCAAGGTCAAACAAATCAAACACTTGGGTAATGTTAGGCTCTCTTTTAGCTATCCAAACATGTAATTTTTTTTCGCATTTTGACAATGTTAAGCCTTTGATCTATAATTTGACAATGTTAAGCATGTCCAAAATTCTATTTTTCAGGAAGTGTCCACTTTGAAAATTAGTAAAAAATCAGATATTTATTAAAAAATTATAAAAAAAAAAGGCATAAACTACATATTGTTAGCTAATTTCTCACAGAAGCAATTTTAAAAATACTAAAAAAAAATTAACCTTTTGAAGGAGCCACAAAAGTCACTATGTTATGTTTTGTTGACAAAAAACAACACCAATTTTTGTGCCCCCCTCTTTTGAACCCCTTAATCTCTACCATTTAAAAAAAAAAATAGTCGTTTAGAAAGTAGACTCAGAGCACTATGATCCTTTTTTTATTGCATCTCAAAATTTTGATTGTAACTATCCTCAATTTCATGTCCAATGTTAGTATTTCTTGATTTCCGAAAAAAAAAAATGACCACTTAAGACCCCTTTTTGGCCCCCTATCTTTTTGCAGTTACCCTATTGTTTCATTTGATTTTGACCCATAACTAAATCATCCTTACGAATTTGTAGTATTTCTTGTTGGTGTTGAATATGGTCCTCTATTGCATGAACTTTAGAATAATATTGTAAATAAGAAGTAGCAAATGGTGGAGGGTAGCCATAAAGAGCCTTAAATGGAGTCATTTTAGTGGATGTGTGAAATGATGTGTTGTACCACCACTATGCTAATGGTAGCTATTTGGACCATTGTGTTTGTTTATCAAAGGAAAAGGAATGTAAATATCCTTCTAAACAATTATTCACAGTTTCTATTTGGCCATTTGATTGTGGATGATAAGAGGAACTATGTGTTAGTTTTGTACTCCATTTTGTAAATAAGTTTTTTTTCCAAAAAGTGCTAGTGAAGATAGGGTCACAATCACTCACTATGATTTTGGGAATTCCTTGACATTTTTGTATATTTCCCATGGAAATTTTGGTCATGGTATTGGCATGAAATAGATGAGAGATTCCACAAAAAAATGCATACTTGGAAAATCTATCCATAACAACCAAAATTGCATGAATATTATTAGGTTTTGGTAGACCTGTAATGAAGTCCATTGATATTTCCTCCCAATGTTGTGATGAAATGAATAGTGGTTGTAAGATGTTGAGAGTCTTTATTGTTTCACCTTTATTTCTCTGGCATATCAAACATTTAGCCATAAGTTTCTTGACATCTCCTTTTAGACCTTCCCAAAAGAAATATTTCTTTATACGATGATAGGTCTTTAAAAACCTTGAATTTCCTCATATTCATGAATCAATCATATGAATCATGCAACCTTATTTATGTGTGCCATATATCCTACATCCAATTTTTCTTTATTCTCTTTGATGAAGCTATTTAAACTTGACTCTAAATTTATTAATTTATCTAGACTATTGTTACACAAAATTGAGTCCACCTCCTCACCTAGAAAAAATGAAGAACACAAAGTAGGAAAGATATTATTGAAATTTGATTTCCATTTATCAAATGTCTTGACCTCTCCATCTTAATCCAAAATTTTAGGCATCAAAGCCTCTTCTAGTGCCTAAAAATAATACACTTTTTCCTTTGACTGAATATATAATTTGCTTTGAAAACTAGATATGTCACTTATCAATCCCAATGCTTCATATGTTCTTGTCAACTCTGCAAGGGCACTTGGATAAAATTTGGCTTGCATGTAGATGGTCCCCATCAATGATATTCTTGGAATCCACGTAGTCAATATATCCTTTAGATTGATCTTGTTTTGTAAATGGCCAATGTATGCTTTCTTAAAATTATTATAACTAGACCATGTATCATCCAATCTATCTAATACACAAGATAATCTATGGCCTATGAGATCATCAACTAGATTGCCTATGAGATCATCAACTAGATTGACCATTTCTCCTTACCTTTCTCTTTAGAAATATTTTTTTCTTCCCTACTCTGCTTTAGCTGTTCTTTCAATTCTTTTATTCTTAGATTGAAGGTCTCTCTATCCTAAAAAGTTGTGCCCATCTAGAGCTAGATTAAGGGATGACAAGCTCATATGCAATTATTCGAGGAGGTATTAGAGAACTAAACCCAAGTGTACTCTTTCATAAATCTTATATGATCTTTTGGTAGCTTTTCAAAATCTTTTTTTAACTTCTTAGTTGCAACAAGTCACTGAATAGTGTTGTTCCCACAACCAAGGATGTGTCTTGTGGGGTTGTGGTGTGAACCAATCTCTTGAAATTAAAGTTACTAGTCAATTAATTGATATCTCTAATTACTTTAGGCTTTTGGTTCTCAAGGGCAACTTCCCATATAACAAATACTTCAAATTTAGTGTTGAACCTAGACCCAAAATATAATTGCCTAGTCTGATCTTTAGGAGTTAGTACTTCTTCATCAATATATTGCCTTCTAACTATATCTAGAGAAATATATGAGGCTATGTCCCATCCTGGTAACAATAAATACACACTTTCTTTGACCAATTTCCTCCCCTCTTTAGGAGTAATTTTGTTGACATGGAAGCCAACTTCTTTCATGATTTTTTGGTAACTTTTTTCATTTCATTTTCTTTGGCCTTTTCTTTTTCCTGTTTAACTTTTGAATGAGGATATATCCGTTTTTTTATTAATTAGGAGGTCCTTGAATTCCATGGACTTCACAAAGTTACCATGAAATAGGAATTTTGTACATTCTAGAGCTCTTATATCATTCAAAAAATATCCCCCTGCTACAAGGTCTAATTGTAATCTATCTTGCAAGGCTTCATCAATTTGCAGTCTTTGTGGAGAGGTAAGAGTCTGATTTACTTTATCAATGTCAATATTTTCCCCCATTTCCATTGTTACTCAATAATTAATAGGGTAATCAACTAATGGTTGAATCCATCCTCATTGACTAAATTTTTCTTGTGGAGGATCAATTCTTGCAACCTTTGCTCCATGTTGTTGAAATGGCTATTCAACTTGTTGTTCCTGTTGTTGTGTCTCTTCCCTACCTTGCCCTGGAAATATTAAAAGAGCTCTAAATCCAAGGGTGGTGATTTTTTCTAGCATCATTTGCATCCTAAGAATAGGATCTGTAACATCTATGTATCCCCCTTTAGAATTTTCATCCCTCATCTTTGCTTTTCCTTCCTCCACAAGAATAGAGACCCATTTTCCCTTCTTTTCCTTAACTTCAATATCAAAAGCATAGTTTCTAATCAAATCTTCTACCTCATTGAATTCATGGTATAATTTATATTTTCCCACCCCTCTTCTTATGTGATCAATGAATTTTTAAAGGCCATGATTCCTTTTCTTGTCCACCCTCATCCTTAAGCTTGCAATTTTGGACCCAATAGTTCCAATCCTTCCTTTATTGTAATTAAAAAATTAGAAAATATGATAGATGGGGGAAAGAATGACCCTTTGTTGTGTGCCCTTATATGTAATTTATTTGAATCATTCAATTTCCATATAATTTCCATGTAGGAAAATTATTTTAGGGACATATTTGAGCAATATATGGGGTTCAATGGATGCTCTATAAAATTTGACTTTTGTGGTGTTGGAGTGTAGGAACCAATCACCCCAATTTTGACTTAACCCCTTCTCATGCCATTTAACCTTGGGTCTTAAAAACTTCATTACATCATGAGATAATCTATTATTCTAATAACTCAAGTTTTTTAGCACTGCCTGAACAAAGTGCTCTTCAAATACCACATAGTTGGAGGACTTGCAATGTATATCCCATATGTGTGTTTGTCTTTCAATTGGTATGGGAACCCCCTCGACAGTCTACAACTACCAAAAAAATCCTTATTCTAGATATTATTTCCAATATACAAGAGGATGTGACACAACAAGGAATACCATTGGAAGTATATGACCCTTTCATCACTTTTTATAACTAATTCCCAATGAATCCCTTCATCAATGTAGGTGGCCAAATCAAAGTCTCTATTCAAATATCTATATTGAATGTTTGTAGCAATCATCATCATTACCATCATCAAGTGGACTAGTATTTGTGGTTTGAATTAAATTGCCAACATCTGAAATAATGCATAGTATGTTCTAATGAAGTACTCCTCAAATATGTCTACATTGAAAGGTTATTGCTCATCTTTGGAAAATTGAGTGAGCTTGTTTTCTAAGGTCCTCTTCCTATGGTGAGGCGACCTTCTAAATCTAAAACTATACCTATCTTTGGCATATTATTTTTTAATGCATTAAAATCTATGGGGACATTTGTTGTAAGATTCAAATTAAAGACTTAACAAATTAAATCTCTATTTAGCATCATTAGGAGACCACCTGAGCATTCAATAAGGTTTTGGACTAGGTATCATATTTCTTGGAAATTGCCCTAATCAACTCAACATTAATGAACACATTAGGGAACACAAGTCTTCCTAAGTCTAATTCCATATATTAGAGATGGGATGGAAAACATTAATACGCCTATGGGAGTAGTTGAAAATTTCCCAACCCTTAAAAAGGATAGTTGCATTATGTAGAAAACTCTTGCTTGTGAATAAGCCTATCATATAGGATTTTTGTTCCTTGAGCATTATTATCCCTCTTGGAAGAGTTGGGAAATTGACTTAACACATATTGCTTAAGACCTCTCTTCATTTTCCTTCTCTGAGAGGTAGTTTGGTTCATTTTAGGATTTCTCAAAAATAAAAGTTTTGATATTTCAATCAACTAGAACTTAATATAGTCATAAATAAGCCTTCATACAATCTAGAAAACCCTAGTAATCAAAGATTCAACAATGTGAAATGATTTTTTGTAACATAGAGAGAAGGAACCTAACTTGCTTATGGCACCAAAGTAACCATATTTTTACGCTTGTAACTTTGAAAGTGCCACAATAGCTCAATTTCATCTCAAAATTCTATTTTGGATGCTTAAAGATAATGAATTCAATGGAAATGAGTCCAAATCCTTAAAGGAATGGTATAATGCCATCGTTTCCAACAATAATTTCTCATAGGGGTGAAATCGATGATTTTTCCACTAGTTGTTAACAATTTTGAATTTAGTTCATTGATCTGATGAGGTACGTAGATCAATGGCCAGTGGCATTTGAAATATTCATTGGTGTAGTTGCATTACGAAAAGAAAGAGTGCTACAATAACACATTAACACCTGTCCACATGGGCCCAATGAGGGAACAAAATACATCAGCCTTGTTTGATATCAAGTGAAGGACACATGACAGGATAACACATCAAAACAAATCAGATTTCAATGTCAAAAGACATAACGTAAGCGGCACAATAAGTGGGAACTATGGGTCCCGAGTTCGAATCTCTTCCTCCGCACATTTATAAAATAAAAATTAAAAAATTCAGAAGAAACATCGTTCAATCAAATACAGATGCTTTAGCATACGTAACTGCTTAGCTTAGCTTTGGGGACTGCCCACGTGATGATGTAAACGTGTTCCTATTCATTATATTTTACACTGATCTAACTTGATTTTAAAATTGGTGTGTTTAGAGAGAAGATCTCAAAATGCTCTTTAATTATGAATCCTTCTAAAAATATTATAAATATTATATCTAACATGTAAAAATAAATCAACATATTTTGCATTCATGGATCAGCTAGGATTTGAACCTAGGACCTCGTTGTGAAAATTCTATTGCAATTACTGATTATTAATCTCTTGTCTAATATAGATTATTTGACTGCGGAAAATTAATTCACAACAAATATTGAAAAATAACACAACTACAACTTCACAAATAAAACCATAGGAATAGAGAAGAAAACATGCAAAATAATGAACACAATATTTTTGGACAAATTGTCCCAGGAAAAACCCCGAAGGGAAAACCAATACTGCAGATAAGGAATTTTATTAATCTTTAGCAAATTAAGAGATACATAAATTGCTTGCCTCTTACTGGCAGAGTTCCGATAATATTCTTCTCTGAAAATTCTTCCCTCAATTTCTCCTGCTGAAATTTTGTTGTTGCTGTCCCCAATGCTATCATTGTAAGACTATTTACTCTCACTACAAATCTACTTGCTATCACTGCATACCTTTCTCAAGTGTGTGTTTTCCAAATACCCATTGATCCCCTTTTATACTTTTCTCAATGAAAAACCAATGGCCTGATTTAATCTCAATCAATGACTAAGATTAATTAGACTCTAACAACCCTAACTAACTGGATTCAAGAAGTCTCTAGATGAATCAATTATTTAATTAAATAATTATTTGGACAACTAACTCCTTTCTAGAAGTCTCCGAAAAAATTAAATATTTCTTGGGAATAGAGACACCTGTCCAAGCTACTAAAAACTAACACTCCCTTTTAGCAAGGAAGGTGTTATGCATGACACCCAACTTATCTCTGAAGAAGATGAATTTTTCCTTCCCCAATGCTTTTGTCAAAATGTCTGCTACTTGCTGATCTGTAGGTATATATTGTAGTTGAAATATCCCTAGCCGTACATAATCCGTGATGAAATGATACTTGATGTCTATATGGTTAGACCTATCATGAAACACCAGATTCTCAAACAATTTGATGCAACTCTGATTGTCACAGGTATCACCGTAGTCTTAACCCTTTTACCAAAAAAGGCTACCAACAACTTCTGAAGCCATATCGCTTCACACATCGCCATGTTAGTTGCTATGTATTCTGCCTCTGTAGAATTCAAAGCCATAGAATTCTACTTCCTGCAGTACCAAGAGACAACTCCTGATCCCAAACTAAAGCAACACCCTGAAGTGCTTTTCTTGTTTGTTGTACTGCCTGCCCAATCTACGTCAGTATAGCCTATCAACCTAATACCATCATCTCGAGCATATTTGATTCCATACTCGATTACAACCACGCAAATATCGCAACACATGCTTTGCCAATGTCCAATGCACTCTCTTCGACTCAACTATGAATTGACTAAGAGAGTTTATTGCAAAGGATATATCTGGCTTGGTGTTGACCAAATACATGAGAGATCCAATCAACTTCCTATATAAGGTGAGGTCTACATCCTTATCCCTAGATGTGTCTACCTTCTTCCAATTCGTGATCATAGGTGTAGACATGGCTTTGCAATTCTCCATCTCGAACCTCCTCAATATTTTGATGCAATATTTCCCTTGTCCAAGGAAAATCTCTCCATCTATCTTCCATACCTCCATGCCTAGAAAGTAGTGCATAAGCCCCAAATCCTTCATCTCAAACTCTATTGCAAGGTCTCTCTTGCACTCCTCTATGAGCCCTAGTGAACCTATTAAAAACAAGTCGTCAAAATATAGAATAAGAATGAGAACCTCACCCCCAACCACCAAGTAGTAGAGGTTAGCATCCGCTTCACTCTTCATGAAACTCATTCTCTACAAGTATCTATCAATGCGCTCATACCACGCCCTGGGAGCCTGCTTGAGTCCGTACAAAGCTCTCTTCAATCTGCACACGTGGGTTTCACTATTGTGTGCTACAAATCCCTCTGGTTGTTCTATGTATACCTCCTCTTTCAATTCACCATTAAGAAACACCATCTTGACATCCATCTGATGGATCTGCCATCCCATCTATGCTACAAATGAGATCATGGCTCGTATAGAAGTATACCTGGCCATTGAAGCGAATGTCTCCTCATAGTCAATTCCCTCCTTCTGAGAGAACCCCTTGGCCACAAACCTTGCCTTGTATTTCTCGATGCTACCATCTGCATCGTGCTTGATCTTATAGATCCAACGTGATCCAACCACCATCATATCTGTTAGTCTAGGCATAACCTCCCACACATTGTTCTACACCATTGAGGTATATTCCTCAACCATTGCATCTTGCCACACTTACTGCTGTGTGGCCTCCTAATAGCTGGAAGGCTCACTATCTACCAACTGACTAACTAAAGCCATGTAGTCATTATACCTGACTGGTTGTCTCCACTGTCTACTACTCATCATAGGAGCTCCCACAAACTCATGAGTATCTCTATGTATCTGTTGGTTCTCGCTACTAACTGTAGAGGATGAAGTATCAACCTCCATGTCTCCCTGATGCATCTCTTGGATCTGCTACATCTGTTGCTCCATACTCTATGAACTCTCAGCATCTGAGCCTGTGCTTGTACTAGTAATTGTACTCGAGCTTCGCTGCCCCTGATCTGGTTACATGATCCTTGGAGCTTCTGCTAGCTACTCACTTTGATCATTTGCTACTGTGCTCACCTCTAGAACACCTGTCACTATCTCATGAAGCAATATAAGTGCTCCATGATATATATGGCCCATCCTCATATGCCATAGCTCTCCTTGATCTCTAGAATTATTGTTTCCCATCAGTGCCTTATGAGTATCAAACCGCAACCTGTAAAGTCGACCGCTCCTAACTCCAATAGCTATGGGTTATTTTCAATCCTTGTGCTTGATTAACACATTCACCCCTCTAAAGAGAACAATGTAACCTTTATCCTGAAGGACAAATACAGAAATCAGATTCATACCCAAGCCTGACACATGCAACACATCATGAATGGGAATTAGCTTTCCATTCTCTGTTTGAAATAGAACATTCCCTTTCCCAACTGTATTGAGTTTGAACATGTTCCCCATAGAAATTTGGATTCTGATGTCCTCCTCCTTATAACTGGAGAGGTACTCTCTAACTCCTATCATATGAAATGACACCCCACTGTCTATATACAAAACACCCTATGAGGTTGAGCTAACCATACAAGCTATGAGTGCAAACTCATCCTCCATTCTGCTAGAGAGCTCATCTACACTTGCTAAAGCTATCGTCTACTTCTTTCCTTTCTTTTCATTCTTCTTCCTTTGTGGGAAATCACTGACATAGTGGAAAAACTTGTGACATCCATAGCACTTGATCTTAGACAAGTCCTTCTTCTCACTTTATGGATTTGATCCTTTGCTAGACCTCTTCTTCGCTTTCCCCTTTCCTGCTAGGGCAACATTTTCCTATTCTGCCTCACTTTTTTGACTCTTACTATTAGTTCCACTAACAAGACTTAGTCTAAGCTAAGTGAAGTCACTTCATAGTTGATTGCAACTTGGTAAGGTGTCTCATCCATTGATAATTTGAACAAAGACATCCCATTGCTTGATAAGCCCATTTAGGGCTATCCACACTAACTTGTCATCATTTGGTTTACCAACAACTGCCAACTCATCCTTGACAAGTCTGAGTCTGGGGAGGTAACTTGTAACATCTTCTCCCTTGTTCATCTGGGTATTCCTCAACTTTTCTCTGAGTATCAGCTTTCGATCAGTGGTAACATTCAGATACAAATTCAGAATGACGTCCCACATCTTCTTTGTTGTATCTAACTCTGTGATATGTAAAACAATATGGTCCTTGACACCATCAAGAATTAGCCTCCTTTCTTTGGCATCTTCCTTCTTATATGCTAAGAGTTGTGTTGGATCTGTAGGTATAGGTACAACACTGGTTACATATTCCTTGATACCATACTCTTCTAGCAATAAAGAAATTTTAGCTTTCCAGACACCAAAATTTGAGGCTCCATCCAATCTGTCCTGATTTCTTAAACTTGTTGACGCCATCTCAAAAGAAAATAATAAGAATAAAAAAATGTAATTCTGAATAGGTAGAACTAGGTTTATAAACCCTCAATTTTTCCTTCTTGTGCTAAGCTTTTTTTGCCCTTAGATAAGCTTTGATACCATGTGTAAATTCTATTGTAGCTACTGATTATTAATCTCCTATCTAATATAGATTATTTGACCGTGGAAAATTAATTTGTGCAACAAATATTAAAAAATAACACAATTGCAACTTCACAAATAAAACCACAGGAATAGAGAAGAAAACATGCAAAATAATGAGCACAATATTTTTGGACAAATTGTCCTTGGAAAAACCCTGAAGGGAAAACCAGTACTGCAAATGAGGAATTTTATTAATCTTCAGCAAATTGAGAGATACATAAAATGCTTGCCTCTTACTAGCAGAGCTCTAGCAATATTCCTCTTTGAAAATTCTTCCCTCAATTTCTCCCACTAAAATTCAATTGTTGTTGTCCCCAATGCTATCACTACGCCCTTGCTATCACCACAAGACTATTTGCTCTCATTGCAAATCTACTTGCTATCACTATAAGTCTTTCTTAAGTGTGTTCTCCAAATTCCCATTGATCCCATTTTATACTTTTCTCATTGGAAAACCAATGGCCATGATTTCATCTCAATCAATGGCTAAGATTAATTAGACTCTAACAACCCTAACTAATTGGATTCTAGAAGTCTCTAAAGGAATCAATTATTGAATTAAATAATTATCTGGACAACTAACTCCTTTCTAGAAGTCTCCAGAAAAATTAAATAATTAATTAAATATTTCTTGGGAATGGAGAGACGTGTCCAAGCTACTAAAAACTAACACTCTCTTTGTTGTTGGAGTGCACTCTACCACTTCGTTACCATCGTGCATTATGGCCGGTCCATCTTTAGTTCAAGTGTGATTTTTTTTCCAACACCCCCCTTAAGTCACATTTGTTGTGCTTGGGGCTCCTAGGCTACCGGTCTACTTTGTGGACGGTCCATCTTTAGTTCAGGTGTGGCCTTTTTCCACCCCCCTCCCCCAATAAGCCACATTTGTTGTGCCTATGGCTCCTAGGCTACTGACCTACTTTGTGGCCAGTCCATCTTCAGTTCAAGTATGACTTTTTTCCAACACCCCCCATAAGCCACATTTGATGTGCTTGGGGCTCCTAGCCTGGTTTGGCTCTGATACCATGTTGAATTTTGCATTCGTGGACCAGCTAGGATTCGAACCTAGGACCTCTCATTGTCGTTGGATCCATCTTCAATTCAAAATAAATCAACATTTATTGAGTCTTTCATTTTTCATCAGTAAGGATAAATGTTTGATTTATTTTGAGGGTAACAAGCACATGCTATTTAAAACAGGTCAATTGAAGCATTTATCTAGTACAATTTTTTTTTGGATCACTCAATTATTTATTGATTAACAATAATAATCAAATGACCCAAAATAACTACATAATTTTTTTAATTAACATGTGTTTATTAGCCACTAGAATGAAATTTCAGTCATTCAATCAATAGAACAATACTAGGTATAAATTCATTCATATCCTAGATTCTTTTTTATATTTAAAAACTGATATATGTTTTTTAATAAATTTTAGATAATTTTAGATTTATTTTGTTTTATATTTATACATAGTTTCAATATATAATCTATATATAATTTCACATATAAGTTTATGAGATTTTTTGAGATTCTTGAACATCTCACATAAACATGTTTAGAAAAAAGGTTTCAATTGACAAATGTGTTATCGAGTGCAAGAATATTGATTATTTTAATGTATCGATATTATTAGCTTATCTAAAAATTAGTTTACCTTTAATAAGAAATAATACTGTAAATACTATATTTGTATACTAAAATACTAAAAATGAACTTATCCATAAAAAAAATATAATATCATATATTTTTAAGATTTAATTTTATAATATATAATTTAGAAGAAACAACTTTTAACCCTTTAAAAGTATTAAATATTAAATAAATTTTATTTTTATATAATAAATAAAATATTTTCTAAATAAATATATTTAAAATATCTATATTAATAAATATTATGTTATTTTTTTTAATAATTTACTATTATAATTAATAAATAATTAATGGGGTGGGGGCCTAGCTCAGTTGGCTAAAGCATCCTATTGTAGGCAAGAGGACACAAGGTGTTGAAAAGTGATTTCTATAATTTGATAAAATATGATTTAACATTTTAATAATAAGTTATTTCATTGATGAAAAAATATATATTTATTTTTTTAATTGTATTAAAATTATAACAAGTGTGTTAGTATTTATCATTTAGATTATTTATAAACATCTTTAATGATTTTTTTTAAATAAATAGTATTTTTTTCCATTTTAATTACTTATAACTAATTGCAATATGCCATTATTCACAACTATTTGTAATATGCCATAGATATGTGGTTAAACAACCAAAAAAGACTAATTTAGAGTATTCATGTCATTGTTCACAATTGATTAGTACTATAGCATAGATATGTGATTAAGCAACCAATTTTTTTTCCCATGTTAAAAATTGTCACCTTTAAATGAAAGAAAGATAAAATTACATGCAAAAACTTAGAAATATTTTCCATGTGATGATTTTTGAGGTTTTAGAAATTTCACCCATGTTATGATAGTAGGGGTGTCCTCGCGACCCAACCTAGTACTTGAGGCAAGGTAGGGCAAGACTAGTCCCCTGCAATGTTAGATCCCCACCTGCAAGAAGTCCCACCTCTTAAATCTGGGCTGAGACCAATGGGAAGCAAATCCACTACCCGTTCAAATTTAAAATAACCAAAACTTTCACAAAACAAAAAACAAAAATTTATATGAATTGTATAATAAATTCATTTTTAAATGACAATTTTTAACATCTTAAACAAAATCTCTCTTTTGACTAACTAAATTATTATAAAATTGAACTCAGTAAATCGATTCAATGAAATATGACTTTGATTCAATTTATCAAGTTAAAAAAGTAGATTTTCTTACTTCGAATTAATCAATTTGGAATTGCTAGTAATAGTTTATTACAAAACATTACGGTACCACAAACATTTACTATCAAAACAAACGAGTTTAAATGCCATACGGTGAATATTATACGCACAGGGTTGACGGTGGAAAAAGCTAGTTCTTTTAGCCCAAAGTTACGAAGCAGTTTTAAAGTCACCTTCATTTTCCTGTGTGTTCTTCGATTCCATCTCCTGGGCGCCAGATTCAGAAGCTGGATCTTGGACAGGGAATTCAGTGTACTTATAAAGAGAAGCACAGATGATGAAGTAAACCAAGTTGACAGCTTCGATGGCGGACAAAAGCCAGTAAAAATAATTAAGCCGACCAAGGTTGAGATTATCATCGAGCCAATCCGGTTTCCCATTGCGGCCCGTTTTGTTATGAACTACATTGAGGAGGATTGTGCTCAAGTAATGCCCCACAGCAGACGTGCAGGAAGAGAGCGCAATGGCCGTGCTGCGCATGGTGGGCGGAAACTGGCTATAGAAAAACTCT
Source organism: Sequoia sempervirens (assembly GCA_007258455.2). NCBI lineage: Eukaryota > Viridiplantae > Streptophyta > Pinopsida > Cupressales > Cupressaceae > Sequoia > Sequoia sempervirens. The sequence goes on along the minus strand of VDFB02026320.1, from coordinate 118,543,792 downwards.
AGATGACCCACCGTGTGAAAGGCCTCTCCCAGACCCGTAATGCAGATCTGTGGAACGAGCCAGAAGGCGGAAATGGGAACCACGGCCGAAGGGTCGTCCGCCAGGCCGTACCTTACCGCAGCGTTTCGCCTCTTTATTTCGATGAAACCCGCAACGAGCATTGAGACTGCGGAAATGGCATAGCCAATGCCCATTCTCTGGAATACTGTGATTCCGCGGCCCTGTTTTGTCATGCGGCGGGCGGTTGGAACGATGAGCCTGTCGTACAGCGGGAGCCACGCAATGATGATTAGTTGAGAGAAGACCGAGAAGGAAGCTGCCGGAACCTGGAAGCCGCCGGATCCGAGCTTTCTGTTCATGGAGAGGGCCTGCAGTACTGAAAATGCGTGGAGCTGAGAGATTGTTATTTGGCTCGCGATTCCGCAGGAGAAGATAGGCAGAGTTGCGATTATGGATTTTAGTTCCTCGATTTGAGGCGTGGAACATAGTCTCCATCGGCTACCCACTGATCCGTCGGTTAGTATGTCTTTCTCTGTTATAATGGCCGCCTTGTCCAGAAACCTGCCGTTCAAAAGCAAATATCTGTAAGGATTTTCGTTATGGAAAAGATTATGATAATAATCGATCAAGCCTAAGAAAATCCTTGTGCAGACTTGGAATTCCTTATTCATAAAAAATGAGAAGGTGGAAGGAGAATTAGCTGAGACAAAGGTATTAGTAAGAATTTGTAATGGCTTTCATGAATTCAAAATGATATTTTGGAAATATCATCCTTCTTAACTTGAATTTGATGATAGCCCAAGTGAAGATTTGGTTTCTTAAAAAAGAAGATTTTTCTAGCTAGGTTTGAAAAAGACTTGCTAGGGGATGTCCTTCATATATGCAACGGTACATGAGTCCCGAATTTGTGAAATGAGGTGTGTGTCTATGGCTTGGTGTGAGAGGATAACCCACTCTCCTCATTCACTTTGCAAGATTATCTCAAGCAACACATGTATAGCTCAAATAGATAGTCTTTTTTATTCTCTCCCTACTTTCTATACCCCACTAAATTATGTGGGTTTGAATCACCATTTAGAGATGAAGTCCAAGCCAAGCCTACTAAAAAGAAACTAAAATAAAAGGATTAACTATTTTTTATTTCCAAGATCGCCTTGTGGCACAAGGAAAAAGCATGTATAGAATTATTCTTTTGGGGGAAACAAAAAGTGATTAAATGAATTATTTTGATTCTTAAGATAACCTTGTAGTGCAAGGGAAAGACCATACACACCCTTAAATCACAAAATATGGAAAACAAGTATTTTGATCTTAGAAATAAAAATGTGAGATGTGAATACAAATACACATAAGAGATTCCTTTGATTCTCAAGGTCACTTTACAATGCAAGGGAATATAGCATACACACCTTTGGACACACCAGAAAAATAAGAAAGTTAATTCACTTTAAATAAAGCAAATGAAAACACACAGAATATATCTAAAGTTGTTTCTTTAGTCAAAGGAACCTACAACCCATATGTTAGTAGGTTTAGATTATGATTGGCATTTAAACAAAGGTTACAAAAAAAAAAGGGTTAATAAATGACATAAAAAGTTCAATAAAACCCTTGCAATAATTAGGATTAGTGAGAAAAGCTGAAAAAATAAGAAAATGACTAACTAAGGGCATATGTACTATTACACAGAGTGTATAGAACATAAAGAGTGCCTACACTATTATATAGAGCACCTACACTAAATAATTAAAAGATTAAAAATCTAGAGAGTAAACGCACTAAAACATGGTGTGGAAACACTAAATAAGATGCAAAATGCCAAAAGTTAGTGTAGAAATGCTAAAAATATAGTACAAAACCATGTAGAGAATATATGACATGAATGATTGTGCATACACCATTTAGTGTGTAGGTGAATTATAGAGAAGGGAAACTATGCTAAAACCATTCAAACAAGACTTAAGTGTGCATATGCCACACCAAGTGCACATGTGCCACAAGGTAGTGCAAATATACCACTACATAGAGCACCTGCACCACAAAATAGGGCTTAGGTTTTTAGATTTGATATAATGAAAATCCATTGAGGTAGAGTGCATATGCACCAAAATAGAGAGTGGATCCATTGTTATATAGAGTGTTTGTGCCAAACTACAAAAAATGGAAAATCCACGTGAAAATCTACAAAAATCACTCAAAACACACATTACAAAAAGAAAATTAGTTTAGTATATGGTCTAACTGGGCGTGTCAAAATGTGTATAACAAAATATAGAAGAAAACTTGATGGAGAATAATTCATTAAACATTATTCTTATTCTATACCTAGTTACACCCCCAATTGAGTTAAGGTAAGTAAACAAATGACACAAAGGAAATACAAACCTTGTTAACATTGTGATGTGATCAAATGGTTGATTATGGTTGAGAGGTAATGTGGTTGTTCATTCCAATAGCATGACATTGTTTTACATCCAATCCCTATTCTTGAAATAGCTTGTAGAATGGTTATTATAAATTTTGGAGGAGGATGATGGATGGATAGTATTTGATCATATATATTGGAGGGATGGGGTTGATCCATTTGCAGTAGAGAATAAGAAGCTTACAAGTGGAATCTTGTGATTGGTGCACATGACTAGGGTAAAGATTGAAAAGAGATAGAAAGTGGAGATTTTCTCAATTTTGATAAAGGGTGAGAACTAAAAGGGGTTCATTTTGGAGCCTTTTGCACTTAGAGCTTTGTTCATTTGGAGCCATATGCAAGATTGACTTTGTTTATTTCAAATCATGTGAAGGAATGTACAAATGATTAATTAATTGACTAAAACTGATATGTTTATTCAACTAATGATAAGAGAGATTTTAGAGGAATTAAATAAATATTATGTATTAATACAATTTATAGGAGAATGTTGGTAGAATGATTGATTTAATTAAATGAATTTATTTTATTCAATTACTATTTGAACTCTAGAAGAAAGACTTAATTGGTTAAATTAATTAAATAAATAAATACGTAATTTATTTAAATAATGTTGAAGGAATGGTTAAATTTGTTAATTAACTAATCAAGATTTATTTAATTAATGTTAGAAGAATGACTAAATAAATTATTTAAATAAATAATATTTAATTAATTATGTTGAAATCAAATATACAAGATAGCCTAGTGTGATGATGGAGAAAATGCGAAAATGCATTTTAGACCTAACTACAATGAGTTTATTACTTAGACTTTTTATACATAATCATACATGCTCCATGTTCAAAATAAACACTATATCCCTTCTCTTCAAGTTCACTAATACTTATTAAGTTGTGTTTGAGTGCAAAAATATAATACACATCTAGAATGTGTTTTTTTTTCACCTTGCTTGATTTTAATGTTTATTGTTTCATTACTCATAATAGACACACTTCATTATCATTCCCAATTTTACTTCTAACTTTATAGATTCATCTATGTTTGCAAACATGTCCCTACATCTAAATATATGTGATTACTACATCCACTATTTCTATTTTCAATTCAATTTTCTCTACAAAAGTTTGCATTTTGCTTGTTCCTATCAAATTGCTTCTTCCTACACTCAATTGTCCAATCTTTTTTGCAATATTAACATTGAAATTGGGATTTATCATTGCTCTAACCATGAGAGTGATTGTGGTTGCTATCTCTGCCTCTTCCACTTGTAGCATAGAAATTTGTGTTTGCAGTTGGTCTTATACCACCATGAAATGTGGTTGTTCTTTTCTTGGCAAATCTCTTCCTCTGCCTCTATTGAAATTTGATCTACTGTGATTTAAAAGCATGTTCAAGGGTAGAATTGACTGTTCTATTCAGCCTTTGATCATGGGTATGTAGAGATCCTAACAACTCATCATCAGACAACTTTTTCAAGTCTTTTGACTCTTTTATCGCCACTACAATGGAATCAAATTTAGGGGGTAGATTTCTAAGAATTTTTTTATAACCTTTTGATTCTCTAATGTTTCACTATGATATCTGATTTGATTTACTACGCTTATTGCATGGGTTAAAAATATATCTATAAAATATGATAACATGCAAATTTTTAAAATTTCTTTAAGCATTAACAATTTAGCTATTTTAACCATGTTGTTTGTAAGCTCTCCAATGTTTGCTTAGATCTAATTGCTATTGCAACTCTAGGGAACATGGATTCTGTTGAATAAAAAACATGGCTGTTGTATTCTTCTTTTTATTCTGTCAACAAATCTTTCTCTACTTGCGTCAATACATTGTATGTTGGTTTAGGAAATCCAGTTTAAATGAAATCTCACATATCTTAAAAGCAAAAGATGATCTTCATTTTGATGCTCCAAAAAGGTCCTAATTCTTCTCATTGAAAAGAAAAAATTAAGGTTGAGTGAGACTAATGCACATACAAACCATAACAAAACTGAAAAGATTAACTTCACCTGGTGTGGAAAGCCAGCTTACAGCCAACAAGAGTAAATTAAAGAAGTCTTAAGAACCAAACTTTTGTATCATATATTTACCAAAATTAGAACAGAACGGAATCTGTATAAATGTATCATAAATTCTTTTGAAAAAGGGGGAAAATCTAAGACAAAAATTACCTGAATCTGTCTGTGAGAGGAGGCTTGGAGCAGCCTTGGCCATGATAAAGGTTTGCAGCATCAGAAGGTAGAGATAAATTCCACTTCCTGATAGATGCCACTATGACCTGTGCAAATCCAGTGAATGGACTGCCTCGTGGATAGTCATGGCGGAAAAGGGGAGCTCCAACAACAAAGACAAATGTTGATATGAGCATAAGCAGCGTACAGATACCAAACCCCAAGCTCCAACTCACATTGCTTTGAATATAAACAATAACAGTGACGGCCAGAAGGAGAGACACACTAATTGCAAAGTAATACCAATTAAAGAAACTCTCTATTTTATTCTTCTCTTTGGATCCTTCCCCTTCTTCTTCCTGTTGGAACTGATCCGCTCCGAATGCCATGGAACATGGTCTTATCCCTGCAGACCCAATACATTTGAATAAGTAAACCAGCATAAGTAAAGCCCATTGTCCTTTGGAAGCCCTGTCACATTTTCTCGTTTTTTTCTGGGGGGCACTGCAAGGAGATGGTCGGAATCGAGGGATAAGTGCTGTGAGAGTCAGAAGAGACAATCCCTGCATATTAATCAAACAACAATATATGATCACTAATTGAATATTTGTCATAACCAATCCAACAACATATCACTAATTTACAATTTCTGATTACCTTCTGTAATCACTTTTACAGGTTCTACAGAAGAGCTTAAATAACAGGTGAGTTGTGAGTTCAACTTAAATCCAACAAAAAATTAATGCACAGTCGGAAAATATTTGAGTATACTTTAGTAAGTAAAATGATTTCACTGTCACCTGTAAACCTCAAGTTCTACAGGATCAATTTAACACTGTCAAGCTTTCTTGTTAAGATATTCCAATAGGCCTGGTCACAAACTTGAATCCAAAACCCTTTCAGCAGACCATTTCATTTTAACAAAAATAGAAATTAGAATGTTCTTCTAACTAGTAGTTTGAAGTAATTACCACTAAATACGAAACGCAACCGATGACTATGGTCCGAAATTTGCCAAGATAGGAATCTGCCACAAAAGCTCCGGGCAAGGTTGCAAGGCTTGTTGTCCCAGACCAGAGATTCAGTACATTTATCGCTACAACTTTTTGCATATTGTATTTCGTTGTTAAGTAGACGATCATGTTAGACCCCGAAGCCGCCAAAGCTACCCTCTCGCAGCTCTCATTTCCTGGAAACAATGTTTCATCATAAAACGAGGTTAAAAATACTACGCAAAAGTTTTCTTGCAATAGAATCAATACACATCTATACATCAAAGTTTGTTATTAAGATACTTCCATTGATATTTGCTGCCGCAGCGTCGACTAAAAATATTAAAGTCCTTTGTCTTAAAGTTGGTTTAGGGTTTCGGTGTAAGCCAGGCAGCCGCCTGGCTCAACTGAGTTCTCCCGCTCCCTTGTTTCTCCGTGTAGCAGTGGCTCGTCATTATGGTAAAGCTGAGTGTCTTGTTTCTCTTATGCTAAGAGCGGATAAAGGTTCGAAGGCTTCTGTTGCTTGCTCCTGATATCTCTGCAAGCGTCGCCTATTGTTTTCAGCGACACTTTGCAGAGTCTGCAGCTGGTCCTCTGTTCTTCCTCTGCTATCATGGCTCCCCGTTCCTAAAGGGATGACGCTGCTGGGGTAGGCGTAGGGTTTCAGCCATCTCAGGACAGGAATGTCTCTGCAGAAGCGGATCTTGGGCAAGGCAAAGAAATTACTCGATTTTTTGACATTACTTGCAGAAATACCTGTTGTTGAGAAGACTTGTCTTGTGGGAAAGGAATCATTACTTGCTGAAGGCATTGCTAGTTCAGCACCAACTCTAGAGTGTGCTCTCCTACCATTAGTGAAAAAGCTAACGGATGGAAGAATGTTGAAATCAGATTCAAAAGGTTTTAGAGAATATAGTTTACTGTCATGAACCCAACAATCGAATTTAAATAAAATCTGATAAATCTTGGAGGGGTATAACCTCTCTGATTTTTTTGTGCCATTGATGCTATTAACTAAGCTTGGGGTTACCTGAGGGCTATTACCCTTCCTCCTCTTTTTTGTTTTTTTTGGGCCATTTATGTTATTTAACTGAGCTTGGGTATTAATATTCTTAGGGGTGTGGTTGGTTTAAACCCTCCTCCATATGATTGTTTCTTGTTACTGGTTCTCATTTGTCTGTCCTTAACTTAGTTTTTTTTGGAACTATTTGAATTTTTTTTTGCTATTTATATTTAACTAATTGTCTAGGATTATCTAATAGCTTACAGGGCATTCATTCAAACTTTCTATTATAAGATTATTTCAGTTTTCGTTCCTTTTAAACTTTGATTTGAGATTTGAAATTATTGTATAAAGAATATAATTTTTATTCAAAATGACTTCTTTTGATATTAATAGTATGAGGTTTCCACAGTCCATGATCAAATAATGCTGCAATTTCTGGATTGTAACTGTGTGTAATCCTTTTTGCTTCAACGTTTGGATCATACTCCATGATCCATCATCAGGAGCATAGAGAATGATGGACCATGGAGTATGATCCGAAACGTTGATGTAAAAAATATTACACACAGTTACAATCCAGAAATTACAACATTATTCTTTTGATATCTTTATTATTTATACTTTTTAATTATTTTTAACAAAAATGTAAATATGATAGTTAAAATAGAATTTATTTACGTTTATAAAATTTTGAACCTTGATCATCAACATAATCATTGAATGACAGCTCTGTATTGAGTGGTTCATACTTATTTAAAGTTTTACAAATAGACTATCAAGTTAAATTGATTTAATTACAAAGAAAAAATATGTAATTAAAAGTATTTCGGAAAAAAGAAATAATAAGTGTGATGGATGATCTTCTCATGAAATTTGAGTCAACCTATGCAGCTGAACCTACAAAATTCATACCACATAACTGAACCTACAAAATTCATCACATAATATAAAGGTCTACTGCAAGCTGGTGTGTGGATTAAGGAATAGACATCCATACATCTTGAATGGGCATTAGATTTCAGTTAAGAGAAAAAGAGAAACAGAGCTTCACCTATTATGTAAGGCATGGTTCTCCATCCTCCTCTTGTTTTCTTCTTACAGGATCTTTTAACTTCAATATCATCATCATCATCTTCCTGGGCATTGTTTCTTGCTTGTGACACAGCAAAGCAATTGAAGTGTTTAAAGAGAGTAACGTTGTACCAATCCTTAAGAGGAAGACATTGAGCAGCTTGCTGCTGCACAGAGACCTCTTTGGCTCTCATCTGCTCTTCCATTTCTCAAGCACTGCTCCACACCAAATTCACCAAATTCATAAATAGAGACAGTTCATAATGTATTTTTTAAACACTTCTGAATTTGACTATAAATTTTTCTCAACCCATATTTGAAATCACCCTTTATGATTCATCATTCGAAACTGAAAACCAGAAAAAAGATTTTATAGCTGGTATTGGACTGCCACAATCCCCACGAAAGCACATTGTTTCCCTGACCTCGGTTGGGATATAAAACTAATTTGCTATGAATTATTTTCTCTGTGTTTCTCATGACATATCCATCATAAGCAATGGTATAAAACATCGAATCTTTTTATTGAATATGCCAAAAGATAAGCGACAATTACAAAAATACAGATGCTCTGCTACTGCGTGCTACGGTGCTTAGCTAATGATTGTAATTAGTGAAGCATCAAATTAGTGAAGACACAATTCGTTGGACTTATCTTAATTAATTATTATTATTATAGTCAATCTGCATCCAATCTGCTGGATAGCCATTGCCCTGAAGACTCCTTGATGGACTGCCCGTCTGATAGAAGGTCAGAAAGCATTCAATTGTCATATTCCTTGACTGCGAAGCTTTAATTTTAGCTTAAGATATTAGCACAATAATGTCTGTATTTTGTATTTCTCCAAAACAAGAGATCTTGAAGTTTCAATCACATTTATGGGATTGTAATTACCAAGACCAGACAGTAATATTTTTTTACAGAGTAATCATTTTGCATTATTTTGGCTGCACTCATTCATGGATTTTCTTTTAGTATTATCTTTTTTTATCTAATGATGTTGTATTCCTCCCTACAAATAGAGACATTGGAATGGTGAAATTTGCATACCCAACACAATTTCCATTTAGTTTTGGGCTCAATTTTGATGGAATGTCTTAATACAGTCATATAATGATAATTTGCACCCTTTACAAAAAAAGGATGGATCATAAAGCACAGTTGACAACAACTAACGACAAAAACAACAAAAGTCATCAGAAGGAACATCAAGAATTACAGACCTATCAGCCCACCGAAATCATGGTGGTTTAAAAAATTGTTCCAATGAACTTTGCTTTATCTCAAAACAAGGATCCTTTTCCCTAAAACTAACTTTTTTTGGGAAGAGAGGAGGCATACAATCGCTAGCATAACCATTCCTCATCCTCAAAGCAATAGGCAAGGGGTCCATCAATGAACAATCCGATGGGGGGAAACTCTTTAAGATCAGCTTTCAGAACTTCCTGACAACTTCGTAAATGAGTCCTCCTTAGCAGCTTGTTGATTATCTTTTTTTCTTCCAAACAAAGTGTTGTTTCTTATTCTTAAGACAAGTAGTGGAGGAATGACCGACTTTACCACAAGAAAGATAGATTACAGGGGAGTCTTCAAAGTCTAACTGTTGCACCCAAACACCAAATTTTGAGGACAAGGATACCTCAGTGGGAAACTAGTGATTTTTGATCAATAGATAAATCATGATGATTCACAAACAAATTGCAAGTGTTTTATAAATTATATTTAGTTGATAAAAATAGTTGTGTTTATTGATCTTTAATTTTTAGATAAATTCTATAGAAAAATCAACATGTAAAAATAGGTTTCCTCACTAAATATCTAAAGGAATAAATGTTCATTTCCCACCATTAGGGATAAATGTTTATTTCCCGCGGTTGCTTTCCTTTCTAACATCATGGTTTTAATTTCATTTTGAGGGTAATAAGCACATGTCATTTAAAATTTTATTTTTAAAATAGATTCTTTGTATTTTTTATGGACTTTTGTTGTGAAGGGAGAAGAAAAGTAGATGTATTTTTTATAAAAATGTATACATAATAAATGTTTATAAATTAAGATTGGTAGATTTAGAGGTTGTTATGTTGTTCCAATTATAGAATTCTTAGTAAAATAAGTTATGGTTATTGAAGAGTGATTTCTACAAATTGATAAAATATGGGTTGATGTTTCAATGATTGATGATAAAATATATATTTATTCTTCTAATTGTATTAAAATCATAATAGATGTGTTAGTATTTATCATTTAGATTATTTATAGACATTTTAATGATTTTTTTAAAAATAAATGATATGTTTTCCATTTTAATTACTTATAAGTAATTTTATAATATTTATGTCATTATTTACAACTAATTTGTAATATGCCATAGGTATGTGGTTAACAAAATAAAAAACTAATTTATAGTATTCATGTCATTGTTCAAGCTAATTTGTATTATAGCATGGGTATGTGGTTAAGCAACCAATATTATTTTTTCCTCCATATTAAAAATTGTCACCATTAAAGAAATGTAAGATAAAATTACATGCAAAAACTTACAGTTATTTCCATGTGATGAGTTTTTAGGTTTTATCCACATTATTAGAAAGAAATTTCAGTTCAAAATGCATGTTGTGATAGTAGAGGGAATGGAAGTTTTGTAAGAAATTGTGAGGCGAACAAGAACTAAAGCAGCCTAAAAGGCAACTGGGGCTTAATTTTGCTTCAAAATGCATGTTGTGATAGTAGAGGGAATGGAAGTTTTGTAAGAAATTGTGAGGGTTTCGATGGACAAGAACTAAAGTGGCCTAAAAGGCAATGGGGCTTGCTATTTTAGTAGAGTTGTGATATAATGATAATTGCAAAGATATAATTGAGTTTATTTTGAGATTGAGGGGTTGGATTCTTGGAATACGTTTTATGACCAACTTCGACAATTCTATTTAAAAGATTTTGTGAAAGACTTCATAAGGAAAATTTGGTCAATGGAAAACCGAACATGATTCTTTGGAACATTTTCTTGCATCTTTAGTGTCACTAACTCAACTTGATTAAATATCAAGTAAATGGACAAATTTAATTTTATTTAATTGTAAAAACCTCAACTCAACTTTATTAAAAACTGATTCAATTTGATAAAATAACCAAGACTTTGTACAAAACCAAAATTTATGTGTTATATAATAAATTAACTTTCAAATGACTATTTTAGTATCTTATAGCAAAATCTTACTCTTTTGATTTATTAAATTATTATAAAATTCTTTGATTTACTGAAACTCATAAAAGCCCAATTAAGACGCAATTTTAAAGTCGGGTTCATTTTCCTGTGCGTTCTTCAATTCCATTTCCTGGGCGCCGGATTCAGAAGCTGGATCTTGGACAGGGAATTCTGTGTACTTGTAAAGAGAAGCACAGACGATGAAGTAAACCAAATTGACGGCTTCGATGGCGGACAAAAGCCAGTAAAAATAATTAAGCCGACCAAGGTTGAGATTATCATCGAGCCAATCCGGTTTCCCATTGCGGCCCGTTTTACTATGAACGACATTGACAAGGATTGTGCTCAAGTAATGCCCCACCGCAGACGTGCACGAAGAGAGCGCAATGGCCGTGCTGCGCATGGTGGGAGGAAACTGGTTATAGAAAAACTCTAGATGACCCACCGTGTGAAAGGCCTCTGCCAGACCCGTAATGCAGAACTGTGGGACGAGCCAGAAGGCAGAAATGGGAACAACGGCCGAAGGATCATCCGCCAGGCCGTGCCTTAGTGCAGCGTTTCGCCTCTTTATTTCGATGAAACCCGCAACGAGCATTGAGACTGCGGAAATGGCGTAGCCGATGCCCATTCTCTGGAATACTGTAATTCCGCGGCCTTGTTTTGTCATCCGGCGGACGGTTGGAACGATGAGCCTGTCGTACAGCGGGAGCCAAGCAATGAGGACTAGCTGAATGAAGACAGAAAAGGAGGCTGCCGGATCCGAGCTTTCTGTTCATGGAGAGGGCCTGCAGTACTGAAAATGCGTGGAGCTGAAAGATTGTCATTTGGCTCGCGATTCCGCAGGAGAAGATAGGCAGAGTTGAGATTATGGATTTTAGCTCCTCGATTTGAGACGTCGAAGAGAGTCTCCATCGGCTGCCTACTGATCCGTCGCTTAGGATGTCTTTCTCTGTTATTATGGCCGCTTTGTCCAGAAACCTGGCGTTCAAAAGCAAATATTTGTAATTTTTTTTTTGCAGACGCTTCCAAATTTCCAATATCACCGGATAAAGCAAATATAACATTAAAGAGTATATAAAAGATTTATAATAAAGTTGCGGGAATTTTTTCCTTTCATTTGCATTAGTATATAGATTTATTAATATAATTTTGAAAATAAAAAATAGAACCTGGGATTTTTTTTTTTCATTCAGAGAAGAGGCATTAGTATATATATTTATTATTAATATAATTTTGAAAAAAAAAAAATTGTCGTGAAGTTCAGTCATAATTTTTTTTTCCCTTTCATTAGCAAAGTAGACAATTACTATATAGATTTATTATTATAATTTTGAAAATAAAAAATGGAAAGCTTGTTGTAAAGTGGGAAAAAAAAAATGGTTTTTTTCCCCTTTTTTTTTCATTCACAAAAGCATTAATATATATATTTATTAATATAATTTTGGTGATAAAAAATAAAATGTTTGTTGTGAAGTAGAATAGGATTTTTTTTTTTTTTTCTTTCATTGGTGGAAGAGGCATTACTATATAGATTTATTAATATATTTTGAAAATAAAAAATAAAATGTTTGTTGTAAAGTTGATTATTCACATTTTTTATTATTAAAAATATAATCAATAAAAGTTTTTATTTTTTTAGAAGTAACAAAATATAAAATAGTTAGTAAATAAATAGATTAATAGTTATTAAGATATTTCATTTCTTTAAAATGTAATGAATAATTTATAGAATAATAATTAAGATTTTAAAAAAAAATTTAATGGTTATTGTATATATTTGTGTTCTTTCTTATTTAGTTTTATATTTATTTTGAGGAAATGTTAAGTGATAAATGATTTGATCTTACATAAACTTGGGTTTGTTTCTTTATATTTTTATCCATCTATATGCATATATTTCTTTTAATATTCAATATAATTTTGTTCATTTACATAAATTTTCTTGTACATTTTCTATTTATGTCCACTTATCACATTCACCTAAGCACCTAACATCATTTATTTGTTAACCACCTTTATTTGACGGTTAATCCACTTTGGGATAAGTCTATGATTGTAGGAATGACCCATAGTTGTGAACTTGCCCCCTTTCATTTTCAATTTCAAGTCAAATTTGGACAACTTATCTCGTTGACCCTCTCATCTTAAGTTGACTAGGTAATTTGACTATATATGCTAGTATTTAAAGACATTCAATACATTCATTCTTATCATCCAAAAATCAAGCACACATATAATTTCTCTACCACCCTAGACCATTAGAGCAATTAATAGTGATAGTTTTGGCCTAATAAAGAAGTAACAAATTTGCATACTGAGGGATTTTCTTGTTATTTTTATCATTGTTTGAATTTTAGGGGTTGATTCAAAAGAAATTGAATCTCTATGATGAATTAATAGCCCTGAAGGTATTTCCAATACCACCAATTTTCTAGATATTTAGAAAGACTAAAGTAAACTATCATCCAATAGGAAAAGTTATAAAATAGAATACTATATGTAGGGACAAGTTCAAAATCAAATTACAAATCTACAACTATGTATTTTCCCCAAAGAGTTATAAATTGGTCCTTTGATACGTGCGAAGGTACATGATGCCCAATTGTGTGAAATGGGGTGTGTCTCTAATGGCTTGGTGTGAGAGGGTAACCCACTCTCCTCATTCACTTTACAAGCTTAGCCCAAACAACCAATGTAGCTCAAATGGAGAGTCTTTTGATTCTCTCGCTAATTTCTATACCCCACTAAATCATGTGGGTTTGAGTCACCACTTAGTGATGAAATCCAAGCCAAACCTACTAAAAAGAAACTAAAACAAAATGACTAACTATTTTTTATTTTCTAGATCACCTTGTGGCACAATGAAAAATCATATATAGAATTATCCTTTTCAAGAAAATAAAAAAATGATTAAATTAATGCTTTTGATTCTTAAGATAACCTTGTAGTGTGAGGGAAGAGCATACACACCCTTAAATCACAAAAATATGGAAAACATGTTTTTTGACCTTAGAAGTGAAAAATGTGAGATGTGGAGACAAATGCACATAAGAGATGCATTTGATTCTGAAGGTCACTTTGCAATGCAAGGAAATCTAGTATACACACCCTTGGACACACAAGACAAATAATCAAGTTAATTCACTTAAAATAAAGCAAATGAAAGCACAAAAAACATGTCTAAAGTTGTTTCTTAGTCAAAAGAACCTAGAACCCACATGTTAGTAGTTTTAGGTTATGATTGGTCTTTAAACAAGAAAACTTACAAAAAAGGGTTAATAAATGACATAAAAATTTCAAGCAAACCCTTGCAATAATTAGGATTAACAAGAAAAGTTTAAAAAATGAGAAAATGACTACTTGAGGGCATATGTACTATTACATAGTGTGTATAGACCATAAAGAGTGCCTACACTATTATATAGAGAACCTACAATAAATATTTAAAAGATAAAAAAATAGAGAGCAAATGCACTAAAACATGGTGCACAAACACTAAATAAGACGTAAAGATGCCAAAATTTAGAGTAGAAATGCTAAAAATATAGTGCAAAACCATACAGAGAATATATGCCAATAATTAAAAGATAAAAAAATTAGAGAGAAAATGCACTAAAACATGGTTAAAAACACTAAATAAGACGGAAAAATACCAAAATTTAGTGTAGAAATCCTTAAAATATAGTGCAAAACCATATAGAGAATATACACCACATATGATTGGCATACACCATTCAATGTGTAGGTGTAGTATAAGGAAGGGAAACTACGTCAATAGCATTCAAACAAGCCTTTAGTGTGCATATGCTACAACAAGTACACATGTGCCACAAGGCAATGCAAATATACCACTACATAGAGCACCTGCACCATAGAATAGCTCTTAGGGTTTTAGATTTGACAAAATGAAGATTCATTGAGGTAGAGTGCATATGCACCAAAACAAAGAGTGGATCTGTTGTTATATAGAGTGTTTGTGCCAAACTACAAAAAATGGCAAATCCACATGAAAATCTACAAAAATTACTCAAAACGCACATTACAAAAAGAAAATTAGATTAGGATATGGTTTGACTAGGTGTGTCAGAATGTGTATGGTGTGTTAGACTGTGTATAAAAAAAATGTAGAACAAAAAAATGGAGAACAATGCATTAAACAATATTTTTATTCCATACCTAGTTACATCCCCAATTGAGTTAAGGTAAGTAAACAAATGACAAAAAGGGAATACAAACCTTGTTAACATTGTGATGTGCTCAAATGGTTGATTATGGTTGAGAGGTAATGCGGTTGTACATTTGACTAGCATAACATTGTCTTGCATCCAATTCCTATTGTTGAAATAGCTTGTAAAATGGTTCACTTATAAATTTTGGAAGAAGATGATGGATGGATAGTATTTGATCTTATATATTGGAGGGATAGGGTTGATCCATTTGCAATAGACAATAAGTTCAACTTACAAGTGGCACCTTGTAATTGGTGCACATGTGACTAGGGTAAATATTGGAAAGAGATGGAGAGTGGAGATTTTCTCAATTTTGATAAAAGGTGAGAATTGAAAGGGGCTCACTTTGGAGCCTTTTGCACTTAGAGCTTTGTTCATTTGGAGTCATATGCAAGATTGAATTTATTTATTTCAAATGAAGTGGTGAAGAAATGTGCAAATGGTTAATTAATTGACTAAACCTAATTTGTTTATTCAGCTAACGATAAGAGAGATTTTTTAGGAATTAAATAAATATTATTTATTGATTCAATTTATGGGAGAATGTTGGTAGAATAATTGATTTAATTAAATTAATGTGATTTATTCACTTAATATTGGAACTTTAGAAGAAAGGCTTAATTGGTTAAATTAATTAAATAAATAAAGATAAGCTATTTAAATAATGTTGAAAGAATGGTTAAATTTGTTAATTAAATAATCAAGATTTATTTAATTAATGTTAGAAGAATGGTCAAATAAATTATTTAAATAAATAATATTTATTTAATTAATGTTAGAAGTAGATCTACCAGATAGTCTAGTGTGATGTGAGTGAAAATGCAACAATGCATTTTAGGTGTTTGCGATGAGTTTATTACTTAGACTTTTGTACATAATCATACATGCTCCATGTTCAAAACAAACACTATATGCCTTCTCTTCATGTTCACTAATACTTATTAAATTGTGTTTAAGTCCAAGAATATAATACACATCTAAGATGTGCTTTTTTTCACCATGTTTGGTTTTAATGTTTATTGTTTCTTTACCCATGATAGACACTTCATATAATTTCCCAATTTTACTTCTAACTTTATAGATTCATCTATGTTTGCAAACATGTCTCTACATCTAGTTATGTGATTACTACATCCATTATTCATGTTGAAGAATATTGCATGTTCTAAACATAGAACCATTATTTCCATTTTCAGTTCAATTTTCTATAGGAAAGTTTGTATTTTGCTTGTTCTTATCAAATTGCTTCTTCCTACACTCATTTGCATAATGTCTATTTTTTTTTTTGCAATTTTGACATTGAAATTGAGATTTATCATAGTTCAACCATGAAAGTGATTTTTGTTGCTACCTCTGCCTCTTCCACTGGTAGTATAGAAATTTGTGTTTGTAATTTGTCTTATAGAAATTTGTGTTTGTAGTTGGTCTTATGCCACCATGAAATGTGGTTGTTCTTCCACCTCTTGGAAAATCCCTTCATTTGCTTGTATTGAAATTTGATCTACCTCTTCCTCTACTATTGTTGATTGAAGCTTGTGATTTGAAAGCATGTTCAAGGGTATAATTGACTATTTTATTCAGTCTTTTCGCATGGATTTATAGAGATCCTAACAACTCATCATCAACAACTTTGTCAAATCTTTTGACTCTTTTATTGACACTACAATGGAATCAAATTTAGGAGGTAGATATCTAAAAAAAATTCTACAACCCTTTGATTCTCTAATGTTTCACTATGATACCTGATTTGATTTACTAGGCTTATTGAATGGGTTGAAAATACATCTATAAAATATGAATTATATGCAAATTTTTAAAATATCTCCTAAGCATTTACAATTTAGCTATTTTAGCCTTGTTTTGTACCTTGGTATGTTATTTGTAAGCTCTTCCATGTTTGCTTAGATCTAGTTTCTATTGCAACTCTGGAGAAGATGAATTCACCCATTTTATGTTGAATGAAGAACATGGCTTTTGCATTCTTCTTTTTTACACTCTCTCAACAAATATTTCTCTACTTGTGCCAATATATTGTATGTTGCTTGGTCAATTGGTTTAGGAAACCCTACTTAAATGAAATCCCACATATCTGAGAGCAAAAGAAAATCTTCATATTGATGCTCCAAAAGTCATAATTCTTCTCATTGAAAAAAAAAACTTTGAGGTTGAGTGAGACTACTGCACATAAAAACCATAACAATGTTGGGAATAGGATGCCATTTAATTGCAATCCTAAACATTATTTCATGTATCTCCTGAGTCCTTGGAAAGTGTTCCACACACTAGGATTAGAAAGAGATTAAATTCAAATGAAATGAACATGTAAACTAACATTTGTAATTAATTCTAAATGATAGGAACATGTGGGGACGCTCAAGAAGAGCTCCTACAAAATAGGAGCACATGGGGCACCCACATGGAAGGTTGAACTCACCTTGAGTTAAGTTAACTATTTGGAGAAAAAGATAACACTTTTGTAATGCATGTAAATATCCTATAAGTTAGGGATTGATGTTTACATGCATGGAGTTCAGTTTAGTTATGGTTCAGTTATCTTTAGTTGCATGTAGTTAGTTTCAGTTGAATGCTAGTTGACTTTAGTTGACTTGGAATGCATGACTAATGACTTGAGTTGCATGACAAATAACAGGTGATACATTCAGTTAAGAGGGGATGATCAGTCATGCATGATATTTGCATGAATGGTGGAGAGATATGTTTCAATTAACATAGATTGACTTGGACCCACCTTGGGTGCCCAAGTTGGCATCTTGGAGTTAATACTTTTGCATGATAAGATATTTTATAAGGTTGAGTTAAGTGGGTCCATTCTTCGGCGCCAACTTTGAGGAGAAGCTTACAAGATATCTTTGTAATTGATGTTGAATTATGACTTCAGTTTGGGATGCCCAAATTGATGAAGGACTTGGTTTTCAACATTGTTTTACACGGAAGAACTCTACTTGCAAAGAATAGGCGTAGGTTTTGTGAGATAAGCTTTGTGCTTTGTAATTGTATTTGGAGTTTACAAGGCTCATTATTGTCTATTTATTGCAGCAAGTTGAAGAGAGTTTTATCAGAGTTTATTGCAGGTTGTGAAGAAGAATTGTTGAAGGCAAAAGAAGCATCTCAAGCAAGGACTGATAAAGAATTATTGTAATCTTGTTCTAAGGTTGAATAATACAAGTACTATTGATTCTTGTGTGGAGTTTTTTCCTAAAGGGGTTTCTCTATGGTATATGTTGTGTCACTTCTATCTTCTGGTCTTGTTCTTCTACAATCTTCTGTCTACTTCTACAAATAGTAAAATGAATTAAACAGATAATCATCCACAAAGAAATTGTAACAAAGAACACTTAATCAGATCTACAGTATAATAGTTTTACAAAGTATTAAACTACATAATTAGCTCCATTTTCAACAAACAAAATTGAACAGAAAAAACTTCACCTAGTGTGGAAAGCCAGCCTACAGCCAACAAGAATAAATTGAAGAAATCTTAAAAATAAAACAAACTTTCAATTCTAAATTTATCAAAATTAGAACAGAACGGTATCCAGATAAATGTATTATAAACTCTTTTGAGAAAGGGTGAAAATCTAAGACTAAACTTACCTGAATCTGTCTGTGAGAGGAGGCTTGGAGCAGCCTTGGCCATGATAAAACTTTGCAGCATCAGAAGGTAGAGACAAATTCCACTTCCTGATAGATGCCACTATGACCTGTGCAAATCCAGTGAATGGACTGCCTTGTGGACTGTCATGGCGGAAAAGGGGAGCTCCAACAACAAAGACAAGTGTTGATATGAGCATAAGCAGCGTACAGATGCCAAACCCCAAACTCCAGCTCACATTGCTTTGAATATAAACAATCACAGTGAGGGCCAGAAGGAGAGACACACTAATTGCAAAGTAATACCAATTAAAGAAACTCTCTATTCTTTTCTTCTGTTTGGATCCATCCCCTTCTACTTCCTGTTGGAACTGATCCGCTCCGAATGCCATGGAACATGGTCTTATCCCTGCAGACCCAATACATTTGAATAAGTAAACCAGCATAAGTAGAGCCCATTGTCCTCTGGGAGCCCTCTCACATTTTCTCATTTTTTTCTGGGGGGCACTGCAATGAGATGGTCAGAGTCGAGGGATAAGTGCTGTGAGAGTCAGAAGGGACAATCCCTGCACATTAATCAAACAACAATATATGATCACTAATTGAAAATTTGTCATAACCAATCCAACAACTTATCACTAATTTACTTTTGATTCCCTTCTCTAATCACTTTTACAGGTTCTACAAAAGAGCTTAAATAACAGGTGAGTTGTGAGTTCAACTTTAATCCAACTACTGAAAATATTTGAGTATACTTTAGTAAGTAAAATGATTGCACTGTCACTTGTAAACCTCGAGTTCTACAGGATCAGTTTAATACTGTCAAGCTTTCTTGTTAAGATGTCCAAAAGGCCTGGTCACAAACTTGAATCCAAGACCCTTTCAGCAGACCATTTTATTTTAACAAAAATAGAAATCAGAATGTTCTGCTAACTAGAAATTTGAAGTAATTACCACTAAATATGAAAGGCAACGGATGACTATGGTCCGAAATTTGCCAAGATAGGAATCTGCCACAAAAGCTCCGGGCAAAGATGCAAGGCTTGTTGTCCCAGACCAGATATTTATTACATTTATCGCCGCAACTTTCTGCATATTGTATTGCGTTGTTAAGTAGACAATCATGTTAGACTGCGAAGCCGCCACAGCTACCCTCTCGCAGCTCTCATTTCCTGAAAACAATGTTTCATAATAAAACCAGGTTAAAAGTACTATGCAAAAGTTTTTCTTGCAATAGAATCTCTAAACATCTATACATCAAAGTCTGTTCAAATACTTCCATGGATATTTGCAGCTGGAGCCTCCATAAAAATAAACAGAGTCTTTTGTCTTGCGGGCGGTTTAGGGTTTCGCTGTAAGCCAGGTAGCTTGTTGGCTCAACTGAGTTCTCCCGCTCCCTTGTTTCTCTGTGTAGCAGTGGCTCGTCATTATGATAAAGACGAGTGTTTTGCCTTTCTTATGCTAAGAGCGGACAAAGGTTCGAAGGCTTCTGTTAGTTTTTTGGTTTCCGTTGCTTGCTCGTGACGCCTCTGCAAGCGCAGCCTATTGTTTTCAGCGACACTTTGCTCAGTCAGCGGCTGGTCCTCTGTTCTCCCTCTGTTATCATGGCTCCCCGTTCTTAAAGGGATGCAGCTGCTGGGGTAGGCGTAGGGTTTCAGCCATCTCAGGACAGGAATGTCTCTACAGCAGGGGGTCTTGAGCAAGGCAAAGAAATTACTCCTTATTGGTTAAAATTCATTCTGATGATGGTTCATGTATATGAGATAGAAAAATTACACAATTTAAATTCAAAAGATTACTGTATTGTGAAGATAACACTTTTTTGGTTGGCAGGGTGCTTGTGACCCCTAAGAGGACACTACATGATGTGATATCTCCTACGGTAGAAGAGAAATTACTTGCAGAAATATCTGTTGTTGAGAAGACTTGTCTTGTGGCAAAGGAATCATTACTTGCTGAAGGCATTCCTAGTTCAGCACCAACTCCAGAGTGTGCTCTCCTACCATTAATCAAAAAGCTAAAGGATGGAAGAATGTTGAAATCAGATTCAAAAGGCTTTGGAGTATGTAGTTAACTGGTAAACAATCTGTTTTGAACTCAACAATCGAAGTTAAAATAATATCTGATAAATCTTGAGGGCTATTACTTCTCTGATTTTTTTTTGCCATTGATGCTTGGGGCTATCTAAGAGCTATTGCTTCTCTGATATTTTTGTGCCATTGATGTTATTTAACTAAGCTTGGGTATTAATATCTTAAGGGGTATGATTGGTTTAAAACAAATTCATATCATAATATAAAGGTCTACTGCAAGCTGGTGTGTGGATTAAGGAATAGACATCCATACATCTTGAATGGGCATTAGATTCCAGTTAAGAGAAAAAGAGAAACAGAGCTTCACCTATTATGTAGGGCATGGTTCTCCATCCTCCTCTTGTTTTCTTCTCACAGGATCTTTCAACTTCAATATCATCATCATCCTGGGCATTGCTTCTTGTTTGTGATCCAGCAAAGCAATTGAAGTGGTTAAGGAGAGTAACATTGTGCCTATCCTTAAGAGGAAGACATTGAGCAGGTTGCTGCTGCACAGAGACCTCTTTGGCTCTCATCTGTTCTTCCATTTCTCAAGCACTACTCCAAATTCACAAACAGAGATTTCATATTAAAGAAATCCAGTTCATAATGTATTTTTTGAACACTTCTGAATTTGACTATGAATTTTTCTCAGCCCATATTTGAAATCACCCTCTATGATTCATCTTTAGAAACTGAAAACCAGACAAAAGATTTTATAGCTTGGTATTGGACTACCATATTCCCCACGAAAGCACATTAGTTACTTGCCTCGGTTGGTATATAAAACTAATTTGCCATGAATTATTTTCTCTGAGTTTCTCGTGACATATCCAACATAAGCAATGGTAGAAAACATTGAATCTTTTTTCTGAATATGACATAAGATAAGCGACAATTACAAGAACATTATTCAATTAAATTAGTGAAGCATCAAATTAGTTTCGTTGGACTTATTTTAATTAATTATTATTATTGTCAAATCAGTATCCAATCTGCTGGATAAACATTGCCCTGAAGACTCTTGATGGATATCAATTGTCAGATTCCTTGACTGCGAAGCTTTAATTTTAGCTTAAGATATTAGCACAATGATGCTTGTGTTTGTCTGTATTTGTATTTCTCCAAAACAAGAGGTCTTGAAGTTTCAACCACATTTATGGGATTGTAGCTTAATTATTAAGACCAAAACAATGAGTGTAGATTTTTGGATTGCAACTGTGTGTGCTTTTGCATCAACGTTTCGGATCATACTTCATGATCCATCATCAGGATGCTGAGCATAGAGAATAAGAGAGTGAAAAAATAGAAGCAGACTTGGATAGATAAAAAGGAGAGGAGTTAGGAAAGGGAAGAGAGATCATGGATCATGGACTGTGGAAACTTCATGTTATTAAGACCAAAACAGACCAAACGCTAATATTTATTTTTCAGAGTAATCATTTTGCATTATTTTGGCTGCAACCATCCATGGATTTTCTTTTATCTATTAACGTTGCATTCTTCCTCACAAACGGAGGCATTGTAATGGTGAAATTTGCATACCCAAGACAATCCTCATTTGATTTTGGGCCCAATTTTGATGGAATGTCTTAACACAGTTATATAATGATAATTCACACCTTTTTTTATCTTTTAAGTTTTTCTTAATATTTATTTTTATTTTTTATTATTTTATATATTAGATTTTATCTTAATTTTATTTGTATTTATTCACATATACTTGTTTATTATTAGTTTATATTTTTATATATCTGATTTTTATGTTAAGATTATGTATTTTCTATATTGAATCATTTTTTAATGCATGCTCCAAATTTAAATTATTGATTCCTATTCTTTTGTTATATATATATATATATATATATATATATATATATATATCACATTTGTCTTGAAAAATAGCAAATAAAATAGAATCAAATCTCAAAGTCTTACACACATTAAAACACGAGTCTATGTGCTTCCAAAAAGGAATAAACAACACAATATGAACATCAACCTCGTAAAAATGGAAACAACCACACACAAGGTCATAATGTCACAATGTCACAACAACATGATAATAAGAATTGATCTACAAGACTATAAACCCTAAAGGTGGAGGGTCCCTATTATCAAGGTGACCCCACCCTCCATTAGGCAAATATTTTCCATCATCAGTAGTATTTTAATCAATAAGAGCAATATATTCATTCTCTTGTGGTTGACTAGTAGGAACCATATATCTTGATCTTTATTTTGAACATGTTGAGGCAAAATAACTATATTTAATTGAAGTTATCTTACTCCACCTTAATCAATGAGAAGACATAGAGGAGGGGTAGAGACCAATCTTCATATTGGCCATTAGACAAAGGTGAAGGCCACCCCCTATGGCTTCAAGAGGAGCACCTCGATGAACTAAGTGTTTTCCTAAGGGAATGCCCTATGATGTAATAAGCACCAAACAAAAAGAGCCAATTTGGGTTCCACAAGCACTTTCCAATAGTCAAAAACATTTTACTCAAGCTGAAGGAAGGAGTCTGAAGACTACATCAAGCATCAAGATTTTGTATTATAAGTGAATGTGGAAGGAACCAATCATATTCTTTTCTAGGAGTATATTTGTGGAAAGGTATCGACATATAAATTTTAATCTTTCCACCATGGCTTGTTCAATCTAACAAAGATTTAAGGATGGTGATAATAGGGCACGACATCAATGATAGTCTTAAAACATTATCTATCTATATTGCTTGAGTTGAATTTAACCTTCATATGTGACCAAGAAAGCCAAGTGTAAGAAAAATTGGAGATAAAATCATGGATGGATCTTATGCCTCTACTAAAGACATGAACCTAAGGAATTTTGGCCAATGGTTTCTCTTGAAAGGTGTTGGCAAGATTCCACTAGAAAGGTTGTTGGTTAATGGAGAGGCCACTTTTGGACATGTGAAATGAATAGGGAGTGAAATCCTAGTTTTTATGAGTAGATTTCTTGTAAGGAGTATTCATTGATTCACACATTGATTGAGTAGAGGGTACTATCTTCAAAATTACAAGAGTGAGGAGTGCCCATATCTATATAGGGTCCCTCAAGCTATCATATCAATTGAGTGTGACCCTTGAATCACTACCTCTTGTCTATTGAGATGCTTCAATAAACAACTTAAAACAAGGGATTGTTTACCTATAAATAGTAGGGATCCCCTGGGCCTATATAACTAGGATCTTGGACATTGAGTGGAATGATTCTTTTGTGCATTATACCTTGTTGATAATTAGCACAAATACAATTTCTCAAAGATTTTATGCTTTAGTACCTTCAATTGCATGAACAACCCACTTGGAATAGAGCACAAAACAATATCTACATGAATATCTATAATATCATTCCATCAAAATCTCTAAGGAGAAAACATTATCCCATGTCACCTTGTGAAAGCCTTTGTTACAATATGAGCTTTAAGTCATTGAATTTTATAATAATTTGTCAAAATTGTGGAATGAAGTTTTGGAGGGAAGCTAACATGAAGAATAGTAACACATGCATGGCTACAAGGACTATAGAGAAATTTTGAAATTTACAGACAAGCAAAAGTAATTTGGCACATCTAGTATGCAAAATTTTATCCACTCTATTTGCATGATATTGTGAAAGATTAGATGAATAGGCTCGGAAAGTCAAATGAATCCCTAAAAATGAGAATATTAGATCTTGCTCTATTGAAAGGTAGAAAAAAGGTGTCAAAGCAATTGAAAGCTTGGTTGATATTATTTTCATCTTTAATAAGCATGAGAAAGAACTAATGGTGGTTAATCCCAAGGAGATAAATTCCTATAGAACCATATTATGTGATATGACATTATAAAGAAGGTAGATAAAAATTAGGTTACTAACACATGCAAAGATGAAACAAGAGGCCATTCATATAAAATGAAGTGAAAATTCCCAAATTGCTCATATTAGATGTCATTAATGGTGAGCTAAGAAAATGTGTCAGCGAACAACATGTTAAATGACTAAATGAAATTATTACCAAAACCCAAGTTCCTTAACATGGCAAGAATAAAGGGACAATCAATCCATTCAAATGCTTTTTCGAAGTCAATTTTGATGAAGAATACCTTATAGTTGGAAGTAGTTATATTGTTTTTGATATAGGGAAAAACATATTTTGAAGGGATCCAGAACCCTTTAACAAAAAAGAGCAAGGCTACAGAAAAGACAGCAAGCAGCTAGCGAGAAAGACCAACTCCAAAACAAGACCAATTAAGATTTACATTTAATATTTTTCTTGTGGGAGCGGAGAGTCATGTCAAAAGATGACCGAGAGGATTTATCTTTTTTTCCCTTAACAATGATCCAACCATCTTCCACTTGTGCCGCCTTACCGTGCCACGCCAGCTCGCAACTTTCATGAGGATGAAAGCCAACAACCAAAGTATTAGGGGTAACATCTTGATTCCTTTGCACAGATAAGGACATTCCTGAAGAGCCACTAGCAAGGGAAGCCGAGGCACCTTCCCCTGAAATGGCAGCCGATGACTCAATAGGTGTAGCCTTAGCGACCCCGCCATTTGAGACGACCAGAGGGGGCGTTCCAAAACCCAAAGAATCAAAAGCAACCACCTCACGAACTTTAGGGGTTTCTACAAGACGTTCATTTTCAGCACCTCCACCAGAAGAGATATTCGAAGGGGATACCTCATGAGCTTCTGATTCTGAGGAAACCACCTCAAAAAAGCTCCTATGTTGATCAACATTCTTCTCAACCGTATAATGTTGTTGAGAGGCACCTTTCCACCAAGAAGTTGAAGCATTTTTCTCGAAACCACATTGTGCAACTGCGTGACCAATTTTAAAACATCTTCTACAGCGGAAGGGAATCCCTTCATAGTCCAAGGATTGAATCCAAGAACCCTTTGAAGTTTTAATTAAAATTTCAGCAAGCAACCCTTTTGAAACATCTATTTCAACCAAAACTCGGGCAAAGGTGGAATGAAGTATGTCAGAAGTAGAAACATCTACCAACAAGAAATCACCTAGGGCATCACCCACTTCTTCCAAAAGGGGGTCAAACCATAAGTGAAGGGGAAGGTAAGGCAGCCGAACCCAAATCGGGATCTTGCTAAAAGTTTCATAAGCAGGGTTGAAATCAGCATGCCAAGGCTTAATCATCAACATAAATTTATTCTCCTAGCTAAAAAAATTGTCACAAAGAATGATGTTTTTGTCCTGAGCATTGTCAAACTTAGCCACAAAAAACCCCTTAGCCATGGGGAAAATAAGAACTTTACCAAAGATTAGAGGCTGCCATTCGTTGGAGATCCAAGAGTGTAGTTGAGGGAGGCTGGGCCAAAAGCCCTTAAAACGACATATCACCCCCATATCAAAGAGCTTAGAAATGTTCTCATCAATTTCCTTTCTATCTCCACATTTAGAGCCACAGAAATGGCATTTGAAATAGGGATAAACCCTCCACCAGATGTCCTCCCAGTCCAGAGCCGCACAACGGACTTAGCCTAGTTGCCCCTGCAACAACCTCTACCAGACCCCGAGCCAGAAACCTTCGCAGCGGCAACACCACTGCACTCATTCTGGGATCCTACTTTGTCGCCGACACCCACGCCAATTGCACCCAGCGTAGGGTTTCCACGGGATACCTGCGCCATTCACACAGTTTTTTTTCTTCTCTATAATAGAGCTATGTTAGATCATGTGTCTGAAGTAGTAATATTGTTAAGAATGAGCCTAGTCTTAATAAACCATGTTTTCTTTATATGCAAACTACAAGGGGGGAAAAGTAGTGTATAGGAAGGGAAAGGGATTTTTTGTCCCTTAGTATAATTTGGCATTAATGTCATAACACCAAAGTTGAGGCATCACATTGTACACATGGTGATCTTTTAGTTCAGTTCTTCTTGCATGAGTTTATATATCTATTTTGATCTATCTTGGCATCATCACTTGCATTTGGCATATTCCAGTGATTGATATGTTTTACAGTTTGGTTATAGTCAGCTTGGTATATTGATCAGATTTTAGTTTGAGATTATAAAGTCCATCTGCATATTATATCTCCTGGCATGTTTTTTTAAGGCTTCATGATAACATTGTTTAGGTGCAATGATAAGTTGTTTATCGAAAGCATGTTCAAAAGGCACATTACATTTTTCTAAGGCAACACATTGCCATAGTGCATCTACAAATAAGGTTTGGTGATTACAAATATAATATGGGTATCATTGTGAGGAAATCCTTGATAAGTGGCAAAATGTGTTTTCTCAAAGATAATATTGAAATGACAAAAGATTGCAATGATAATGTTTTATAAAGTCAAAATAATCATTGCATTGTCGGTGGAGATTATTTTTTTGTTGAATGGTAATTTTTCCCATCATAATTCTTGGATTTGAAAAGGCATTATGTTGAAGTCAAAAAGCTTCTTTGAAACTTCAGTGAGCATAGATACTTGATTCATTGTTTTTGTTAGGGTTTGTTACCCTAATCATGGCAGAAGTGATAAACAAAGTCTTGTTTCAGAAATTGGTTGCATGGTTTTCGAAAGGACAAAAAGTTGCAGTAAAAAGCAAGATAGTGAAGAAATTTTGGGTGTATTCTTTCAACTCTAGGTGTACTCTTTATCATTTTTGTTTTCTTTTCCTTGTGTCTATGTGAAACTATGTGCATTAGATCTAGCTTTGGTGTTCATAATACTAATTAGTTGTAATCAGGTTTATTGTGTTTACCTGGGCATTTGTGGTTTCTGAGGTAGAACAGTTGTTAATGATTTGAATGTTTGTTTGAGAAACCTATACAAAATCTTAATGTCGGGTTTGTGTTGATAATGTTGTTATCAAGTTTTCTGGCAGTTTTTAGAAGTTTTTGTCGAGTCAGTATAAGGAAGTAAAAACAAGTTCATGTTTACCCTTATGTCAGGTCTGTAAATACATGTTTTTGTTTGTCAAAAGGATCAAAAAGCAACACTGTGTGTTTGGCTGTGATTAGTTATCTTTGTTAAGGGTGTCGGTTCTGCAAGATAAATAACAGTTACTTGTTGATTATTCTTAATACATTCTTAGTAAGATGGATGTTGTATAGATCAGATGGATTTTGGTTAAGCATTATGTAAGAAAATTTGTTCTTACAACTAGCAGAGGCAGTTTTAGTTTCAATTTTTCAATGGAAGTTGGTGATTCAGTTTTTCAAAAGGGTTTTCCCAATTCTATTTTTGAGAATAGAGAACATGTTAAATACCTCATTGTGCTTGTTGGAACTGTAAAATTTTGAGAATTTTACAAGTCGTTCATACCCATGAGTTTCTGAATGAGTTCTTACCATAGATACAAAAATCCTCTCTTCATAACATTTTTCCCATATTTTGCCATGTGGTCCTGTAGAATCCATCGAGTCATGAATATTTCACTATATAATCCATATCGACAAGAGATGGTCAGGGTCTCCTCGATTCATAATGCATTTTTTACTAATATTCATTTGTTGCAGTCTATCGACAAGACTTCTGGGATGTCACACCGATTAGAATTCATATGCAAACACCCATCGGTAGGACGCATTTGTTGTCTCGGAAACAGAATGATCATATCGGCAAAGAGCTCTTGTCGAGATAAGTCATAGTGAAACCATATATGTCTTATCGACCGACGCACGAGGAAACATTTCGGCCAAACCAAAAATACTTCGGGGTGAGGTCTTGCTGAATGCATTATGTCTCATCGACTAGCACACAGAACGATGTATCAGCCAGACTAAAAGGTTTCAGAGTGATGTCTTACCGAACGCTTCATGTCTTACCGACCGGTGACAGAAAGAACATATCGGTAAGAAATCTTTCATTGGAATAAGCCATAGTGACCCATATGTCACACCGATGAAGATATACATATCGGTAAGAGTCAAAGCATCGGAGTGAAGTCTTATTGAATTCATCGGGTCTTGCCGATAAAGCATAAGGGGATTATATCAAAAGATATATCAAATAACTATCGGAATGAGGTCATGTCATCTTGCCGACCCGTATGTTACACCGAAATATTGTTTCATCGGTGGGAGAAAGATTATGTCTCAGCGACCAGAAAATATCACGGGCTATATTGGTAACACATAATGTAATCTATGAGATGTCTCCCTGACTTAGATTTGTCACAGTGATACATAAAGACCAAAGGGATGACTGTCGATGAGACATTGGACTTCGGCATGACTGTGTAATGTCTTTGCAGGAGTCCAATGAACAGTTGTAAAGGCTCGAATGGAAAAATTGTCTGGATGTGAATGCAAATGTGCGCGACTTTTCATGTGGCTGATATATATAAAACCCATTTTTGACAGCAAAAGAGTAGAGAGAAAAAGGGGAAGAGAGACAGAGTAAAAAATACAGTAGGATACATAATCTTTTGAGACTATGATGCATGATTGAAAAACAATGGAGATTTCAATTGAATTTCTAATGTGATGACATTTTTCTGGTGTCAACTGTCTGTTGTGCTCATTGAAAGTATTACTAAAGTTGTCTCCAAGATTGATGCTTTCTGGTTATTTAAATTGATGTAACAAGTTTATATTCAGTTTATTAGTGCACATTTGATGTATCTGTGGGGATGATTGATCGGTTCTTTCAAGGAAAGATTAAATCCTTTTAATTGATCACAGTAATCAGGGAAATCCATTTGGATCATTAAGAAGAGCTTGGTAATCACATTCCTGCATGTTTATACCAGCTATAAACTTAAACCTATATGCCAAACAATTTGAGTTTTTGCCAAAAAAAAAGTTATTCATTTAAGATTTCATTTGACTCCGCATACCCAATAAGGCACTAGTCTCTGCATTTTTATCATTTAGTTTCATTCATTCTTTAGATCTGTTAACTGAACATATTAGGTTTTAGTTTTAATATTGTATACAATTTATACCAAATTCCAGTTTTATTTGTCCACTCCCATCTGCCATTGTGGGAAAAACATTTCAAGAGAGATAAGCACAAGTCAAGTCTGCCTCACTCATATAGGTACACCCACCTAGGTCTGGCAACACCTGAAGAGTAGAAGGTTCAATTCATTTGGCCTTGTTTGTTACCCTAAAACGTTGTGAAAGCTTGGCAACCTTTCGTGGTTCAAACCTACGTTTTTGAGAGCTAACAGTGCTCACATTCAAAATGATGGAGAGATTTTGAAAAGAAAAGAATATATGTTTCAGAAAGGAAATATATATATTGTTTTGTGTAGTTGGTATTTTTGACTCTGATTCTGAGGTCATTACAGAACAGAGTATGTAATTCTTGAAATAGAGATCAACTTTGTATTTACAATCCTTGCATACTTGTACATTTCAAAAGACTATCAGTGAGATAACATTATAAGACTATCAGTGAGATAGCACCATTGTCAGTGAGACAAATCAGCCAGTGAGGCTTTGTACAAAGATTATTTTCAGATAAGGCTAGTGAGGCCAAGTTCAAGTGGTTTTATTCCCCGGGAGGGTTTCTACTCAAGACAATCTTTGTGTCAATCTCTTATACGTGTTTGTTCATTATATGTTCATTTGATTTATATTGCATAAGTTCATTCATGATTTGAAAAATATTAAAAGAAATAAAAAAAGAGTTAATTTGTTTGTTAACACTGATTCACCCCCCCTCTCAGTGTTAACTGTACTCCAACAGGATTTATTAATAATCTTGTAGGAGGTCCATTAAGAATAATAATTATTTTATAATTTCAAATCAACTTTAAATCTTCATCTATAGGTATAAATTTAATATCTTCTCTATTAATAACACTTCCTAAAGAATTGGTATGAAATGCTTCAAGATAAAATAAATGCAATTCAACAAAATACTTGATGGTTTTTAAAAATTCATAGGAGAACTCATTGCATCTTGGATCTTTATCATTGATTGGATACTTGACATTGTTGCTTGAATATCTTCATGCACAAGGAGGTTATCACAAGCCTTAAACTAGGAAGAAAAAAAACTAGGGACCACCTCCATATATTATTGAAGGGCCTCATCCCAAGTTTGAGAGGGTTAGATTTCAAATCTTGAATAAATTCTTGTAATTTTGAACAAAATCTTGAAGAACAACAAGAAGCTCAATAGAGTGAGAAGAAACTTCTTTAATGACCTTACTTCTGGACAAAATTATAGCTACAAAGCTTAAAATTTTCTTTTGAATCTATGTCGCCAATCCTCAACCAATGAATATTGTCTTTGACTTGAGCCCCTCTAGTAGCACATGCATATATTGCTAAGATACATTGTAATTGTTACTCCTCATACCCATATTTTTTTTCCTAACCTTGTACCACTAAGCATGATCCTAGCCTTATCCATCTGAGTTTTATTCATTCTTTCTATAGCTTCCATTTTTTGTGGTGTATAGGGCAGGGTATAAAGAATGAACATAACTCATTTATAGGAAATAGTGTATAGAGATTATGAAAATTCAACAAAAATAAATCTAACAAACATAATCTAATTGAATTCCTTTCCTTTCTATAGATGGTCAACCATTCCTCATCCTTGATACCTATTGATTTTGTTCCTAAAAAAATAACCCATTAATCTTTGTAAAATAATACATATTCCATCTTTAACTTTCATAGTTCAAAACTATTTCCATTAAATTTTTGTTCTTTATCCTTGTGTATCTTGTCATTCTACTTCACTCACAAATCCTCACATTCACAATTCTCACTTCCTAAAATTTTATCATGGCCAAAAGAAACCTAAATCCTTTGAATAAAGATAAATCAATCTCTCATACAATATGTAGGAAAAATAATCCCAATAAACATATATAATAGAAGCAATGTATATAGACTATGAAAAAATAAAAAATAAAAGATAATATGTATATTTGATTTGAGAAAACCCTTTCAAGTAAAAAATACAAAATAGTAACTTTATTCACTATTACACAAAAAATCAACCTTTCAAAATACAATTTAATAAAGGTCTTACTCAACCCTTATGCATGTGCAAATATTAATAGGCACGTCACAAAATAATTTAATAATTTATATGTATGCTTTAAAACCATGGAAAATCTTTTAAAACATGTGCATTTTTTGTATCACTAGTCTCCATAGCTTTAACCAACTATAAATAATGGAATGTATACAACATACTTCCAACATAGGGATCATGTAGGCACAAATAGGATTTACAATATTTTGGCATGAGAAGAGTCATAACATGTAACCATAGGATGTAAACATGATAAGGACCATGAGGTCCATGGAATCATAAGGTGTAGACATGATAAGGAGCATAAACATAGGATTATAAGTTGTGGACATGATAATCATTAGGATCATGGAAAAGATGGAAATAATAAAAATAATGAAATATTATATGTAGGTAGCATATGTTATATACATCATGAACAAACTTAGGATATGAATCATAGAAAAATAATAAAGAACATGTGATTAATCAAAGTGCTAATGTGGAACATAAACTTGTATAAACCTAGGAAGATGTAAATATAATCAAAATGTGTGAAAATATAGATGGTAAACATAGAGGATTAAAAATAAGCATGAAAATATTTGCCTAATTAACCCTATGAGGAGGTAGCTATAATCTATTTAACATATAGAAATTTTAGTAGGATTCTAGCATAATAAGAATACTAAAGGAATGGAAAAGAATATAAGATAGAAGAAGAAGAATGGAAACAAATACAATAAACATGACATTGAAATACCCTTATAAATATTATGAGAAGGAAAAAACTAGCCTCTCAACATACCAAAACCAATGTATTATGAATAACTATAGGTTACAATTTAATATCAAGCTTAGATATTCATAAGAGATCAACACTCTCAACCCAAGAGGAATTTTACAATGTAATCTTACTTAAAAATAGAAACTATGATATGGTCTATAAGAAACCCATAAATCATCTCTCTATCTCTCCATGTGGGCCATCTAGCACCCATGACACATCCATTCTCCCATCTCTCTATAGGGATGCCAAATCATATCTATAGATGGAAAAAAATAAAATTTATGTTACCACTAAAGTAAATCCTCAAAGTACCATGGCCCACACATACCATAAGCATATGTTTGAGTCCATCACTTGCAATCATGTTGGATTATCCCATTGGTTGAGTGTGTCTAATTTGCTTTGATGCCCACACCTATAGAAGCATGTAGGTCATCAAAATATGTGTGTCATGTCATACATAGCATACAAGGTTGTGGTAGAGGTGTGATAGCATGCTCCACTCCTAATAAAAATATAATCTATCTCTCTTACTTGCCTCAAATGGTGTGGGCTAGCTCTAGATACAAATTGGTGTCTCAACTATCCATTGCTATGCACATGGCTACAATCACACTCATAACACATAACACTAAGGGGATGGCTAAAATCCCCTACTTCATCCATTGTAGATTAATATGCTCCATATAAACTTGTAGAATTTTTTAGCCTAGTGCATACACTTGTGTGGCTAATACATACACTTAAATATGGCCAGTACATACTCCATATACCTTTACTCCAATATTGCTACATTCCACCCTCATATAAATAGTCAAAGGATCTTATACACATCCTCAAGAGTGATGATGATATCTATCATCAAAAAATTGAATACTAATACATGTGAGTCCTAGAATCTCTCCATTAGTGCCATGAGCATACTATCCTTGTATCACATCTCTAGCATGTGGTACTCCCAATACAAGGCTACTTAGTAATTCAACATCAAATTGGCTTGTGTGAGAGAAACTTTTGACCTTTGAAAAGATAGAGTATACCACTTTTTGGTCTCTCTCTCATTGTTTCTAGTGCCTACAAAATTCAAACAAAAACCTACATTATATTTCTCTTTCCAAGCAACATATTTTTTCTATATATGCATTTTATTAATATTCTATTCCAAAAAAATCACTTTTTTACTTCATCTCAAACACTAGCATGTATCATAGACCTTACTATGAACTTTAGACTCTAGCATGAGTCATGAATGCTAGCATTTATTTTGTATTATCATGCCAAAGTTAGACACTAGTGCATGCCTAAGCTGCTAGCAAGTGCTCGGGATCTATTAGTAGCCAAAAAATCCCACATTCATAAAAAATGATAAAAAATATAGTAATTTAAATGAAAATAAATTTCTTACCTCTCTCAAATGGATGCCTCTCACCACTTAATTATATCTTAGTTGGATTGATCTCACCACCTCAAAGTCCCATTTGCATGATATATTGGTTCTTGAAGTCTTCAGGGTGCTCTAGTCCTTTGGGATGTTTTTTTCTTAAATCCATATTTATAAAACTAAAATTTTAACCTTCTAAATTGTCTTTTCTTCACCTCCTTGGTTGAAATAGTCATATCTTTTCAAATTTCAAGCTCATATTCTTGCATGATTTCCTCAATTTGAGTTTTTCTCATGGTAACATGCCCATTGCTTGCTCTACTCAACAACTTTCCTATGTTTTAACCTCAAGTAAATAAAATATGATGACAACACTTTAAGCAATAATTTTTTTCTTTTCGAATCTAAAGATAGCATGCACATTTGAAATAAACATCTTTCCAAACTTTCCCATTGCATTATATCAAAGTATTACATCTTTTCAATGTATTGATTTCATAGTACATAATTTCATGATAACATTTCTCTTGTACAATTTTTCCATAGTAATGGATACATAAAAACATACAAGGCTCCTAAGAGCTTACTAGCAATAGAAATATGAATGGTCAAGGGTTCCTCCATCAAATCTTGGTCCCCTATTGATAAGGAGAAGCATCACTCAAGTGCTTTTCTACCAATCTTGGACTAATTGTAGCCCCCCACACATCTACCAAACTTGGTAAGATGGACCTACTCTTCAACAAAGAGATTGGTTAGGTAACCTCGTAATAATAATGACCTTTCCTGAGATTGGTGTTGTGTCCTACATATCTAGATCTCTCATACAGTAGCTACTACCTACACATATGATATTCCCTGCCTAGTATGTAAAACCAGGATCACAGTGAATCGAAAGTGTAAACAATAGAAACTTACACTACTTTGGCCAAAGTATTCATCACCCTGAATTTAGAGTGAACATCATATACTTCACCCACCTTCCTAGCTCAATTTGTATTGACCATCCATAATCTATGCTTAAGCTACCCCCTTACGCCATGGAGTATCCTTAACCCTAGGAATAACCTATACCCTGTTAAGTACACTATGACACTTCTTCTAAGCAAATCAAAGCAATTCTATAACCCAACTAAAATAAGCAACATCTATATAAGCTCTAACTTAATAGAGTATTTAATACTAATTTAAACACCCAATCCTTAATATAGAGTATATACATACACTCAAACAATAGAGATCTCTAGACTAGATTAATCAAGAATTCTTCATATATACGAAAGTAGACAATAACCATTCCATGATAAATAACTAAAAATATTCCCAAACAAGTTAACCAAAGATGCACAATCTTTTCAAAAACATATAAAACATAAAAGAGTAGAAATCAACATGCCTGTTTTATGCAAGGCTCCAATTGATCAAATTGGATTCCTAGCTTATCCTTCCCAAATTCAACAAGCAATTTCCCCCAATTATCTCTCTTCCACTCACCAAAAACTTACTCTCAAAAACCTCTCACAAACTCTCAAACTCAAAAAATAGAATAATAACAACTCAGAAAATAAGCATCAAGAGTGCATAATGTGTCCCATTTGAGGGAGAAAGCTCCTCTATTTATACAAAAATGTGAGCAACTACAAGCTAGAAACAAGCTCTCAAAGATGACACTTCTCAATCCAAAGGTTCGACTCAACAAGAAAAAGAAAAGGTGGCAGCTTAAAACATTGGACAACGAACACATCCACAACTAGATTTCACCACAAAGA
Source organism: Sequoia sempervirens (assembly GCA_007258455.2). Classification (NCBI taxonomy): domain Eukaryota; kingdom Viridiplantae; phylum Streptophyta; class Pinopsida; order Cupressales; family Cupressaceae; genus Sequoia; species Sequoia sempervirens. The sequence goes on along the minus strand of VDFB02026320.1, from coordinate 118,508,101 downwards.
ATGAGTCGCTCATTATAATGGAAACCAAGAATAACACTAAAAAATGCAAGGATATTTTTCCACAGGTTGACTCATTTTGGCCAGCTTCTTACTTGATTATTTATCTCATTCTAATTTGCTTCATATGATAGAACATGTTTTGTAGAATAGACTTCTAATAGGTTCACACTATTCATTAATTGGCACCACATTAAGATCATGTGCCCTATTCTTTTGGTTGCTATTTGGAAAAGACTAGGTCAAAGATCTTGTACGTTGGATATTCTCTTTGCCTTCATATTTTGACTTAGACTTGCAAGATTTTTCTCACACATTGGTTTGCTTTTAATTCCATTCCCTTTACTATAGCGCTCCCTTGGTTTATATTGCATACCACTTAAATACATAATAAAATATATTTTGCTTATGTGCAACCTCTAAATTATGTGCTATTCATTTTATTTCTATGCGCAATACATTTCATGTATAAGTTGCGCCAAGTATTTACTATGCGCTTCAATAAACATTTCAACTTTATAAAGCCATTAATAGTTTTTAATATTGTAGTAACGGAAAAAGTATCCCTTTTCCTTACTTAATTTGGAAATAATACCTAATTTTGCCTAGGTTTAATGTTGTAATGTGTTGTACACATTCACATTAATCTTGGGCCCATTTTTAATAAAATGTACCTAATTTGTACCTTATTTAAGGTGTTGTAAAGTGTTGTAACACACTTTCACACCTATCTAGGGTCTCATTAATTAATTGTGGTTAATTATATTTAATTAGCCCCGTTAATTCAAATTTAAGCCTTATTTATGACACCTTATGAAGGATCCATCCCGACACCCAATATTAAAATTGTAAAACATTTAATTTGGCAAATTTGAGGTCCTAGAAAATTGTGCTAGGACCCATCCACCTTTAATGGTGAATGGGTCCACCCTCTATATGATCGGGCCTCCTTTTTTTACGTATTTGACATGGGTTTTTGATGTTCTTTCACCCTCCGGAGCAAGGTCCTAGAAACTTGTGCCGGGACCCATTCGCCCTAGGTGGAAAATGGGTCCTCCCTTAATAAGGACCCCCTTTTTTAATTTAATTTTGGTAGGATTTTAGTAATATTCATTTCCAAATCTAGTGTGTCGGCTTTAATTATTTGAAATTTGGGGTTAATCTCTAGATTTAGTATAAATAAGGGGTTAATTCACAAGTTTCTCCTAGCAAGTTTACAAGAGGCCTAAGTATTCAAGTTTTCAAGCATTATAGCATTCCAAGAGCATTTCAAAGGCATTCTAAGGTAGATTATCAAGGGTTTATTGCAGCAATTCAAGTTCATTTCATCATGTCTAAGGCATAGTGCATTCAAGCATGTTGTTGAGCTAAGATAGTTGATGTAGCATTGAAGATCTACTTGCAAGAATCATTTCACATCTTATCCAAGGAACAAGATCTACATTTTTCATGGCCACTTCATGTTAGTTTGCAGATTTATACTCCAAGAAATCTTCCAAGGTATCAACATTGCATATTTCATGTTTCATTCTTCAATTTCCTTATCTCATCTTTTGGTTTAATTACCTAAAAGTGGTTTGACCAAGGAAAACCCCTATTCACTAGCAATCAACAAGTTTTTCTCCTCTTGAGTGTGTATTTGCAGATTTATAGGTTGAAGATCAAGTGGAGAATAAGTTTAGAGCCAAATTGCAAAAGTTATCAAGTTGCAAAGTTGACCTTCATAGAGCAAGAAGACGAAATTGAAGGTACAAAATTTGTTACAGGCTTTCAGGAGTTGACAAGCAGAGGTCTGAAAGTGCAGACATCAAGGAAAATAACCCATATCTCAGTTTCAAGAACCCTATTAGGGACCCATTCACCACTAAAGGAAAATGAGTGTTTGGTGCCCTAAAAACAAGCTTCTTGCAACAAGGTGCACATCATTTTAATCTCTCAAAACTCCCCTTTTCATTGCTATAGCAATTAGGGTTAGTTTTTTTACTGTTATTTATATGTTTTTCCCTCATAATTGAATGTTTCATAATGAAAATTAGTGTCTCATCATCTTGATCCATTCACCTTGATGAGCCTTATTTTTCTATGTTTCATTTTGGTGAACCTGACTCATTGAATATTGTAATTTTCTGACTTTGAATTCTTTCATTGCATCCTAGGTTAGATATTTCATTCATTTTCATCTCATTTGCATTGAATTAGATCTCATTTAGGGTTTCTTACTTTGCATTCAAAACTTGCATCTCATTTAGGGTTTAGAATTGCATTGTTTTGCATTCTCTAAATCTAAAAAATACAAAAACAAACCATTCATTGTGCATATCATTTAGATCTCATAAATTTAGATTTAAAAATCAAAATAATATTACATTTCAAGTTAGGTCTTTGCATTCATCTTTTTATTGCATTTTCACATTGCTTTTCTAAAAAAATAGAAATTGAAAGTTATTGTCTCAGACCTGGAACTGAAAGACATTACTGAAATCTTGTAAATCATTCAAAAATGCTTTCAAAACCCTAATCAGGGACCCATTCACCTTTATTGGTGAATGAGTCCTTGATTAGGTTAAACCTGAACTCTCTGGCATTTGAAAAAGCAATAAAAATCACTCAGAAATCAATAGAAACATCTCAATAATACCTAACTAGGACCCATTCACCCTTACTGGAGAATGAGTCCCTATTAGCTACTGATCTGCATTTTCTAAAAAATAAAATCTTAGTTTTAGGCTTCTGTTAGTTGCTGTTACTTTCTCGTTTCAGTTTTTTGATTTGTTGTTTCATCAAATTCATTGCATTTAGCTTAAATTGCTTCATTTCAGCGCATTGTTAAGAATAAAAATTGCATTTAAAACATTTAATTTTAAGCTTATTGCATTGTGTAATCAGTAAATTTCATTTCTTAGAATCTAAAAATTGCATTTCATTCTAGGTCATTACATTGCCCCTTTCCATTTAGGGTTTTCGCACTAGGGTTGTAAAGCTTGTATGAGCTTTACAACTTGGTGTCCTATTACTAATACCATTGTAAGACGTAGTTCGAGGCTCATGTCATCCCGCTATATCTCACTCATCATGGATCTTGGGTTTCCTAGCTCTCTTTCTAATAGTGTTGATAATCAACCCTCTATGGCTAATAGTTTACATGCTACATTTCCCATGAATTCATCTCCTACAACTAGTGTGCCTCTTGTCAACAACACCATTCCTACCATCACCACTTGTACTAAAGCTTCAAGGTCTACTAAAAGCCAAGGTGGAATTTCAATTTCATCTTCTACAATACTGATGTCCATTCCTACATACACTAGTACTCAACCTACAACAACCCTTCGACCTACCACAACCATTCAACCTACAACAACCTTTCAACCAACCACAACAATCATACGCACTAGCACTATCCACACTTCCTTAGGTATTCTTGTAGGAAACCCTTCTAGTTTTTCCCAAACGAACAGAATAACTCCTCAACAATCAATCTTCACCAACTTGCAATTCACTAGTCCTCCACATACATACATCATTCCACCTTATTCCCCTCAACCTTACAATCAAAATGATCCTCTCATTAACTCACTTTTGCAAACTATGGCATCCCTTCAACAACAAGTTACAACTTTACAACAAAACAACAACGATCAACCTTTGCAATACATCAAATCCAATCTACTATCCTTGGACATATTAAAAGCACAAATGCCACAAGGTTTAGAAGTTACTCAATTTGAGAAATACAGTGGAAAAGGGGATCCTGTTAGCCATGTTTTTGCTTTTACAACTTTGTGTAGTGATTTCATATTTGAAGATAAACTCTTGGCGAAGCTATTTCCTAGTTCCTTGAAGGATACTACTTTAGAGTGGTTCTCTTCTTTACCGAATAATTCAATTGGTTCATTCAATGAACTTGTTGATGCCTTTTACAACCACTTCCATATTCACATGGGTCCTAAGATGACCCTTGCTTATTTAATGACATGCAAACAAAAAGAGGATGAGAAAGTGGTTGATTTCATAGCAAGATACCAAACACTTTATTCACAAGTCAACATTAAGATTCCTAACGTCAACCTTCAACGAATTTTTATCGCCAACTTACAAAGAAAACTTCAAATTAAACTTGAAATGTTGAGATTTTTTTCCTTTGCACAGTTATGTATAGCTCTTCGTGATTATCAAAATTCAACTTGTGAACGTGATGTGAAAAATCCCCCTAGTCGTCCTGAAAAGTCTAAATCCACAACTCAAAACAATTATCAACCTTTCAAGAAATAGAATAAGAGCTTGTTACAATTGAATTCCCCTCAAACAAGTCAAAAAACTAATTATCAAGTGGTTGTTATAAAGATGACAACTCCTTTTGGGGATAGGGATAGGGAGTTCACTCCTTTACCCGATACCCTTCATAATATCATGTTGCATCTTATTGACAAGAACTTGCTTACGTTACCTCCTATTAGAGAACATGACCCTAATATGCCATTTCCTAAAGGCTTTCAAAAAAATGCTTATTTTCATTATCATCAACAAAATGGACATGGTACAAAATACTGTAAGCATCTTAAACATCTTGAGCAAGACCTTATTGACAATAATCAACTTAATTCAAATCAGAGGTGTGAATGATCAAGGTAATAAGTTTGTAGCCCCTCCTAATCAAAATTTGTAAATATTTACAAATCTTATGCCTAAGCACACTATTTCATTTGTCAAAGCTAGTGAAACTAAGAACAATGTGATGAATGTTGACACGAATGAAGAAAATATGGATACTGTTGACAATGTTTCGTGGATACTATGGTAGCATTTATTGAAACTATACATCATAAGGGCTCAACTAAAAATCCTCTTGATATTTCTTTCTCACAAAATGACATACTTAAATGTGCACCTGATGGTCCTCTTTACATAGCCGGTTGAATCGATGACAAGCCCACTAATGGGATACTAATTGATCCCATCTATGGAGAGAATGTGATCACTAAAGAATTCTTATATGTGCATGAGCTATATCAAGATACATATGAAAAATTGAAAGCATGGATCAAGACACATAATGGGTTTTCCTACCCTATGATAGGCTCGATATATCTCCCTTTAAAAGTTGGACGCAAAACATTAACTATCTCATTTTCCATCATTCCACAATCAGACCAATTTCATGTGAAGCTAGGTTATCCATGGCTTCGCTCACTTCATGAATTTCATCCCTTTGATTGTGCATAAATGTCTAAATTTTCCATATGGAAATGATATATTTATCATGCATCATAGTTGATTTAACCCTGCCTCGGCCCAAGGAAATTTTTCATTAGATTTCTTTTGGCTCGAACCTATGGAACCTATCAAGCCCTATGAGGACTTCTTTTTCAGATCATATCAAAAGTTCAAGGCAAAGAAAATAGTAGAATTATCCCTTTGAAACATGCCTCAACCTATGACTGAACCCACTATCCTTGATGAAACAATGATTGAATTGAAAGCCCTTTTGAACATACAAGAGCAACCTATAGAAAAGCCTCCTGGAATTTCCTATAAGAGACTGTGAGATAACACAAACAATCCCATTGTCCCTCCTAGAGTCAAACAAGTTTACAAAGTTAAAGAGAAAGAGGTTGAACAACCTCCTGTTGTTTCTTCTATTCCTCCCAAGGAAGAGAAGGAACCTATGATTGACAAACTCAATCTTACACAAACACAAATTGACAATAGATTGAAACAAAATCGAAGTGCTAGAGAGCGTAGGCATAGACGTCGTGCTATTGCTCATAGATTACAAACAAAAGAAGACAAGAACAACATAGAAAATAAAAATCCAAACTTACTTGAAGCAATACATCCTATACCCTTGGTGCAACATAAACAAGAACATTCCATGGACATTGTCATTCGACCTCCTATTGTGATTAACTTAGATGATGACATTGACATTGCAAAGATAGATGAACAAGTGCATGATGAGTTGAATACATTGTTTTCTTCTTTTATGAGATTAGATGAAAAATCTCCTAGAAAGAGTGTTGAACTTGGTTCTTCCCCTAGTTCGGCACTTGCCCTTGTCCCTTTGGCTAGTTGTCCACCTTCTATTTATACTAACCGAGATTGGAATGCAGATGACCTGTGTTAGGTTGACTCACATGTTCCTTACTAGTCTTTTCCTTTTTCATGTTTCTTTATGTGATTGCATGTGTGTAATGTGATCCCCTATAATGTTTCATTTGATATATCTCTCTCTTTCTGTGTATTCCTCTATATGTACCTACTTTCTTCTCTATGTCATAAGAAATTTTCATTTGTCTTGTGTTTTCCTTTTGGGGACGACACAAGGCATTGAGACATTGAGGTCTCTTCCATGTTGACCCAAAATATTTCCTTTATATTTTTCATTTTTCTTGTGTTGTCCTTTTGGGGATGACGCAAGGCACCAAGACATTTAGGTCTCTTCCATATTGACCCGAAAGGATTTTTCTTTGTTTTTGCTCTCTTTGTGTCATTCTTCTAGTTCTATGAGTATTTGGGGAATGATGACAGTTCCATGCTCTATAGCGATATTGTAGCAAAGACATACTGACCCTGAATCCATAGATCCCTTATGTATTTTTGGGGGCAACCCTTCCTTCCTATTTCATGACATGACTTTATTTTGAAAGCATATGACTTGGCATAGGGTTTTCGAGGAAAGCTCTCATGTCTTAGGACAAAACATTGGCTAATTTAAAGCAATTTCTCACAGCAATGGTGTAGCAACCGCTTTAAAGTGGGGGCATACATCGATGACATCTTTCAACATATTTCATGGCATGATTTTATTTTTTCTTGTGATATGTCCTTTTCTTGGTGGTGTCATTGGGTTTGATGTCCTCCAAGAGTGCGATATTTCTAAGCATACGATCTCCCTTCGTGGCATGATGCGAACAAGGCATCCCATAAGTGACGATTTGATATCCTTGATTTGTCTTCTCTTGGAGACATTAGGCACAATGCTCCCTAAGAAGAGGACCTTACAAAAACAAATAAAAATCCCCTCTAACAAAATTTTACATACATTCAAAAGCATTTACAAAAAGCATTACATTGTGGTGCCTTATTGAAGTTATCAGGAGGATAGCTTTGGTATGGTTTGTATAATGAGAAGTTGACACACTGGCATGAATTTCTCATTATATGGTGAGAAGCTGACACATTGGAATGTATTTCTTACTAAACTATCTCATTGGGACAAATCACCTAGAGGACAGATTGAGGTTCCACTACCCCAGAGTGGCAACACATATTTTGGGACAACTCACCTAGTGGATAGACTGAGGTTCCACTACCCTAGAGTGAGAAACATACGTTACAAACAAACAACCTCATTCCACATCACATTGTAATGGTTGCGCTTGATCTTTTGTTTTCTATTATTTTTCTTGGCCTTTGACAGGGTATGGCTATGTATCTTTGTTATTGTTGCATACTTAAGTGTATTGAATGTCTACTTTAGTGTGAGTTTGACATGGGGTCATACTCTCACTAAAGTGGGGGAAAAATGTAGTAATAGAAAAAGTATCCCTTTTCCTTACTTAATTTGGAAATATTTTCATTGAATTAACCTAATTTTGCCTTGGTTTAATGTTGTAATGTGGTGTACACATTCACATTAATCTTGGGCCATTTTAAATAAAATTTACCTAATTTATACCTTATTTAAGGTGTTTTAAAGTGTTGTAACACACTTTCACACTCATCTAGGGTCTCCTAAATTAGTTGTGGTTAATTAGGGTTAATTAGCCCCTTTAATTCAAATTTAAGCCTTATTTATGGCACCTTTTGAAGGATCCATCCCAGAACCCAATATTCAAATTGTAAAAAAAATAATTTGGAAAATTTGAGGTCCTAGAAAATGGTGCTTGAACCTATTTTCCTTAATGGTGAATGATTCCTCCCTCTATAGGACCCCCCCTTTCTATACATATTTGACATGGGTTTTTGATGTTCTTTCACCCTCCCAGAGCAAGGTCCTGGAAACTTGTGCCATGACCCATTCGCCCTAGGTAGCGAATGGGTCCTCCCTTAATAAGGACTCCCTTTTTGAATTTAATTATGGTGGTATTTTAGTAATATTCATTTCCAGATCTGGTGTTAACTTTAATTATTTTAATTTTGGGGTTAATCTCTAGATTTAGTATAAATAAGGGGTTAATTCACATAGTTTCTCCTAGCAAGTTTACAAGAGGCCTAAGCATTCAAGTTTTCAAGCATTAGAGAATTCCAAGAGCATTTCAAAAGCATTCTAACACAGATTATCAAGGGTTTATTGCAACAATTCAAGTTCATTTCATCATGTCTAAGGCATAGTACATTCAAGCATGTTGTTGAGCTAAGATAGTTGATGTAGCATTGAATATCTACTTGCAAGCATTGTTTCACATCTTATTCAAGGATCAAGATCTACATTCTTCATGGCCACTTCATGTTAGTTTGCAGATTTATACTCCAAGACATCTTCCAAGGTATCAACATTGCATAGTTCATGTTTCATGCTTCAATTTCCTTATCTCATCATTTGGTTTAATTACCTAAAAGGTGTTTGACCAAGGAAAACCCCTATTCACTAACAATCAACAAGTTTTTCTCCTCTTGAGTGTGTACTTACAGATTTACAGGTTGATCAAGTGGAGAATAAGTTTAGAGCCAAATTGAAAAAGTTTTCAAGTTGCAAAGTTGACCTTCATAAAGCAAGAAGAAAAAATTGAAGCTATAGAATTTGTTATAGGTTTTCGAGAGCTGACAACCAAGGATCTAAAAGTGCATACATCAGGTAAAATAACTTAGATCTTTGTTTCAGTAATCCTAACAGGGACCCATTCACCACTAAAGGTGAATGAGTCCTTGGTGCCCTAAAAATAGGCTTCTTGCAACAAGGTACACATCATTTTAAGATCTCAAAACTCCCCTTTTCATTGCTATAACAGTTAGGGTTAGTTTCTTATTGTTATTTTCATGTTTTTCCCTCATAATTGAATGTTTCATAGTGAAATTAGTGGCTCATCACCTTGATCCATTCACCTTGATGAACCCTATTTTAATGCTATTAGATTTCCACAATCCATAGTGCTGAAGATTGTTAATTTCTGGATTTTTGATTGTGTTAGAGCTTTTTTCATCAACGTTTCGGATCACACTCAGTGATCCATCATCAGGATGCTAGAGAGCACAGGAAATGAGAGATGGTTAGATGCAGACTTAACTTTGCTTAAAAGGAAGAGAAGTGAGAGGTTGAGGAGAGAGATGGGTACAAAGACCGAGATAAGAGAGGTAAGGTAAGAAAATTGAAAAAATAGAGAGGAAGAGAATAGGAGAGAAAAAAAAGAGTGAAAAATATAAGAGAGAAAAATTATTGACAAAAAGGAGCAAAACAAAAATTGAAAGACACCAAGCAATTGAGAGAGGACTACAACTTATTTTTGATGTTAATCTCTTTTAATTATTAATTGAGGTTACAAAAATTGTTTCATAGCTTCACTATATGAATTATCTATAATTTTATAGTAAAAAATTTTAACCTTATTATTTAATATTACATATCTTCTTAGTTTTCGTTTGTTTATCGGCTTTTCATTTTCTCTCGCTTGTCTCTGGTTGAATTTTCTCTAAGTTGTAGTCCTCTCTCAATTGCTTGGTGTCTTTCAATTTTTGTTTTGCTCCTTTTTGTCAATAATTTTTCTCTCTTATATTTTTCACTCTTTTTTTTCTCTCCTATTCTCTTCCTCTCTATTTTTTCAATTTTCTTACCTTACCTCTCTTATCTCGGTCTTTGTACCCATCTCTCTCCTCAACCTCTCACTTCTCTTCCTTTTAAGCAAAGTTAAGTCTGCATCTAACCATCTCTCATTTCCTGTGCTCTCTAGCATCCTGATGATGGATCACTGAGTGTGATCCGAAACGTTGATGAAAAAAGCTCTAACACAATCAAAAATCCAGAAATTAACAATCTTGAACCCTATTTTTCTGTGTTAAATATATATAAATAAATATTGTATATATATTTATATATATTCATTCATCATATAAGCTCATCAAATACATTATTTGATATTCGAATTAGCATATTCATATTTTCATATTTCACATAATGATGGATCCATATATATACATATACACATATGTATATATAAATATACTCATATGGACATTTCCATTTACGTTGATACATACACGCACACCAATATATATTTATATATATGCATATATTATATATACATCATTTCCTCGATAGTAGAACACATATATTCACAATCCTATCGATCAACATATATACATGAAGTGTGTGTGTATATATATGTCACCTTTGTTCGATCGATATTCCCATGCATATGGGTAACTTGTTTATGAGCATGCATAGATACATCTATCTATGTATACTCATACACGTATTTACTCATGTGTATGATTTTATCGTTGCCACATGCATATATAAATATATATGCATTTTATGTATATACATCTCATTGATCAAATATAAACACATAAAGAAGAACTCACACATTACAAAGAGGCTCAACACTTTTTAAACCCCAAAACAAGAACATTGATAAATAAAACCATAACCTATTATAATCATACACAAACAAGACTAAAGGTAACCTACTATTTCCCAAACAATTAGCCCAACTTGACCAAACTAGAAGTGAGTGTTTGAAAGCTTAGTTTAGGTCTTATTAAGGGTTACCAAACCAATTTCTTCTCCTAAGTGATACTTTCGCTCTCTTTCAGAGGCTTGATTTTGTTCCTACATCTTGCTTAGTACATTGCAATAGTAGTGAGCCGAAATAATACATTCATTTGTATCATATATTTTTCACAATCAAAATCATTATTTAACATCAAATTGAATCAAACATTTATTCTTCATATTTACAAAACACATAAAGCATGAATTCATTCATTTAAATCATTTTCACCCAACTAGGTAGAAGTAAATACGTAGTAACACAATGGGGTGTAACATATCCCCCCCTTGTGAATCATCATCCTCGATGATTTAAGTAGCAGACATAAACATATTCTATAAACATAAACACCATAGAATTTTTTTTCAAGAACTCTCAAAAGAAAGTAAGACACATGAGGAAACTTCTTAATCTCAACATAGTCTTCTCAAGTGGCAAAATCTTCTGCATACCGGTCCCACTGTACTTTGCATTACAGAACCTCTCTATTGAACGTAATTGAAGCTTACTTGTTATGAGAACCATGAGAGGTTTGATTGTTACCACTCTTGGGTCCTATGCATGTAAATAATTTCAATCAATAACATGGTTATCCCCTAGTATATACTTCTTAAGGTAGGAGACATGAAATACATTATGTATCCTAGCAAGAGCTGGTGGCAACACAATTTTATAGGTGATAGGGTTTACTTCCTCAAAAACCTCAAAAGGACCTACAGAGTGTGGAGCTAGTTTGGATGAATTTCGAAACTTGATGGAACTTTTTTGAGGTTTAACCCTCAACAACACCTTTTCCCCTATTACAAAATTTTTGGGTACTCACTTAGAATTTGTATAGCTTTTCTGCCTATCATTGGCTTATGCTAGCCTTTGCTTAATAATTCCTACTTTCTCCTCCATTTTTGATAACATCTCTGGACCAAGGCTTATCCTATCCTCTAACTTATCCCAGTTTATAGGAGTTTGACATTTTTTTTTCCCATACAATGCTTCAAATGGAGTCAACTTGATTGCAGAATGATCTAATTGTTGTATGCAAACTCAACCAATGGTAGGCAATAATATCACTTGTATTGTTGATATGTGTAATACATCCTTAGTAGATTTTCAAGCACTTGGTTAACCCTTTTAGTTTTTCCATCTGTCTCTAGATGATACATTGAAATAATGTTCATCTAATTTCCAAGTGATGAGAACAATATTTTCCAAAACCTAGATGTCACACAAGCATCCCTATCCAAAATGATCTTCTCAAGAATCCCATGCAACCTAAACACCTCTTGTATAAATTTTTAAGCTATGATAGGAGCTCCATCAGTTAAATTCCCCAAAATAAAATGTGCCAACTTGGTAAGCTTATCCACCACCACTAGAATGGCATTGTACTTATTCCTCGACATAGGTAGACCTTGCACAAATTCCATGCTAATGACTTTCCATGTACTTCCAAGAACATCATGTGGATACAAAAGACTTGTAGGGTTATGATGTTTTGCCTTTACCCTTTGACAATCTAAGCATCTTGCAACAAATCTTGCAACATCCCCCTTCATCCCCTTCTAGAAATATAATGACTTCACATATGCCAACATCTTTGTCACACTAGGGTGTCCTGAATATGGTGCATTGTGAACTTCTTTCCACACCAGATTCCTTAAATATTTTGAATTAGGTACATAAACTCTCTCCTTAAACCTTAGTAATCCATTAGGTTCAAAGTGAAAACCTTCGTACCTTGCATCTTGTGGATAATTCATGAGTGATTGCTTAAATTTCTCATAAAATTCATCACCCTTGGATTCCTACAACACCCGTCCCTTAAAGTTGCTTTGAATTGTTACCATTGAGATGGTATGCCTTCTACAACTCAAGGCATTGGCAACCCTATTCTCTTTTCCCTTGATGTAGTTGATGTTGAAGTCATAATAAAATATTAGCTCCAACCATCTCCTTTTTCATGCATTTAGATTGGGTTGGGTAAATAAATACTTCAGACCATGATGATCTATCTTTAGATCAAAAGGCTTTCCCAAAAATAATGTCTCCACATCTAAAATGTGTGGATAAAAATTGCTAACTCTAAATCATGTGATGCATAATTCTGTTCGTAGGGCTTTGGCTTTCTTGAATCATAAGCTATGAATTTCCCTTCTTGCATCAAAACTCCTAAACCTTCACCCTACACATCCATGATGACAGTAAATTTTCCTTTTTGATCAAGTACCTTCAATATTGGTGTGGTAGTCAACTTCTCCTTGAGTAGGTCAAATGTTTCTTGACATATTTTCAACCACTTGAACTTCTTCCCTTTCCTCTTCAATAAAGTAATAGGAAAAGCTATCCTAGAAAATTTTGTAACAAAATTTTGATATTAACCAACCAAACCCATAAAACTTCTAACCTCTTATACATTCTTGAGTACTGACCACTCAAGCACCACCTTTATCTTAGTTGGATCAACTACAATCCCTTTAGCTGAAATTATGTGACCCAAGTACTATACTTCCTTATGAAAGAAGGTGCACTTAGAGAGTTTTTCATATAGCTTGGGTTCTCTTAACCATTGGAGAACTATCTCTAAATATTTACAATGCTCCTCTTCAGTCTTGGAATAGATTAACATATCATCCAAGAAAAAAATAATACAAACCTATCCAAGCAATCCCTAAATACATAGTTCATTAGGTTCATGAAAGTTGCAGGTGCATTTGTAATTCCAAAGGGTAGGACTATGAACTCATAATGACCATATCTAGTCTTGAAAGTAGTTTTGAAACTGTCTTCATCTTTGATCCTCAGTTGATGATAACTAGATTACAAATCAATCTTTGAAAACACTACCGCTCCTCGCATCTGATCAAAAATACCATCAATATGTGGCAACGGGTACTTATTCTTTATCATATCTTTGTTTAGCATCTGATAATTTCTATACATAAGCGCAGTGTACCATCCTTTTTTCTTACGAAGATCATTGGTGCTCCCTAGGGTGAAACACTAGGTCTCATCAATCCCTTGGGAAAAAAATCTTCCAATTGTGCCTTAAGCTCCATTAATTTTGTTGTGTTCATCCTATAAGGTACTTTGGATACAAGTTCCAACGTTGGTACTAGGTTGATGGAGAAATCAAATACTCTCTTAGGAGGAAATTGAGGTAGTTCTTCAGGAAAGACATCCACAAATTTTCGTAAGATGTGATATTTATCCATATACATTTCTCCAAATTCCACCACTTATTCTTTAGCTCCTTGAGAGTGTTGTGATCCATAATACATGACATCATATTGAAGGATGACTTCATTGAATTCTTCTAGTTTATCCATTTTAAGTGTGAAGAGTTGGAAACCTTTCTTTTTCACCCTATGCATTTGCATAGCTGAAATCTGTTGTATTTTCACTTCTCTAGGTGTTCCTTGAAAAGACACTTGGTTACCTAGATCATCTAAGCATTCTACGGTTTTAGCATGGAAATATACTTTAGCTCTATGCTTCCATAGCCATTTCATTTCCAAGATGACATCATAAGAACCTAAGGGAGCTACATACAAGTTCACTTCCATTGAGAAACCTAGAAGTTCAACCCTTGCCTCAAATAAACATTGATTCACCATTGCTCTTGTCTAGTTTGCATATTCTACAACCCAAGAATTTTACATAAAACCAACCTTCCTATAAATTTGATTAGCTACTCTAGGTAAAACAATTTTTTTGTGGCTCCAGTACTAATATGTATGGAAATAGGTATACCAAACAAAATACCTAGCATTTCCACCGAGGTGATTTGGTATTCTGCTTGGCGATTTTCCACTGCTGCATGGATCCTTTGCTAAAATGCAACCCATTGACGAGGAAGTGAGTTACTATGTGGTTGCGATCTTGATGGTTTGTTGGGACATTTATTAGGAAAATGATCCCCATTTCATGTAAAGCATCCCCTCAATTGTTGCCTCTATTTCGTTGGAATTTTAGAATTACCACCATTCCCTCCAACTTTTTTATAGTTACTATTGTTGTCATTGTTGAAGTTGTTTCCTCAGCGATCCTTCCTCTACTCATTCCAATTATTGTGGGGTCCCTTGTCCCCTTTCATTTGAAATTTGTTCCCCTCATTAAACTACTTTGGAGCTTGACTAAAGGCCCATCAAACTTCTTTACATTCCTCTCTCGATAGTTCGAGATGGCTTTGAGCTTTTGCTCTTGCTTGATTGTCTTCTCATATACTAGGTGTTGGCATATGGCTTGTTTGATGGCATGTGGCTTCTAGTGTTGTCATTGATGGCAACCTAAGTCATCCTTTCTGTCCGCAGACCAATATTTATCCATACCGACAAGATAAGTAAAGATCAGAGTTTTACAAGTAGAAAGTATGAAGAATAGGGTATCCGGTTAGCATATCGATCTGTATGCCTCACCAGACCATCATTTTGAGTTTTGGATCTCCGAGAGAGTTTTTTAAGCATCTATACTATCTTGTTGTTAAGTTTTGTGATGTTACATTAATCAGTGTATGAGTTAGGAGATCTGGTTGGATGCTTTGGCAGGATGTTTTTCTGTTTATTTGCTCATTGTGGCTGACTTAGTGAATGTCGCATGTCGCAGATGTATAAGGAGTAACTGATTATTTGTAAATCTTGTGTTGGTTATTTTTTTTTGGGTCGTAGCTATAGTCTAGCCGACTTGTGTGGGTGAGCATTAAATTTAATTTGTGATTTGAGCCGACCATTGAAGGATATTTCATGTTTTGTTAAAACCAACTTGAAGCGATGAAATATTTGTTAGCAGATATATATATATATGAGATCGGTAATTCATTTTGTGTGGGAGAAGCAAGTGTGTAAGTGTGAGAATGTGTGTGAAGAGCAGAGTAGATGTATGTGCAAATATCAGAAGGGTGATTGAGCGATCTATGCACAGTTTCAAAAGGGTAGAAAAATAGGGCAGAGCAGAGCAAAGTAGAGCAAAAATATAGAATCAGTCAGAAGGTTTGAAGATCATTTACTGAGCTTCATTGGAACTAAATCCAGGAATTTGGAGATGATATCCCCTCAGTTCAACTTTTTTTTGTAATCACAAACATTTTGTAAGGCAGTGAGCCTTCCTTATTTTGAGAAGTGAGCTCTAGGCAGTGTGCCTGAATGCATGTGCATTCCCTTTTATTCATACTTTTAACAGAGTATAGATTGTGGATTAATCTCCACCGTGGTTTTTTCCCTAACAGGGTTTCCCTGTAAAAATATTGGTGTTATGGTGCTTTGATTATCTTGTTCACGTGCTTGCATCTTTATTTCTATTTTATGTGTTGTAAATGGTTTAAGATCTAGATTTAAAGTTTAAATTTGTTGAACACTGATTCACCCCCCCCTCTCAGTGTTCCCTAAGTCCAACAATTGGTATCAGAGCACAGTTCCTTTGCTAAAGTCTAACAACTTGAGGTGGATCTTGGATTGCAATGGACTCTGGTGGTCTTTAGCAACAACTTATGGCGGCACTTGATGATCTTGAGAAGTCTAAAGTAGAAGTCATAGAATTAAAAGAAAATCTTGTGGATGCTGAGAAATTCATTCAATCATTGAAGGATAAAATCAATGAGTCAAGAGAAAATAGGAAGGAACTTTATGATCAGCTGAAGCAGAAAGAAAATTAAAGCTTGGAAGATGTTCACCTAAATCAGACCCTAAAGGAAATAACTGAAGAATGTGAAAAACTTGCTAGGGAAAATGCTACTCTAAAGCTTGAGATGGAATTTGTGGAAATGAAGCTAACTAAGGAGATTGAAGGAAGAGAGAAGTATGAGGAGAATCTGGCACAGTATTTAAAATAAAAGTTTGAAGAATGCATTAGAGTAAATAGTGGACTTATTCAGATGGAGATTGAACTGCAACAATCTAGAAATAATGAACAAGAGCTTGAAAGACAGATAGTTATTCTCAGAGATGAACTCACTACTACAAATGAATACAAGGAGAAGTTCAGGATCAATTCTGCTAAGCTTGATGAGCTAACTAAAGGACAAAAGGATGCAAATGATAATCGAGGTCTTAGGTATGAGAAAGGAGAAAGCTCTGGATCTGAACATAAGGATTCCAGACAAAGAAATCAGATGAAGAAAGGCAGAAGGTATTCGGTAATACAACCCAATGCTCAAAAGTTTAATGGTTACTTCTTTACTTGCAATAAATTTGGTCATATGGCTTCTTAGTGTAGAAGTAAAATAAATTCAAGTAGTCCATCATTTCCCAGTCAGTGTTTTAGTTGTAATAAGTTTGGTCATAAGTCAATTGAATGCAAAAGTATGTTTGTCAGTGTAAGGAATCTTAAATGCTACACCTATGGAAAATTTGGGCATATTGCTAATCAGTGCAGATTAAAGGAAAATCAATGGAATGAATGGTCTAGACAAAGAAATCCGGTATGTTACAATTGCAATAGATTTGGTCACATTGCAAGATTTTGCATGAACAAAAACATGGATAGAAGAGGTTCGGTATACAGAGGAAGAATTTCACAAAAAGATGACAAAGGAAAAGGAAAAGTGACCGTGGAAGAGATAAGAGATCAGATGAAGAAAATGTGGGTAAAGAAGAGTGAATCTGATGAAGGAAATAAGCATGTACTGGAAGCAGCCTCCGATAATTCCTTAAGAAATTGATCTTAGGCCATGGGCCTAGGGGGAGTTTTTCAAGAAAATCCTTTGTCCCCCTATCGGTAGCCGACACCAGAATGTTGGAAATTGTCAGTAGCCGTGATAAAAGTTTGCAAATGCATCAGTGATTGCTTATGCAGAAACATGAAAAGTAGAAGGTCCGCAGAAATTTTTTTCTTTTGCTATCTGAGAAAACAGAGTACCTGGAACTCTTAGGGAAAAATATTTAATGCAGAAAAAAGGTTAGGTGCGTGAAGTTATAAAAGGGTATTTGGAACCCTCATTTGTCCCCTTGCATTGAAGAAGAATTAATTGGATGCATCAAGGAAGCTATGGTATCTGAGTCCCCAAACAGGAAAGAGGAAGAAGTAATTTTACATCTAAAGGAGCAGTTTAGGATGTCCCTTACCAAACTAAAAAAGAAAATGAATGAGTTGAGGCAATGCATTAATTCAGCCAATAGCATCTACAACTATTGTGTTCAATGGCCTCATGTTGTTGGGAGGTATAAGGAAAAGCTGGAGTAGATTGAAGCTGAGTTGATCAAAATTGGTCAACATTAGAGTATGTTTCAGGACCAGGATGGAGCAGTCAAGGAAAAGATTCAAGAGTTGTAGACTGTGCATGCAAAAGTTCACTTTTCCAGAAACAATCTTATGGACACCTTTTGGAAAGTCAAGGATCTGACCGAATGTAGGTTGGAGCAGCTAATTGAGATTTTGAGGAAAGGAGAAAAACTAGAAGAAGCAATTACAATTCCGGAATCCCTCATTCAAATTATTAACAAGACATCTGAGAATAATAGCATGATCTTAATCATTGGGATTTTTGTAGAAGCATGGATGAAATTTCTTCCGGGTATGAAAGATAAGTACAAGTTAATTTTCTAACTTAAACAACAGTTGTACTTCAAATTTTGAATTTTTGAAAGGGGGAGAGAGCTTAGTGAAGAATATATTTTTTCATTGATGTCAAAGGGAGAGGAGAGTAGTGGAAAATGCTTTATCATTCTAAGGGGGAGTTTGAGTTTTAAATTTTTTAATTCTGATACTTAGTCATTTTTCACTAAGTGTTGCCATCAATGCCAAAGGGGGAGATTGTTGGCATATGGCTTGTTTTATAGCATGTGGCTTCTAGTGTTGTCATTGATGGCAACCTAAGTCATCCTTCCGGTCCAAAAACTAAGATTTATCCATGCCGACAAGATAAGTAAAGATCGGAGTTTTACCGACAGAAAGTATGAAGAACAAGGTATTTGATTAGCATATCGATCTGTACACCTCACTGAATCATCATTTTGAGTTGTGGATCTCTGAGAGAGTTTTTTAAGCATCTATACTATCTTGTTGTTAATTTTTGTGATGTTGCATTAATTAGTGTATGAGTTAGATCCGGTTGGATGCTTTGGCAGGATGTTTTTCTATTTATTTGCTCATTGTGGCCGACTTAGTGAATGTTGCATGTCGCAGATGTATAAGGAGTAATATATTATTTGTTCTTGTGTTGGTTATTTTGTTTTGGGTCATAGCTATAGTCTAGCCGACTTGTGTGGGTGCACATTAAATTTAATTTGTGATTTGAGCCGACCATTGAAGGATATTTCATGTTTTGTTAAAGTTGACTGGAAGTGATGAAATATTTGTTAGCAGATATATATATGAGATCGGTAATTCATTTTGTGTGGGAGAAGCAAGTGTGTAAGTGTGTGAATGTGTGTGAAGAGCAGATCAGATGTATGTGTGAATATTAGAAGGGTGATTGAGCGATCTATGCACAGTTTCAAAAGGGAAGAAAAATAGGGCAGAGTAGAGCAGAAACACAAAATCAATCAGAAGGGCTGAAGATCGTCTACTGAGCTTCATTGGAACTGAATCTAGGCATTTGGAGATGCTATCCTCTTAGTTCAACATTTTTTTGTGATCACAAGCATTTTGTAAGGCAGTGAGCCTTCCTTATTTTGACCAGTGAGCTCTAGGCAGTGTGCCTGAATGCATGTCCATTCCCTTTTATTCATACTTTTAACAGAGTATAAATTGTGGATTAATCTCCACCATTGTTTTTCCCCTAACAGGGTTTCCACATAAAAATATTGGTGTTATGGTGCTTTGATTATCTTGTTCATGTGATTGCATCTTTATTTCTATTTATGTGTTGTAAATGGTTTAAGATTTGGATTTAAAGTTTAAATTTGTTGAACACTGATTCACCCCCCCCCCTTAGTGTTCCCTGAGTCCAACACTAGGTCCATAATGGTCATACCATGTACATCCACCTCACCACCTATTTGCCCATTAGACCCATAATGAACTTCCTGATACGAAATCACTCATCTTTTTTGGTACATTGGTACATACCTCAAGAGATGAGTGAACTTCTCCTAGCATTCATTCACTCAAGAATCTCCTTGTTTCAGATTCTAGAAATTAATGAGCTTTTGATCAAAGAAGAGTTGGGGTAGCCACCTCTTTCAAAAAATCTCAACAAACTCATTCTAGGTCAGCTTTAAGGAACTGATTCCAAGCTCCATCTTCTTAGTCATCCACCACTTAGAGGCTTCTCTTGCTAACTAGAAAGCTCCCTAAACAACTTTACTGATCTCTAAATAGTTCTTGATTTCAAAGTACTTCTCCATTTGAATTAACCAAGCCTCAACTTCTTCTTTGTTGGTGCTTCCTTCAATTTTTGGAAAGTGATCTTTCTCATGTCCCTTGACAACTTAGTTACCAAGTGCTTCCTTTTGGTTCCCTTAGAATGTGATTGTGACCTATCACTTTCTTGATCAGTGCTAGTTTTAGTATGGTTTCAGGAATCCTCCCCTTCTTCCTTGTTGTTGGGAACTTCTTCTTCATCATCATTCTGGGGGACTTCTTGTTCCTCTCTATATTTTCCCTTCACTTCTTGTTCAAGGGTTCCTATCCTTGCTCTTATTTCATATATGATTGATAGAATGCGGTCAAATGTAGCTTCAACACTATCTAAACCTTATCCAAATTCTTGACTCCCTCCAGGATTAGTTCTTGTCCTAACCATTGTATCAAGTAAAAGTTATACCTAGAGGCTCATCTTTAATTAGATCCTATCATGACTTACTTTATGTATTGAAAATATTTTGAAAGAGAAAAATATTCATACATAATAAATTTCATTGAGGATCTCATACACAAGTTTTGATAAAAACACGAATTTTCATTTATTCATAAGGATTTCAATATCCTTCCTTTTACATTGAATGACTATTTAAATGGTCAAGAGGAGAGTATCCATCAGATTCACTCTCAGATACATAACTATGTGGGGTGTAACCCTCTGATTTTTTCTCAATTATGTCATCATAAGGGTAATATACCTCAAATTTATCTTCTGATACATAGTTTTGGGGAACATATCTCTCTAATTTTACACTAGAGGCTATACCAATAACTTCAGTCATAGGTATAGCTCAAGGGTCCCTAAATATCAATGTTGGACTAGCGCTACATTTCGAGGGAATATCCTTGGAAAGTGGTAATGAGTCTGACTTGGCTAGAGAAACAATGGTAAGTAGTTGAAGTTGGCATCATCTTTCATCCTTCTCTTCTCTTGAAAAATTTGAGAAAGGGAATGATTGAATGTCTCAGTATCGCTTAGCCAAATGGTTTTGTCATGATTGGTTCCCTCAATGGTATGAACAAGGGCTTCTCTTTCCTTCTCGACCTATAGGTAACTCTCATTTTTTATTATTGACTTTCTTGTAGTTAACAAAAGATGCACCATCCTGAAAAAATAATTTCCAAACATTAGACTCATAATGTTGGAGGGGAAAAGATAGCAAGCACATAGGTTTTACTGCATGTAACATGCCCATTGCTCTAATTAGTAACTTTCCTATTTTTTAACCTCAAGTAAATAAAATATGATGACAACACTTTAAGCAATAAAATCTTTCTTTTCAAATCTATAGATAGCATGTACATTTGAAATAAACATCTTTCCAAACTTTCCATTGCATTATATCAAAGTATTACATCTTTTCAATGCATTTAATTCATAGTACATAATTTCATGATAACATTTCTCTATTACAATTTTCCCATAGTAATGGATACATAAATACATACAACGCTCCTAAGAGCTTACTAGAAATAGATGCACAAATGGTATAGGTGTCCTCCATCAAATCTTAGTCGTCTATTCATGAGGAGAAGCATCACTCAAGCACATTTCTACCAACCATGGACTAACTGTGGTACCCCACACATCTACCAAACTTGGTAAAATGGCCCCACCCTTTGACAAAGAGATTGGTTTGGTAACCTCATAATAATAACGACCTTTCCTGAGCTTGGTTTTGTGTCCTACATATCTAGATCTATCACATAGTGGCATTCCCTACCTAGTATGTAAACCTGGATCACAATGAAATGACAGTGTAAACAATGGCAACTTACACTACTTTGGCCAAAGTATTCATCACCCAAAATTTAGAGTGGATGTCATATACTTCACCGATATTCCTAGCTCGATTTGTATTGACCATTCATAATCTATGCTTAGGCTATCCCCTTACACCATGGAGTATCCTTAACCCTAGGAATAACGTATGACTTCTTAAGTACACTATGACAGTTCTTCTAAGTAAATCAAAGTAATTCTATAACCCAACTAAAATAAGAAACATCTATATAAGCTCTAACTTAATATAGTATTTAATACCAATTTAAACACCCAATCCTTAATATGAAGTATATACATACACTCAAACAATATAGATCCCTAGATTAGATTCATCAAGAATCCTTCATATATACTAAAGTAGACAATAACCATTCCATGATAAACAACTAAACATATTTCTCAAACACGACAACCAAAAAAACACAATATTTTCAAAAACATATAAAACATAAAAGAGTAGAAATTAGCATGCATGTTTTATGCAAGGCTCCAATTGATCAAACTAGATTCCTAGCTTAGCCTTCCCAAAGTCAACAAGCAATTCTCAATTATCTCTCTTCCACTCACCAAAAATTCTCTCAAAAACCTCTCACAAACTCTCAAACTCAAAAAAATAGAAAAATAACAACTCAAAAAATAAGCATCAAGAGTACATAATGCGTCCCATTTGAGGGAGAAAGCACCTCTATTTATACACAAATGTGAGCAACTGCAAGCTAGAAACAAGCTCTCAAACATGACACTTCTCAATCCAAAGGTTTGAATCAACAAGAAAATAAAAAGTGGTAGCTTAAAACATTGGATAGTGAACACATGCACAACCAGATTTCACCACAAAGAATGAGTTGCTCATTCTAATGGACAACAAGAATAACACTAAAAAATGCAAGGTTATTGTTTCCACAGGTCGACTCATTTTGGCTAGCTTCGTATTTGACTATTTCTATCATTGTAATTTGCTTCATATGTTGGAATATCTTTTGCAGAATAAACTTCTAACAGGTTCACAATATTCATAAATTTGTGCCACATTAACATTACGCGCCCTATTCTTTTGGTTGTTGGGTTGATGCAAGAAGTTGGGTACACAAAAAGCTCAAAAAGTGGAAGTGTTTTTGCTATTTTTCAGAATTTGTCACACTTGGACTGAAAATTTGAGGCACTTATACAGTGAATCTTTAAAAAAGTCAGTAATATGAAATTTATCATTTTGAATCTAGTTTTCAAATATTTAAATTATTCAAATACCCAGATTATAGAAATTAAATTTTGATAGGGATCTATAAAAACCACTTTTTAAAAGTCCCTATTTTTTTACCATACCAAGCACGTGTACAGACAACACTTTTTGAGCCAAATAAAAGTATTTTGCTAATTTCTTTTGGGAAAAGAGAGCTAACAACATGAAGTTTGGTCTGGAATTTTTTTGTAATTTTTGGTTGAATATTTTTTTTAATTAAATTTTTATTGGCCTTAATTGTTGTTTTTAAAAATCAATGTGTACGGACAACATAATTGGACCTAAACTAAACATTTTTTTACTCTTTTTTTTCATTGTGTAGAGAATTGTCTGAAGTTTGATGCCATATAAATTTTTTTACAAAAAGCTTAACCAAAAAAATTTATTAAAAAACAAAAAAAACCCTAATATTTCAAGTTTAAGGACTAGTTTGCTTAGAAATTAATTAAAAAATAGCAAACATAATCCAATATTAATAAAAATTATATATTTGGAAAGTAGACATCGTGTTCTCTAATGGGTTTTAATTTTATATATTGATTCAGAAAAGAAGTCCATCAGCCACGTTGTCAAAGTTGGACATTCTTCTTCAATTTGCTTTAGCTTTTTAGTTGCAGGTCAAAGGCTAAGGCTCAGATTGCCAAGCCTTTCCCAAGCCTAAAACCAGGGCTGGATGTGGTGTGGGAATTCAACTTTTAAATAACGCATATGCGTTACAAAAATGCATACGCGTTATAGAACAAAATGCGTACGCGTTTCTAATATAGCCGTTTTTCCCTAGTTTAAAAAAACTAGTAAAACACGATTTTCCTGCAACATTCTTTTTCTGCAGTACAGTCAAAAAGTGTCATTTTTTGCGTTTTTTATTGTAAATTTGGCTTGTGCAGGGCATATTCTATTCAAATTGTTCGAAGAGACAAAGTGCAAGTTGAATTTTCTGAAGTGGAATCAAGTACAAGAACTTTTTAGAAGAAGATTTGGAAAAAGAAATTTTTTGGATGTACTCATGATGTTTTTGTACTTAAGAGTTTATAGAAAAAATGATATTCATAGTACATAGTTTAATTTGAATATTTGAAGGAGGTGGCAATTTGAAAATAGGTTTCTTGAATTATTTTTTTGTCATAAAAAAGGGTTCGGTAACCATGGGTGATAAGAAAAGACAAAAAAAAAGATGTAGAAAGTTAATGACACTCGAAGAAATTCAAGCAAATAAAGATAAGGAGGCAAAAAGATGAAGGCAAAGGAGAGAAAGGATTCGTAAAATGAAAGATTTGGAAGCATCTAGTTCCAAGAATGTTGAAGAGGAAGCCATGAATGATGAAATGAATGTAGATGATGCAAATGTGGAGATGGTGAATATGGAAGAAAATGCAATTACGGAGACAAACCCAACTATGCCTTCAACTTCAACTTTGAATTATATGCAAACAACTTCGGGTATGTCTTCAAATCCACCTCCCAATGATATGGAAATTGCACCTATTCAAACAATCTATCCAGGTATGTGTTCAAACCCAAGTTTTGATAATTTAGATATTGTTTGTTTAGATGAAGCTGGATACACCATTGATGAGATCAATAATATTAGGGTTGAAACAATGTAGAAACAAAAAAATGATGAAATTATATCTTATGAGAATGCAAATGAGAATGAAATCCCTAATATTGATGAAAATGAGAATGAAATCCCTTTTACATTTGAAAATGAAAATGAAACCCCTTGTGTGAATGAAAATGAAACTCCTTCTATGGATGAAGGTGAAAATGTTTTTTTTTTACAATTGAAACAAATGTGCTAGATAACCTTCGTGGTAAAGTTTCTTGGAGACAAATTATAAATTATGGAAATAAAATATATAAAATGTTTTTTTATAGAAAGAAATTAGGATTCCAATGTCAACTCATGGTGCAATTGATGAGAATGTTGAAAATGAGAAAAGTGATGAAAAAATTAGGTGTTTTTATAAAACCAAAAAAGAAAGATGATTCAGTAGAACAAGTCATATCTAGTGTTGCTAATGCTATTGATGTTATTGGTAAGAAAAGTTGATCGAAAGATAAGAATGCAACTCGTCGTGCAATAACAACTACTCTAGTTGATAAAAAAAATTCAAATAAAAGAATGTTAAGTAAGATTAGTAAATGTGTAAAAGTAAATCCTAGAACTTTGATAAGAGCTACTAAAAGAAGAGAAAGTATTGAAAAGGATCCTATTAATCAATGTTGGAGTTTTAGTGGTAGACTCCCAAGATCAAACATGAAATTATCTAATGAAGTTAAATCTTTAATCGATAAATTTTGGCATGATAATACAAGAGTATCACCTAACATTAGAGATGTCTTAAAATTAAGGGTGGGTTCCAAAATTCGTGAACCTCATCCAAAACATTTCTTAGATATGACTCAAACTGAATTATATAAAAAAAATTTAGATGCTTCAATCTTACCATTGAATATTAACATAAGTCAAAGATCATTCGAAAAGTGTAAACCTTGGTATGTTAGAATTAATAAGCAACAAATCTCTTGTTGTTGTAAGACTCATGTACAATTTCGTTATTATTATGATATATTTCGATATATACGATGCACTTTGCATGCTAACCAAATTATGCAGGACATTTTTGGTATTAATATGCCACAGGTGAAAGAATCAAATATTTTATAGTAGGTTTGTTTTGTGATCCCTCTTTAAATGGAAACTCATTTTTTTTTAAAGCATGTATTTCTAGAGAATGCGAAAGATGTGGTAACTTTTCATTATTAGGAGAATGTATCATGAAAGTAGTTTAGATAAATTTGGACAACAATTAGTGGATGTAAAAAAAAAAATGTTGAGTATTCTTTAAAAGATGGAAAAACTGGAAAATGTGTTGAGCTAATTGTGGAAAAAGTTAGTGTGCATGCTTTTATTAATGAATTTAAAGATAAGTTTGTACCTAAATATGTTCAACACTCTCAAAATGCTCATTGGCTTGATAATCAATTTCGTTTATGTAAACACACATTCCCAATTGGAACTATATTGTCAGTTGTTGATTTTGCTGAAAATTATACTCTTGCTCCACAAGAAGAAATTCAATCACAGTATTATAATTCAGTGCAAGTAGCTATATTTGTTCACATTGTTTATAGACATGCAAAAGATAGTATAGAAGATAATAGAAATTTTTTGAGAGAGTACCATTTTTATGTAAGTGATAATTGATTACATTCATCTGAGTTTTTACAATATTGTTTTGATATATTTTATAAGAATTTATAAGAGAGGAATTCAAATGCTAGAACATCTCTTATGGTCAGATAATTGCATGGGTCAATTAAAAAATGCTAGGATGTTTTATTGGTTATGTAGAGTTCATAAGGAAAATAATATCCAACACATATGGAGTTTTTTTGAAGCTGGTCATGGTAAGGGAGAACATGATGGAGCAGGTGCATGTGTGAAAAGAGCTCTTGCTAGAGAGCAACTAAAATTTGAGGATGCTGCGAAATTTAGAGATGCGCATGCAATTGTAGATTGGTGCAATACCAAATTATCTACAAGAACAAGTGAGAGCTCAATAATTTGACCCTTCTTTTGGTTAGTTGAAGAAACTGATATTTTTTCTCGACAAGATTGTGAAACAATTAATGGATCTACAAAATGACATTCATTTAAGAGTTCGAATGCAAACACATGGACAATATGGACAAGGGATTTGGCATCCTTTTGTCAATTTTGTATTGCAGGTGATTGGGAGGCATGTGAAAATATGGAATGGGTCGAACAATGGAAACAAAGAACCTTAACACCTACATCGACATATGTTCAACATGGAACGACAATTGAAGATAATCAAGTGCTCGCATCAGATGATTATGATCGTGTTTCGGATCTTGTACAAGAAGGTACATTATTTATTGAGTTTAATTTTGTATGTATGCACGTTTATATGTGAATTAAATATAAGTCACTCTTTATTGAATTTTGTATTTATTTTTGCAAGACATGTGTATGTTGTTGTTGCACCCGAGGGGAATGAAGAGGAGACGAAGAACTAGTTGGCTAGATGTGTTGAGAGAAAACATAATTTGGTACATCCTAGAGTGGATGATGACAACTTTGAGTATCCAACTAGTTTAGTGGTTGTTGTTGGCACCTGGCTTCAAAAATATTTGATGAGAAAGAATGGCTTGCCTGCATTTGAAGATTATGAAAGACACAAGAAGATTATACATTATTCACATTTGATTTTGGCAACCAATATAAAACTAGTTAGATATCAAGGGAGGCCTTCTAATAAATTTTTATGGACATTTTCAATGGATGATCATGAGACAATCATAGATGCATTACAAAAAAGAGAGAATGCAGATGGTACAACAGAGTAAATAAATATTACCAGTAAGTATATCTAGTTGTTTATATATTTAATTGATATATATTTGTCTTTAATCATTTCCTAATTAAAGTTTTATATCATTTTTTGTTTCATGTCTCCCAAAATTAGATGCTTTACAAAAAAGAGAGGAGATGCACATATATTACAATGGAATTTGAATCTAGAGACAGGTAACTATATATAGTTCTAGATACATTTAATTGATAGTATAAATTCATTCTCTCAACTCCCCTTAATCCACCCTCTTGCATCCCTTAAAGTCATTCTATCAACTCCCCTTAATCCACCCTCTTGCATCCCCTTAAGCTATCCTCTTAAAGGACTCTTAAGTCATATCCTCTTACATCCCCTTAATCCATAATCTTGCATCCCTTAAGTCACTCATAATTCCCCTTAAGCCATCCTCTTAGGGCTTGTTAAGCCATATCGTAAGGTTCATGACATGCATCCCCTTAATCCACTATCTTACATCCCTTTAATCCATTCTATCAACTCCCCTTAATGCACCCTCTTACATCCCTTCAAGTCATTCTATCAACTCCCCTTAATCCACCCTCTTGCATCCCCTTAATCCACTCTCTTACATCCCTTTAAGTCATTTTATCAACTCTGATTAATCCACCCTCTTGCATCCCCTTAATGCACCCTCTTAAATCCCTTCAATTCATTCTATCAACTCCCCTTAATCCACCCTCTTGCATCCCCTTAATCCTCTATCTTACATCCCTTTAAGTCATTCTATCAACTCCCCTTAATCCCTCTTGCATCCCCTTAATCCACTCTCTTACATCCCTTTAATCCATTAATGCACCCTCTTACATCCCTTCAAGTCATTCTATCAACTCCCCTTAATCCACCCTCTTGCATCCCCTTAATCCACTCTCTTACATCCCTTTAAGTCATTTTATCAACTCCCCTTAATCCACCCTCTTGCATCCCCTTAATGAACCCTCTTACATCCCTTCAATTCATTCTATAAACTCCCCTTAATCCACCCTCTTGCATCCCCTTAATCCACTCTCTTACATCCCTTTAAGTCATTCTATCAACTCCCCTTAATCCCTCTTGCATCCCCCTAATCCACTCTCTTACATCCCTTTAATTCATTCTATCAACTCCCCTTAATCCACCCTCTTACATCCCTTCAAGTCATTCTATCAACTCCCCTTAATCCATCCTCTTGCATCCCCTTAATCCACTCTCTTACATCCCTTTAAGTCATTTTATCAACTTCCCTTAATCCACCCTCTTACATCCCCTTAAGCCATTCTCTTAAAAGACTCTCATAATTCCCCTTAAGCCATCCTCTTAGGACCTGTTAAGCCATATCCTAGGGTTCATGAGATGCATCCTCTTAAACCATTATCTTAACTCCCCTTAAGGAATTCTCTTAAGACCCCCCTTAAGCTATATATCCTCTTAGGTCCCCTTAATCCATCCTATGGCAAACATCATTTGAATTTGTATGGAATTTACTATATACTGTTCTTTTGTTGCATGAATTTTTTTCTTAAATGACTCATAAAAATTGTAGTTACTTACATTAATTATTTTTGCAGGTTCTCATCAAGTCGGTCTACGATGTGATTGTTGAACTGAAAAATTATTTTATCAAGAGACTATGTAAATATCAATTTTTGGTCTTCACCTAAAAGTTGATAAGCTTTAATTGTATCTACATGCACACATATGTTTCATCATGTTATATAGTTGTAATAAACATCTTGATATACATTATATATGTTTGTTTGATGTCACTTTTTAAATATCTTGTTCCAATTTTATAGATTATACATTTCATGTCTTGTATTTACCACATTTTATATAATTATTCAATTGTATAGATTATACATTTTATACATACAAGGAGATAGTTTTTTTGTTTATTGATTCAAATATTTGCTATCTAATTGGAAAATAGTTAAAATTACCTGGCCTTAATTTATTATGAATATGATCTAAACTATTTAAGGAATGTTTTACTTTGTCACCTAACCATGTGATAAATTATATATATGAATTTTGATTCTAGATAAGAATTTACATAGTCATGTAATACTTGAAAATTAGATAAAATATAAATATAGATGTGTATGAGTGCATATAATCATGAAAATGAACATAACACGATCGCATAATTGACTGCATATATAATAATCATATTAAAGTCAATTGATATAAATAAACACAAATATGATAATAAAATGTTCAAAATAAAACTAGAGATAGATAGTCCATAAAATTTATATGTCAAGTCCAACACATATTTAAATAAAACTAGAGATCTATAGTCCATAAAATATAAAACCATTTAACTTTCAGGCTGATCGGTCAAATCAAGTCTCCTCTTCGTTACATGTCGACTAGATGTACCCGCATCATGCTGTAAAAGAGTACAAGAAACTTGAAATTAGATTTAAATTTATTTAGAAATTTTGATATAATTAAACATATTTAAAATTGAAAATATAAACTTTTAGATAAAAATAAATTTAATTAAATATCTAGTAAATATAGTAAAAATGATTTCTAGTATGCATAAATTACCATATGATCATGTGAATCTATAACTGGCACATTTTCTTCAATGGGTAGCATAACTATCACTTGAGAAGATGCAAATGCCTGATCTACTATATCCTACATATTCATATAAAGCAAACAATATGTGAAAACCTCAAATATATATATATTTAAAAGGTCCGTAAAAATTGTATAGGAGATTTAAAGTAAAGTTTACAACCTCGAATGATATGACCTCATGATCACGAGCCTGATATTGCCCATGCATAAATGTCGATGATGTCTCAGGTACGCAGCCCACCATGGGTATCTCATGAAATTCCTACATATAGATGTACAACAATTCGTATAGATCATTCACACATGTGTATGTAAATGAAAAAATTAAATTAGATCTATGATGTGTATTTAATTTAAACTTAACAAACTTTTGAAAGCACACACCTGAGCTGATGATGTCTTGGGAGCGCTCACCACTATAACTTGTGGTTGGTCAGTACTAGGTATCGTATGACCTCCCTGCATCTAGATATAATATATCAATTCACACATGTGTATAGATTCAAATTAAATTAGATATATATCCACACAAATTATTTAATATATATTGGTTCAAGTACCTGTCCAAAAGGTGAGCCCAGATCTACAACACTCAACATATACACATGATGATCATATTGAGTTTCAGGCATCATGTGATCATGTGTCTACACCAAACACATATTGACTTAATATTATATTATATATATAATTTGATGTTATTATTTACATGAATTTTCACATTTCAAACTTGAATTAAATTTAAGTTCAAAGGATGAACATACTTGTGTAGGATGATCCTCAGAATATAGTAAAATCAGGTATGAACACGTCTTAGATGCATGTGCATCACTTGAAGTGGATTTCTTAGTATCCCTATAGCTTGAGCCTCCATGCTCTCTATTGGCCACTTCAGTGGCTGCGTGTGTAGTCTACTAAGTGAGTTGTCCTGAAAGTGAACTCAATACTCCTAATGTCGATAACATGGTCTCCTACTGAAATGCAACGGGAACACCAGGAGAAAGAGGGGGAAAAATAGGAGCAATTGGAGCACGTCGTTGAGGATTGACATGTGCTCCTAGTCTATGTTGGGGCATGCCACACCCAACTCCCTGAAACGATCTCATATCGAAATAGTTGGATTTTTTACCCAACTCAAACTTAGCCCATAACTTTCTCAAAAAGTATAAGGGCACCTCACTGTTGCCATGTGGTGGACTATCAAACACCATCCACCATCTCTCCCAAAAATGCACAGCTATCTGTGGGTGCCTACACCATAAAATTAAAATTCATTTTTTCATGGGTGGAATTGGTTGGTTTGTTTGGGGGTTAATAAAATATTTGCACATGGCTTGTTTGGTAATTTTTAGGTCATTGATTTCTTTATATGACAATCCATCTGCATAGAATTGTCTCCTCTCTTCTCTCCATTGATGGAACCTATCTAGGTCCGCATCAATAGATCGAACAAAATTGAAAATAGTTTGCATCGTAGATGCCAACCGTACAAGATGTGGAGGGACTCTAGGCTCATTTTTTATAAGATCTATATTTCCTTAAATGAAAATGAGGTTTGCTCGGATATTATCTCTTAATTGATCTTGATCAACTATAGGAGGGGGTGGGGGGTTAGGCAATGGAGAATGTGGAGGTGTGCTAGGGTTTTGTTCATGTGGTGGATTGGGATGTACGGGATCTATAGGAATTTCTTGATTGGGCATAAAATCCTCTAAATTAAGCATTGGATCGATGTGAGCAATGATATGGCAATTGCATGTTAAACAATTAAAAAATATTTATCAACAAACTAATTAAATAATGCACATAATTTGAAAGTTATTTAAAAATCACATTGAACATGCACAAATTCAAAATAAATTTCATTTGAAGACCATTCGATTTATAACATTAAAAAATCCATAACATTAAAAATTCATAGCATGTACACATTAAATTGAGTCCAGTGTGGGGTTGTTAATATGAAGGGTAGAAATGCAATTATGGGGTTTTATTAAAATTTATTTAATCTCATTCATTATTTTCAAATAATACTAAAGATAAGAAAGAAAAATTAATAGAAGACATTGAAAGGGACACATAGATATATGCTAGTGACCTAATTGCAATGTACAAAATATAAAAAAAGATGAGTCAAGCTCTATTCACCAAATTTTGAGAACTTCTTTGATCCCTTAAGAAATGTCAAATTCCCCCTTAAGACATCGATTTACGATTTAGGGTGATAGGATGGATTAAGGGGATCTATGTGTAGTAAGGTCCTAGGACAAAATGGTCCATGGCTTAAGGGAATAAAATTTGGTGGAGTTGCCTAAGGCAACCAAATTTCATTTTAAGGTCCTACAACAAAATGAATAAATTTATTAATCAAGTATGACATATAATTTAATTAAATCCGAGGACATAAATTGATTTATCTAAATTTTCAAATTTCATGATAAGAGACACAAGTTCTCTGGGACAAAGTAGTTAAGAAGAAATTATAAGTTTAACACTAACATTAAAATTTATAATCTCATTCATTGTTTCCAAAGAATACTAAAGATAAGAATGAAAAATTAATAGAATACATTCAAAGGAACACATAGATATATGCTAGTGACCTAATTACAATGTACAAAATAAACAAAGATGAGCTTGAGCTCTATTCACCAAATTTTGAGAACTTCTTTGATCCCCTTAAGAAATGTCATATTAGGACCCCTTAAGACATCAATTTACGATTTAGGGTGATAGGATGGCTCAAGGGGATCTATGTCTAGTAAGGTCCTAGGAAAAAATGTTCCATGGCTTAAGGGAATAAAATTTGGTGGAGTTGCCTAAGGCAACCAAATTTCATTTTAAGGTCCTACAACAAAATGAATTCTTTTAGGGTTTAGGGTTTAGATTTAGAGATTTTATGACATGAAAACATATAGAAGACACATGAATAAATTTTTATAAGTAAATGATCTAAATCCTACCACCTAAACTTAGTGCTTTGAATAAAATATGTGACATTCTAGGAATAGCTTCAATATATCAACAATTAGGAATTTTAGATTTCAATTATAACTAAGTTGTTGAATTATGATGGATTTTGAACCTATTTGGACCTCTAAGTACTCTTGGATGATTTAAAAAGGAAGAGGGGATCTAAAGTGATTTAGAACCAATTTTTTTTCTAATCATATATTTTTTGAAACTTTTCTATGGCATAGACTCTTCCTTCATATTTATATAAATTCTACACACATGGGTTTTCAAAAAAGAACTTAACTGCACTAAGTGAGGAATCAATTGAGCAATTCAATAAATAAATAATCTTAGAAAATAAACCTTTGGTTATAGAATTGACTTGCATTTATGAATCATCTATCAAGTTTCTCAAAAAAGTAATTTGAATTTTCCATTGAAATGTTCATGCTACAAGTTAGCTTTGATACACTAGTTTAGAGAAAGTACAACATTTAGTTTTCCTAATCTAGAAAAATGCCACTACACATGAGAGTTAAAATATGAATTAGTTTACACACAACCTATAGATCTTATGAATAACATCCTATAAATTAAGGCTTAAATATGATCATAATGCATCCTTACATAATTCACAAAGGATCTCATCCAAATAAGCAAAATGGGTAGAAATCATTCATGCTTCACATTTTAATATTTATTTGATTTAATAACATTTATGTGTCTAGCTCTATCCATATTGCACATAGTCTAGATTAAAAAGTATGACTTATATTTCTTTGTTTTTTTAAGAGAATACATCATACACTATATAAGCTAATAACATTGATATAGAGTGATTACATGCTCATATCAACTAGCATCATGATATATAAACTTATTAAATCAAGCACATAGTTTCACATGAGGTACATTATTTTACTTCACTGGTACACTTTCTCAAGTTAAATTATACAATCATGAAGTTTTCCGAGATAAAAATAGGTATCAAATTTATATTATGTGAACATATTATAATTAAATCAATTTGTTGGTTAATATATAGATCTATGCATTGATTGTTTGTACCTCCTTTATTAGTCAATTATGAATTTTATTGGTAGTTGTGTGGATCACCAACAACATACCAAAGTGTACCTAACCTATGGACTATAATTTGTAATCCCTCCCTACATGCTATGTCATCAAATCTTACTACACATCCTTATTTTACCTCTTCTATTATATCACATGCCCCTAATATTGAACTTTTCATCACTTCCACCCCAAATAAACTAAGTTCTACCATGAGTGAGAGTAAAAATCATACAAAGAAGGTTATGTCAAATAAAAAATGTAATCTAAACCTCCTTGAGGAGCCCTAATTTAGGCTTTTAGGGTAAATAGCCCGTTTTAGGTTTACGTTTTAGGGTAAATAGGGTTTTAGGTTTATGTTTTAGGGTTTAGGTCCAGGGATTAACCTGTGTAAATTATTTTTTAGGGACCTATGTAAATTTGTTAACCTAGGGTTTTGATTTCTAAGTTAAATGTGTCTAATTTAGGTTTAGTTTTTATGGTTTTCAATTTACAATTTAACGTTCTTTGTTTCATTGATGTTTTTGGTTTTTTAAATGCAATTAAAAACTATAAAACATTGAACTAAAAAACATTAAACAAACAAAAACTGAATACTAATTACAAAACAAAAAAACAAGATATAAAGCAAAAAAATGAAGAATTCAACCAACCTGGAGGTTGATGAGGTCAGTTGCGTCAATGGGAGGAGGTGGCAGTCAAATTTTTCTTCAATCACAACCTTTGAAACACGTACGCAATCTCCTCTCTTCTTCTCTGATGCAAACTAAAATGGTGAGGAAAAATGAAATACAATCACTTATTTAAAAAAATAAATACCTTCACGAAACGCGTACGCATTTTCGGTTTGCGTACCCGAAGTTGAATGCGTACGCATTAGAATTTAGGCTCGGGTACCCGTTCCATAACATGTACACGTTATTTTGAAAATGTGTACGTGTCTCCTGAGAAACTTTTTGTTTTGCCCAAAATTTCCCCTCTTCGTGTACCCAACTTCTTGCTTTTACCCTGTTATTTGGAAAAGACTAGGTCAAAGTTCCTGTATGTTGGATATTCTCTTTTCCTTCATAATTTGACTTAGTCATGGTAGATTTATCTCACACATGGGTTTGCTTTTAATTCCATGCGCTTTACTATATCGATGCCTTGGTTTATATTACACAACACTTAAATAATTTATACAATGTCTTTTGCTTATGCACAACCTCTAACTTATGTGCTATTCCTTTTATTTCTATGCAATACATTTCATGTATAAGCAACACCAAGTATTTACTATGAGCTTCAATAAACATTTCAGTGCTATAAAAACATTAATACATTTTAATATATACATAAATATTATATATATATATATATATATATATATATATATATACAATGTGATATGTATATATATGTGTATATATATTTATATATTCATTCATACTATAAGCTCATCAAATACATTATTCCATATTCAAATTAGCATATTTATATTTTCATATTTCATATTTCGCATAATGATGCATGCGTATATATACATATACACATGTGTATATATATATATACTCATATAGATGTTTCTATTTACGTTGTTATATACGTGCACATTAATATATATTTATATATATGCATATATTATGTATACATCACTGCCTCGATGGTAAAACACATATATTCACAATCCCATCGATCGACATATATACACGAAGTGTGTACATATATATATATGTCACCTTTGTTTGATTGATATTCCCATGCATATGGGTAACTCGTTCATGAGCATGCATAGATACATCTATCTATGTGTACTCATGCACATAGTTACTCATGTGTATGATTTTACACATATATACTCATATATATATATATATATGGGTGATCCCACAAAGCTGGTTTACAATTTCTGGGAGATTTTGATTTTTGTTGAATCGCATATTTTTAGAAAATATAATGATTTAAGCCTTAAAAATTTCCATTTAAAGCATTCCAATTGAATAGGGTTTGATCAAACTACCTTAGATCAAACCCTCTTGGATAGTACCCCGCTAGTTTTAAACCATACCTATAATAGAGTCTCCTTTAAACTTATCAAAATGCTGATAAAAACCACTTTTGATTTACCTTTTGGGGATCAAATGAATTCATTTAAATTTTTTTTTTGTAAGTATGTAGTCCTTATTATAAACTTCCCAAAAAGTAAAATTTTAAATAAATTTAATTTTATTATTATATTTATTTTTTATTTCATGTGAATGTAGGTTTTTCACCGAAAATCAAGTTCTTTGTTTTGCACATGTGGAAAATAGAATATTATAAAAAAGAAAAGAAAAAATATGAGTGCACCAGATATTGAAGTCCTTGATCCAACAAAAAAAAAATGAATTTCGATATATACAAAAAAGTTGTGTTATATGGTCCGCCTATGTCTGAATTGTAATTGGTTTGACTTTGAAACTTGATTAAGGAAAAAATATTTAATAAAACACTATGAAACTAATTAGAAGCACTAGATATTGTAGTTACAAATATAAATTCAGAAAAAATAGAATTTTATCCTTCATGAGAAAAAAATTATGTGTTATACGGTGAGCGTCACTCCTTAAAAATGGTGTTTACTGAAAAAAACTAGTTTTCAAAGAAGATGGAAAAGAAGTGCAATCTGATTCCAAAAATGTTGAAAAAAATATATTTAGAATCTACAGAAAAAATACCAAAAATCACTAGTTTGCATCATCTTCAAAGTCCTCACAGTTTAGCTGCTATAGGTGCCCAAAAGTGAAGATTTAGTTAGAAAAAATTAGTTCAGTATCCAGGTTGGCCAAAAATTGTAAACCAATATTGTGGGATCACCCATATTAATATACTCATATGGTCGTTTCCGTTTACGTCGATACATACGTGCACATTAATATATTTATATATGCATATATTATATATACATCATTTCCTCGATAGTAAAACACATATATTCACAATCCCATCGATCAACATATATACACAAAGTGTATATATATGTCACCTTTGTTTGATCGATATTCCCGTACATATGGGTAACCCATTCATGAGCATGCGTAGATACATCAATCTATGTATACTCATGCACGTATTTACTCATGTGTATGAGTTTATCGTTGCAACATACATATATACATATATGTATATCATGTATATATATCTCATCGATCAAATATAAACAAATTTAGAAAAGAATCCCATCGATTGACATATATACATGAAGTGTATATATATATGTCATGTAATGCCCCGCTGAGAACCCTAGAGGACAAAACTAATAAAACAAAAAAATGACATTTTTTTCTTTCTTTTATGTGCAATGTTGTGCAAAGAAATTGAACATAACTTTAACTATTATCCTAAGTCCCCTAGGGTGCATGCCTGCATTACCTAAATTCCATTATCTGAGTTAAAAATATGAATAAATTATAACGATTAAACACTAATCATCATTAAGCATAACATATACTCATCTCAAATAATCTAAGGAATCATAAGATACAACCATGCTATATCATGAAGGATTAACTGATCATATCTCATTTTGATTAACTTGTACAACATTACATAATACGTCTTTCATTGAATATGTAAGATACATCATTTTTAGTTAACAATTACATTTGTACAACAATACCTCCTCAATACAAGTGAGGAGTGCTCAACAAGAGATACATGATACATGATAAGATTACAATACATTTACAAGTACAATAATCAACCCTCCAAGAGTAGAAGAAATGTTGAATACAATGGATCAAATGAATTGCCAAATCATGAACATAAGGGAACCTAATGGTGAATGTAACAAATTCCACCCAACCGCATGAATCCAAAGATTCACCCCCCGTGCTAGGAGGTAACAAAGGGACCCACCAACTAAAGGAAAAGGACTGGACAAAACAAGGTTGACACAACTCACAACACCAGACGACACATCAACAAAATCAACATCAATGACCAAACTCCCAGAGGCATACAAAAACACAAGTAAAACATCAATCGAGAGAACTCATGGTTGTCATGCAGAAAGTGTCATCACATAATTGGACATAGGTTATCCAGGTAGTTCTTCCTAGGCCCCGATCCCCATCTTGGGTTATCCTAGTAGCCTCTACCGAACTTCGGCCCCTCATGTCAATTATGCAGAATCGAACTACCTCTTGTGGGGATGAAGTAGTCGATTATTCCATTCCAGGTCTTCTTGTCTCACCTCAAGCCTAAACAAGCACTTGAGGCTGAGCGAGGTACAACTTATCTTGTTTAAAGTTTGGAACTACCCTTTCCCCCTAATTTATTTTAATGTTATGACTTGCTTACTAACTTCCACATGGGTTATCCAAGCACCCCTTTGTGCGCCGACCCCCATTGGAAGCCACCCCCTACTAACCACCGAAAAACCATAGAACTAAAAACTAGACCACTTGCATTACACACAACCACAAAAGAAACTCCATGCGAGGCATTATCCCATCCCGCACACAAAATCCATAAAATCAACCACAAGGGTGACATACATGCAAGGTGGATGGTCTTCATAATCATAAACAAGATAAGGTGTTATATAGAAACTAATTAAACAAAAACATTCAAAAGAACAAACCATCCTAGCCTCTGGAAGACTCATATCCATTTCACCAAATGACTTAAAATAAACTCACTTCATGATTTACTTTTGCAGTTCACCCATACACATAACCCATCTCAATAGAACAATCACTAATAGCACACTCATAAACAGAAGGATGGATAACAAGA
The DNA here is from genome assembly GCA_007258455.2 of Sequoia sempervirens. Lineage (NCBI taxonomy): Eukaryota > Viridiplantae > Streptophyta > Pinopsida > Cupressales > Cupressaceae > Sequoia > Sequoia sempervirens. The sequence goes on along the minus strand of VDFB02026320.1, from coordinate 118,469,320 downwards.
AACTCATTTAATAGTATTCGATTAATCCTTAAAGCATAATTCCATCATTCAAAATTTAATTTATGTACATATTCTAATAATCACAAAGTTAATCATGAATGTATCACTCTAGTTAAGAATAAGATTATTTCCTAATTTCACCCAAGTTCCAGTGTAGGCTGCAAATCAACCTAATACCTAGGTAACCTACCTTGCATACTTATATATATATATATATATATATATATATATATATATATATATATATATATATATATATATATATATAATACGTATATCAACCGGTTTAAATAGAATACGTATATCAACCGGTTTAAATAGAACTTAGTTAGGAATGTGATACACCCAACTAATTAAATAAATGATGATGAGCAACATAAAATAGTTTATACATTTAGTTATATATATATACAAATATTTATATATATATATATAAATGTGAATAAGAGGAGAGCTACACGCAGATAATATGATCATCTTTTTTTTTTATAAATTGTAATTGGCTGGCAATACACAATGCAAGAACAGTTTAACTCAGCACTAAATAACACATAATGTCATTGGAGAAAACTAACAGTAATATTGTTGGGTTAAGAAGAGAATGCATGCGGATTATGAAGCATAACAAAAGATAAGAACAAAAGAAAAAAAATCACACTTAATTGCTCTCAACGTTGCACCCATGATTAATGTGACAATGGATTTGTTTCACAGAGATTGCATGTAGTAATCTGTTTAAAACTATTCATATGACAATAATTATTAGTGGAGAAATACTTCGTATCATCGAAACTTGCAGAAGGAAATCTACAGGCATCAAGAGAAAAGGGATCAAAGTCTCCCAAGTAGAAGTATGGCGCAAGAGGAAAAGCAAAATAGAGCATCCAAGAATTAATACAAAGAGGGATATGAATAGGATGGAATAGATGGAAGGAATTTAGAAACTTTTAAGCAAGTGATGTTAGTAGGTGTAAAGCCCAACTCTCAACCAATGTTGACATACTTGCAGTCAAAACTAGAGACGAGAGCACATAGGAGAAATACGAATTGCTTGGGATTCGGCCATCAAAAAGATCTCAAAGCAAGGAAGGATATGGCTGTGCAAAATTTAGTTTGTTGAAAAGCTAAGAAATTTTTTAGAAAATGTGGTTGGCAGATTAGTGACAAAGATTATTTCGTTTAGTTCAAGAAGAAAATGGCATGAACTCTAAACTCGACACACTGTGTTAAGATTTAAGGATACTAAGATGCCCATACACAGTTTGCAAAGAGAAAGATACTAGTCTGACAACCTAGTTCTGGGATAGCCGCTAAACATGTATTGCATAAGGTGACATGAAAACTACTAGAAATGATCACCCAAATCTAAGCAAGTTTACCATTCCATTTATTCAATACTTCTCTTTTTGTTGGACATTATATTTAATTCCTTCTATAGTTTGAAATAATAAAAGATTTTGTAACAAGATTTGGCTACTGTAAGAACATGGAGCGTTGCATGTAGAAGAAAGATTTAAGGGAATATAGAAATATGCAGGGCAACGATTTTAATAGCTCACAGTCAGGCCTAAGATGATATCATGTATTCATTAGAAGCTAGAAGGTTTCGTTTTTGTTCACCCAACTAAATAGTAATGATCAAAGCCGCAACACAAGATTTGTTTACCAGAAATAGAAAGACACAGGTAGATCATAGCCTAGCATATCCATTTCAGAAGTACAGTACTTCGTAAAGAAAAATCATTCCACATAATATTTCAACCACAAATAAGCAAGGTTGAAGAACAAAGAACCATGGAGGTAAATGGTGGAACCTAGAGAGATTGCACAACTGAAATAAATTGAGAGCTGGGTTCAAGCTCTAGACCACATCAACAACTCTATCCAAGAGTACACACAAAAATTTGCAACTTCAGATTTCCAAATTTCCCTTCCAGAGAGTACAAAGAAAGCTTCCAAAAAACCACCGCCAAAACATATATGACAAAACCCAAAATCCAAAAAAAATAGTTTATTTCTTCTGGGAGCAATAAAGCCAATTGCCCCTGTGGAGTTAACTCCACTTCACTTAATTACTCCTCCACTACATTTGGCTACCTTCCTTTCTGAGAGCTTTCCCCATTTCAAAATTCTCTTTTATTTTATTTTGCTCTTTCCATTTAACTTTTCACCCAAAATGTATTTATTTATTAATTTATTATTTTAAATTTTTTATATAATTTATTTATACAAACATATTAGTACCTATATATTTATATAAGTAGGCACACATTTATACATACATATATTATTTAAATATTTTATTTTAGGAATTAAATCTTAACTTAATAAAATTTAATTCCAGAACGGATTTAATTTAATCCTTTAATTTAATTAGACTTTTATATCGTTAACCAATCCTTCAAGTTTGACATCCAAAATAAAATGAAATAATCAAACCAAACTCAAGACTTAGGCATGACTCCAAGATCAATCAACATAAAGCAATTGAAAAAATGACAAAGGTTAGATGACTACATGGAAACAAAATGATACTAAAAGACTTACTGACGGGGTGCGACAACAAAGATTCATCTGTGAGAAGGATGATGGCTCAAAGTGGGGGACCCAATGTACCTCCAAACAACAATAGCTCCATTGCGATTTGGCATGCTCAGGCCTAATAAACAGGTGGAGTTGATGCCATGTACCTGTAGCCTGCATCAAAACAAAGAGTCGAGCATGTGCATATAAAAATAACTAGTCACACTGTGATGGGGAAATCACAAAGTCATAGGGCGCTCTCAAGTGCGTGATGTGACACTGTCCCCATCACCAACACATAAAAACTAATCTATTAAACATGATATAAGTAAGAACACTAGATATCACGTAATATTTGAACTAACATCATAATGTCATCAATATCACTAAGCTAAGCATCATCATATTATCAAATAGTCTCAACATCTACTCATCAAAATACCACCATGTCTGAATAATATCCAACCATGTCATAATGTCTATCAAGCAATAACATAAAGTCAAGAAAAATGGCATCATAAGGTCTAGGTGAACTCCAGAAAGTTATCCAAATATAAGCCAACTGAGAGGGCATCACATCCTTCCCCCATAGGACTAGGCTTACTCCTAGAAGCCTAAAACCAAAGATGGTAACACACACACGTCTGGGATACATTCTCCCAAGAGATAGAAGACTCAACACTAGGGTCCCACTGGACCCACACTTGGACCATGACTCACCCCTCTAGGGTCAACTCTTGATGCTGCAAGGTGTGCACGGTTTCCAAAGAATGATGCTTGTCCCCTACCAGATGCCTCACCAACTACACCCTAGTGCTTGGCCTAACGGTTATCCACCGCAGCAAACACCCTATGTGATTTTCCTTTGTCACCTACTGTCAGCTCGGAAGCCACTGGTCTCTAAGAAAATCTAGTAGTGCCCTTCTGAGGACACTGACATGCAATATGTCCCTGTTGTCCACATGCAAAACATCTTGTAGCTCTACTGAATCCTCTATAACTTGGAGATGCACCAAACCGTGGAAAACCACCTCCACTAATCACAAACTGAGAAATATATGCTGGTTGTTCAAAATGATCATGTTGAGCTCATTGCCAACTCTGATCCCTCTTGTCCTGAGATCTATCATCCTGATGAGATCAAGAGTTCTTATGTTTAGACTATGAGGGTTGATGTTGTTGCTATTGTTGGCCACCCTTAGAGGGTGCCTATTGACTCCTAGATGGACCTACTAACTGTGAATGTCCACCATGAGAACTAAACCCTACCAGAGGTGCACTGCTAATATGAACCTTTGTCTATCCACCTAAGGCCATAGCTAGATTCTCCTCAAAAATCCGAGCTTTTTCCATGGCTACCTCCATGGTCTTTGGCTCAAAAATCCAAACTCCACTACTAATGCGGGCATTTAGGCCCCTAATGAAATGTTGTACTAGCATGCCCTCGTCGTCACCAATACCAATGTACTACTTAAGTTCATAGAATTTTTTCTCATATTGCTCCACTGACATTGCCAACTGTCACAACTCATGAAACTCATTTGCTTGGCACTGTCACCAATGGTTAGACAAAAATCAGGCTCTAAACCACTCAAGGAACATCTCCCATGACACCGAGTCAATATCTAGATGGAGCTTTTGCTCCTCAAGACACAACCATGTGGAAGCAAACCCACGGAGGTGCATAATGGCACACTTGGCCTTGGTATTACTACCATAAGAGTGCATAGAAAAATATCAGTTCAAAGCAATAAGCCAGGTCTCTACCTCTATTCCACTGCCTGACCCATCAAATTTTGGAGGACGTGCTTGAAGTATGTCCCTCATGTGACTAGATAGGATGACATCCTAATCAACAACTAACTCCCTCCTCCTGGGAGATCTCTCTCTTTCCCGAATCACTAACTACTCTCCTTCCTGCCTCAAACCAAACTAGGCAAGAACTTCCTCTAATAATTGGTGCAACTGTGTGCCCTCCATGTTAGGTTGACCTTGATTCTATCCTACCAACCCTAGTTATTATGTGAACTTTGATGCTCCTCACGATCTGATTCATGAGAACTCTATGGAGGTGAATCTTGGTGATTGGCCCCACATCCACCACCATGACCTCTGCCTTGCCCTCAACCTCTGCCCCATCTCCTAGGCATAATCCTACACAAAAATATTTAGGGTATTAGACGAGGTCAACAAGGTAAAAATTAAACTTCAAACTTTACATCTAAGACAACTTAATGGGCTAATTGACATACCTAGAGCACCCAGTGTTTAAACCTGGCTCTGATACCATGTGTAACACCTCGTCGAGAACCCTAGAGGACAAAACTAATACAATGAAAAATTGGAATTTTTTTTCTTTTAAGTGCAATGTTGCACAAAGAAATTGAGTACAACTTTAACTATTATCCTAAGTCCCCTAGGGTGAATGACTATATTACCTAAGGGTGAAGCCACATAAGTGGTTTACACTTTTGAAGAGGAAGGAAATTTGAGAAAAAATGACCCCATGGCAAAAAAATTGGTTTTAGGGGTTCGCATGAACCTAGATGTTCGACCGAACCATAAAGGGGTTCGACCGAACCAGGGTTCGAGCGAACCCACTAACTATTGGGCCCACATTTCCCGCCAAAAAAATAAAGGAAATGTGCATATTAGGGGTCTCGATGAACTGGGAGTTGTGAACCCCGGGTTCAGATGAACTGTGGTTCAATGAACCAGTGGTTCTATGAACTGTGGTTCGAATGAACCAGGGTTCAATGAACCCCTTCGGCTAGAACCCCTGGGTTCTAGCGAACCCCCTTTTTCCCTAATTTTTTAATTTGTACACAAAAACCTAAAATTTTACGCTTTCAAGCTCCGGTTGGGGATGAAAATGGGGGAATATTTAGAAACCAAACTTGGAATCGAGTAGCCTTCAAACGAGCTATCCAATGAATATAATTTTAGTATGTTTTGGTTTTATTATCTATCTGTTTTTTAAGTTTTATTAAATATAGGTTTTTCATCGAAAACAAAAATCTCTATTTTGCACAAGTGGAAAAATAGAAGATTATAAAAAAAAAATTTAAAAATATGAGTGCACCAGATATTGAAGTCCTTGATCCAACAAAAAAAAAAGAGAAGAATTTGATACATACAGTAAAAGTTATGCGTTATACGGTCGCGCTAGGTCTGAATTGTCATTTGATTGACTTTGAAACTTGATTAAAGAAAAAATATTCAATAAAAAACTATCTAACCAAGTGGAAGCACTAGATATCGGAGTTAGAAATCTAAATTTGAAAGAATTGGAATTTTATCCTTCATGGAAAAAGGCGTTATAATGGTAAGGCACTTTTAAAAAATTGCTTTTGAAAAAAACCAATTTTTGTGGGAGATGGAAAAAGAAGTGCAATCTGATTCCAAAAAAATTGAAAAAAATATTTTTAGAATCTACAGACAAAATGTGACAAGACTCTAGTTTACATCATCTTCAAATTCCTTACGGTTTAATCTTTATAGGTGCCCGAATGTGGCGATTGTGTTAAAAAAAATATCAGTGTCCAGTTAGGCCAAAAAGTGTAAACCACTATTGTGGGATCACCCCTAAATTTCATTATCTGAGTTACAAATCCAAATAACTTATAACGATTAAACACTAATCATCATTAAGCATAACATATACTCATTTCAAATAATCTAAGGAATCATAAGATACAACCATGCTATATCATGAAGGATTAACCAATCATATCTCATTTCGATTAACGTGTACAACATTACAAAATACATCTTTCATCGCATATGTAAGATACATCATTTTAAGTTAACAATTACATTTGTACAACAATACCTCCTCAATACAAGTGAGGAGTGCTCAATAAGAGATACATGATACATGATAAGATTACAATACATTTACAAGTTCAATAATCAACCCTCCAAGAGTAGAAGCAATGCTAAAGACTATGGATTAGATGAATTGCCACATCATGAACATAAGGGAACCCAATGGAGAACGTAACACGTTCCACCCAACCGCTTGAATCTAAAGATTCACCCCCCGTGCTAGGAGGTAACGAAGAGCCCCACCAATTGAAGGACAAGGACTGGACAAAACAAGGTTGACACAACTCACAACACCAAATGACACATCAAAAAAATCAACAACATCAATGACCAAACTCCCAGAGGCATACAAAAACACAAGTAAAACATCAATCTTGAGAACTCATGGTTGTCGTGTGGGAAGTGCCATCGCATAATTGGACATAGGTTATCTAGGTAGTTCTTCCTAGGCCTTAGCCCCCATCCTAGGTTATCTTGGTAGCTTCTACCGATCTTCGGCCCCTCATGTCAATTATGCAGAATCAAACTACCTCTCATGGGGACAAAGTAGTCGATTATGCCATTCCAGGCCTTCCTGTCTCACCTCAAGCCTAAATGAGCACTTGAGGCTAAGCGAGGTACAACTTATCTTGTTTAATGTTTGGAACTACCCTTTCCCCCTAATTTATTTTAATGTTATCACTTGTTTACTAACTTCCACATGGGTTATCCAAGCGCCCCTTTGTGTGTCGGCCAGCCACCCCCACTACTGACCATCGAAAAACCATATAACCAAAAACTAGACCACTTGCATGACACAAACCACAAAATAAACACCATGCGAGGCATTATCCCATCTCACACACAAAATCCATAAAATCAACCACAAGGGTGACATATGAGCAAGGTGGATGATCTTCATAATCATAAACATGATAAGGTGTTCCATAACAACTAACTAAACAAAACCATTCAAAAGAACAAACCATCCTAGCCTCTGGAAGACTCATATCCATTTCACCAAATGACTTAAAATAAACTCACTTCATGATTTACTTTTGCAATTCACCCATACACATAACCCATCTCAATACAACAATCACTAATAGCACACTCATAAACACAAGGTGGATTACAAGAAACTCATTTAATAGTATTCGATTAATCCTTAAAGCATAATTCCATCATTCAAAATTTAATTTATGTACATAGTCTGATCATCACTAAGTTTATTTCATTTAGTTCAAGAAGAAAACAACATGAACTCCAAACTCGACACACTATGTTAAGATTTAAGGATACTAAGATGCCCATACATAGTTTGCAAAGAGAAAGATACCAGTCTGACAACCTAGTTCTATGATAGCTGCTAAACATGTATTGCATAAGGCGACATGAAAACTACTAGAAATGATCACCCAAATCTAAGCAAGTTTACCATTCCATTTATTCAATACTTTTCTTTTCGATGGACATTATATTTAATTCCTTTTATAGTTTGAAATAATAAAAGATTATGTAATAAGATTTGGCTACTGTAAGAACATGGAGCGTTGCATGCAAAAGAAAGATTTAAGGGAATATAGAAATATACAGGGCAACGATTTTAATAACTCATAGTCAAACCTAGGATGAGATGATGTATTCATCAGAAGCTAGAAGGTTTCATTTTTGTTCATCCCAACTAAAGAGTAATAAGCAAAGCTGCAACATAAGATTTGTTTACGAGAAATAGAAAGACACAGGTAGATCATAACTCAACATATTTGTTTCAAAAGTATAGTATTCTATAAATAAAAAATATTCCACACAACATTTCAGCCACAAAAAAGCAACGTTGAAGAACAAAGAACCATAGAGGTAAATGGTGGAACTTGGAGAGATTGCACAACTGAACTGAATTGAGAGGTGAGTTCAAGCTCCAAACCACAACTACAGCTCTATCCAAGACTACATACAGAAATTTGCAACTTTAGATTTCCCAATTTCCCTTCTAGAGAGTACAAAGAAAGCTTCCAAAAAACCATCGCCAAAACATATACGACAAAACCCAAAATCCAGAAAATTAGTTCTTTTTTTTTGGGAGCAATAAAACCAATTTCCCATGTGAAGTTAACTCCACTTCACTTAATTACTCCTCCACTAAATTTGGTTACTTCCATTTCTGAGAGCTTTTCCCATTTCAAAATTCTCTTTTATTTTATTTTGCTCTTTCCATTTAAATTTGCACCCAAAATGTATTTATTTATTAATTTATTAATTTAAATTTTTTATATAATTTATTTATACAAACATATTAGTACCTATATATTTATATAAGTAGGCACACATTTATATATACATATATTATTTAAATATTTTATTTTAGGAATTAACTCTTAACTTAATAAAATTTAATTCCACAACGGATTTAATTTAATCCTTTAATTTAATTAATGAAGATAAGTCCTCAATATTCTTCTTCAATACTCTTGGTCCTATCCAATGGAGGAATGCTAATATCTTAAGGTTTCAGATTGGATCCCTTCCTTTGACCTATCTTGGTATTCCTATCTCTGTTAAAAGGATGCCCAGGGACTCATGGTAGAGTATTTTGGATAAGCTTCAGACAAAATTTAACCATTGGACCCACAAATGGCTGTCCTTTGCTGGTAGAGTTCAGCTGATCAAGTCTGTGGTTTAGGTTCTCCCCATTTACAAACATTTGATCTAGGTGGCCCTGGTTGGTTTTGTTCAACAACTTGATGCTTTAACTAGACAATTTCTTTGGGCAGGTAATTTATTATCCTCCAAATGGAGTTTGGTTAGATGGGAAATTATTTGTAGCTCAAAGCATTGTGGCGGTCTTGGATTAAGGCAGTCATCTTTGTCTAGGATAGCACTTGCTGCTAAACTATTTTGGAGGTGGTGTGTGGAGCAAGGTCAAACCTGGGCCAGGATTTCATCCCACAAATATTTCTCGGGGATCCCTCAGATGGATATTCCCCGCTATCCCTTGGTGGGGAAAGGTTTGGTGATTTGGGATACACTCAAGAAAGGGGCCGCTCTCGTCAAGGATGGGTTGTTTTGGATTTGTAAAAGTGGGTTAGAGGCTCACTTTTGGTTGGATTCTTGGGATGATTTTCCCCCTATTGTGTCCCAGTTTCCTCACCTGTTGCCCCTTTGTCAAAGATTCATTGCGGTTGGTTGGGTTAGGGTGAGTGATTTTAAGTCTATGTCTGTTAATGGCTAGTTGTTGGTGGCTAGGTGGAAGATTCCTGAGGAGTGGCCAGTGGTGGTATGGAGGAGGAGTGCGCGGAATTGCAACGCATCCTTTCTAGTAGGAGTTGTAGCTCCCTTTTGGATGGAGATGTTTAATCTTGGTCCCCCAACCCTAAGGGTGTATATACTGTTGCCTCTAGCTATCAGGTTCTTTTATCGAGCACAAGTTGGACAAGGTGGAGGTTCATTGGTGGTAGAGAGTTTGGGATAAGTTTTCTTGGCCAAAGTGCAATTGTTTCATTTGGACTTTAGCCTGGAAGAAGTGCTTGACTTGCGACAATATTCAGAAGTGGGGATTTCAGGGCCCATCCATGTGTGTTTTGTGTGGGAATGGGGAGGAGGATTCTGCTCATTTGTTTTTTCATTGCTCTTTCTCCTTGAGGTTGTGGCATTTTTGGTGGGAGGCTTGGAAAAGCCCTTGTGCTCATGCTTTCTCCTTGGTGGATTTTTGGAGTAGTCTTGGCAGACCTCCCGCTATGGCATCTTTCTTACAGGACATGTGGTATGTTGGGCCTACCTTAATTCTCTGGAAGATTTGGTTGCAACGAAATCGTAGAATCTTCTGTGGTGAAAAGATGGTCATTCAGTAGATTTGGCAGAGAATTATGGGTATGATTCAGGAGACGGTGGAAGCGAAGTGTGAGGTGGTGTATCCCTTGGAGAAAGAGGATGCTAAGAAGGTGGAGAGACTAGGACTTTGAGAGATGTCTTTGACTTTGGCTTGTGTTTGAAGGGGAAGGCAGGCAAGGAAGAAAGTGATGCGAATGGGTAAGTGGCTTCCCCCTCCTATTGGAGTTCTAAAGATTAATATTGATGGCTCCTCAAGGGGAAATCCTGGGCCTGTAGGAATTGGGGGGTTGGTAGGGATTCTTCAAGGATGGTGGTTTTCTTCTTCTCTGTCTATGAAGGGGTGCAGACTGTCAACCTTATGGAAGGTTTGGCGATCCTCTTCGCTCTTGAATGATCCTATGCTTTGGGGTGGAGAAAGGTTATTTGTGAGTCTGACTCACAAGTTTTGGTTAATTTTCTTAACACTAGGAAGGTGGCTGATGTCAGTTGGTAGTTGGCTAGGATGGTGCAATAGATTCTGTGGATTAGTTCCTTGATGGAGGTGGTGTCTTTTGTCCATATTCCAAGGGAGTGGAATAGGGTAGCAGATTGCTTGGTGAAATGCGCTTCAAAGCATCTTGATGGCTGGAAGATTGAGAGGTGGGAGCAGATTTCCCAGGAGCTTCGCCGTGATCTAGAAATGATTATTGCTAAGGAAGGAGAAGAGATTGATGTTGGATGTTGATTGGCTCTTGCATTGTTTAGTTGTTTCTTTTGGGTTCCATGGGGCTTTGGCCTTTTGCTTGGATGTAATGCTCTAATTTTGATCTTCAATAAAGTTTTTACCCCTTTATTAAAAAAAAAAAATTTAATCCTTTAATTTAATTAGACTTTTACATCATTAACCAAGCCTTCAAATTTGACATCCAAAATAAAATGAAATAATCAAACCAAGCTCAAGACTCAGGCATGACTCCAAGATCATTCAACACAAATAAATTGAAAATATGACAAAGGTTAGACAACCACATGGAAACAAAATGATACCAAAAGACCCTACTAATGGGGTGCGACAACAAAGATTCATCAGTGAGAAGGATGATGGCTCAAAGTGGGGGACCTAGTGTACCTCGAAACAACAACAACTCCATTGGGATTTGGAACACTCAAACCTTATAAACTGGTGGAGTCAATGCCACATACCTACAACTTGTATCAAAATGAAGAATCGAGCATGTGCATATAAAAATAACCATTCACACCATGATGGGGAAATCACAAAATCATAGGGCGCTCACAAGCGAGTGATGAGACACCATCCCCATCACCAACACCTAACAACAAGTCTACTAAACATGATATAAGTAAGAACATCAAATATCACATAATCATCGAACTAACATCATAATGTCATCAATATCACTAAGCTAAGTATCATCATATTATCAAACAATCTCAAGATCTACTCATGAAAATATCACCATGTCTGAATAATATCCAACCGTGTCATAATGTCTAACAAGTAGTAACATAAAGTCAAGCAAAACAACATCATAAATTCTAGGTGAACTCCAAAAAGCTGTCCAAATATAAGCAAACTGAAAGGGCATCACATATGGGTAACCCATTCATGAGCATGTGTAGATACATCTATCTATGTATACTCATGCACATATTTACTCATGTGTATGATTTTATCACTGCAACATACATATATACATATATGTATATTATGTATATATATCTCATTAATCAGATATAAATTTTTTTAGAAAAGAATCCCATCGATTGGCATATATACATGAAGTGTATATATATATATGTCACCTTTGTTCGATCATATTCCCCTGCATATGGGTAACTCACTCATGAGCATGTGTAGATACATATATCTATGTATACTCATGCACATATTTACTCATATGTATGAGTTTATCCTTGCCACATACATATATACATATATACATTTTATGTATATATATCTCATCGATCAAATATAAACGCATAAAGAACTCACACATTAAAAAGAGACAACACTTTTTAACTCCCAAAATAAGAATGTTGATAAATAAAACCATAACCTCTTCTAATCATACAAAAAAAAGACTAAAGGTAACTTGTTATTCCCTAAGAAATTAGCCCGACTTGACCAAACTAGAAGTGAGTTTGGGAAATCTTGGTTTAGGTCTTATTAAGGGTTACTAGACTAATTTATTCTCCTAAGTGATACTCCTCTCTTCCAAAGGCTTGATTGTGTTCCTACATCTAACTTAGTACATTGCAATGGTAGTTAGCCAAAACAATACATTCATTTGTATCATATATTTTTCACAATCAGAATCATTATTTAACATCAAATTGAATCAAACATTTATTCTTATATTTCCAAAACACATAAAAGCATAAATTTATTCATTTAAAGCATTTTCACCCAACTAGGTAAAAGTAAAGAAGTAGTAACACAACGTGGTGTAACATATCCCCCCATTGTGAATCACTATCCACAATGATTTTAAGTGGCAGAATCTTCTGCATACTGGTCCCACTAGAATTTGCATTGTAGAACCTCTTTGTTACATAAGTGAAGCTTACGTGTTTGAAGCACCTTGAGAGGTGTGATTGTTACCACTGTTGGATCCTATACCTGTAAAGCATTCCAATCAATAACACAATTATCCCCTGGTAAATACTTCTTAAGGTAGGAGACATGAAATACATTGTGCATCTTAGCAAGAGTTGGTTGCAATGCAATTCGATAGGCAATAGGGTTTACTTCCTCAAGAACCTCGAAAGGACCTGCATAGCGCAGAGCTAGTTTGGATGACTTTCCAAACTTGATGGAACTTTTATGAGGTTTAAACCTCAACAACACCTTTTCCCCTACTATAAAATTTTTGGGTACTCACTTAAAATCTGTATAGCTTTTCTTCCTATAATTGGCTTATGCTAGCCTCTACTTAATAATTCCTACTTTCTCCTCCATTTCCAATAACATCTCTAGCCCAAGGCTTATCCTATCCTCTAGCTTATCCCAACTTATAAGAGTTTGACATTTTTTGCTATACAATGCTTCAAATGGAGCCATCTTGATTACATAATGATAAGAGTTGTATGTAAACTCAACCAATGGTAGGTAATATTACCACTTGCATTGCTAATCCATGCAATACATCCTTAGTAGATCTTCAAGCACTTGGTTAACCCTTTTAGTTTGTTTATCTGTCTCTAGATGATATGTTGAACGTATGTTTAGCTATTCCATGTGAGGAGAACAAGGTTCTCCAAAACCTAGATGTGACACGAGCATCCCTATCTAAAACAATCTTCTCAGGAGTCCCATTCAACCTAAACACCTCTTGTATATATTTCTAAGCTATCACATGAGCTCCATCGGTTAAATTACCTAGAATAAAATGTGCCACCTTGGTAAGTTTATCCACCACCAATAGAATGTCATTGTGCTTATTCCTTGACATAGGTAGATCTTGCACAAATTCCATGCTAATGACTTGCCACTTATCATGTGGATACAAATGACCTGCAAGGTGATGATGTTTTTCCTTTACCCTTTGATACTATAAGCATCTTGCAACAAACCTTGCAACAGCCCCCTTCTTTCCCTTCTAGAAATTTAATAGATTCACATTTTCCAACATCTTTGTGACATCAAGATGTCCTGAATATGGTGCATTGTGAACTTATTTCCACACCATATTCCTTAACTCTTCCAAATTAGGTACATAAAATCTCTCCTTAAACCTTAGTATTCCATCTAGGTTCAAAGTGAAAAACTTTGTACCTTGCATCTTTTGGATTATCCGTGAGTGCTTGCTTAAATTTCTCGTAAAATTTGTCACCCTTAGATTCTTGCAACACCCATCCCTTAAAGTTGGTTTTACTTGTTACCATTGAGGAAATATGCCTTCTACAACTTAGGGCAATGGCAACTCAATTCTCTTTTCCCTTGATGTAGTTGATGTTGAAGTCATATTTAGATATTAGCTGCAAACACCTCTTTTTTTATGCATTTATATTGGGTTGGGTAAATAATTACTTTAGACTGTGATCAGTCTTCAGTTCAAAAGGATTTCCCAAAAAATAATGTCTCCACATTTTTAATGCATGGATAACAATTGCTAACTCTAAATCATGTGATACACAATTTTATTCATAGGGCTTTGAATTTCTTGACTCATAAGCTATGACTTGCTCTTCTTGCATAGAAAATCCTCCTAAATCTTCACCTAACGCATCCATGATGACAGTAAAGTTTCCCTTTGGATTAGGTACCTTCAATATTGGTGTGGTAGTCAACTTCTCCTTGAGTAGGTCAAATGTTTCTTTACATTTTTCCAATCACTCAAACTTCTTCCCTTTCCTCTACAATGAAGTAATAGGAAAAGTTGTCCTAGAAAAGTTTGCAACAAACTTCTAATAGTAACTAGCCAAACCCATAAAACTTCTAACCTCTAGTACATTCCTGGGTACTAGCCACTCAAGCACTACCTTTATCTTAGTTGGATCAACTATAATCCCTTTAGCTGAAATTACATGACCCAAGTACTATACTTCCTTTGGAAAGAAGGTACACTTAGAGAGTTTTATGTATAGCTTGTGCTCTCTTAACTGTTAGAGAACTATCTCTAAATGTTTACAATTCTCCTCTTCATCCTTGGAATAGATTAAGATATCATCCAAGAAAACTATTACAAACCTATCCAAGCAATCCCTAAGTACATTGTTCATTAGGTTCATGAATGTTGCGGGTGCATTCATAAGTCCAAAGGGTAGGACTGTGAACTTGTAAGGACCGTACCTAGTTGTGAAAGCAATTTTGAAATTGTCTTTGTCTTTTATCCTAAGTTAATGATAACTGGATCACAAATCAATCTTTGAAAACACTACCTCTCCTCACATATGATAAAAAAAATCATCAATACATGGCAATGGGTACTTATTCTTTATTGTATATTTGTTAAGCATTCGATAATCTATACATAAGCATAGTGTACCAACCTTTTTCTTGCAAAGATCACTGGTGCTCCCTAGGGTGAAACATTGGGTCTTATCAATCCCTTGGACAATACCTCTTCCAACTGTGCCTTAAGCTCCATTAATTCCATTGTGGTCATCCTATAAGGTACTTTGGATATAGGTTCCAACTCTGGTACTAGGTCAATGGAAAAATTGAATACTCTCTTAGGAGGCAATCTAGGTAGTTCTTCTGGAAAGACATCCACAAATTTTTGTAAAAGGTATATTTCTCCATATCCATTTCTCCAGCTTCCACCACTTCTCCTTCTTCAAGTCCTTGATAATCTTGTGATCCATAATACATGACATCATCTTGAAGGATGACTTTATTGAATTCTTCTAGTTTATCCATTTTAACTACGAAGAGTTGACAACCTTTCTTTTTCACCCTATGCATTTGCACAACTGAAATCTCTTGCAGTTTCACTTATGCAGGTGTTCCTTGAAAAGATACTTGGTTACCTAGATCATCTAAGCATTCTATAGTTTTAGCATGACAATCTATTTTATCTCTATGTTTCCATAGTAATTGCATTCCTAATATGACATCATAAGAACCTAAGGGAGCTAGGTACAATTTCACTTCCATTGAGAAACTTGGAAGTTCAACCCTTGCCTCAAGTAAACATTAATTCACCATTGCTCTTATCTAGTTTTCATATTCAACAACCCAATAATTTTCGATAAAACAAACCTTCCTAGAAATTTTATTAGCTACTCTAGGTGAAACAAAATTTTCTATGGCTCCAGTATCAATAAGTATGGAAATAGGTATACCAAACAAAGTACCTAGAGCTTTCGCTGGGGTGATTTGGTATTGTGCTTGCCAATTGTCAAGTTTTGCATGGATCCTTTGTTGAAATACACCCTATTGAGGAGGAAGTGAGTTACCATGTGGTTGTGATCTTGATGGTTTTTTGATACATTTATTATCAAAATTATCCCCACCACATGTAAAGCGTCCCCTCAATGGTCCCCTCTTTTTCGCTAGACTTTTAGAATTGTCACCATTCCCTCCAACTTTGTTATAGTTACTATTGTTGTCGTTGTTGAATTTTATTTCCTCAGTGATCCTTCCTTGGATCATTCCAATTATTGTGGGGTTCCTTGTCCCCTTTCCTTTGAAATTTCTTCCCCTCATTAAACTTCTTTAGAGCTTGACTAAATTGAGGCCCATCGAACTTCTTTCTATTCCTCTTTTAGTAGTTCGAGATGGCTTTAAACTTTTGATCTTGCTTGATTTCCTTCTCATATACTAGGTCCATAATGGCCAGACTATGTACATCCACCTCACCACCTATTTTTCCATTTAGACCCATATTGAACTTCTTGATACGAAATCACTCATATTTTTGGTACATTGGTACATACCTCAAGAGACAAGTGAACTCTCAGTATTCATTCGCTGAAGAATCTCCTTATTTTAGATTCTAGAAATCAATGATATTTTGATCAAAGAAGAGTTGGGGTAGCCACCTCTTTCAAAAAATCTCAAAAAACTCATTCTAGGTCAACTTTAAGGAGCTAATTACAAGTTCCACCTTATTCATCCATAGGTTAGAGGCTTCTCCTACTAACTAGAAACCTCTCCAAACAACTTTAGTGACCTCTGAGTAGTTCCAAATTTCAAAGTACTTCTCCATTTGAATTAACCAAGCTTCAAATTCTTCTCCACTGGCGATTCCTTCTAATTTTGGAGGGGTAATCTTTCTCATTTCCCTTGACAACTCAGGTGCCAAGCGCTTCCTTTTGGTTCCCTCAAAATATGATTGTGACCTATCACTTTCTTGATCACTAGTTTTAGTATGGTTTGGGGAATCCTAGCCTTCTTCCTCATTGTTGGGAAATTCTTCATCATCATTGTGGACTTCTTGTTCCTCTCTATATTTTCCCCTCATTTATTATTCAAGGTTTCCTATCCTTACTCTCGTTTCATCCATGATTGTCAAAATGCAGTCCAACTTAGCTTTGGAACTATCTAGACCTTGTCCAATTTCTTGACTCCCTCCAAGATTAGTTATTTTCCTGACCATTGTCTCAAGTAAAATTTATAATTGGAGGTTCATCTTTAATTAGATCCTATCATGTCTTACTTTACATATTGAAAACATTCCAAAAGAGAAAAATATTCTTACAAAAAAAAATTCATTGAAGATCTCATTCACAAGTTTTGATAAAAACATGAATTTTCTTTTATTCATAAGGATTTCAATATCCTTCCTTTTACATTGAATGACTATTTAAATATTCAATAGAAGAGTATGATCCATCGGATCCACTCTCGGATACATAGCTATATGGGGTGTAACGCTCTGATTTTTGCTCAATTGTGTCATCATAAGGGTATATCCTTTAGATTTATCTTATGATACATAGTTTCAAGGAATGTATCCCTCTAATTCACCACTAGAGGCTATAACAATAACTTGAGACATAGGTATAACTCAAGGGTCCCTAAATATCAATGTTGGACTGACACTACATTTTGAGGGCATATCCTTGGAAAGTGGTAATGAGTCTAACTTGGTCGGAGAAATATAAGATAAGTAGTTTAAGTTGGCATCATCTTTCATCCTTCTCTACTCTTAACTAATTTTTGAAAGAAAATAAATGAATGTGTCAATATTGGTTAGCCAAATGGCATTGTCATGATTGGTTCCATCAATGGTACAAACAAGGGCTTCTCTTTCCTCCTTGGCCCTTAGGTGACCCTCATTTCCGATTATTGATTTTCTTGCAGTTAACTTGAGACACACCATCCTAGCACAATAATTTCCAAACATTACTCATAATACTGGAGGGAAAAACATAGCAAGCACATAGGTTCCAAAGTTGAGCCTGGTAGCTCTGCTACCACGTGTAACATGCCCATTGCTCTACTTAGTAACTTTCCTATGTTTTAACCTCAAGTAAATAAAATATGATGAAAACACTTTAAGTAATAAAATTTTTCTTTTCAAATATAAAGATAGCATGCACATGTGAAATAAACATCTTTCCAAACTTTCCTATTGCATTATATCAAAGTATTACATCTTTTCAATGTATTGATTTCATAGTACATAATTTCATGATAACATTTCTCTTTTACAAATTTTCCATAGTAATGGATACATAAATGCATACAAGATTCCTAAGAGCTTACTGAAAATAGATGTACCAATGGTCCAGGTGTCCTCCATCAAATCTTGGTCACCTACTAATAAGGAGAAGCATCACTCAAGCACTTTTCCACCAATCTTGGACTAACTATGGTTCCCTGCACATCTACCTTGAACTTAGTAAGATGGCCCTACCCTTCAATGAAGAGATTGGTTTGGTAACCTCATAATAATAATGACCTTTCTTAAGCTTGGTGTTATGTCCTACATATCTAGATCTGCAACACAGTGGCTACTACCTACACATATGACATTCATGTCTAGTATGTAAACCCGAATCACAGTGAACTGACAATGTAAACAGTTGCAACTTACACTACTTTGTCCAAAGTATTCATCGCCCTAAATTTTGAGTGGATGTAATATACTTCACCCACCTTCCTAGCTTGATTTGTATTGACCATTCATAATCTATGCTTAGGCTATCCCCTTACACCATGGACTATCCTTAACCTTGGGAATAGTTTATAACCTCTTAAGTACACTATGACACTTCTTCTAAGTAAATCAAAGTAGTTCTATAACCTAACTAAAATAAGCAACATCTATATAAGCTCTAATTTAAACACCCGATCCTTAATATGGAGTATATACATACACTCAAACAATTGAGACCCCTAGACTAGATTCATCGGGAATCCTTCATAAATACTAAAGTAGACAATAAACATTCCATTATAACCAACTAAACATATTTCCCAAACAAGGCAACCAAGACAATCTTTTCAAAAACATATAAAACATAAAAGAGTAGAAATCAACATGCCTATTTTATGTAAGGCTCCAATTGATCAAACTGGATTCCTAGCTTAGCCTTCCCAAAGTCAGCAAGCAATTCCCAGTTATTCTCTTTCCACTCACCAAAAAATTTCTCTCAAAAACCTCTCAGAAACTCACAAAAACCTCTTACAAACTCTCAAACTTAGTAAAATAGAATAATAACAACTCAGAAAATAAGCATCAAGAGTGCATAATGCATCCCATTTGAGGGAGAAAGCACCTCTATTTATACACAAATGTGAGAAACTGTAGGCTAGAAACAAGCTCTCAAAGATGACACTGCTCAATTCAAAGGTTCGACTCAATTGTAACAAAATAAAAAGGTGGCAACTTAAAATTACATTTGGACAGTGAACACATGCACAACTAGATTTCACCACAAAGAATGAGTCACTCATTCTAATGGATGACAAGAATAGCACTCATTAATGCAAGGTTATTTTTTCCACAGGTCAACTCATTTTGGCCAGCTTCTTATTTGAGTGTCTCATTTTAATTTGCTTCATATGCTAGAACATGTTTTGTAGAATAGACTTCTAACAAGTTTGTACTATTCATAAATTTGTGCCACATTAACATTACACACCCTATTCTTTTGGTTGTTGTTTGAAAAGGACCAAGTCAAAGTTCCTATACGTTGGATATTCTCTTTGCCTTCATATTTTGACTTAGTCTTGGCAAATTTATCTCACACATTGGTTTGCTTTTAATTCCCATGTGCTTTACTATAACACTACCTTGGTTTATAGTAAATTACATTTAAATATTTTATAAAATGTCTTTTGCTTATTTGCAACCTCTAAATTATGTGCTATTCCATTTATTTCTTTTCAATACATTTCATGTATAAGCTACACCAAATCTTTACTATGCGCTTCAATAAACATTTCAGTGCTATAAAAACATTAATACATTTTAATATATATTATATATATACATATTTATATACAATGTGATATGTACATATATATGTGTGTGTGTTTGTGTGTGTGTACATATAAGTTCATCAAATACATTATTCGATATTTGAATTAGCATATTCATATCTTCATATTCCGCATAATGATGCATGCATATGTATACACACACACACACACACACATATATATATATTAATATACTCGTATGGATGTTTCCATTTACATTGATACAAACATGCACATTAATATATATATTTATATATATATGCATATATTATATATACATCATTTTCTCGATAGTAAAACACATATTCACAATCCTGTCGATCAACATATATACACAAAGTGTGTGTATATATATCACCTTCTGATCGATATTCCCATGCATATGGGTAACCCATTCATGAGCATGTGTAGATACGTCTATCTATGTATACTCATGCATGTATTTACTCATTTGTATGAGTTTATCATTGCCACGTACATATATACATATATATACATTTTATGTATATATATATCTCATTGATCAAATATAAACACATAAAGAACTCACACATTACAAGGAGACTCAACACTTTTTAACCCCCAAAACAAAAAAAATCATAAATAAAACCATAACCTCTTATAATCATACACAAACAAGACTAAAGGTAACTTACTATTCCCCAAGCAATTAGCCCTACTTGACCAAGCTAGAAGTGAGTGTGTGAAAGCTCATTTTAGGTCTTATTAAGGGTTAACAAACCAAGTTCTTCTCCTCAGTGATACTTCCCCTCTCTTCTGAAGGCTTGTTTCTATTCTTGCATACAGTTTAGTACATTGCAATAGTAGTTAGCCAAAACAATACATTCATTTGCATCAAAAAAATTTCACAATCAGAATCATTATTTAACATCAAATTCAATCAAACATTTATTCTTCATATTTTCAAAACACATAAATCATAAATTCATTCATTTAAAGCATTTTCACCCATCTAGGTAAAAGTAAATAAGTAGTAACATAGCAGGGTTTAGCACTCATCATCTTCTTTATCATGCACTATTTTCTAGGTTATTATTATTTTCCATAATAGTGTTTCAAGGATCACCCTCTTCTAAATTATTTAAAAATAATAATTAGAAAATTATAGTCTTCCTCATCTCTATTGGGGGCATTTCCATTCTCTCCAAAGTTTAATAATTCTATACTTTTCCTATTTTTACCTTTCAAAAAAATAGGTAATATAATAAGAGAGAGTGCATACAATTCCCCTTAAAATATACTATATTCCCCATCTCACTTATCTAAATAAAGCATATGCATTGTGAATAATTAGCAAGATACGCTTGATTAGCCATTGTTATTTGTATCACCTAACAATAAATTATGCTAGTCCAAGTAATCTCAATCTTTTCAAATCACCTATAAAAAGAGTATGCTAGTTTAAGTGATTTTCTTACCACTAATTTCCATTACTCCTAGTGAGAGAGTAAGCTAGACCTTGATTCATGTCACTATGATAAAAATTCATTTCTCCTCATTCCATTGCACTCTTTTCTCTTCATAACAATGTATTTTCTCTCTAAGTCACCTTCTCTTCATTTTATTAGATTTATATTGATATTATTAATTTCATTTTGGGTTGACATATTTATTATGCAAGGTTATGATTTTTGACATTGTGGTCTTGCAAGGTTGCAATCCTTAATACTAAATTTTGTAAGTTCTCAACCTAGGGGTGAAAGGAATCAAGGTATGTGGAAAAAATTTGAACACTAATATTCTAAGGAGAGTGTTGTGTAAATTTAATTTCATAGCAATTACAAAACATAGAAACACATTCAAACATATAATAAATAATATACTATAACACTGTAAGTGTACATGGAGAAAACCCTTTTACGAATAAAAACCCACACTCCAAAGCAACCCAATGTATTATTCAGTAAACCACAATTAAAATATAGTTGTATAGAATGACTTCATAAGAGTATCACCAACCAAAAACACTAGAGGAATTTTGACAACTTAACAATATCTACAAAACTCACACACAATCTTCATCTCAAACATCTAATATATAGGAGATACAAAGCATGAAATCATCAAATGGTAATTAGAAAATCATGAGCTAAAACCACCCTAAAAGTGACACTCAAAAATATCCCAAATCAAATATTCCTTATGCAATGTCATGCCATGCATCATAAATTGGTCAACAAGTGTAACTCCCCTTTATATCTCTTTTTATGCATCCAACTTTTTTTACATTTCCTATGCAACTTCTAGAGACCATGATTTTTTGTCTAGTGATTCAATTGGGCCTATTATTTTTTTTAAAGTAGAGGTTAAAGATAGTTATGCAACAAGCATCTCCATAGGTTGTGTTGAACAATCAAGAATATTTATTTTGGTCTAATACTAACTCTATAGCCTAGAAATTGAGATTTTTCATTTTATATAAAAAATTCACACTTTTTATAATCTTACGTTTAGGAGCAAGGTTGAGACACCTTTCCCAGTATTATCCCACTTTTCAAACACCTTGCAAGAGTAAAGGGAGTATCAAAATCATTATCTAATTTACAGGGGTAGAGAGTCCCATAGATTAGTAGCACCACCTTAATTTTTCTATACTTATTGGTTTTGTAAGTTCATCTACAATATTCTTCAAAGTGTAAACCTTTTATAGTATCACCCTCCCATACTCTACCATATCCAAAATAAAATGGTACTAGATATAAATTTGATTCATCGTTGCATGGAATGCCAAGTTTTTTGCTAGATATATGACACTCTTACCATCACAATGAATTTTAATGGCTCCTAATTCTATCCCAACATCTTAAAAAAATCCATTAAGATTGATGGATCATTACGAGAATGAGTTGTTTTCATGTACTCTATTTATGTAGTGTGCAAAGTGCCCACAACCTAGTGCTTACTCATCTAACTAATTGCACCACCAAACATATTGAAAACATATCCATTGGTGGAGCTTCTACTATTAATATCTCTAGCCCAATTTGAATCCACAAATCCATGAATACAAATTGATTTTTTCTCTCCTATAGGATAACCATGATAGCATAATGAATTCCCATAGGTACCCTACAAATACTTGAAGGCCCTCTTCATTACATCCCAATGTACTCATCTACGATCCATAAATTGATTAAAGACTCCCATTTCTTGGACAATGTCTAGTCTTGTACATACCATGGCATACATCAAACCCATTAATACACTAGAATAAGGTACTATACAAATATTATCCATCTCAATAGGATAAATTAGACAATGGTTAATTGATAATTTGGCAAGCCTGCATACCTTGCTATTTCATCTATTATCTTGCATAACTTTGTTTTGATTTATGTCTGATCATGTTTTCTTAAACTCTTGGGTCAGTGCTTACTTTATCAAAAACAAGAACACATAATGGTTTATAGCCTAATATGCAAAAATAAATCAACATGCATTGAGTCTTTTCCTCACTAAATATGTAAAGGAATAAATTTTTATTTCCCACCAATTTTTTCCTTTCTAACATGATTGTTCTAATTTTATTTTGAGGGTTATAAGCACATTGCCATTTAAAATATTTATTTAACCTAATTTTGTTTGGATTGCATGCTTAGTTATTGTTCCTGTTTAATCTATAATTTTTATTTTATTTGAGGGGGTAATAAGCATAGGGGAATTAAAAAATTTACCCAACACAAAATTTATTTTAGACTATTCAATTATTTTTTGATTAACAACATACTCAAATGATCCAATATAAAATTTGGGTTAGATACTTTTTTTAATTAACATATGTTTAATAGCCACTAGAATGAAATTTTAGTCCTTCAACCAATAGAACAATACTAGGAGTAAATTCATTCGTATCTAGATATTTTATATTTAAAAATAAAACATTTATTATTTTTAATAACTTTTCGATAATTTTATATCTATTTTGTTCTATATTTATACATAATTTCAATATACATAAATTTAAATAGTATTTTTTATATATTTAATATTAATGTAGAATATATCTACTCAGATATAAATTTATGAGAATTTCTTCAATTCTTGGACATTTCATATAAACATGTAATAAAAAAAGTTTTGGATTGACATATATGTCATTGAGTGCAAGAATATTGATTATTTTAATGTATCAATATTGTTAGCTTATCTATAAAAAATTTAGAAAATAATACTCTAAATAAAATATTTGCATACTAGAAATGAACTATTAATCCATGAATATTTTTAATAATATAATACTTTTTATCATTTAATTTTATAATATATAATTTAGAAGAAACAACTTTTACCCCCTAAAAATTATTAATTAATTAAATTATTAAATATTAATTAAATTTTATTTGTTCATATAGTAAATACAATATTTTATAAATAATTATATTTAACAAATCTATATTATTGAATATTATCTTTAAATTTTTAATTATTTATTATTATAATTGTATGATCAAATATAAGGGAAATAGGAAAGATAATAACAACTGCACAAAATTACAAGATTCAAACAATCCAGTTCTAATCTAACAATGAAGAAAAAAGTTGCATAAGATATCAAGAAATTGAAACAAAACAAAGAAATACCTTCTCATGTCAACATTGAATCACCTCCATTTTTCTTTGTAAGCCTTTGTCACTCTTAGATATTATGTGTGCACAATTACAATAAGTTCAAATTGATATGATAACACAATATCAAAGATCGTGGTTAGCCTTCAAATGAGAATGAAGGTTGATTTTATAGAAAATTTCAAATTTGATGAATGGTCTAGATTTGAGGAAGAACTAAAAATATCAATGGTGGAAAATTGATGAGAGCAATTGATTGATTAGTTAACTATTTGCATGAGGAATTGATTGATTCTAGTTAATTGTTTGCATGATTTAGTTAACTAATTGCATGATTCGATTGAGAGAATTGATTGATTTGTTAATGACTAAGTGGGAGTGAAGTGGATTGATTGAGGAGTGGACTGAAATTGATTAGATAGTGGACTAAGAGCAAGTCTCAATCAAAAGATGAGTTGGAAACACATGAGAATTAATAATTAATTAAATTAATTATCATTAAAGGAATGCACAAATGGATTAAATAAATAAAATAATTACTTTTATTTATTTATGGAGAATGGATAATGTTGAGGAATTAAAGAATAATTAAATAATTAAAGTAATTATTTAATTTAGAAAAAGGTTAATGGATAATTAAATAAATAATAATGATTTATTTAATTAATTAATTTAGAAGAATAAATATAGTTAGGGACATAATTAAATAAATGAAATTTAATTAATTAATCAAGGAGAAATAATATTAAAGTGACTTAATTAAATAATATGATATTATTCAATTAATAATAGAATATGAAATTGATCATAATTAAATAATTGATAATTATTTAGTCATTAGGATAAGACAAGAATTAGTGTAAAAATATTACTTGTCAGCTAGAAATTTTTTGAGTGTACAAATAATTAACAAATAATTAATATTAATTTTTAAAAATATTAATTTTAAACTATAAAGTAAGACAATATTCTATTGTAAACCTCTTGATTTCATATTATTATCTTTCCTACTTAAAGGGAAAATTAGTTCCTAGTCATTCAAAACTTTTCTCTAAAATCAAAGTTGATTAGGATCTCATTGTAGTCTTTATAATATGGGGTGACTACTTGATTGATCAACTTTATGTAAAGAAAAGAAAGTTGGGCTACTATTTTGACTATCTTATATCAATTTATCTATACTTTAATCTTTTTAGGAACCTATGTTGATCATTACAACTATGAATAAAGTGGCCTACATATTTCTAAGCAATTAAGAGGTTATAGTTTTTATTAGATAAGTAGGATTTTGAAAAGTCCCAAAACCTGAACAAAGAGAAGGATAGAGCAAAAAGCACAACCAGACACTAAATAACAACTGAGAGGAAAAACTAAGAAACTACAAAAGACATAAATAAAGCATAGAAAAACCTAACAAAAACCAACTACCAACCCAAAATCAGGGTGGTTTAAAAAAAATTCCAAAGAATTTTGTTTTATCTTAGTACAAGGGTCCTCCCCAAATCTAAAATTCTTGAGACAAGAGGAAGCCATAAGACCATTGATAGATACTTCTTCCAACCTCAAAGCTTTAAAAGAGGAATCCATTATCAAACAATCTATAAGGGATTTTCCTTTAATATCTTCTTTCTAAACCTCCTTAAAGGAAGTAATGGACTCCTCCCTAGAAGCTAGTATTTGATCCCTTTTCTTCCAAACAAAGTGGTGTTTCTTATTTATCAAGCAAGAAGTGAAGACATGACCCACTTTACCACAATAAAGGAAAATAATTGGAGAGTTTTCATATTCAATTTGTTATACCAAATTTTTTATTTTTGAAAATAGGATAATTTATATGGGGAGCACTTGGTTTTTCTCCACAAACACACAAAATCTAGCAAATAAAAAATGCTTCATGAATTTGGTGATCTAATCAATAAAAAAATATTACCCAAAAGAATTAGCATTAATCACAAAAATATTTTCATTCCAATACTCCAAGGACAACCTTGGAAAACAAACCCAACTAGGAAACTTGAAAGTATACTTCATTGGGTTGAAACCAAGAGACCAATTTTTAAGAAAAAGGCCATTCATTCCCATAAACGAGGGGCCATCAAGAAGGATCCTAGAGTAATCCTCCCGATAGAAAAAATAAAAAATAAAAAAAACATTCAACATTGTTGTTATCTCAACATGGCCTCTTAGTTTCTAAACCCCAAGAATCCATCTTCTGATAGAATCAATTTTGGGATGATTTCCATAGAATCTCCCAACAAGTGAGATCTTAAGCTAAGTAGTCAACTCAGCAAGAAGGGAGTCATGAACATAAATTTGGATTTTCCCATCCTCCTTAACCTCAATAGAAAGTTCCTCTAAAGCCCTAGGGGTTGGATCAAGAACAACAACACGAGGAAAAGATACATCAATTGCAAGATCACCAAAACTCACAACAATCACATCACACTCTAGAGAAGGAATAACATCTACAAGAGCACCAAAGCTCTCATCCATCACTTCACAATCTAAAACTATCTGCAAGTTTGAAGTACCACAAAACTCCAACTCTCTAGGTTCCTTTAAAACCGTAGGGACCAAAACAAGAACAACAACAAGAGGTGTAAAAACAAAACCATCCTCAATAATCTCAGATTGAACAAGGATTGAAAAATGAAAAACCTTGATAGGAGGTGAAAATACAACACCATCCTCAACAATCTCAGACTAAACAATATCAACACCACATGTTGATTTAAGAAACCCCGTCTCTTTTTGAGAAAAAGACACGAACTTTGAAAAATTCATAATATTATGGTCCAACTTGGAAGGGATGAGAAACCCTTTTCTCAGACCCAAAAAGGATTCACCTTCACATACCCCTGCCATAAACTCCCCAACAAACTTATTCACCTTCAAATAGTCTTCCAAGAGGATATCCAAGAGAAATTCATCCTCCTCTTCTTCCAAATCATCCACATAAAACTTAGTGTTAACCCCATTAGAAGGCAGTATGGGTGATCCTACAATACTAGTTTACAATTTTTGGCCAAACTGTACACTAAACTATTTTGTTCTAGATAACTAAATCTTCACTTTTAGGCACCTATAGTGGCTAAATTGTGAGGAATTTGAAGATGATGCAAACTAGTGATTTGTGACATTTTGTCTGTAGATTCTAAATATATTTTTTTCAAAATTTTTGGAATCAGATTGCACTTATTTTTCCATCTCGTTCGAAAACTAATTTTTTTAGTAAACACCATTTTAAGGAGTGACGCTCACCGTATAACACAACTTTTCTTCCATAAAGGATAAAATTTTAGTTTTGAATTTAGATTTGTAACTACGATATCTAGTGCTTCCAATTGGTTTCATAGTGTTTTAATGAATATTTTTTCCTTAATCAAGTTTTAAGTCAAACCAATTACAATTCAGACATAGGCGGACTATATAACACATAATTTTTTTTGTATGTATCAAAATTCTTTTTTTTGTTAGATCAAGGAATTCAATATCTGGTGCACTCATATTTTCATTTTTTTTATAATCTTCTATTTTTCCACATGTGCAGAACAGAGGATTTTCGGTAAAAACCTACATTCACAAGAAATAAAAAATAAATATAATAATTTAAAATTATATTTATTTAAAATTATATTTTTTGGGAAGCTTATAATAAGGAATACATACTTACAAAAACAAATTTTAAATTAATTCATTTGATCCCCTAAAAAATTAAAAGTGATTTTTTATCAACATTTTGATAGGTGTAAAGGAAACTTTGTTATAGGTATGGTTTGGTTCTTTCTCCAAATTGATCTAAAGTTTGATCAAACCCCCTCAATTGGAATGCTTTAAATGAAACTTTTTAAGGCTTAAATCATTATATTTTCTAAAAATATGTGATTTCAACAAAAATAGAATCTCCCTTAAATTGTAAACCAGCTTTGTGGGATCACACATATCTAAAGGAAGTCAGAAAAAGGAGATTCATCTTCTCCACCCACCAAGCATCAACCCCATTGCCTTCCTCTTCATTGCCATCCTCCTCATCAAAGTTTGCAGTGCAGGAAGAGCTAGCCACACTAGACATGGCTAGGGTTTGCATGGTTGTAGCAATGTTTGTCAACATCGTGCTCAATTGTTCATGTCTATTGTTAGCAAGATGTTATAGTTGTAAATCAACACGAATCCTCTTTTCAAAAGATTTGAAGAGAATATTTAAAAAAGAGATCTATGTCAAGAATTTTTAACACTAATATTTTCTTTTAAAATATATTATTAATTTCAATTGTCTTTTTTTGGGATTTTTGTTGTGAAGAGAAGAAAAAGTTGATATATTTCCTCATGAAAATGTATGTAATATTTAGGTTTACAAATTAAGATAAATAGATTTAGAGATTATTTCTCAATAGTGTTAATGAATTATTATTTTGTTTGAATTATAGAATTCCCAATTTCATTTTTATAGAGTTGTTTTCCAAGTAATTTTTTTTTTTAATAAAATAGGTTATGGTTGTTGAAGAGTGATTTCTATAATTTGATAAAATATGATTGAACGTTTTAATGATAAGTTTTTCATTAATGAAAAAATATATATTTATTCTTCTAATTGTTTTAAAATTATAACATGTATGAGTATTTATCATTTAGATTATTTATATAAATCTTTGATGATTTTTAAAAAAATAAATGATATTTTTTTCCATTTTAATTATTTATAATTAATTTACAATACCCATGTCATTATTCACAACTAACTTGTAATATTCCATAGATATGTGATTAAACAACCAAAATTTTTGCCTACACACTAAAATTAAAATTGCCACCATTGAAGGAATGTAAGATAAATTACATGCACAAGCTTACATGTGATGATTTTTGATGTTTCATCAACACTATTATAAAGAAATTTCACTTCAAAACCCATATTATTATAGTAGAAGGAATAAAAGTTTAGGCCTTTTTTTTTAATCCATCTCACAATAAGCCCAAAGTTAAGAAACAGTTTTACAGTTGGGTTCATTTTTCCATGTGTTCTTCAATTCCATTTCCTGGGCGCCGGATTCAGAAGCTGGATCTTGGACAGGGAATTCAGTGCACTTATAAAGAGAAGCACAGATGATGAAGTAAACCAAGTTGACAGCTTCAATGGCGGACAGAAGCCAGTAAAAGTAGTTAAGCCGACCAAGGTTGAGATTATCATCGAGCCAATCTGGTTTCCCATGGCGGCCCGTTTTGTCATGAATGACATTGACAAGGATTGTGCTCAAGTAATGCCCCGCCGCAGACGTGCACGAAGAGAGCGCAATGGCCGTGCTGCGCATGGTGGGCGGAAACTGGCTATAGAAAAACTCCAGATGACCCACCATGTGAAAGGCCTCTCCCAGACCCGTTATGCAGAACTGCGGAACGAGCCAAAAGGCGGAAATGGGAACCACGGCCGAAGAATCATCCGCCAGGCCGTGCCTTAGTGCAGTGTTTCGCCTCTTTATTTCGATGAACCCCGCAACGAGCATCGAGACTGCAGAAATGGCGTAGCCGATGCCCATTCTCTGGAATACTGTGATTCCGCGGCCCTGTTTTGTCATCCGGCGGGCGGTTGGAACGATGAGCCTGTCATACAACGGGAGCCACGCAATGACGACTAATTGAGAGAAGACCGAAAAGGAGGCTGCCGGAACCTGGAAGCTGCCGGATCCGAGCTTTCTGTTCATGGAGAGGGCCTGCAGTACTGTAAATGCGTGGAGCTGAGAGATTGTTATTTGGCTCGCGATTCCGCAGGATAAGATGGGTAGAGTTGCGATTATGGATTTTAGCCCCTCGATTTGGGTTGTCGAAGAAAGTCTCCATCGTCTGCTCACTGATCCGTCGCTTAGAATGTCTTTCTCTGTTATTATGGCCGCCTTCTCCAGAAACCTGCCGTTCAAAAGCAAATATTTATAAACTTTTATACAGACGCTTCCATTACCATCAGATAAAGCAAATGTTTTATATATAGATTTATTCGAAAGCTTCCATTTTTTTCTTTCTTCTTCTTTCATTGACAAAGGGCGCTGATATATAGAATTATTAATATAATTTTGAAAATGAAAAATAGAATGTTTGTTTATTTACATTTATTATTGTTAAAAACATAATCAATCAATTAACGTTTCTATATTTTGGGAAATAAAAAATAAAAATAGATTGTGTGTGGTATATTTTTTACAGATTTTTATTCTATACATAATTTTATAGAATAGTAATTAAGATTTATATGATTTTTTTATTGACAATTATGTTTATTTATCTAATTTTTTATTTAATTTAGCTGATAGACTACATATTGTGTGAGATTTGAGCGTGAAACAAGTCTCATGCGTCAAGTTTTTAACGGTAAATCAGTTGTTGTTTAATGGTAAATTAGTGATAAAAGCTTCCAAAATATGTATGAAAGCCTCCAAAATCTCACTTATCATGTAAAAGCTAGATAAATATTTATTTTCCAATTGGGTAGGAACATTCTATTTTCAATTGTAGTGTGTTTTTTGTCAATTTGATGGCAACTTTTCTTTTTCTTGCTTTATTGCAAATATTACACAATCAAATAATATTTAATTTCTTTAAGTGAAAAATCTAGATCTGTCTAAGTTTATTTCATTCCATTATTTAACACTTATTATTAATTGTTTAACACTTATTTTTAACACTTATTATTATTAATTTTTTAACACATACTCCAACATTTTAGTATATATAATTTTTTTTAGGTGTAAGTGTTAGTTTTATTAGACGATATGCTACATATAGTGTTAGATTTGAGTCTGAAACAAGTCTCACGCCTACAAACCACTATTGAGTCATTAGAAAACAAGTTTCAATTGTCATCTAATGGTAAATTAGTTGTCATTTAATTGTAAAAGCCTCCAATATCTCACTTATAACATAAAATCTAAATAAATATTCATTTGCCAACTCAATGCAAACAATCTATTTTCATTTGTAGTGATTTTACCAATTTGATGGAAACTTTCTTTTTCCATTTGCATTGCTTTATGTTTTATACATGCAAATATTTCAAAATGAGATAATGCTTAATTTCTTTAAGGAAAAAATACAGATTTGTCTAAGTTTATTTCATTCCATTATTTAACACTTATTATTAATTGTTTAATCCAACCATATTCAATTGAAATTAGCGCATGGCATCCATACACATCCATGCACAAACACATACTCTCCAACATATTAGCATACATATAGTTTTCTATCAACATAATCCTTGCACCTCCGTTATGTGCAAGTGCTAGTATTCATTTTGAGGAAACATTAAAGTGATAAATGATTCAATCTTATGTAAAGTTGGGTTTGTTTCTTTATATTTTTATCCATCTATATTCATATATATCTTTTTATATTTAATCTAATTTTATTTATTTACACAAACTTTCTTGTGCATTCTCTATTTATGCCTATTTATCACAATCACCTAAGCACCTACCATTATTTAGTTGTTAACCACCTATTTTTGATAGTTAACCCACTTTGGGACAAGTCTATGGTTGTAGGAATGATCCATAATTGTGAACTTGTCCCCTTTTATTTTCAATTGCAAGTCAAACTCATGAAACTTACCCCATTGACGCTCTTTTCTTTAGCTAACTAGAGACATGTTCGGTACAATTTGACTATATGTGATAGTATTTAAAGACAATAAATTCATTCTAATCATCCACAAATCAAGTACACATATTTTCTATTTGCCATCCTAGACCATTGAAGCAATTAACAATGACACGTTAGGCCTAATAAAAGGAGTAAGAAATTGGCATACTCGGGGATTTTTTTTATTTTTTATCATTATTAAAATTTCAAGGGTTGTTTCAAAAGAACTTGACTCTCTATGATGAATCAATAGCCCTAAAGGTATTCTTTTGTAAGAGAGGGGGACCACCACGTGTAAGGCCCTAGGTCACAAAGGGCCAAGATGTGAAAGGCTGCCCTAACTTACCTCAGCTTAATGGGGTGTTAGGATATGAGGGACAAGAATGATGAGGACTATAAGGTCCTTCAACCACTCTTCAAACCCGAGATACAAAATGGGGCTAGGCAAGCTGGTTTTCAGGTTCAACATTGCACCTTAGGAAGCTCTCTACCTGAGGACGAAAGCACAGTCCTTGGATGACAGTTCAGTGTGCTGGCATCTCTAAAATGCATTGGCATCCATATGGCCAGACAATTGAAGAGACAAGGTCAAACCTAGGAAAACAAGCTAATGGCCTAGCTAACTACTACTAAAGGGCCAAAATAATGTGATTAAGTAAACAAAATACTCTCTAATGTGGTAAAGTAAAAATGCAAGAGTTAGGGTGACAAGGATGATCTCACAAAGAAACTCATTTTCCAGCTAGCTCCTTGAAAGCACGTTCACCTACACACAAAAAGGAGGAGAATGTTGGGTGACTATATAGGGGTTTCCTCAGTCAAACCCCCATTTAGGTGTCTCCACCTCCAAAAATAGCCAAGAAAGTGAGTATGATAAAGAAAGTAATATAATGAAGAACACTAAAATCACTATAAAACAATAAGTGTGCTTACTCAACCAAGTAATGGAGGAGAGGAAAGGGAAGTTTACCACCTCCACCAAGAGCACTCAAGGATGCTTGGGGGAGAAAATGAGAGTACTCGAGCCTCTGCTGTAATGGTATTGTCTCAAACTTTCTCTACTGGAGTGGTGGAATGAAGTTATTGCTACTATAGAGTGCTTGAAATGCTACTAGAATACTTGGAGTGAATGCCAGAGATTGCTAGAAGATTGTAGAAGATGAAATGCTTGTTGGAGGAGTAAATTTGAAGGAAAGGGTGAAGAAAACTACCATATTTGGGTCGGTCGATCGAAGAGGGTGTTACAACTTGACTCCCAATGAGAAGTGTAATGTCTTTGCAGGTTCAACCACAAGAATCTACCAAGGATGTAAGCGCGTCACATAGACGTCTATGTGTTGCATGGGTGTCCCCGATAGAAACTCCTCCATCGACACTCAAAACAAGTGCCAAGTTTGATGAAAGCAGCGGGCTTAAGTGTTTGGTTTTCTAAGGTGGAAAGGAAAAAAGGGAATTTGCATAAGGGGTACAAATTCACTCTTATACATCTTTAAACACCACTAAATTCCTAGATATTTAGAAAGAGAAAAGAAAACCATCTTCCATAAGGAAAAGTAAAATAGAACATTGTGTAGGGACAAGTTCAAAATCAAATTAGAGATCTAAAACAATGTATTTTCCCTAAATAGATATGAATTGGTCCTTTGATAGAGCAGAGATCCAACACAAATTTCAAGGAATTTCATTGATAGAGAGGAACTCAAGTTCTAGATTAGACATTAACTATTTTTAGAGTTTTCTTCATCTGGTGCTCACTCTTTGGTCATTAAGCTAAGTACCACTCTCTATTATATTTTATTTCTTAATTTAGTAAGTATTATTTTTCAATTTATTATTTTTTACCACATTTAGTTATTATAGGCTTATTGTGCTTATTTTCTTGCATTTATTTATTTTCCTTTATAATTTGGTGATCCCATCCAATTCTACACAACCAAACCTATTTTGAGAGTTTTACATTACATTAATGTTTTCATCTATCTATATTTTTTTAAGATTACATTCTATTCTTAGATCTAAACTTCCTTTTACATCCTTGTACTTCATTGACATATTTTTCTCTATTAGGGTCTATGTATTTTATTCTAATATATTTCTCACCCATCACACCCACACTTGGATATTCTATTCAATTTTTACTTATGATATTTATAATTTTTCAATCTAAAAGTATGAACTTGAAGTTTATTTTTCTATCTTTTGTTTACTTAGAAAAAGTTCCTATTTAAACTCTAATATGGCTACCCACTCTAATGAAAAGAGTGTCTCTAATGGTGGCCATATTTAGACCAAATTAGATGAACAAGATAATTATTATCATGATGTACATGTGGATAAACAAGATGTTCAACTTACAAATCAAGTTTTGATACAAGCATTACAACTTAACCTCATCATCAATTGGCTAGTATTTTCTATAATATTTGGTAATATATTGGATCCTTAATTTATCTTTCTAATGTTGTATCTAATCCATTCCTCTCCTTTTCTTTTTAATTCAAATACTTCCATAGCTACTTCTACCTTCTACCCTAGTGCTACCCCTTAATTTCCATTGTTCCTAGTCTATTCCCTTATAGCTTGCCCAAAAGTTTGCACTCCACATTTCATTACTCTCACTAGAACTTACATCCCTTCTAGCATTTCACCCATATCTACACCTATTACTTCCATATCCACTACTTTCACATTGTCCACACATGTAACTTATACCATCTTCTTGTTGATGCTCAAAACTACATCGTAGAACTCTAGAAGAACAACTCTAATAACTATAGAGAAACAATGTTGGGTTGGGGAATCATATTGGGTTTATGATCAAATTTTGGGTGATTTTGACCAACTATCCAAAGTAAAAAATTATTCTACTTTCCTAGGTTTGCAAAGCTAAGGAAGGTGTCCTAGAGATCTTGATAGGATAATAAAGAAAAACTAGTTGCATGGCTTAGCCATACCCTAACATGAATAATAATCATACCTCTATTTATATCCACAAAATGTAAATATATTTATGATTCATAATTCATGGGCAACCTAAAAACCTAGAACATGCATAACTCTTTCAAGATGACTCATAAGTGTTATGAGGAACTTTCAAGATAAATAAAGATAATGCACACAAATACATGGAAAAATGAGATCAACATAATATCTTATATTATCTTGACAATGCCACTTAGAGGTGGCAACCTCCAAATAGAGTATACAATCCAATTATAAATATCCAATATATTTTATGCTAGGTGAATCATTAGAATATAAAGAGTTTAACTAAAGACAAATCCTATTATCTAATATATGTAGGTTAACTAATTTTATTCTAATTTATCATATGGAAGACTCATAAAGCATATGCACCCAACTTATGATAAGTCTCATTGCTTTGGAAATGTTTGGTCTAGTGCAAACCATAACATACATCAAACTTCCAACTACACTATAGTAAGACATTAGATGGTCATATCTTCCATCTTTGATGGGGATGTTGAACAATTTGAAGTAGATAACTTTTTTCCAACTATAAAAGGAAAACATAATGGTCTACAATCCTACATGTATGTTAAACCTCTATAAAACTTCAAATTGACATACTTTGGCCAATCCATAGCTTTTTTTTTAGACTGCAGGAATTGGGTAGCACGACCCCCTATAAACTACAGTGCGCTTGGTAAAATTTTTAACATGACCGTGAAGCTGGTGTGACATGCCCTCTAGTACCACGAGGATGGGGGAGAATAGACCTCATTACCAACCCCCTACAATAGGAAAGATTTAGCCAACTAAGATAGGACCCCCACCCCAATCCATAGCTTTCTAATCAATCTATCTCTTATGATTTCCATCCCAAGAATGTGTTTAGTTGCACCAATATTTTTTATTTCAAATTTAACTGCAACAACTGAGACTTTAATTTTGAAATCATTCTTGTCCCTTTACCAATAAATACCATATCATCAACATATAATGTAATAAATATGAAACAATCACCATTAGATTTATAATAAACACAACAATCAAATTTAGAACAATCAAATCCTAAACTCAATGCATATATATCAAATTTATAGTACCACATTCTATGACTATGTTTGAGGCCATACAAATATTTCTTCAATTTACAAACCAAATTACTTGTACCTTTCACCACATAGTGCTTAGGTTATGTATGTAAATATCATCCTCCAAATCAACATGAAGGAAAGTTGTTTTCGCATCCATTTTCTCAACCTCTAGATCATAAGCAGTAGCAATATAAAGCAAGAATATAATGGATGTCATTTTTGCAACAAGAGAAAATATCTCACTGTAATCAACACCCTCAAATTGAGAGTAACCCTTCGTAACCAATGGCACTTTGTACTTCTTAATACCTCCATTTGGACCCAATTTTTTCTTTAACACCCATTTGAAACCAATAGGTTTTCATCCTTCGAGAAATGGTATGAGATCCCATGTATCATTCTTTTTCAAAGCTTTAATTTATTCATCCATAGCAATTTTCCAAGATTTTGCTTCATAGCTAATGCCTCTTCTATAGACCTTTGTTCATCAATGTCAGTATTCAAAGAAAAAGTAAATCTCTAATCATTAGGTGAATTCCTTTTAGATGGTTTCCTATACCTTGTAGACCTTCAAACAAGTTGAGTTGGAGGTTCTTCATCCTCTTTTTAAGATTTAAAGCTAGATGATCTCTCCTCAACTTCTTGTCTATCCAGGGGCCTCAATTCAAACTTCTCAAGTGTAGAAGGAAGTTGAGTCATATCTTCTTGTTTTATTTGTTCTAGCTACAATCTAATAAAAGAAGGCTTAATTTCTCCCGCAATAACACTTCTACTATATATTACCTTTTGTGCTATAGGATCCCAAAGCTTGTATCCTTTCACACCATAACTATATCGGATGAAGATACATTTCATAGCCTTGTTATCTAGCTTTTTTCACTTCTCCTTTGGCACATTTGCATATGCCTTGCAACCAAAAACTTTAAGATGTCTCAGTGAAGTCTTGTGACCCGACTAGGCCTCTATCTAGGCATCTTATTAACAAGATTTGATATAGGAGACATGTTAATAAAGCAACAAACAGTGGTAACACCTTCATTCCAAAACATTTGTTCTAGACTAGCACCACTAGGCATACTCCTAGCATTTTTCATCAACTTATCATGTTCATTCTTTCTACAACCCCATTTTGTTATGGAGAATACATAGTTGTCCTTTGTTTTAGAATGCCATAATCTTTTCAAAATCTATCAAAGTCATTAGAGAAAAAATTTCCACCATTATCAGTCTTCAAATATTTTATTTTATTTCCAATCTACAACTCAACCATTACTTTAAACTTTTTAATCGTTTGAAAACTTCATATTTACTCTTTACAAAATATTCCCATCATGTCCTACTATAATCATCAATAAATGAAACATGGTATTTTTATTTTCAGATTGAAGGAACATCTATAGGACCAGGCACATTAGAATGAATAAGGTCCAATACACCCCAAGGTTTATGAGAACTCGAGTAAAATTGAACATTATTTTGTGTTCCATAAATGTAATGCTCACATAAATCAAAATCAAGATTTCAATCAGACAACCCTTCAACAAGGTTTTTATTTTTCAAGGTCCTTAGACCCTTTTATCCAATGTGGCCAAGTATCTAGTGTCATAACATAGTCTTCTGTATAGGTAACTTTGATTAAGAAGAAAGAGCACCTTTGAATACCCAAAGCCACATGACCATCTATTGAAGATGAAACCCCACCTCTTCCAATGAAGTAGCCACAATCTTTCTTTTCACAAAAGTACTATTACACTCAATAATTCATGCATCAATTTTATACAACATGCCATATGTAAGACCTCTAGCAATCACCATAGCACCTCTAACCATCTTGCATCCTACATCAGAAAAGAATGCATGCACACCCATGTCTATTGTTTTGCTCATACATATCAAATTTGGTGTTAATCCAGGGAAATGCAACACACCAAATTAATCATTTTTTATTCTACCAGCAGTAAACCTAATTTTAGTTTTATGAAAACCAACAATATTTAAATAAGAATCGTCACCGAAGTATACCTTACCTTTATCAAATTCTTCCTATTTAGAAAACCTTGATCTCTATTAGAGGTAATATGAAAAGATGCACCTGAGTCAACTAACCATGCATTATTACCTACACAAATGGCCAAAGTTGCAATGAATGCATCACCATATTCCTTCTCAAATTTAGAAATAAAATAAAATCTCTTCTTATTCTTCTTTTCTTCTTTACTCTCCTTAAAAAAGTGTCTAGCCTTATCACAGTTCCAACAAATAGCTTTGGAATTTCTAGGAGGTTCTAATCTCCCCTCAAGTGGATTTGGGTTTATCATGCTTCTCATTCTTTATTCATTTTTCCTTAGGTCTTCCATTAAAATTTAGGGCCTCCTTGACACTAATGGATACTTTCTTCCTCATATCTTCAAAGAGAAAAGAACCCACCACATCTTTAGTCTTCAAGATAACAAAAGTACTCCCAATAGCCATAACAAGAGAAATCCATGAATTAGGCAATGAACAAAGAAAGATCTTACATTTATCCTCCTCATCCATTTTGACACCAACTAATTCCAATTGAGCCACAAAAATACTAAATTCTTCTAGGTGGTTTGTAATTTGTCCACCCTCTTCCATCTCCAAGGAATATAATTTCTTCCTCAATAAAATCTTATTCACTAAATATTTGGCTTGATGCATCACACCAAGTTTCTTTCATAGTTTTTGTGCAAAATTTTCTTCATGAGAGTTGATTAGAACAGAGTCTGTAGGACATAATCTGATTAGAACCTTAGCTTTATGGTCCATAACATCATATTGAGCAACCAAAGGAGGATTTGCAGGCCTCATAACATTATCATCAATAGCATCCCAAAAATCTCATTCCATTAACAAATCCTCCATCTTTAGCTTCCACATCTTAAAATTGTTTCTAGAAAACTTATCTACCTCTATTGTCCTTGATATGCTTTCCATATGAAATTCTTGCAACAAGATCACAAAGTATCTTTTGCACAAGTTCCCACTCAAATCTGGATTAGTTTAAAAAACCTAACAACCCACACCTGAAATCAAAAGTGATCAAGCTTTGATACCACTTGTAAGGAAGCTAATGTAGTAGAATAACTTCTTACACTAATCTTGAGAGGATGGTTATGAAAAAAAATTAAGATATGAATAGTTACAAGAATTTAAACAAAAATAAACATAAATAACCTTCATACAACAACACAGTGCTTTACACAGGGAAAACATTTTGGGAGAAAAAAACCATGCTCCAAAATCTTCCCAATATATTACTTAGAAATCAACAAGATTTTAATATATTTGAAAAGAAAGGTTTCTCATAGGAGTATCACCAACCAAAGATCTAGAGGCAACTCAATAGACATAAGGCTCTAACACACAACCTCCATCTCATGAACCTAGTGTCTAGGAGATACAATACATGAAATCATCAAACGAAATTATAAAACCATGAACTAAAACCTCCTAAAAAGTGGCACCCATCCTTATCCCCAATAACAAATGCCTATGATATGTCAAAACACACACCACATGTAGCTCCCTCTTTACAACTCATTTATGTGTACAACATTTTTTTACATCTCCCATTTGAAGAGACCCAACTTCTGGAGGTCATAAATTTTGATTCAAGTGTTTGATTGATGAACTATTTGAGCCACCAAAGAATTCATCAAGTGCTCTATCAAGCTAAAACTAGCTACACCGGTTACGACTGCTTTCAAGCCCAAAAAATGCCTCTAAGGCCTTCAAACTAGACTTTGAATTTAATATCTTCAAATCCAAACATGATCTTGTGGCGAAACTTTATGAGCATGCTTATTTAGCCAACCCAAATATTTGAGGAAAATTTCTCATCAATCTGTGCTCAAATGTAAATTTATTATAAATAGTAACCTCATGTAATTGCAAGGTTGAGACACCATTTTCCTAATAGGGGAGACCTTAGATATCCTATGCACAAAGCTTATGTGGGTGTGAGAGTAAAGGGATGCTCTAGAGATAGAGAAAGATATTAAAAATGTAGATATAGATGGATTACATGCTTGATTGGGTACATCACAAGTAGAGAGATGGATTACTGACCTGAATATATGTTTCACAAATAGAAAATCAATGGTTGAGATAAGAAAGAGATTATTCAAAAGGATTTTTGGGCTTGCATGGTGTCTTAGGCACTAGCAAATGTGATGGGGACTTCAAGGATGCACAACTTGCAATATAGGAGGCTTGTTGATGGGTCCAATTAATGGCTAGTTTTCTTTACTATTTTATGCTTATATAATTTCATCTACTAAGTTTCACAAACATTACCAAGACTTTATATATCTTTTATGCGCCTTTCATACGCTTTAAAGAAGGCTTAAGTATGTGGAAATGGAAATATGATATGTTGACATATGTATGTGTGAATGCATGAATAGATCTCTAGAATTTAGCAATAATTATATGATTAAATTATGATTGTTAATAAAAGTTTATACCTTAGGGATGAAACTAACATCTTGTAGCTCGAAGAATTGTAACTCGCAACAACAGGTTTTCCAACTTGCAACATAAGGGTTATGGACGGTTGCAGGAGTGAGGTCGAAACAACCAAGTGCAACATTTCCATAAGAGAATGAAGGTTCAATCATTTAATGATCAATTGTGATTCAACATAGCATATTCTTGTCCACCAAATAAGAGTACTTGGAGGAGAAGAAGTATGTTCTGAGTGAGACTAAATCATGGCGTGACAGTCCTTAGGAACACATCTATGTCATGGAAATTAACCATTAGGAACAAAGTTCTAAATTAGTTCTCTTCTCCTACTTAATAATTATTTCTTTTTGTTTTAAGACTAAGTCCTTTCCCTATCTTTGAGGGAAAGTGGACAAATACTTTATGAATTTATTTTCAGTCCTAGAGGAACAAGACTCCTCATAGACCCTATATGGTGGGATCTATTGTTGAGGAGTAAATCTAGTTGCTAGTAGTTGTTGATCATTGTTTCTATTTATTAGTTAATTATTTGTTACCAATTCCAGTAGTAGACATGTGTTGTTGAATAAGAAATCTTCACTAGATTCTTGTTGGATTGTATGTAAGAGATAATATTTTTATGCAATAAATGGAGTTAGCTCAATATCATGATTTTTTAATTAAGTTTTGAGTGTTTGACATTTTCTGTGCAAGCAACAACTCAAGAAAGAGCCACTTGAGGTACTACTAATCCACTCTATTTTTTATTTTTAGATTAATTGATGGATTGTTTGAATTAGTTAAGTGGTTTCTAGTTATATGCATGTGCAATTCATGAATTCCATTTTGTAGTTTGAATTGAATTATGTAGCTTCATGGTTGTTTCATATTCTAGAGGAATTAGTTAGAGGTTCAATTTTAGCAGTTAACAGTTACAGTCTTGAGTGATAGGTACCTGTAGCATAAGTTAGCAACTTATATTTATTTCCCTTGTTTTACAAATTAGAATTTCATTTCATTTTCCAAATTTTATATATTTTTTACATGTGTAATTACTTATACTCCATTGATATAGGACGTGTCTAGGATCCATGAGTGCATATATTATGCCAACACTATCTAAATTTTACAAGTTCCTAATTGATAATTAAATGAAGCCTCTTGTAAAAGATGAACTATTCGTTAGGATTCCACCCTCTGAGTTGTGTGTCTACCTAGTAGTACCAAGTTAATAAGTTATTAGAGAGGCTCTACATTTTTGGCATCATGTCGAGGATGGTGCTAAGTTCAAGATTCTCCTGTGTATTTTTAATTACTTCCAAGCTTCCATAGTTTTGCAATCTTGTTTTTAGCATTAGGGTAATTAGGTTTTAGCCATCAACAACAACATGAGTTACTAACAATGTGTAGGAATGGTTGATCTAAAAATTCACAACTGTTGCATGCAGAGGTAGTGAAATTCTCTAGGAAGATTTCTCCCCTCAACACGTGAAGCATTAGAGGATACTGCTGAACAAAACTTGAATAGAGAGATGGTAGATCCCTAAAGAAGAATCATCCTTGACACCAATATCTATACCAAATATAGAGGAGACTTGCCGCATACACATAAGCATCATGGTTGATGCAGCAGTAGAAGATCCACTAGAGCATGTAACATTTGAATTCCCTATAGCCAACAAGGAGAGGGAAACTGTTTTGAAGAACATACCTCCTTCAACACTCCCTATCAATTATGGACTAGTCACAAAGGAATCAAACACCTTTCTTTTTGAGTTTGATGTGTTATGCTGAAGTTATGATTATACCACAAATGCTCATAGACTCATATTATTTCCAACAACACTAAAATATGCTACTCTAAGATGGTTCATGTGGTTGGGAAGAGATGTTGTTCAAGTTTGGAACCCAATGAAGACAAAAATCCTAGATAAATATTGATTATTGCAAAACATGTTCATATAGAAAGAGGGATGACATCTTCTGGATGTTATAGAAAGAAGAGCCATTGGAAGACTATGTTGAAAGGTTTCAATTCTACCTCAAGAAATCCCATCAAAATAGACTCTCTGATGAATCCGTGAAACTAGTATTCTTAAGGGGTGTTAATGAAGACTCTATGATGCACTCAACCTCATTGGGCAGGATACATCTCAAATTTACCATTTGATAATATTTTTTAATTATGTAGAAAATATTCTAGGTCCTTCACTAAGAAGACTAAGGGATATACGGGACCTCCTCTCTCAACAAATCATCCAATAGGGTCTTAAGGGTGAAGTTGAGTAATATTATATCAAACATGAAGGATAATATCATTAGCCATTTGGCTACACAGCTAGATACCCTCCATATCAAGAAAAATAAAGAGGAAGCAAAAGTAGCCCTCACAAAATAATGCCCACACTGTCGACAAAAGAAGATCAATTGCAAGTGCAATAAGTTGGCTAATATTTTTGAAGATAAGAAAGGGAAGCCAAAATTTCATGCTCTAGAAGATGAAGATGGTCAAGTTTTTTACATACCCCAACACAAACCATGGCAACCAAGACAAGGTATGCCCCAAGATCCCTTGACAGGTATAACATGTCATTTCTAGGTAAAAATGCAAACTTCCCTAGTTGGAACCCTCAATCTTGGACCAATGTGAAAAAGTCACAATGACTAATGCCTCAATCCAATTGGAATCAACAACAAGGAGGCATGTGGATGCAATAGAATTATCAAGGACAAAATTATAATTATTAGTTTCCACCCCAACAAAATCAATGGCAACCACAATGCAAAAGAGGTTAGCAATTGTAAAATCAAAATCTCAATTATCAACAACCACAACTACCCTTGTACCCACAAAAATAAGTCATAAATCCAAACCCAACAATAGCTTCACCAACACCACCAATAGAACCTCAATTGTTGGTACAATCTACACCTAACCTATAATAAGCCTGCCCAATAGGCTTATGCTAATGACCACACACAATAACCCACTTATGGGGTTGAGGTGAGTGATGTACACCTTAGGTAAGGGAAAATGCTACTTGGGCCTTCATCAACTCACATCATAGAATTGACTGAAAAGGAACTCCTAGTAGAACCTATGGATAAACAACCTAGGGAACTTGAGTTAAATCAGGTCAACCCAATAACCATAAGTCCAAAGCCTCGATTCCTTGAGATATTAACAGTCCAAAAACATCACTCACAAGCTGAAACTGATTTATTGGGACAGCTCAAGGATGTTTCCATCAAGATACCCCTCATCTAGGTCATTAAGGAAGTGCCCATTAATACCAAAATAGTGAAAAATACATGCCTTAAAAAGCTAGGAAAGAAACGTAGGGACCCTCAGACTATACATGTCTTAAGACTACTTGTAGACATTATGTTGGGAAACATAACTTCCCCAAGTATGTAGATATTGGGAACCCTACAATGGATGTCAAAATCAATGGTACTTTCATTAAGAATACCTTAATTGACCTTGGGGAAGCCATTAATGTAATGAACAAAGAAACCATGAAATTATTACAACTAATAGAGCTCATACCTACACCAATTGTCTTACAATTTACAAATAGGTCTACAATCAAACCTAAGGGACTTATAGAAGACTTGGTAATAACATTAGACTCATGGGAGTACCCTGCAAACTTTATGGTGTTGCAACCTAAAGCTAATCTTGCAAGATATCCCCTCATCTTAGGGAGACCTTTTTCTGTAACTATAAATTCCTTCATAAGTTTCAGGTCTCGTAACATGATCATTTCCAATGTAAATGTAACCAAGAAACTAGTCCTCTATCCACTTTCCCAACCACATGCAGATTTGGAGAAAACTATATGGCTTTCCCTAGATGAGGAAGACCAATGCTCATTACAAACTCTAATGACTACTGAACACAATCCCTTGTTAGAAATTCAAGATGAAGATGAATTGATTGTAAACATCATGTCAAACAACTATGATAGGGACCCACAACAACATGGTTGTCTAAAATGTTTGCAAGACCCTCTGCAAAACATAATCCTTGACAATACATTTGAGTCCATTTTTCAAAATTGTCATACCTTATTGCCACATCATT
The DNA here is from genome assembly GCA_007258455.2 of Sequoia sempervirens. Classification (NCBI taxonomy): domain Eukaryota; kingdom Viridiplantae; phylum Streptophyta; class Pinopsida; order Cupressales; family Cupressaceae; genus Sequoia; species Sequoia sempervirens. The sequence goes on along the minus strand of VDFB02026320.1, from coordinate 118,424,445 downwards.
GCATTCCCAACATAGCAGGTCTTGAATTTTCATTTTTTCAAACATCATCCTTGACTTTAGAGATTATGCTGGAAGCAAGACATTAAATGTAAACATTCAATTGACTGATGCACAACAAACTTCATTGTTGAATGTGCTACAAGCACATGCAATTGTATTTACATAGGATTACCATGATATGAAGGGAATAGATCCAAACCTATGCACACATCATATTTACATCAATGAAGACTATAAACCGGTTAGAAAAACCCAAAGGAGAATGAACCATGCAATCCATGACATAGTCAAAGAAGAATTAAAAAAGTTGTTGGATGCAGAATTTATCTATCCAATCTCTAACAATCAATGGATGTCTCCACTAGTAATTGTACCTAAGAAATGAGGGAAATGGAGAGTGTGTGTAGCTACCATGAGTTGAATGTAGCAACTAGGAAAGACCACTATCCCCTTCCATTCATTGACCAAGTGCTAGATTCACTAGCAGGCAAGCAGTAATTTTCCTTTTTGGATGGGTTTAGTGGATACAATCAGATTAAGATAGCCCTGGAAGACCATGACAAGATAACCTTCACATGTCCTTGGGGTCCATATTCTTACTCTATCTTTTCATTTGGGCCATGTAATGTACTTGCCACCTTCCAAAGGGTAGTACTGAGCATATTCCCAAACTTTGCTCATGATTCCATGGAGGGTTACATGGATGATTTTACAACTTATGGGAAGACCTATGAAGAAGCACTTGCCAGTTTGGAGAAAGTACTATAGAGATGTCAAGATCATCACTTGTCCCTGAGTCATGAGAAATGATTCATGATGATGATATAGGGAGTAGTCTTGGGACATTTTATGTATAATAAGGGAATCCAAGTAGAACCAAAAAAAATTGAGGTAATATCAACAATGTTTGTACCTCAGAAATAAATAGAAGTTAGAAGCTTCCTTGGCCATGTTGGGTACTATAGGAGATTCATACAAGATTTTAGTAAACTTGCAACACCATTGTTTGTCTTATTGTCTAAAGATGTAGAGTTTGAATAGACACCTTCTTGTCAACATGCCTTTGAAGTTCTCAAGGTAGCACTAACCAAGACCCCTGTCTTGAGAGGACCAAAGTAGAATTTACCTTTCCATATCCATAAAAATGCTTCTGATTTTGCAATAAGAGTTGTGCTAGGATAGAAGGAAGGAAACCTTGAGTATGTCATTTATTATATCAATAAAAATATTTAGGGGGAAAAACTAAACTTATAGTAATTGAAAAGGAGATGTTAGCAGTGGTTTATGCAATCAAAAAATTCAAACACTACACTACAAGGCATTCTATATTTATACATACTGACTATACATCAATAAGGTACCTAATGAACATATTTCTATTTGATGACATATTCTTGGTTAGCGCGGGCTAGGAGAAAGTGGTGACAACAGGCATTTAAGACTAAAGGGTGGTGAATGGGCGACATTGTTTGTTTGTTCGACTTCTTAAATTTGACTAACTGGTGTAGTTTGGATGTTGTAAGGAATGGTGTGATGGGTTGTAGGTGTTTACTTGTGGTTATAAAGTCATTTTCTAGTGTAAATGAATCATTCTCTTTGATGGAATTAAGGGAGTCTCCCATCAATCTGTCTCCTAGTAGGAAACTCTGAGCCTTTTATGGGAAAATTTGGCATGGAAGTTTGAAGTCGGTGTTTAAGGTGTGGGATGAGCTGGTTCTTAGAGCGATGAAATTACTGCTTGGTGAGGAGTTTATGTGTTCATCTAAGCATTAGAGAACCAATGATGGCATTGTTGCGAGGTTTCTCACCTTGCTCTTGGACCTAGAAGTGCCTTGAGCTATGGCTCTACTAATTGCGAAGAAGCTAGTGTGGGAGAATCTCTTGGAGGGTGCAATGGATGTGATTATTGTTGCAGTCATGGGTGTTGGTGTGTCGCTACCACGCGACCTACAAAGGGCTTTGGCTCCTAAGGAGAGAGTGTAGATATATCCGTTCATCACATGGATATTGTTGGTGAAGAGCTTAGGTATCACCATGCATGGGTGAGATGCAAACTCATCTTCCTGAAGCATTTCTTGTTTCTAGAACCATTGGATGGGGTGGATTGGTGATGTCTCTTCCAGGATTTCCTAATTACAAATGGTTTGTTGTGGGTTGACTAATGTGCAGGTTTTTTGTGTTGATGGTAAATGTTTTGGTCTATCTCTGTATGGGTTTTTTGGTGGTTGGGTTTGGGTGGTCTTGATGTAGGGTTGGTATGTCTAGTTCGATGTTTGGTGGGTAGGGCTAGCTTCTGGTGGTTTTGGGTTTGAATTCATAGACATTTACAATGTTGAATGTAAATCTTTTTTAGTTGAATCAATATAATATATTTACGAATAAAAAAAATAAGGTACCTAATGAACAAACCAGTAGTTGGTGGCAGGCTTGTGAGATTGTTACTACTACTTTAGGAATTTGATATTACTATTGTAGACAAACTAGGGAAAGCTACTATAGTAGTAGACTTTCTCTTTATAATACCAACCAAATTAGAATATGTTGTAGATGAGCAACTATTTTCTCTCTCTCTGCATACACCTTGGTATGCAGATATAGCCAACTATTTGGTAGCAAGGAAAATAACACATCTCTCACCAAGGGAGAAGAGGCAATTAGTTTAGAAAAATTTTCCTTACTCATGGATAGATGGATATTTATTCTACATAGGGATTGGCAATATAATGAGAAGATGCATTCGAGAAGATGAAGTATATGATATTCTTAGAGCATGCCATGATGAACCTTGTGGGGGACACTTTAAAACAAAGAGGAAAAATCTTAAGATTTGAATACTGGCTATTATTGGCCAACACTTCATAAAGATGCAGTCAACACACAAGGAGTTGTGATAGATGTCAATGAATGGAAAGGCCGACAAAAACATATGAAATTCCATTACGGAAACAACTAGTAATATCACCATTTGATAAATGGTGGCTGTATTTTATTGATCCCATCTACCCAGCATCAAATAACAAAGAATATATACTGGTTTATACTGATTACCTTACCGAATGGGTGAAGGTCAAATCCTTGCAATTTTCAAGGGATGGGAATGTCACCAAATTTCTCTATGAAGATATCTTCACAATATATGGTGTTTCTAGAGAAATTATCACAAACTAAGGGATAAAATTTACATCAAATCTAATCACAAAACTAGTGCAAGAATATGAGATCAAACATAAAAAAATTGCACCTTATCACCCTCAAGAAAATGGTCAAGTGAAAGTCACTGACAGGGAAATTGAAAACATCCTCATAAAAATAGTGAAACTCCATAGAAAGGATTGGGAAGCTAGGTTACCTAAAGTAGTTTGAGCTTACAGGACAACCTAGAAGACACCAATAGGATTTACATCATATGAATTAGTGTATGGTAAAGAGGTTGTACTTCTAATAGAATTTGAATACAAAAATTTGAGAATAATAGTCAAATTTGGCATGGATTTATCAACAACATAAAAGAAGAGGTTGCATAACCTCAATTCATTGGATGAATTAAGAATGAAAGCAATACACCATATTGAAATCATCTAGATGCAAAGGATACATTGGCATGACCAGTTTATTAAGAAAAAGAGTTTAATGTAGGTGACTGGGCACTACTTTATGATTCAAGGTACAAAGATTACAAGGGAAAACTATAGACTAGATGGCTTGGGCCATATGAAATAAAAAATTCTTTCAAAATAGGGTAGTTCAATTACAAACAATTGATGATGTACAATATTCATTGTTAGTTAACGACCATGGGTTAAAGATCTATAAATGGCCATTGCAAAAGGATGAATTCCTTTTATCACTACAACATCAATTTAAACCAAAGATACAAACTTCATTAACAACAACAAGCATTCCAACAAAAATATCAATAGATGAGCTACATAGCCGACCCACTATCATTTCATAGGTATAATTCTATCACATATCACATGCACACATTGCGTAGGTGGCATTCAATAGTATTCATTTTTTGAATTAGCAACAAAAGTAGAAGGGACTTGCAACATCACACCCCTAGGTGACAAAACTACAAAAGGGACCTATTACTACATGAGCCCATAACACTTTCCTATCTGTCAGTACATATATAACCATATCAAGTGCATATCCATCATTCCATCCACATATGTAGCAATACACATTTCAATTCATTGCATGCATCTTATTCATTCCATGAACACATAGCCATCACATCACCTTTCTGATTCTCCCATACGATGTAATAAATTTCACTTCACCCATGGCCTACTTCATGCAACCTTTTCATTCATCGCTCCAACACCATTTCCACGTGTCACACACATATTTCCTTACACTTCAAACCATAATTGCACATATTTCATAACAATCACAACATGTTATTTCAAATCATGTTGCAAGTAGCATTCAGCTACTTTGCATGGCTCATATTTCAATTCAAACTATGCCTACAAGTACTCTCTGTATTAACTATCATAATTATCATTTAGGATTATCATTCACACATGCATGTCAATCTCATATTTAAATTTCCACTACTTCTAATTTATGACTACCTAATTTGTACATGATAAGTGAGGACACTTAACAAATTTAGTTAGAGGGAGGGGTATTCAAGACTATATTCCTTAAGTTTTTTGTTTTCAAACTTTTTGTTGCTTCATTTTCTACCATTATCAAGAAATTAAGAGTTTAAAGGAGACAAAAAAAGTGTCCAACAGAAGAAGTAGGAAATATAATTGAGTAATATAGCATACAACATAGAAGAAGCAGTATAATTGGGGTGACAAAACAAAAATAGAGAAGAGAAGAACTAGTGAGTGATTGTAGATTGAAGCATTGCAATGGGGGTGACATTGAGAGAAGGGAGCCAACAACACATAATTTTCTACTAGAAGGCATACAATGCTTGCCTATCTTCCAACAAGTTGGCTAGTTGGGCTACTTCTTGAGACACACAATTTAGTGAAGTGATGACCCAAAAATTTTCTAGTACCTTGAAAAATGATGAAGTATTTGTTAGGGGTTTGAGAGTAGACATATCAGAAGATGGTGTAGTTGAAGTGTCAAGTCTTCCAAGGGAAGGAGAAGAGTTCCAAGTGAGAGCAGATGTAATTACATCTAGGAATAAATTCTCCTTGCTAGGGGAGAATTTGGAATCTTCCTCACAAGGTACCAAACACTTATCTTTTCCTTGGCTTTGGGCCTATGTAGCTTCTCATATTATGAGGTACTTAACATGTGATGGAAGAAAATCACTATTATATACAATTCATTTTAAATTGCTAAGTCATTTAAGCCATGGAAGGCATGTGAATGTTCCCAATTTTCTATACAATTTGTTAAAAATAATGTTTTCACAATACAAAAAAAGGAATTAGTCAACACTCACATTTTTGTAGTCACTTTATTGGTGAAAAGGAGACTTAGGGTTCAATTTCCTAATGTTTCTTGGGATGATTTTTGAATTGCAACAATATCAACAACATCATTCAATTACCTAATGAAGAAAATAGAGGCCAAGAACAAGAAATAGAAGAACCTATCACAGTTTTTCGTGAGGGAGAAATGCCCTCTATTTCCCCTGTTGCAACACCTACCTACAACATAGAGGAACCTAAAGAGTAGGGTCTACAAGAAACACAATGTGTAGCCTCTAATGAGCGGTCCACAACTAAAAAAAAATTGTAAATATCATTTTCTAGTAAGAGGATACCAAAAGAAAAGAAAAGAAAGAGTGGGGCTTCTACTTTAGCACCTACAAGGGGCAGAGGAATCCCACACAATCCAGGAGGTGATCATATTTCCTAATGAACAAGGGGTCCATGAGAGGAACAAACAAAAAGAAAAAAGATGTTGTAGTGGTAGAAATAGATATAGAATCAAAGGGGAATTCCCTTGGTGAAGTAAAAACACCAATTGTATAGTTGTTATATTTTACTAGCACTTTTGAATTTGATTAAGAAGATATTATTATTTCCAAAAATTTGAGAAGATATCTAAAGAGCCTTATCTCAAAAGGGTTTGAGTATACATGTGAGATGGGAGAAGAACAATTTTTGAAAAAAGATGATTTTTTTATTGGTAGAAAGGAATACAAATAAAGATTTGCAAAAAGCCTTGCAGAGGATTAAATAATTAGAGGAATTATTGAAAACATATCAACAGAAAAATAGTAAGAGGGATGCAAGAATTAGGGAGTTGGAAGAAAGACTCCATAAATTTGAGCATGGGTCAAAACTAGAAATATTGGAACAATTTTCTATGGTGGAAACAAAAGGAAAAGATCTAGTGCCACATAGCTCAATTGGACCCATAAACACCCTCACTGGATTGACTATTGTGTCAATAGGTATTGAATTATGGAAGAGAACACAAGAATTCTCCCAAAAAGAAAAAGAATGAGAAAGGGAGAAAGCTGGAATAATTTCTAATCACACTAGAGCACTTGAGAAGCAAGAAACAAAGATGAAGAAATTGAAAGTAAGAATTGAAGAACTGACAGATAAAACAATGCAACTAATGAAATTTAGACCACTTGCTAGGTTTATGCTTTATTTTTACAGGAATTTTTTTATGTTTTCAGTTTAGTTAGATGATTGGTGACCTACTTGTTGCCATGAATAGGAAATTTTTGTTCTTAGACACTTTCGATAACTCCACATTTGAGATGAAAGATCAATTGTGTGAGTTTTATTTACACAATTTTGTTCTTTTAGATGAAAGTGCATGGAATCCATTAATGTTTGTAGGGGATCTCCAAATAAGGGCTTTTGTCTCTTATGTTATAAATGAGCACCAAAGGGGGGAAATTCTATAGGAATATCATGAGAAAGATAAATCTATCCCCTTATAGCTAAGGAAGGAGGTAGTGGACCCAAATGTAGTGATAGATCAATGGTTGGATCTCTTAGATCACATGGGAGTTGGAAAAATATTATGGAATGTAGAGAATTACATTATACAAGAATGAAGGAACTTGTAGTAGGTACCATTAGTGAAGCCTTTAACTTTTTCCAAGTTAGATGGGGAGAGCTTACACCAAAACTGAAAAGGAAGGAACCACACTCTGTTTACAATTATATGGCCATAATTCACAAGTCTCGTAAATATACTTCAATTGCAATGGTAGGAGTTACTTGGTCCCCTTTTACCTTCCATCCTCCTATCCTTATATTCCCTATACCACACTGGATAGGGAAGAAATGAGGAGAAGAAGAAGCAACATAAAACAAAAGGCTAGCAAAGCTCTCAAATAAAAAAGGCTACTACTTGAAATAGGGCAAAGGAGTGAACTTTGTGGTAAATTTCAAAGAGATGGCCCTACAATATAACCTTCAATCGTAAGGATTGCTTGAGGACAAGCAATGGCTTAGTAGGGGGGAAATGATGGGTCCAATTAATGGCTAGTTTTCTTTATTATTTAATGCTTCTATAATTTCATCTGCTAAGTTTCACAGACATTACCAAGACTTTATATATCTTTTATATTCCTTTCATACACTTTAAAGAAGACTTAAGTATGTGGAAATGGAAATATGGTATTTTAGCATTTGTATGTGTGAATGCATGAATATCTATGGAATTTAGTATGATTTTATGATTAAATTATGATTGTTAATAAAAGTGTATTCCTTAGGGATGAAACTAACATATTGTAGCTAGAAGGATTGTAACCTGCAATAACAGGTTTTCCATCTTGTAGCATAAGGACCATAACTCACAACAATAGGCTTTCCAACCCGCAACATAAGAACTATGGATAGTTGCAAGGGAGAAGTCAAAACTGTTAGGGTTAGAGATAGCAGATATCTAACAATTAAATGCATATTTAATTAATAAACAGAGAAACTAAAACACACACAGAATAAATCATAACACAGAAATTTAACGTGGTTCACCCAATCCGGGCTACATCCACCAAACCGCAGCCATCCAATACTTTTATTATCCAGTGTAAAACCTATTACAATCTTGTGAATAATCGCATTTTTTTCATCATACTGAAATACCCATCCGAACCCTTTTTAACAAGCTTAGAAGCTTCTAGATTTTAGGGTTCTACAAAATCAAATTTTTCCACATGGGCTGTGATGTACAGTATACCATGGGCTATATAGTATAGCATGATTAGTTGCCACATACCAACAATCTCCCACTTGGAGACTGATCAGGCTCCATACCAACACAATATCCCACTTGGAGACTGATCCTAGACGACACTGCTGCAATTATAGCTCCCACTGGAAATAAGTACCTTGGACCCTGCTGCTCTGTTATACTTGAATTCAACCTTGAAGACCAACCGAAGATGAAGAGGAGCTCAGCTTCTCCCTTGTCACCTCCTTCATAAACATATCCAATGGATTGACATCTGTGTGTATCTTGTCCAGCTTGCCCTATCCATCCTCCAATACTGACCGAATGAAATGATATCTCAACTGTATGTGTTTTGTTTTAGAATGCAAAGCAGAATTCTTTGCAAGATGTATAGCACTCTGGCTGTCTGTAAACAAGTAATTTTCAGCCTGTTGTTTTCTCAACTCCTCCATGAAAAGTTGCAGCCATATCATCTCCTTTTCCGCCTCTATTGCAGCAACATACTCCGCCTCTGTGGTGGATAAAGCAACCACCTTCTGTAATCGAGAAATCCAACTCACTATTGTCCCACCAACTGTAAATACATAACCTGTGGTACTCCGCCAGGTATCTATATCCTCTGCCAAATATGAGTCAACATATCCTTTTAAATTAGTATTAGAGCCCCCAAAACATAGACAATTATTGGATGTACCTCTCAAATACCTGAGAATCCATTTTACCGCATTCCAATGCTCAACTCTGGGATGACTCAAATACCTGCTAACAACTCCTACAACATGTGCAATATCCGGTCTTGTGCATACCATGGCATACATTAAACTGCCTACAGCTGAAGCATATGGTACCTTGGATATTTTTTCTTCCTCTTCTTGTGTTTTCAGACACATATCCTTAGTTAATTTGACATGACTAGGCAAAGGTGTGCTGAAAGCTTTTGCATTCTCCATATGAAATCTCTGCAACACCTTTTCAACATAATGAGCTTGAGATAAATTTTTTTTTTTGTTTTTCCTATCTCTACAAATTTTAATACCAAGGATTTGTTTTGCTGCCCCCAAATCCTTCATAGCAAAAGACTTTGTTAACTGTTGTTTCAACTCTCTTATGTGATCCATGTTAGACCCAGCTACAAGCATGTCATCAACATATAAACACAAAATAATGTAGCTGTCATTATCTAACCTCTTAAAATAAACACAATGGTCAGAATTACACCGACTGTAGCCTTGCTCAGCCATAAAACTATCAAATTTCAAGTACCATTGCCGAGGTTCTTGCTTCAAGCCATATAAACTTTTCTTCAATCTGCACACTAGTTTCTCCTTACCTTTGACCTCAAATCCTTGTGGTTGTTCCATATATATTTCCTCTTCCAAATCACCATGGAGAAAGGTTGTTTTAACATCAAGTTGTTCTAAATACAAATCTTCAGCAGCCACAATACTTAAAACAATATGAATAGAAGTCATTTTAACAATAGGAGAAAAAATCTCATCAAAATCAATACCCTTTTTCTGTGCAAATCCCTTTACAACTAATCTGGCTTTAAATCTTTTCTTACCTCCATCCTCCTCTTTCAGCCTATAAATCCATTTGTTTGGTAAAGCCTTCTTACCTGCAGGCAACTTGCATAAATCCCAAGTCTGATTTTCCAGCAAGGAGTCCATTTCTTCTTTCATTCCATGCTCCCATTGAACCTTGGTATCCACCTGCATAGCTTCATCATAATATTTTGGTTCACCAGCATCAGTTAACAGAATAGTATACAAAGAGGGAGAGAATCTTTCTGGAGGTTTACTTAACCTTGAAGATCATCTAACATGAGTTTGTGGTATTTGTTGCTACTTTTGTTGCCCAGCATGAGGAACCACTGAAACATCATTGTTGGGAATATCATCCAACACTACATAATCATTTTCTTTCTTCTCATGCTGCAGCAACAGATCTTTGTACAATACTTTCTTATTGAATATGACATCCCTGCTTCTCACAATTTTCTGATTTTCAAAATCCCAAAGCCTATAACCAAATTCATCAATGCTATATCCAACAAATACACATTTCTTTGATTTTGCATCAATCTTGGTTATATTTTCAGAATCTACATGTGCAAATGCTTCACAACCGAAGGTTTTGAGAAAAGAATAACTCACCTTCTTACCTTTCCATGCTTCCTCTGGAATACCACAACCCAAAGGATTAGAAGGACCTCTATTGATTAAATAAACAACAATGTTTACAGTCTCTGCCCACAATTTTAAAGGCAGCCCAACATGCAATCTCATAGTCCTTGCACACTCCATTATTGCTTTATTCATGGGCTCAGCCACTCCATTTTCCTGTGGAGTCCTTGGAACCATTTTCTGCCTACGAATACCATTAGAGGAATAATAATCTTCAAATTCTTTACTGAAATACTCACCACCATTATCAGATCTGAGACATTTTAACCTTTTACCCATCTCATTCTCAACCAAGCTTCTCCATTTTTTGAAAGTTTCAAATACATCAGATTTCTGCCTAAGGAAATATATCCATACCTTTCTAGTTGCATCATCAATGAATGTAACATAATACAGAGAGCCACCGAGAGAAGATACCTAAGCTGGTCCCCATACATCCGTATGCACAAGCTCCAATTTCTCATCTTTCTTTTGCTTCCCATCCTTGAGAAAGCTAACTCTCTTTTGTTTTCCATACACACAACTTTCATAGAAATCCATATTAACACATTTTAGACTTGGTAAAACATTATTTGAATGAAGTACTTTCATACCTTTTGCACTCATATGCCCAAGTCTATTATGCCACAGTGCTGATTCAGAGTCCACAGCAACTGTATGATCTTCTACCTGCTTAACTGCAGCAACTGTTCCTAAACATTGACCCTTTTTTGTAACAATTAAAGTAGAAGGAACAGTATGTCCTATACAAAGATATAAGGTTCCTACTTTCACACCTTTTGCTACTACTAAGGCACCCTTTGTGACCTTCCAATTTTTATCACTAAATGTAACAACACAACCTTCATCATCTAGTTGCCCTACTGAAATTAAATTTCTGCTTAACTTTGGAACATGCCTTACCTCACGTAGTAGCCAATGATTCCCATTATGCAACTTAATCTTGATTCTTCCCTTTCCAACAATCTAACAGGGTTAGTTATCTCCTAAATAAACCAACCCAAAATCCCCTTGGACATAATCAAGAAAATAACTTCTATGGGGGGTAGCATGAAATGAAGCCCTTGAATCTAACACCCGAGAATCATCAGCATTATCAGGAAGCAAAGTATCATCAGTTATTACCCACCACATTTTCCTCTTTACTTCCTTCATTTTTGTCTCCTTCTTTATTTTTTCGATACCAACAATCTTTCTTCAAATGACCCGACTTACCACAGTACCAGCAATCCTTCTTGTTTCTAGATTGGGACCTTCTGTCCTTTGATTTTCCTCGTGACTTCCCATGATTTCTGGAATCATTTCCTCTCTCCTTTGTTTTGCCCCTGCTTTTTGCATTCAAAATAGCGCACGTGTGGATGTTCCACACGAGCTTTTTCCTGCAATTTCCTCGCTCAAAATAACACCAACAACATCATCAAACTTCCGTGTATTTGAACCGAAACAAAATTGCTAACAACCATTACCAAGCTATTCCGACTTCGAGGGCAAAGAACCAGAATCAAAAGAGCCCTAACTTCTTCATCAAAGTTTACTTTTATAGAAGTTAATTGACTGGTGACCGTATTAAACTCATTTAAATGATCAGTAACTGACCCACCTTCTACCATTTTCATATTAAATAAACGTTTCATAAGAAATACCTTATTCAAGTGGAAGGCTTTTCATATAACTTTTCCAAGGTTTCCATCAACTCTTGAGTTGTCTTTGCTTTTGTAATATTGAACGCCACTGATTGTGCTAGGCATAGATGAATACTGCCAAGAGCCTTTCTATCCAAGATCTCCCAGTCCTCATCTAACATTGCTGTAGGTTTCTTGGTTTTCCCTTCCAATGGCCGCCATAAATCCTTCTGATAGAGATAGTCCTCCATCTGCATCTTCCATAACTGATAGTTATGCCCATTAAACTTCTCAACCTTCTTACCCTTGTCTTCCATTGCTCCCACTCAACCGTGAGATCTTTCCTACAGACGATAATCAAAACACAACCCGCTCTAATACCACTTGTTAGGGTTAGAGATGGCAGATATCTAACAATTAAATGCAGATTTAATTAATAAATAGAGAAACTAAAACACACACAGAATAAATCATAACACAGAAATTTAACGTGGTTCACCCAATCCGGGCTACATCCACCAAACCGCAGCCATCCAATATTTTTATTATCCAGTGTAAAACCTATTACAATCTTGCGAATAATCGCATTTTTTTCATCATACTGAAATACCCATCCGAACCCCTTTTTAACAAGCTTAGAAGCTTCCAGATTTTAGGGTTCTACAAAATCAGATTTTTCCACATGGGTCAGGATGTACAGTATACCATGGGCTATATAGTATAGCATGATCAATCGCCACATACCAACAAAAACAACAAAGTGTGACATTTCCAAAATAGAATGAAGGTGATCAGTTAATGATCAATCGTAAGTCACCACAACATATTCTTTCCCACCAAATAAGACTACTTGGAGGAGAAGTCTATTCTTGTAGGAATTACTCATGATGTGATAGTCCTTAGGACATGTCTTTGTAATGGCAATTAACCATTAGGAATAGAATTCTAAACTAGTTTCTCTTCTCCTACTTCATAATTATTTCTTTCTATTTTAAGACCAACTCCTCTCTGTATATTTGAGGGAGAGTGGATATATAATAATTTATTAATATTTTTTCATCCCTAGAGGAAGAAGGCTCCTCTCCTCACTAACCCTATATAGTGGGATTTGTTGTTGAGAAGTAAATCTAGTTGCTAGTAATTGTTGATCATTGTTTCTAGTTAGTTTTTTTTTTTCTGTTACCAATTACAATAGTAGATGTGTTGTTGAATAAGAAATCTTCAGTAGATTCTTGTTGGTTTTATGTAAGATTTCAGAGTTTTTATGCAATAAAGGGAGTTAGTTTGATATTGTGATTCATTGATTAAGTAGTGAGTGTTTGGCATCTTCTATGGAAGCAATAAATCAAGCAAAGGATACTTGAGGTACTACTAATCTTATCATGGTCTTGGTTCATGTTTCATTGATTATCCTTAAGAATAAGGTCACCAACTTTAAATTCTCTAACTTTGATCTTCTTGTTGTAGTTGTGGCAAAGCTAATTTTGATATATAAATTTAGATGATTCAAGGTGTTGAGTTACCTCTCAAGTAGCTTAATATCATGTTAGATGTGTAAATTGGTATTCTTTATTAGTTATAATGTAACAAAAAGAGATGTGCAATGATGGAAGTTCAATCTCCATTGGAAAGATAGATTCAACTCCAAAGACTGAGTATGGGGTGGCACCTATAGACATGAAAATTTAATATTAGGAAAGGCCCATAGTGTAGGGTTGAGTTGTAGGTGACAATATTAAGTCAGCATAATTAACAATCTTCTTGATGATTTTGATCAAGGTCCTATTAGATTCCTCTACTAGATCATTACCTTGTGGGTAGTAAGGGGTGGGACAATGATACTTGATATGGAATTGTTCACATAAGGCACAAACTTCATGATTGTTTAAGGATTTACCATTATTAGTGACAATGGTGGGAGGGATGCAATAGCAACAAATGATATGGTGGAGGATAAATTTAGAAACTTGTTGACTTGTGTAAGTGAGTGGAATTACTTCAACCCACTTGATGAAATACTAGTAGTGGAAACAAAGAATTTGTGGCCACTAGAAGAGGATGGGTTATTCTTTCTAACGAGATTGAGGCCCCATGTGGAAAAGGGCCAAGGATTTGTGATTAGTTATAGTGCTTGATATGGTGCATGAATAATATCCCCTAACAATAATATGCTAGACATTTCTTGATGTATTGATGGTAGGGCAATAGTACCTTGTTCTAAGAAGATTCTTAGTGAGAACCATAACACTAGTATGGGCTCCAAAAATACCTTCATAGAATTTATTGATTATGAGGTTATCCTTTTTTGAATTTAGGAATCATAGTAAGGTACCATCAAAACCCCTTATGATATAAGGTATCACCAAGAAGGGTGAAGTGAGATGAGTATTGTAAGAATGATTTTCATTAGTTATGTGAGAGGTTTGAACAAGGATTTCAAGGGATGTCCTCAATATAACCAAGGGTATGTGAGGCTTGAATTTGTGAAATGAGGTGTGTTTCTAATGGCTTGGTGTGAGAGGGTAACCTACTATACTCATTCACTTTGCAAGCTTAGGTTGAGCAACAAATGTACCTCAAAGGGAGAGTCTTTTGATTCTCTCCCTAATTTTGGCACCCCACTAAATCATATGGGTTTGAGTCATCACTTAGTTATGAAATCCAAGCTAGGCCTACTAAAAAGAAACTAAAATAAAAGTACTATTTAAGTATTATTTATTTTTAAGATCACATTAAGGCATAAGAAAAAAACATACATGGAATCAGCCTTTAAGGGGGAAACAGAAAGTGATTAAACATATGCTTTTGATTCTTGAGATAACCTTGCAGTGCAAGGGAAGAGCATACACACCCTTAAATCACAAAATATTGCAAAAAAAATGACCTTAGAAATAAAAATGTGAAATGTGTATACAAATATGCATAAGAGATACCTTTGATTCCCAAGGTCGCCAAGTTAATTGACTTAAAATAAAGCAAATGAAAGCACACAAAATATGTCTAAATTTGTTTCTCAGTCAAAGGAATGTGTAACCCGCACATTAATAGTTTTAGGTTACATGGTTGATCTTTAAACAAGTGAACTTACAAAAAGGAGTTAAGAAATGACATAAAAAGTACAAGAAAACTTGTGCAATAATTAGGATTAGTAAGAAAAGCCTTAAAAATAAGAAAATGAATAATTGAGGGCATATGTAGTATTACATAGAGTGTATAGACTATAAAGAGTTCCTACACTATTAAATAGAGCAACTACCTTAAATAATTAAAGATTAAAATTTTAGAGAGAAAATACACTAAAACATAGTGTAGAAACACTAAATAAGATGAAAAATTTCCAAAAGTTAGTGTAGATATGTTGAAAAATAATATAGAAATATGTAGAGAATATACACCATGAATGAGTGTGCATAGACCGTTTAGTGTGTAGGTGCACTATAGGTGCACTATAGGGAAGGGAAACTATGCTAAAACCATTCAAACAAGTATTTAGTGTGCATACACCACACCAAGTGAACATGTACCACAAGGTAGTGCAGATATACTGCTACATAGAGCATGTACACCACAACGTAGGGCTTAGGGTTTTAGATTTGATAGAATTAAGATCCATTAAGGTGGAGTGCATATGCGTCAAAATAGACAGTGGATGTGTTGTTATATAGAGTGTTTGTGTCAAACTAGAAAATTGGAAAATCCATTTGAAAATCTGCAAAAATCACTCAAAAAACACTTTACAAAAGGAAAAATAGATTAGGATATGGTCCAACTTGGCATGTCAGAACTTTTATAAAAAAATATAAAACAAAACAATGAAGAACAATGCATTAAACAAGATTCATTTTTATACCTAGTTACATCCCAATTGAGTTGAGGTAAGTAAACAAATGACAAAAGGGAATACAAACCTTGTTGACCATATGATGTGCTCAAGATGGTTGATTTTCGTTTAAGTGTAATGTGGTGTCTCATTCCAATAGCGTAACATTGTCTTGCATCCAATTCCTATTCTTGAAATAGCTTATAGAATGGCTCATTTATAAATTTTGGATGAGGGTGACAGATGGAAAATGTTTGATCTTATTTAATGGAGGTATGAGGTTGATTATTTTGTGAGAGAATAGTAAGCTTACAAGTGGCATCTTGTGATTGGTGCACATGGCTAGGATAAAAATTGGGAAGAGACATTTGTTGAATGAACAAGACAACTGAGAGGGGGTTGAATTAGTTGTAGCAAACTAAAACATCAAAACCCTTAATAGTAATCAGATCCACATGCATTCAATAAACCCTTATTCTGTTAAAGTGATTAAATATGAAACATAGACAACAAAAATTGAAATAACAACACCATACACAAGAGAACACCAGATTTATGTGGAAAACCCAGTGAGGGAAAACCCATAGTGAAGATTAGCTCACAATATAAGTAATTGAAAAATCAGTACAAGGGCTTACTGCCAAAATAGGACATACTATCCAAAAGGCTCATAACTAGGGCTCACTACCATAGAAATAAATACAAGAAGATAGAAGAGAAATGTTATATAGAGAACAACATCTCAATGCAACAAGGAATCCACCACAAATGCTCCAATAGACTTGTTGTCTTGCATGAAATATTTTAGACACCTTTAGATAACTACTTTTAGGAATCCAACACTTGAAACTCACACTTCTCTACTCAAATTTGCATCATACACAACACTCACATTGATCTTGCATCTATCTTGCTTCTCTCTTACTTCTCTCAACAACATTACACTTATTTATATCAGCCTCAACCTCAAAAACTTTCTCTAAGGTCAACAACTACCTGTTACACTTACAAATTCAAAATAGGTTGACACCTTAACATTCTTGTGGTGGATAGGAATGAAGGTGGCCCATATAAATCCTTAATTAGGACCCAAATAGATCCCAACACATCTCAACATGCTTTCATAAACCTCGCATGTAGTGTTAACACAAGGTTGTCCAACACCCATGCTAAACACCATTAAGCATTAAGTACACGCTTCCTTAAATCAATCTAAAACTTCCAGACAACAAAATTCACTAGAACACAATCTAGAATAACCTTCAAGCTACTTGAGATCCATCAAACAATTCATCCAAACTCGCATCATACAAATACTTCAACTCAAGGCAACTGGTAAACCTTATTCACACATTGACACATGAAACACACATTCACTGTATGAAATCAAGTGAAAGCTTGAATTCTGAAAAATAAAAACATTATAAGAAACTTCCCAAATCTGCACAACCTTAAGCCAAACTGCAGAGAAACAAAAACCAAATACATTTCTCCTAGGCCATAAAAAATACCACTGAAAACTGGTTCACACACTAGTGAAAATATCTCACTCTATACAATGATCTAGAAACCCAAATTTTAAATATAATAACCTATAACAACCTCAAACAACATATCATATCTGCATATGGATAGCCCTAACACAGAAGAAATGTGGAGCACAATATTAGAGCACACTCTAAACACTTGCACAACACTATTTTCTCTATTTATCATTTTTTTTCAAAAGCACTTGGAAACCAAGTACAAGAGACATCATCTCAGTTCATTACTCCATTCCAACTCATCTTCAAACATTGCAACATAAAGATATCTCCATGTACTCACAACACTTCCTCAAAGTCTCAACTATACATGCACAATCTACAAGAACCTATTCTCTTCTTTTTCACAATTTTCTCAATATCCTCCACATCTTTATCATGCAACAACTTCCTTAGGACATAGTTGACATCAATGAAAACATTAATTAGTAGAAAACCTATTGACATCAATGAAAACACCTTCATTCTTGCAAAAATCTCCCCCTTTGTCATTGATGGCAACACAGGATGTGAAAAACCATCAAAACACTCACTTTTTTTTTCAGATTAGATAGCCTACACAACATTCCTGTGCACTCTTCCCCTTACAAGATTTTCTCTCCCTTTGAAAATAATGATTAGACAACATACACCAATTCTTCCCACATGATTCTCTCCCCCTAAGTAGATGAAATTTTTCACACGATCCTCTCCCTCCCTTTGACATCAATGGAAAAGGACTAAATATTTTGCATTGTTCTCCACCTTTCATATTGAACCAAGAAACATGCACTCAATACTCCCCGTTAGGATTACACCCAACTAAAATCAACAACTCAATGACAACACATGGAACTACCTACTCCCCCTGAGAGGTAGCCACCAACATCAGTCTAGAAAAGAGATAGATCCATGGATCCAATGAAATGATGCATCTAGTTCAAGGAAGGAGGGGAAATAACCCCAACTTCTCTAAGAGATACACAAAAGTATATTTAGGAAGAGCCTTAGTAAATATGTCAGCAATCTGATCCTTTGTAGGTACATATTCAAGATCTACCTCATTCTCCATAACCTTTTCTCTCAAAAAGTGATACCTAATATATATATGCTTTGTCCTTGAGTGCATTGCTATATTCTTTAAAATATTAATTGCACTTACATTATCAAAAAAGATAGATATAGGCTCATCATACACTACTCTAGTATCCTTCAATGTCTATCTCATCCACAAAACTTATGTAAAACAGGATGTTGCTACAATATACTCAACCTCTATAGTGTATAAGGAAACTAAATCTTTCTTCTTACTCAACCATGAAACCAATCTATATCCAAGAAAGAATGCACCACCACTTGTACTTTTCCCTTCATCACACAACCAACCCAATTTGCATCCGTATAAGCACTTAATGTGAAACCAGTATCCTTAGGATACCATAAGCCATAATTTGGAGTGTCTTTTAAGTATCTAAATATCCTCTTTATTGCTGCAACATGTTTCTTTAGGATCTTCTTAAAATCTAGCCACAAGAAAAAACTGCATGCATGATATCCGATCTAGTAGTAGTTAGATACAACAGTCCACCAATTATAGATCTATATTTTCTTTGATCATCCTTAGGTGAATCATCATCTTTTCTCAATTTATAACTAGTCACCATAGGAGTGCATACCGATTTGGAGTCATCCATTCCAAACTTCTTCAACATCTCTTTAACATACATAGACTGTGAAATGAAAATCCCTTTATTTTTTTGATTGATTTGTAGCCCAAGGAAGAAATTCATCTTCCCAAACATTAACATCTCAAATTCTTTATGCATCTCTTCAAAAAAATTCTTGTGCATAGCTTCATTACCACCAAAGATAATGTCATCCACATACACAACCACTATCAATATCTTGTCTTCCTCAATTTTGAAGTAAAGATTACTATCTGCAGTTGCTTTACTGAATCCTTGCTATATCAAATATTTGTCCAATCTTGAATACCAAGCTCTGGGAGCTTGCTTCAATCCATATAATTTCCTCTTCAATTTACACACCATATCTGGTTGATCTGACAACTGAAATCCTTTTGATTGTTCCATGTAAACCTCTTCTTCCAATTCACTATTCAGAAAAGAAGACTTCACACCCATCCGATAAACTTTAGAGTCCTTATGTGCTGCAAATTCCAAAAAAATCATAATAGCTTCCATCCTAGCCATAGGATCAAATGTCTCCTCAAAGTCTATTCCTTTCACTTGTGAGTAGCCCTTACATACAAGTTTTGCTTTATTTCTTACCACTTCTCCATTCTCATTCAACTTGTTTTGAATACCCACTTAGTTTCAATTATGTTCTTGTTTGTCAGTCTAGGAACCAATTCCAAAGTTTAATTTTTCTCAACCTACATAAGTTCTTTTTCCATTTCATTCATCCAATGTTCATATTTGTATGCTTCATTCACTGTTTTAGGTTCAACTTTAAAAACTAAACATAGATTTACCTATGCTTCAACAACTCTGCTTCTTGTCAATACTCCTTTCCTCTTGTCTCCAATGATCTATTCTTCAGAATCATTCTTCTACATGTACTTAGGGGTTGTAGGGGTCTTCTCTGGAGATTCTTCCTCTTCATTCTATAGTTCTTTTTCATCAAATTTTTCTTCATCTTCTCTGCAATCGGGTTCATTCGACACATATCCATCCACTGCAATTGAATTTTGCAAGTTTTCATCAACCATAACATTTGTACATTCAAAAATATTTCTTAGCCTTTTGTTCTAACATTTGTAAGCTTTGCTTCTAGTACAATATCCAAGGAAGATACCTTCATCAAACTTTCCTAAGTTTTCTTCTTCTCTCTTGATGTACCATTTGCTTCCAAATACTCTAAAGTACTTCACAGTAGGAATCCTTCCATACCATAGCTCATAGGGAGTTTCTATGTTGTTAGCTTTAGCTTAAACTCTGTTAAGTATGTAAACAACAGTAAGAATTACTTCTCTCCAGTAGACTTCCAATAGATTTTCTTTTTTCATCATAGTCCTAGTAGCTTCTTGAATACTCTAATTTTTCCTCTCAACCACTCCATTTTGCTGAGGAGTTCTTGGGGCAGATAGGTTCCTTTTTATTCCATGAACCTCACAAAAAATGTTAAAATCATTGGAGGTGAATTCACCACCTCTGTCAGACCTCAAACATTTAATTTTCAAATCCATTTCATTCTCAACCATAACTTTACATGCTTTGAATCTATCTAATGCATAATATTTCTCTCTAAGAAAAGTAACCCATGTCATTCTAGAGTAATCTTCAATCAAAAGCATAAAATACCTATCACCGTGAAGACTTCTCACCCTTGAAGGACCACAAAGCTCTATATGTACCAATTCTAGTAGTCCGGTGATATATTGTTCCTTTCCTTTGAAACTAATCCTTGTTTGTTTTCCAAATTGACAATTCTCGTAAACAACATTGATAGGATTTGTGATTATTGGTAGGTCTCTCACTGCATGAACTAAACTAATTCTTACCAAATTATCAAAATTCATGTGCCACATCCTTTGGTTTCATAACCAATTGTCATTAATATGAGACATAAAGCAATGACCATCAACACCCTTGAGCTGATAAATGTTTCCATCTATCCTCAAGTACAAGCATTCATTTTCATCAAAGTCTCCATAATTAGGTTCATCATCAGAAATATCATCATCTTCTCTAACATAGTAAGCTCTCTTAATCATGTCTTTCCTTTATTCTCCTTATTCTTATTGTTTACAACTCTTTTTGGATATTTTGAAGCATAATGACTTATTTCACCACAACTAAACCATTTGAAAGGTATTTACCTTTGTACTTATTGGTGCCCTTTTTCATCCTTCTTATAAAGTTTTCTTTCACATCATCAAGATCATCTTCATTTGAATCTTTAATTTTTTTTATTTTCCAACCTTAAAAGTAGTCTCCACTTTTGTACCATTCTTCAAACCAAGCTTTCTCATCTCAAAAGAGGTTAGTGTACCAATCAATTGATGTCTAGAATAATTACTAAAATTTGCAAATTCCTCAATAGAAGATACCTTTTCACTATAAGCATCAGGAAGAGTTCTAAGAACTTTCTTTACCACCATAGGTTCTTTAACTTGTGCAACAAGACCTCTCATAGCAATTATCAGTTCATCAACCCTCTGCATATAGGTTGCAAATGTTTCAACTTCAGACATCCACATAGTCCCAAATTGTGCCTTCAGATTCTACAACTTTGCTTGTTTGTCCTTTTCATCTCCTTCATAGATACTTTCAAGCTTATCCCAAACTTCTTTAGCAATCTTAAGATTCATAACTTTAACTAATTCAAAATTTGAAAGACTATTTTTAATGATAAATTTTTCCTTAGCATTTTCCTCATGTGCTTTGATCACATCACTTGTGCTTGGACCATTTGTAGGTGGAGTATATATATTCTTATAAGCCTTTTCAATTTCATATCCCTGACATGCCAAATATCCTTCCATCTTTGTCTTCTAGAATGCATAATTTGTTCCATCAAATCTAGGGTAATCAATTTACTTCACCATCCTAGATCTACCTTAAGCGGTTAAGCTCTTCTCCAAGGAACCTCACTTTGATACCAATTGTTGAATGAATAAGACAATTGAGAGGGGGAGTGAACTAGTTGTAGAAAATTAAAACATAAAAACCCTCAACAGTAATAAGATCCACATGCATTCAACAAACCCTTATTCTATTAAAGTGATTAAATATGAAATATAGATAATAGAAACTGAAATAACAACATGATACACAAGATAACACCAAATTTACGTGGAAAACCCAATCAAGGAAAAACCATGGTGAGGATTAGCTCACAATATAAGTAATTTCAAAACTGATACAAGGGCTCACTGCCAGAATAGGACACACTATCTAAAAGGTTCACAACCAGGGCTCGCCACCATATAAAAAAATACAAGAAGATAGAAGAAAAATGTTACACAAAGAACATCTCAATTTGCAACAAGGAATCCACCATAAATGCTCCAAAATACTTGCAGTCTTGCATGAAAGATTTCAAACACCTTCAACTCACTACTTTCAAGAATCCAACACTTGAAATTTGTACTACTCTACTCAAATTCGCATCACACACAACAATTGCATTGATCTTGCATCTATCTTGCTTCTCTCTTACTTCTCTCAACAAAATTACACTTATTTGTATCAACCTCAACCTTAAAAACTTTCTCTAAGGTCAACAACTATCTATTACACTTACAAATTCAAAACAAGTCAACACCTAAACATTCCCACGATGGATAGGAATGAAGGAAACCTATATAAACCTTAATTAGGACTCAAATAGATCCCAACACATCTCAACATGCTTTCATAAACCACACATATAGTGTTAACACAAGGTTGGCCAACACCCATGCTAAACACCATAAACATTAAGTACACGCTTCCTTAAATCAATCATGTTGGGAAAATATGTTTCAAGCTTGCAAATACATAAGGTCATGTTGATAAGTTAGCATGGGGGGGTTGGTGGGGGGGTTACCCCCCTGTGGGGGTCTGGGGGGATCATCCCCCCTTGAGTGCACCTCTGCGAGGGTTCGGAGGAAACACCCCTGAAAGCCACATTTTATGTATATTTTATTATTGTAAATTTGGATTGTTCGTCATTAGGGTTCATATCTAATGGTCAATATTTTGTTGGCTTGACTTTCCCTAGAAGGAAACCCTATATTATGAGGGTGTTGTATTACGGTTGGGTATTATGATGTATTTTAAGATTCTAATAGCGATTGTTTTGTCTCTGGATATCTAAGTGGTGATACTCATGTGAGAAGCTTCGTTTGCAAGTATAATGTAATATTTGTGATTTCTGAATAATATATTGGGTGGCTTTTGGAGTGTGGGGTTTTTCTCTTGAAATGGTTTTCCCCACGTAAATCACTATGTTATGGTATGCATGATATTTATGTCTATTTTACTTTAAGTTTCAATAGTTGTTAAAGATTTGTAAAAAAATTGCAATATTCTCCTCTCAAGATTAGTGTGGGAAGTTGTTCCACTACCTTAGCTTCCTTACAAGTGGTATTAGAGCTTGATCACCATTGGTTTTAGCTGTGATCACCATTGGTTTTAGCTGTGGGTTGTCGGGTTTTTTGAACTAATATAGATTTGAGTGGGATTTTGTGTAGAAGACACTTTTATGATCTTGTTGTAGGAAATTTTAGATGGTAAGTTCATTAGGGAGAATAGAGGTGGATAATTTTTTTGGAAATAACTTTGAAATGTGGAAGATGAAGATGGAGGATCCATTGATAAATCAAGATATGTGGGATGTTGTTGATGAGAATGTTTCAAGGCCTGTAGATCCTACTCAGGATACTTAGTATGATGTTATGGACTGTATAACCAAGAGTTTAATTAGATTATGCTTAGAAGACTCTATTTTAATCAATTTTCATGAAGAGATCTATGCACATAAACTATGGAAGAAGCTCAGTGAGATGTATCAAGCCAAATATTTAGTGAACAATATTTTTTTGAGGAAGAAATTATATTTCTTGAGAACGGAAGAGGGTGGATGAATTACAAACCACCTGGAAGCATTCAATATGTTGGTGGCTCAGTTGGTGTCAAGTGGATGAGAAGGAAAAATGTCAGATACTACTTTGTTATTTTCCTGATTTGTGGGATTCTCTTGTTATGGCTATTGGGAGTACTTTTGTTATATTGAAAATTGAAGATGTGGTGGGTTCTTTGCTTTCTGAAGAGATGATGAGGAAGGTATCCATCAATGCCAAGGAAGCCTTAAATGTTCATGGAAGACCTAAGGAAAAAGGAAAGAAGAATGAGAAGCGTGACAAATCCAAGTCCAAGGGGAGATCTAAATCTCCTAGAAAGTCCAAAGTTATTTGTTGGAACTGTGGTAAGCCTAGACATGTTCGTAAGGAATGTAAAGAAGACAAGAAGAAGAAAAAGAAGAAATTTTATTTTGATTTTGAGTCCAAGAAGGAAGACATTGACACATTCATTGCAGCTTTGGCAACTCGTGTAGGTAATGATGCATAGTTAATTAAATCGGGTGCATCTTTCCATATGAATTTTAATAAAGATTGGTTTTCTAAAATGAAGAATTTGATGGAGATAAGGTGTACTTGGGTGATGATTCTCATTTAGACATTGTTGGCCATGGTAAAGTTAAAATCAAGTTTCCCGATGGTAGAAGAAGAAAAATTAATGGTGTGTTGCATATCCTTGGATTAGCATGAAATCTATTATTAGTAAGCAAACTAATAGATGCGAGTGTGCAGGTAGTATTTTTTGATGTAGGATGCAAGATGGTTAGAGGTGCTATGGTGATTTCTAGAGGTGTCAGATATGGCACATTGTATAAGCTTGATGCATGCACCATTGAGTGTAATAGTACTTCTGTGAAAAGCAATTCTATGGAAGAGGTGAGAGTTTCACCTTAGCAAATGGACATGGCTTTTGGGTATCCAAGGGTGCTCTTTCTTTTGAAATAAAGTTACTGGCAAAGAAAACTATGTTATGGTACTAAAGAATCTTGAAAAATAAAAACCTCATTGAAGGTTTGTCTAATTGTAATCTTGAATTTGATTTATGTGACCATTGCATTTATGGAAAAAAAAACACGTTCAATTTTACTCAAGTTCTCATAAATCTTGTGGTGTATTAGATCTTATTCATTCTGATGTATTTGGTCTAGTAGATGTTTCTTCAATTGGTAAATCCACATATTATGTTTCATTTATTGATAATTACAGTAGCAGGACATGGGTATATTATAGAAAGAGTAAATTTGAAGTTTTCAGACAATTTAAAGAATTTAAAGCAATGGTTGAGTTGCAAATTGGAAAGAAAATAAAATGTTTGAGGACTGATAATGGCAGTGAATTTTTTTCTAATGATTTTGATAGATTCTATAAATATTTTGGTATTCATAGACAAAACACAACTCCATATTCTCCACAACAAAATGGATTTGCAAAAAGAATGAACAAGACACTGATGGAGAATGCTAGGAGTATGTTGAGTGGTGCTAGTCTAGAACAAAGGTTTTGGGCTGAAGTTGTTGTCACTGCTTGTTACTTGATTAATAGGTCTCCTACATCATTTCTTGCTGATAAGATGCCTATAGAGGCATGGTTAGGTCATAAGCCTTCATTAAGACATCTTATAGTTTTTGGTTGTGAGGCACATGTGCATGTGCAAAAGGAGAAGTGAACAAAGTTGGAGAACAAGGCTATGAAATGTATCTTCATTGGATATAGTTATGGTGTGAAAGGATACAAGCTTTGGGATCCTATTGCATAGAAGGTAATACAT
The DNA here is from genome assembly GCA_007258455.2 of Sequoia sempervirens. Lineage (NCBI taxonomy): Eukaryota > Viridiplantae > Streptophyta > Pinopsida > Cupressales > Cupressaceae > Sequoia > Sequoia sempervirens. Next base: position 118,398,813 of record VDFB02026320.1, on the reverse strand, counting down.
AGTAGAAGTGTTATTTTTAGAGAAACCAGTCCTTCCTCTGTTACATTATAGCCAAAACAAAGTAAATAGGAAGATGTGATTCAATTCCCTTCTACACTTGAGAAAGTTGAATCAAGGCCCATGGATAGACAAGAAGAGGAGGAAGAATCTCAAACTCAGCTTGTTCGTAGGTCTACAAGGCATAGACAACCATCTAAAAGGTATTCACCTTATGATTGGAGATGTATTTTTTCTTTGAATACTAACATGGATGAACCTAGATCAATAGAAGAGGCATTAGGTATGAATGATGCAAAATCTTGGAAGATTTCTATGGATGAAGAAATGACAGCTTTGAAAAAAAAAAATACATGGGAGCTTGTACCATTCCCTAAAGGAAGAAAACCTATAGTTTGCAAATGGGTATTCAAGAAAAAGATTGGTTCAGATGGAGGTATTGAGAAGTACAAAGCAAGTTTGGTTGCAAAAGGTTACTCTCAAGTTGAGGGTGTTGATTATGGTGAGATATTTTCTCCTATTGTAAAAATGGCATCCATTAGATTTTTTATTTCTATTCCTATTGTTTATGATCTAGAGGTTGAGCAAATCGATGTGATAACTACTTTCCTTCATGGTGACTTGGAGGAGGATATTTGTATGACACAACCAAAGCACTACATGGTGAAAGGTAAAGGTAAATTGGTTTGCAAATTGAAGAAATCTTTTTATGGCCTAAAATAGAGTCCTAGGATGTGGTACTAAAAATTTGATACATATGTGTGTTGAGTTTGGGATTTGAGCATTCTAAATCAAATCATTGTGTTTATTATACAAATGATGGTGATGGTTTCCTATTTATTTCATTATATGTTGATGATATGCTATTTATTGGTAAAGGAAAAGGTATGATTTCAGAACTAAAATCTCAACTTGCTGCCAAGTTTGAAATGAAAGATCTTGGTGCAACTAAACACATTCTTGGGATGGAAATTAGAAGAGATGGAGTGAACAAAAAGCTATGGCTTGGACAAAGTAAGTATGTCAACTCAATTTTACAGAGGTTTGATATGTAGGATTGTAGACCATTGTGTGTTCTTGTTTCAGCTAGAACAAAGTTATCTATTTCAGATTGTCCAATATCTCATTCAGATATAGAAGACATGTTACCAGAGTGTAGTTGGAAGTTTGATGCATGTTGTGGTTTGTACTAGACCAGATATTGCCCAAGCAATGGGAGTTCTTTCTAGATATATGTCTAATCCTCGTAGAGTTTATTGGGATGCAGTTAAAAGAGTCTTCAGATATTTGTGTGGTACCTTAGATTATTCCTTATGTTATCATAGTAATATGATTGAAGACAAGATTTCCATTGATATTCATGGTTATGTGGATTCAAACTAGGTAGGTGATGTTGATAACAGAAGATCCACTAGTGCTTGGGTTTACTTTATTTGGTGGTACAATTAGTTGGATTAGTAAGCAATAGGTTTTAGTTGCTTTGTCCACTATTGAAGTAGAGTATATGGTAGCTACTCATGTTTGTAAAGAATCCATTTGGCTTAAGAGACTATGTCCATATATTGGAATTAAACATGGTGCAATAATAATTTATTTCAACGTTAGAGTGTGATATATCTAGCCAAGAACCCAACATTTCATGCCATGACCAAGCACATTGATGTATAGTATCATTTTGTTAGAGATATATGATTGAAGATGGCAGGGTGAAACTGGTAAAAGGTAGAGAATTTGATGAATGTTGTTGATTATTTAACTAAGCCTATGAGCACATAGAAGTCTAGATGGTGTTTAGAGACTATGGGCCTCTCAGCCCCTAGCAATTAAGAGATGATGTTTTTTACACCCTCCCGTTGTTGTTGCAAGGTGTTCGACAAGTGGGAGATTTGTTGGGAAAATATGTCTCAACTTTGCAAATACATAAGGTATTGTTGATACGTCAGCGTGGGGGGGTACCCCCCTATGGGGATCTGGGGGTAGCATGCCCCGACAGGGGTTCGGGGGTAGTGCCCCCAAAAAGCCACATTTTATGTATATTTTATTATTGTAAATTTGGACTGTTTGTCATTAGGGTTCATATCTAACGGTTGATTTTTTGGCTTGACTTTCCTTAGAAGGAAACCCTATTTTATGACTTGGGCATTTTATTATGATTGGGTATTATGATGTATTCTAAGAGTCTAATAGTGGTTGTGTTGTCTCTGGATATCCGAGTGGTGATACTCCTGTGAGAAGCTTGCACTGCAAGTACATTGTAATCTTTGTGATTTTTGAATAATATATTGGGCGACTTTTGGAGTGTGGAGTTTTTCTCCTGAAAGAGTTTTCCCCATGTAAATCACTGTGTTATGGTATGCATGATATTTATGTCTATTTCATTTTAAGTTTCTATAACTATTAAAGATCTATACAATTTTTGCAGTATTCTCCTCTCAAAATTAGTGTAGGAAGTTTTTTCACTACCTTATCTTCCTTACAAATCCAAAAAATTTGGAAAACATAATTCACTTGAACATGATCTAGAATAACCTTCAAGCTACTTGAGATCCATCAAACACTTCATCCAAACTTGCATCATACAAATACTTCAACTCAGGACAATTGGTAAACCTTATCTGCACACTGTTGCATGAAACACACATTGTACTATATCAAATCAAGTGAAACCTTGAATTATGAAAGATAAAAAAATTATAAGCAACTTCCCAAATCCGCACAGCTTGAAGCCAAACTACGGAGAAACATGAAGCAAATACATTTCTCCTAGGCTACAAAAAATACCAAGTGCTGAAAATTGGTTCACACACTAGTGAAAATATCTCACTCTACACAACGATCCAGAAACCCAAATTTTGAATATAGCAACCTCTAACAACCTTGAACAAGATATCAAATCCACACAAGAATAACCTTAACACAGAAGAAACATGAGGCACAATATGGAGCACACTCTGAACACTTGCACAACATTATTTTCTCAGTTTATCAAATTTTCTCAAAAGCACTTGGAAACCAAGTCCCAAAGGCATCATCTCAGCTCATTACTCCATTCCAACTCATCTCCAAACATTGTAATATAAAGATAGCTCCATGTAATCACAACACTTCCTCAAGGTCTCAACTACACATGCATAACCTACAACAACTTGTTCTCCTCTCTTTCACAATTTTCTCAATATCCTCCACATCTTTATCATGCAACTTCCTTAGCACATAGTTGATATCAATGACAACATTAGTCAGTAGACAACCTGTTGGCATTAATAACAACACCTTCACACTTGCAACAATATAGAGTAGGGATTTTCTCAATTTTGATAAAGGGTGAGAATTGAAAAGGGGACATTTTGGATCCTTGTGCACTTGGAGCTTTGTTCATTTGGAGCCATGTGCAATATTGACTAATTGGCTTTGTTTATTTCAAATAAAGTGGTGAAGGAATGTGCAAATAATTAATTAGTTGACTAAACCTAATTTATTATTCAACTATTGAAGAGAAAGATTTTTGAGAAATCAAATAAATATTATACATATTGATTCAATTTATACGATAATGTTGGGAGAATGATTAATTTAATTAAATAAATGTGATTTATTCAATTAAGGTTGAAACTTTAGAAGAAAGATTGAATTAGTTAAATTAATTAATTAAATAAAGGCAATTTATTTAATTAAAATAGAATAAATTTTTATATTTTTAATTAAATAATCAAAATTTATTTAATTAATGTTAGAAGAATGATCAAATGAATAAATTAAATAAATAGTATTTATTTATTTAATGTTGGAAGCAGATATACAAGATAGCCTAATGTGATGGCAGAGAAAATGAGAGAATGCATTTTAGGTGTCTGCAATAAGTTTATTACTTGGACTTTTATAAAAAATCATACATGAGCTCAATGTTCAAAATAAAATCTATATCCCTTCTCTACAAGTTGACCAATACTTATTAAGTTGTTTTTGAGGCCAAGAATATAATACACACCTAGGATGTGCTTTTTACACCTTGCATGCTTTTAACATTTATTGTTCCATTATCCATAATAGACACTTCATTATCATTTCCCAATTTTACTTGTGAATTTATTGCTTCATCTATGTTTGCAAACATGTATTTATATCTAGTTATGTGATTACTACATCCACTATCCAAAAATCTACATCTTTTGTGCTTTCTTGAGCAATATTGCATGTAATAAACATATAACCATTATTTCCATTTTCAGTTTAATTTTCTCTAGGAATGTTTACATTTTGTTTGTTCATATCAAATTGCTTCTTCCTACACACATTTGCATAATGTCCATTTTTTTTGCAATATTGACATTGAAATTGGGATTTATCGTACCTCTAACCATGAGAGTGATTTTGATTGCTACCTCTACCTAGATTCCACTTGCAATATAGAAATGTCATATTTGTGTTTGTAGTTGGTCTTATAGCAACATGAAATGTGGTTGTTCTTCCTCCTCTTAGTAAATCTCTTCCTCTAGCTCTATTAAAATTTGATCTACCTCTTCATCTACTATTGTTGATTGAAGTTTGTGATTTGAAAGCATGCTCAAGGGTAGAATTGATTGTTCTATTCAGCCTTTGTTCATGGGTTTGTAGAGATCCCAACATTAAACAACTTTGCTAAGTCTTGTGACTCTTATATTGCCACTATAATGGAATCAAACTTAGGAGGTATAATTCTAAGAATTTTTCTACAACCCTTTGATTCTATAATATTTTTTATTTACTACTCTCATTGGATGGGTTAAAAATACATCTACAAAATATGAATCATATGTAAATTTTTAAAATCTCTTCTAAACATTTAGTATTTAGCCATTTTGACCTTGTTAATACCTTGGTATGTTCCTTGTAAGCTCTTCCATGTTCGCTTAAATCTAGTTGCTATTGCAACTCCGGAGAAGATGGATTCATCCCTGTTTTTTTTAATAAAGAAAATGACTTGCATTTTCTTTCACTCTCTCTCAACAAATCTTTTTCTACTTGTGTCTTGATCAATTGATTTAGGGAACCAAATTTAAATGAAAATCCACATATCTTAGAGCAAAAGATCTCCATTTTGATCCCTCCTAAAGTCATAATACTTTGAGGTTGAGTAAGACTATTGCACATACAAGCCATAACAAAACTGAACTGAAAAACTTCATCCGGTGTGGAAAGCCAGCTTACAGCCAACAAGAGTAAATTAAAGAAATCTTAAAAAACAAACAAACTTTCATTTCTAAATTTCTCAAAATTAGAACAGAACGGTATCCGGATAAATGCATCCATAAACTATTTTGAAAAAGAGATAACAACTCAGACGAAAATTACCTGAATCTATCTGTGAGAAGAGGCTTGGAGCAGCCTTCGCCATGATAAAGCTTTGCAGCATCTGAAGGTAGAGATAAGTTCCACTTCCTGATAGATGCCACTATGACCTGTGCAAATCCAGTGAATGGACTGCCTTGTGGATTGTCATGGCGGAAAAGGGGAGCTCCAACAAGAAAGACAAGTGTTGATATGAGCATAATCAGCGTACAGATACCAAACCCCAAACTCCAGCTCACATTGCTTTGAATATAAACAATAACAGTGAGGGCCAGAAGGAAAGCCACAGTCATTGAAAAGTAATACCAATTGAAGAAACTCTCTAATCTTTTCTTCTGTTTGGATCCTTCCCCTTCTCCTTTTTCTTCTCCTTCCTGTTGGAACTGATCCGCTCCAAATGCCATGGAACATGGTCTTATCCCTGCAGACCCAATACATTTGAATAAGAAGACCGACACAAGTAGAGCCCATTGTCCTCTGGAAGCCCTCTCACATTTTCCCATGTTTTTCTGGGGGGCACTGCAATGAGATGGTCGGAAATGGGGGATAAGTGCTGTGAGAGTCAGAAGAGACAATCCCTGCACATTAATCAAACAACAATATATAATCACTATTTGGAAATTTGTCATAACCAATCAAACAACATATCACTTTGATTCCCTTCTCTAATCACACTTGCAGATTCTACAGAACAGCTTAAATAATAGGTGAGTTGTGAGTTCAACTTTAATCCAACAAAAAATTAATGCACAGTCGGAAAATATTTGAGTATACTTTAGTCAGTAAAATGGTTTCACTTTCACTTGTAAACCTCAAGTTCTACAGGATCAATTTAACACTGTTAAGCTTTCTTGTTAAGATGTTCCAGAAAGCCTGGTCACAAACTTGAATCAAAGACCTTTTCAGTATACCATTATATTTAACAGAAATAGAAATCAGAATGTTCTTCTAACTAGAAGTTTGAAGTAATTACTACTAAATATGAAAGGCAGCCGATGAGTATGGTCCGAAATTTGCCAAGATAGGAATCTGCCACAAAAGCTCCGGGCAAGGTTGCAAGGCTGGTTGTCCCAGACCAGATATTTATTACATTTATCGCTGCAACTTTCTGCATATTGTATTTGGTTGTTAGATAGACAATCATGTTAGCCTGCATACCCGCCACAGCTAACTTCTCGCAGCTCTCATTTCCTGAATACAAGGTTTCATCATTAAACGAAGTCAAAAATACTACGCAAAAACTAGTTTTCTTGCAACAGAATATATAGAAATCTATACAACAATGTCCGTTAATACCCATCTCAAAGCATTTTATGATATTCTAATCAGCTTTAATAAAAAACAAAATAGTTCAGTAGTATTTATTTGGGTTTTTTGTGTTAGAGATCTTTCAAAATATTGAACAGTATTGCAGCTCTGTAATGAATGGTTCATACTTGCTCAAGGTTTTACAAATTAAGTATAAGTTGATTTAATTTTGAAGGAAAATGTACACAGCTACCCTCTCGCAGGTCTCATTTCCTGAAAACAATGTTTCATCATAAAACGAGCTTAAAATACTATTCAAAAGTTTTTCTTGCAATAGAATCTATACACATCTATACATCAGAGTCTGTTAAGATACGTCTGTTGATATTTGCAGCCGGAGCCTCGATAAAAATAATTAGAAGTCTTTTGTCTTGCGGGCGATTTAGGGTTTCGCTGTAAGCCAGGCAGCCGCCTGGCTCAGCTGAGTTCTCCCACTCCGTTGTTTCTCTGTGCACTGTGCAGCAGTGGCTTGTCATTTTTGGTAAAGCTGAGTGTTTTGTCTGTCTTATGCTAAGAGCAGACAAATGTTGGAAGGTTTATGCTACTTTTTACGCTTTTTGGTTCTGTTGCGCCGCCTATTGTTTTCAGCGACACTTTGCAGAGTCTGCGGTTGGTCCTCTGTTCTCCCTCTGCTATCATGGATCCCTTCTCCTAACGGTAGGCGCAGGGTTACAGCCATCTCAGGACAGGAATGTCTCTGCAGCAGCGGGTATTCGGGTATTCGGGAAGACAAATAAATTATTTTTTGGATTATAATTCATTCTGATGATGGGTTGATAAAAAAATTTACACAATCAAATCTAAAAAATTATTTATTCTTAAAGATTTTTTTTTTAATTGACAGAGTGTTTGTGACCCCTAAAAGAACACTACATGATGTGTTATCTCCTATGGAGGAGGAGACATTACTTGCAGAAATACCTGTTGAGAAGACATGTCCTGAGGCAAAGGAATCATTACTTGCTGAAGGCATTGCTGTTTCAGCACCAACTCTAGAGTGTGCTCTCTTATCATTAGTCGAAAAGTTAGAAGGATGGAAGAATGTTGAAATCAGATTCAAAAGGTTTTAGAGAATATAGTTTACTGGTAAACAATCTGTTTTGATAAGTAGGAGGTATTTTCCACAGTGTGTTAAATTGAGAGGTAATTAGGAGGTTGAACCCTGATAGCAATATCATAATCTGTCTTGAACTCAACAGTCGAAGTTAAAATAAAATCTGATAAATCTTGAGGGCTATTACTTCTCTGATTTTTGTTGTGTCATTGTTGCTATTAACTAAGCTTGAGGCTACCTAAGGGCTATTGCTTCTCTAATTTTTTTGTGTCATTTATGTTATTGAACTAAGCTTGGGTATTAATATCTTAAGGGGTGTGGTTGGTTTGAACACTCCTTTTTTAATTTGTATGTCCTTTAAACTTTGTTTTTTGAACTGAAACTATTTGAATTTTTTTTGCTATTTAACTAATTGTTTAAGATTATATAATACCTTACAGGGGTGAGTCATTTGAACTTCCTTTTATAAGATTATTTCTTATTATAGTTTGTAGTTTTAGTCTCCTCTAAACTTTGATTTTTGAATTGAAATTATTTGTATGTATTCTTTTATTTTTATACATAGAATATAATTTTTATGAAAAAAATACTTCCTTTGTTATCTTTATTACTTATTCTAATTACCTTTGATAAAAATATAATATGATAACTTAAGCATAAATATTGACCATCAACATAATCATTATATTGCAGCTCTGTATTGAGTGGTTCATACTTATGTAAGATTTTGCAAATAGAATATACAGTTAAATTGATTTAATTACAAAGAGAAAATATATAATTAAAAGTATTTTAAAAAATTAATATTTAGTGTGATGGATGATCTTCCCATAACCTTTCTAAGTCCAGATCCTTCATCATCTAAATAAAAAAAATGCCAAGTAGACTCTGACTACTTATGAAATTGAAGTCAACCCCACAAAATTCATATCACATAATATAAAGGTGCTACTGCAAGCTGGTGTATGGATTAAGGAATAGACATCCATATATCTTGAATGGGCATTAGATTTCAGTTAAAGAGAAAAAGATAAAGAGAGCTTCACCTATTATGTAGGGCATGGTTCTCCATCCTCCTCTTGTTTTCTTTTTACAGGATCTTTCAACTTCAATATCAACATCATCCTGGGCATTGTTTCTTGTTTGTGATCCAGCAAAGCAATTGAAGTGGCTAAGGAGAGTAACATTGTGCCTATCCTTAAGAGGAAGACATTGAACGGGTTGCTGCTGCACAGAGACCTCTTTGGCTCTCGTCTGTTCTTCCATTTCTCAAGCACTGTTCCACACCAAATTCATAAACAGAGATTTCATATTACAGACATCATTTTTATACAGTTCATAATGTATTTTTTGAATAGTTCTGAATTTGACTGTATTTTTTCAGCCCATATTTGGAATCACCCTCTATGATTCATCATTAGAGACTGAGAAAAATGATTTTATAGCTTGGTATTGGACTGCCATATTCCCCACGAAAGTACATTCGGTTGGGATATAAAACTAATTTGCCATGAATTATTTTCTGTGTGTTTCTTGTGCCATATCCAACATAAGCAATGGTAGAAAACATTGAACTTTTTGAATATGACAAAAGATAAGCGACCATTACAAGAACATTGTTCAATTAAATACAGATGTTCTGGTACTGCGTGCTAAGGTGCTTAGCTAATCATTGTAATTAGTGAAGACACAATTCGTTGGACTTATTTTAGCTTAAGATATTAGCACAATAATGTATGTATTTGTCTGCATCTGTATTTCTCCAAAACAAGAGGTCTTGAAGTTGCAATCACATTTATGGGATTGTGCGCGGCTTAATTACCAAGACCAAAACAGACCAGACAGTAATATTTTTTGCATTATTTTGGCTGCACCCATCCATGGATTTTCTTTCAGTGTCATTTTCTTTTACCTGTCACATTGTATTCCTCTCCACAAATGGAGACATTATAATTCTGATTGAGTTTTGGGTCTATTTTGATGGAATGTTTTAATAATCATATAATGATAATTCACTTTTTTTTATTTATTTTTATTTTTCATAATTTTATATATTATATTTTATTTTAATTTTATTTGTATATAAATTAAAAGAAGGGTAAGAAATTATTCAAACTAAAATAAAGCAATACAAAGTAAGGGTATTAAACGTCCCTCTCAATCTCCTCTAAGTGGTAATTGACCCTTATCTACAATTTTTCAATTCAACAAATAATCGGAAGCCTATTTGACCAAACAATCTGCAACCCCATTCCATTCTCTAGGAATGTGACAGAAAGTAACAGATTCCAAGGAAGCACACAGATTAAGAATCTATTTTATAATTACAGCCAAATGCCAACTAACATCTTCTAACCGTTGCCTCTTCAACAAAGTCACCACCACCTGAGAATTAGATTCACAAATGATCTGTCTCCACCCAAGGGCGCAACTGCGCTCTACAACATATAAAATGGCAAGAGTCTCCATCACATTGTTAGTATGTAGGCCCTTATACACATAAAAGATAAACTTGACAGTCCCAGAACTATTCCACCCAACACGCCCAATACCAGCATGACTAGGATTTCCCAAGAAGAACCATCCGTGTTGATTTTCAACACACCCTGAGGAGGAGGACACCAACGCCCCTTTCTATTTATCTTCTGAAGAGGATGTTGACATCTATTTTGCATGATCTGGCCAACACCCTATGCAACACCATGTTGAAGTGGAAGGTTGAGACGATTGCAACAGGAAACATCTCCAAGATCCACATCCTCAACAAAGTCACACTTAGTTGAAACAGTTTCTCCCAAAGAATGAAGAATTTTCCACTACAAATGTTGGACCACCAACTTCACATCTTAAAAAATCTTGCGAATCCTCTCCAACTAAATATGCCAAATAATAAAGGTTGGTCCAAGAGCCCAAGTAATTTGAAGAAAAAAAGTCTTAATAGGGGCCTTCCCCCAATGGGCAAAGAAATCCGCCAAAGTAGAGACATGCCAACAAGCCTGGTTCCACACACCCCACCATAAGTGTCATAGCTCCCTAGAGAAGGAGCATTGGAAGAAGAGATGAGAGACAATCTCCTCACTATTACCACACAAAACGAACATTGAGGGACCCTGGAACCCTTGCTTACACAAGTTATCCCAAGTAAGGCATCAGTTCTAGACCACTAGCCACATAAAAAAATTGCACTTGGGCCAAGAAATTTTTTCCACACGTGCTTCCACCAAGGAACCTCAGTGTCCCCAAACATTTGCCTAATCGGCTTGCCATAACCTGTTGAAACATAGTACTTACTAGATAAATCACTGTTACTCCAAGCCAAGATGTCCTGCCCCTCTAAGGTATTGCATTCATGCGAGGCAAGAATCTAAGCCAACTCTTTCCTATCCTCCTTCGACCCACCTGACGGCCAATTTGAGGAGTGCTTCCATCTAAGACCAGTAGTCAATCCAAGATGTCGAACAATCTTATAATGCTCAATTGTATTCTAGCCTACAACAATAAAATGTTCACAAAGAGGCTAGAGATGAGGGTAAGCAGAAAGAATAGGAGGGTGACCATCCCAAGAATCCCACAAAAAAAGATCTTGAGAACCTGTATGACATATCCAAAATAGCCCCTTTTTAACCAACTAAGCCCCCAATTTTAGAGTATGTCAAATCATAGATACCCTTCCTTCTAAAGGGAAGTGAGGAACATCAAAAGTGTTAAAATCCTTAAGATACTTGTGGGTGAGAATACGAGCCCAAAGTTGATGCTAACTAGTATACCAACGCCAATATAACTTGGCTACAAGAGCTTGCCCATTCAAAACAACAGGATGTAAGTCGAGGCCCCCCTCTTTCTGCGGCTTGCACATAGTTTCCCACTTAACAAGACTAAACTTAGTCGTCTGCAAATTACCACTCCAAAGAAATTGTTGTGAGAGAGCATCAAATTCCTTCAAGAAATACAAAGGAGCCGCCTAAACAAAACACTTGTAAATAGAGAGAGCCTAGATAACAGACTTCAGAAGAGTCACTCTTGTAGTAGTAGAAAGCCAACGATGAGTCCAATGAGTGACCTTATTGTGCAGCTTATTGAGCAAATTTTGCTAGGAAGACCTAGGTTGCCTACCAACAACAAGAGGAATTCTCAAATAGACAAAGGGAAGAGACCCAATTTGAAACCTCAAAATATTAGCAATTTTCCATTGAATAGCTTGAGTATAAAAAGTAGATAGATGACTTATGCTCATTGAATTTCTGACCTGAAGAAGCAAGGTAAATGTCCAAAGCCTGCCGAAAAGAAATAGCCTCCTGAAGATGAGCCCTCCCCATACAAGTAGTGTCATCCACAAATTGAAGATGAGAGAGTTGTGGCAGCCCATTTCCCCAACACCAACCTTGGATCTTGCCCTGGGAAACCCAAGACTTAAGAAATCTGCCCAGACCCTCAGCCATAATAATAAACAGATAAGGGGAGAGAGGATCTCCTTGACAAAGGCCCCTAGAAGTCCCAAAAAGATCAGAAGGTTCCCCATTCATAATAACTGAAAAAGATGAAGAGGTAACACAACTCATAGTCCAACTAACCCATTATGGAGTAAAACCAAAGCCTAAAAGAATTTTCTGCAAAAAATGCCACTTAACTCGATCATATGCTTTGGCCATATCTAGCTTTTCAGAGATCGCCTCCTCCCCACTCCTATTATTCCAAGTGAAAACTCCATTGGAAGGCTTAACATCAATTAAATCTAGAGAATTGACATTCTCCCTAAAAAGATCAAAAACAGGCCCAAGCCAAGGTGACCCACCTCTTTTCTCTTCCAAACTCAACACTGAATTAAAATCACCAGCTAAGACCCAAGGAAGATATGGTGCACAAGATCTAACATACCTTATATGAGCCCAAAGCCGGATTTTTCCATGAATATTAGTCAGGGCATAAACATTAGTAACCAAAATGGTCTCACCCATTTTTTAGAGTAGAGGCAACCATGGAGATAGTAGAATGACTAGAAATCCACCATAGAGGAGCAACCTTTCTTGGGTCCCAAAAAAGAGCCAAACCCTTAGAGCTCCCTTGAGAACCAATACACTGACACTAATCAAAATACCAAATACGAAAAGCACATTGAAGCATGAGATCAACTGAAAGTTTAGTCTCCTGAACACAAAATATGTTTGGAGAATGGACAACAACCAAATCATGAATAACCTTTTGATGGGAGGTGCTACTCAACCCCCTTACATTCCACGAGAGAAAAATCATGGAGGAGATGGAGAAAAGTGAGCATTAATGGGTTTAACAAACCTAGATTCCACCAACAAATCTCCAATATGTTTAATCTTCTCAAGATCCTTCTTGCGACCACTTTTAGAAGAGTGCTCAGATGATCCTTTCATAAGGGTGCGTTGTTGCACCCCCAAGGCTAGAGAAGACCTCTTGCTCTTTCCAGAATCTAGCCCCTCCTTTGCCAAATCTGCCAAAACAATATCATCATCATCTTGCATAGGACCATTTAGAGATACCAGATGATCCTGCACCCCCTATGAGAAATGGAGATCACATGTGACCAGACCCTTGCCCATTTTATTTGTATATATTTATATATATTTGTTTATTATTAGTTTATATTTTTATATATATTATTTTTTATGTTAAGATTATGTGTTTTCTATATTGACTCATTTTTTTAGTGTTCATCTCAAATTTAAATTATTTGTTCTCATTTTTTTGTTTGATGAAATAGAATATATACATATTTTTATTAAAAAATATATATTTATCTTCAAAACTAATAAATGAAATGAAATCATATCTCAAAATTTCACACTCAAAGAACAAGAGTTTGTGTGGTCCGAAAAAAGAATAAACAACACAATCTAAACATCAACCCCCCAAAAATGGAAACAACCACACACAAGGGCATAATGCCATAATGTCACAATAACATGATAATAAAAATTGATCAACGAGAGATATAAAGCCTAAAGGTGAAGGAGGGTCCTTATTATCAAGGTGACCTCACCCTCCAATAGGAAAATCCTTTCCATCATCAATAGCATTTCAATCCATAAGAGCAATGTCTTCATTTTCTTGTGGTTGGCTAGTAGGAACCGTTATATCTTGATCTTTATTTTGAACATGTCGAGGAAAAATAACTAGATTCAATTGAAGAAAGATAACTTACTCCACCGTCATCAATGAGAAGACATTGAGGAGGGATTGCTAGCAAGTGGTAGAGGCCAACCTTCACATTTATCATTAGACAAAGGTGAAGGCCAACCCCTATGGCTTTGAGAACAACACCTAGATGAACTAAGTGTTTTCCTAAGGGAAGGCCCTACTATGTAATAAAAACCAAGCAAAATGAGCCAATTTGGGTTCCAAAAGCACTTTCCAAATAGCCAAAAATATTTACTCCAAATGAAGGAAGGAGTTTGAATATTCAATTGAGCATCAAGCCTTTGTATTATAAGTGAATGTGGAGGGAACCAATTGTATCTTTTCCTAGGAGTATATTTGTGGAAGGACATCAACATATCAATTTCAATCTTTCCACCATGACTTGTTCAATCTAACTTAAATATTTTATGATGGTTCCAAAAGGACACAACATCAATGGTAGTCTTAAAATATTATATATCTATGTTGATCAAGGGTTGAATTTAACCTTTATTAGTGACAAAGAAAGCCAAGTGTAAGAAAATTTGGAGTTAAAATCTTGGATGGATCTTGTGCCTCTACTAAAGAAATTGAGAGCATGAACTCAAGGAATTTTTGTCAATTGTTTCTCTTGAAAGGTGATGGTAGGATTCTACCATAGAGGTTGTTGGTTAATGGAGAGGCCAGTTTTGAACATGTGATGAACATGAAGTGAAATCTTAGTTTTTTATGACTAGATCTCCTATAAGGTGTAGTGATTGAATCAAATAGTGCTTGATTAGAAGGCGCTAACTTCCAAATTACAAGAGAAAGGAGTGCCCATATCTATATAAGGGCCCTGAAATTATCATATCAATTTAGTGTGACCCTTGAATTACTACCCCCTATCTATCAAGATATTTCCACAAACAACTTAAAACAAGGGATTGTTTACCTATGGTTAGTAGGGACCCCCTACATATATAACTAGGAGCTTAGATGTTGAGTAGAATGATGCTTTGTGCATTGCATCTTCTATGGTGAGTCAATATAGCAATATGCCTTGGAGATAATGTCATTCACTACCACTGTAGAGGTAGGGGCCCCAACCGACTCAATCTTGTTGAAAATTAGCACAAATATAATTTCTCAAAGATTCTAGGATTTAGCACCTTCAATATCATGAACAACCTACTTGACATCAAGAAAAAAATGATATCTTCATGAATATCTATAATAACCATTCCATCAAAATCTTTGTGGAGATAACATTATCCCATGCCACCTTGTGAAAGCCTTGTCTATCATCTGAGTTGGGCCCTAGAATTCTACAACAATTTCTCAAGCTTGTTATATGAAGTTTTAGAGGGAAGCTAACATGAAGAATAGTAAACATGCATGGCTACAAGGATTATAGAGAAGTGCAACTTGGGATTTAGTAATACTCTTGTAGGAGACATTAAGAAGAGTAATTGTTCTCTAATTTTGAATCAACTTTAGATCTTCAACCATAGGTATGAATTCAATATCTTCTCTATTAATAACATTTCCTAAGGAATTGGTATGAAATGCTTCAAGATAAGCTAAATGCAACTTAACAAAATCTTAGAGGATTTTTAAAAATTCATAGGGGAACTCATTGCATCTTGAATTTTTATCATTGACCATAATTGACATTGTTGCTTGAATATCTTCATGCACAAGGAGTTTAACACAAGCCTCATACTAGGGAAAATCAACTAGGGGCCACCTCCATATATTGTTGAATGGCCTCATCCCAAGTTTGAGAGGGTTCTTTCAAATATCAAATAAATCCTTGTAATTTTGAACAAAATTTTGAAGAACATCAAGAAACTCAATAAAAAGAGAAGTAACTTCTTTAATAACCTTATTTCTAGAAAAAGGATAGCTACAAAGCTTAAATTTTCTTTAGAATCTATGTTGCTAATCCTCAACCAATAAATTTTTTCTTTGATTTGATCCCATCTAGTAGCATAGGTGTCTATTAATAAGATATTGCAATTGTTACAATTCCTACCCATATTTTTTTGTCCAACCTTGCACCACTTAGCATGATCCTAGCCTTATCCATTTGAGTTTTATTCATTCTTTCTACAACTCCATATTGTTGTGGTGTATATGATGTGGTAGAAAGAATGAACATAACTCCTTTATAGGGAATATTGTATAGAGAATGAAAATTTAACAAAATCAATTCTAACAAACTTAATCTATTTGAATTTCTTTCCTTTTCATAGATGGTCAACCATTCTTCATCCTTCATACCTATTGATTTTGTTCCTAAAACAACATGTTAATCTTTGTAAAATAACACATCTTCCATCTTTAACTTCCATTGCTCAAAATTATTTCCATTAAAAATTTTGATTGCTATCCTTGTGTATCTTGTCATTCTACTTCACTCACAAATCCTCACATGTACAATTATCACTTCCTAAAAGTTTATCATGGCGAAAAGAAACCTAAATCCTTTGAATAAAGATAAATCAAGCTTTAATACAATACATGTAGGAAAAATAATCCCAATAAACCTATATAATAGAAGAAATGCATATAGATTATGAAGAAAATAAAAAACAAAATAGATAATATGTAGTATTTCATTTGAGAAAACCCTTTCAAGTAAAAAATCCAAAATAGTAACCTTGTTTATTATCACACAAAATTCAACCATTCAAAATAAAATAATAAAGATCTTACTCAACCCTTATTCAGATGGAAATATAAAAAAGGCACATCACAAAATAATTTTTCAATTTATGTGAATGCTTTAAAACCATGGATTTTTTTTGAAAACCCATGCATTTTTTTATCACTAGTCTCCATAGCTTTAACTAACTATAAAACATGGAATGTATGCAATATACTTCCAACATATTGATCATGTAGACACAAATAGGATTAAAAATATTTGGGCATGAGAAGAGTCATAACATGTAACCATAGGACATAAGCATGATAAGAATGATAAGACATGGAATCATAAGGTGTAGACATGATAAGGAGCATAAACATAGGAATAATATGCATACATGATAAGGATTAAGATAATAGAAAAGATAGAAATAATAAGCATAGTGAAATATTATATATAGATAGCATATGTGATAAACATCATGAACAAAATCATGGATATGTATCATAGAAAAATAACAAAAAACATGAGATTAATCAAAGTAGTAGTTCGTGAAACAAAAAATTGTATGAACCTAAGAAGATGCAAATAGAAAGAAAATGTGTGAAAATATAGATCGTAAACATAAAGGATTAAAAATAAAATGAAAATATTTTCCTACTTAATCCTATGAGGAGATAGCTATCATTTATTTAACCTATAGAATTTTTAACTAGTAGGATTCTAACATAATAACAATACTAAAGGAATGAACAAGAATGGAAGATAGAAGAAGAATGGAAACAATTTCAATAAGCATGACAATGAAATACCCTCAGAAAAATTATGAAAATGGAAAAACTTAGCCTCTCAGTTCATTACCAAAATCAATGTATTACCAATAACTACAAGTTACAATATAATATCAAGCATATATCTTCATAAGAGATCAACATTCTCAACCCAAGAGGAATTCTACAACATAATCTTCCATAAAACTAGACATATATTATCTCCACCACATGTTATAAATATATAGGCAAAAAAGATCCAAGAAACCATGAATGATTTTCTAAACCATGGGCCCAAAACCATGAGCCAAAGACTAGTCTAGATAGTCCACATTCAACTCCAACTCTATAAATAAAATGTTACTCTTGATTGACTAGTTTTAATTCTAACAAATAATTGGGGTCAAAGTAACTCCCAAGAGCTCCTTGTAGGTGCAATTATCACCACTTGCACACCTCTTACATATGCTATAAATAGTAGGCCAAAGTTATTATTCATATTCCACCTAGAACCCTATAGTTAATGAATTCTTACAACTATCACAAGACTAATGATACATGGTAAATAGTGCCAAAAATGAAATCTTGAATTTCTATCCAAATGGGATTCCCTTTTCCATGTGGGTCATACATTATTTACAATATTACATATAAAATACAATATAATTATTCCTAGATATATGACTTATAGGGTGTACAACAACCTAGTCCTCTAGTCCTAATAAGGACATGGAAATAGAACATAACATATGGAAAATCACGTAAAGTTAAACAAAGAATCACATCCAAGCACAACAACTCATCATGACACATGAAAGCATACAGGTAATGTAGGAAAGATGCCCCCAAGTGGGGGAACAAAGCATAAAGCATAACATGACATGTTAAATGAGAGCAAGAAAACATAATAATCATGAAATAAATAATATAAAAAGTGAAATGAGAATAGGAAAAACACAAAAATCACAAGATAAAGAATATAAGTTGAAATGAGTGTAGGAGAACAAAATAATCATGTCATAAATAATATATAAGGTAAAATAGAAATAGGAAAAACATAAAATTCATGACATAAATAATACAGAAGGTGAAATGAGAATAAAAAGACACAAAAATAATGACATAGGAAAATATTAAAGTTTGAAAACACATTTAAATCAAATGCTAAAACACAAATGAAAAAGAAAATATATTTAAAATAAGCAAGAGGAAAACAAGTACATAAGTATAAGTGTAATTATAAAAGGGAAAAATCTCATGCAAACTCATAAGGATAATCACCTAAAAGGTCATCCTCCTCCCAATAAATAACATCACCCTCTTATTTTTCTAATACATAGCTTTCTTCTATAATTACATTTGTTTCCTCTTAATAGATGTTGGTATTCTTAATGAACACACTATCAATAGGTGAAACTAGATATGAGTTATTTCTTTGTCCATTTTTATTGCTTCTTTGGAGGTGTTTTGATAGATAGATTATGCATCTATTGATCCCAAAAAAAAAATATTTGAAATCCATGAAGTAGTATCTTTAGTATGAAATACTATGTTTTACAATATATGATATTTATACTACTTAGGTGGAAGAAGAGGTAAAGTGTTTTTTATATGATCATTAGATCTATATTTTTCTTATCTTTAATCTTCAAAGATATTTTAATATTTCTCATAAATCTCTATCTCACTTTAATAAAGGGATTCCTTAGGGGTTTATATGTGGTTATCTAAAGTAAAATGACTTATACTAGCAAGATTCTTGTGGATCTCATGTGATATTTACAATTATTCTCTTATGAACATATTGAACATAGTGATGTACAATAGAAGAGGTGGCACAATTGTTCAAGCCATGGTCTACCAAGCAATATGGAAAATATTTTCATAACTAGAATAACTTGACATAGGATTTGTACTTCCTTAGGACCCATCTTGACGGGTAAAATGACACAACACAAAGTATGAACTGATATTATGTTATTCATTGTCAATGATACTCTTGTATGATCATAAAAATCTAGCTTCAAGTATTAATTTATATATAAATTCTACATTATATCTATTGAATTGATTTTTAGCATCTATAAAAGTATTAATCTTGTCTTGTATATAAAAAATCACATATAATTTATCATAATGGTTTTTTTGAAGATTTCCTCATCTAAAAGTATAATCAATGGACTAGCTTGAGTAGAAGAAGGAATGCCATTTGTAGGTGTCATCCCAACATCCATATCATGACATGCATGTCCTTTTGACAACATAATAATAATATAAAGTTTCATCATCTATTGTAATTGAATCTTGTGGAACATTATGTCATACACCTAAGGATATGCTATTGTGGTGTAATAGGTATTAATAAATAAATTCTTGGGGCACTTTTGCTTTCTAAGTCATACCTCTAGCTAATTAGTATAAAAATAATTAGCTAACATGTATAGGTAAGTGGAAATGGTTAGTAATGGCATGTTATATATCATAGGCAAGAGAGTCATGTGATATATATACGTCATCTATACACAACATGACTAATTCCTACTCGTGTTAGAAATAAATAAGCGACTAGCTCTTATACACCTCACTAGTACACATGAGGGTTGGCTTCAACATACATCACATTTACCCAACGTGAATAATTCACACTTATATCAGATATACATAATGCAAAAACTTGTGCATGCATCACACATACATAGTGCGATTGGCTCAAGAACCCAACACATATGCACAATGGGAATACCTTAAAAACCTCAAAAGAACATAGTAATCAACTAGAAAAAAGGGAAGTAGTTGAAACCTTACAATAAGCATCATTTTCTTCTCTTGCCTCACTAACACATAAGATCTAAAACAATCCCATCCAGAAAAGGAATGTTAGTGCATCACATGCTACATTATGGGTCCCATCCTTTTTCCTAATTCATTGCCACATATGATGAAAAACAAGCATCCCATGGTAGTCATCATTGGCAAGGGTATATATAATTATATGCACAATACCTAAGGGAATTGTTATTCAAAAACACTATGATTGACTAATACATACATAGTTACTAACTATAAATAGGAAGTGGACGCATCTTCCATTCCTTTTTTTTTTTTGATTGGTATTGGGCACTTTTTAAGTTGCCTAACACTATTGTTGTTCAAATCTGTGAACCCACTAGCCCAGCGAAAACACAAAGCTTGCAAGCGTAGCGACCTAGTGGGGACTTGAACCTTGGTGGCAGCGTCACCAAGCAAATGTTTCAACCATTGCGTTATACGGGTCACCTCAATGCATCTTCCATTTCTTGGTTCACTAACACTTATCCTTTTAGTGCATCTCATACTACAATATGGGTCCCATCATTTTTCTTTGATTCTCTACACTAGTTGTAATGATGGGCAAGCATCCAATACTAGCGATTGCCACTTGATAAAGGGAAAGTGTAACAAAACTCATCACATAAGGCCATTAATAAGATTTTCTTAGCCCATTAATCATCTATGTAATCATACAGTTGTATGAGTTACATAACTGGGATGTCTTATGGTCTTAGCATAGACCCAAGACAAGTTTTTATATTATCAATCACTTGGGCTAAATTAATAATTAGACCTTGAAAGCCATACCTTAGATATACACTACATATGAGGCACACATATTTCTTCTAATACATCAATGCCAAAATTGAACTCTTGAGATGGGTAGATCTAACATCCATCACTTACATGGCACTTGTGAAAGCCTATCTAAAACCTATGAAACCCCTTGGCATCTATCATCTACATGCTACTAGTGAAAGCTGACTAACCTTATGATATGGTTAAATACTTATTTTGGTAGAGAACACTCCCCAACTCCTATCATGCTAGAGTAATGACAAGCATAAGTGGGTCATAGGTTTTACAATTTCAATGATCACCTTAGGATGAGTGGTAAAAGCTACATTAAGAGAAAAATTGTCCCCTACCTATAACCTTGTAGAGTCCCTTTCTCAACCCTAGTTGTGATGCCAAGAAGTAAGATCTTGTATCAATCTTAGTTTAGCATTGCAACATTAGACAATACATATAACACTAATCTAAAACATAATGTTTAAATGGTTTACACCCTAGGCTAGTTAATCTAGTTACAATACCCCAAGGGGATCCATTAAACTTAGCAAATGGTCCTAGAAGTCTTGGAGTCAAAATTTATCCTACAAGTAACATATTGAATCCCCACAAGTTGAACTCTATCTAGACATGCATACATAAATACAAACCCATAAAGTAATCTCAAAGTAGATTTACACGACTCAATTGTTATTTAGAAACACATTATTTAATAGACTAAATTAAATATACAAATGTAATATTAGCCAATATTCTACTTCCAAGAACATACATTTTTGGTATATTCCAATTATAAAGCTTAGGACACAATTATCCACCAAACATACATAAAGATAAAATATCATACCATATTAGTAACACTTACCATTAATTTCCCATAGTCAACAAAGGCCATCCTATGGACTTGGTCCTAAAATCAACATAGATCAAGTACATAGTTAGAACATGCAAACCATCCATACATACTAAGAGTTGTTCACACCATCAAATCATAATAGTTTAAGTTGGCATCATCATTAAATGTAAGTTAGTAGGTTTCCATAACTCATTCCTAGCCAAGTCATGTTTATTGCATGCCTTTAGTTCTTAGAAGAATAGGCCTCACTAGGTCCTTCATGCTAACCCATACCACCTATACTTATCACTCGACCGAGACAAAATGTCATACTGTTTCACACACAAAAACCCTAATTATTTTAGTCTAGATGAGTCTAGAGGCATTCTCATACATTTACATCTAGATAGATCACAATAGAAATGACTCCTAAAGTTTATCAAAGATTGGAGTAGATTTTAGAAAGCCAAATATCACAAACCTCAAAACAAATAGGCTTATGATGATGGGTTTCCTTTCATTAGCTCAAACTTATGTAGCATGGACATATTACTAAAGGGACAAGCTCACAAATATTTTGATATGAATTTTAGTGTCATAATGAAGCATACCCAAGAGGGAGAGATAATCAAGTTTAGGAACAAACCCAACCCCTAATGCTATTCCCTAAACCCTCCCTTGTGGGCTTGGTCCATAGGGGCATGCTTCACCGAGGGATTGCCTACATGCTTGATTTTATATGAGATCAAAGTCTCATGTAGTTCTCCTAAGATTTTATAGATCATGACAATAACTTTCACTTTCCTAGGATATTGGACAATGCCACCATTTTTCCTCATATAGTGTTACCACAATAGTGGCTTACAATTTCTGAGAGATCCTATTTTTTGTTGAAATCACATTTTTTTAGAAAATATAATGATTTAAGCCTTCCATTTAAAGGATTCCAATTGAATATGGTTTGATCAAACCACCTTAGACCAAGCCCCCTTGGATAAAACCCCGCTAGTTTTAAACCATACCTATAATAACGTCTCCTTTACACCTATCAAAATGCTGATAGTAAACCACTTTTGATTTGCCTTTTGGGGGATCAAATGAATTCATTTAAAATTTATTTTTTGCAAATATGTAGTTCTTATTATAAGCTTAAAAAAAATTATAATTTTAATCAAATTTAATTTGATTATTATATTTATTTTTATTTCTTGTGAATGTAGGTTTTTCACGAAAATCAAGCTCTTGCTGCACGTGGAAAAATAGCAGATTATCAAAAAAATTAAATATAAGTGCACCAGATATTGAAGTCCTTGATAAAAAAAATAAAATTGAATTTTGAAAAATTAAAAAAATTACGTGTTATATGGTCGCTATGTTTGAATTGTAATTGATTTGACTTCAAAACTTGATTGAAGAAGAAATATTAAATTAAAAAATATCTAACCAAGTGAAAGCACTAGATATCATTCACAAATCTAAATTTGAAAGAATTAAAATTTTATCCTTAATGGAAAAAAAGTTATGCGTTATACGATGAGTGTCACTTTTTAAAATGTTGTTTTATGATAAAAACTAGTTTTCGAGAGAGATGCAAAAAGAAGTGCAATCTGATTCCAAAATTTTTGAAAAAAATATATTTAGAATCTACAGACAAAATTTTACGAAACTCTAGTTTGCATCATCTTCAAATTCCTCATGGTTTAGCCGCTATAAGTGCCTGAAAGTGAAAATTTAGTTAAAAATAATTATTTCAGTGTCCAATTTGGCCAAAAATTGTAAACCACTATTGTGGGATCACCCATGTATGCAAGATTTAGCCTTCTAGGATTCCCAACCTTGATATATATAGTTTCTCTAAGGAAGGTGGGGACTAACTTGACCAAAGAAAATCGTGTAGACAATACCAAACATAGCTATATATAATTTGACTCCAATGAATCAATTCAGTATGTTAATATGGTACAATACTAAGAACAAGGTTCCTGAACTACCTCTACATACAATAGTCTTAATTATTGGTATACTTAGCTAGGTATTAAAATATCAAACATCTTAAATGAGATACCTTAGACAATAGTATCTTCCAAGGACAATTTTTCAAAGTCAACTCCATACACATAAACCCTCGCCAAATAATAAATAAATTGAATACAATTTTTTGACGAAAGGGAAAGTTAAGCTACCTTAGCAAAATAATCCTCATTCAATCTTTCATATACACTAAGGTTCTCTTACACATGACAATTTAAGGACCAAATGTGTATTGATAGTAATAATACTATCCAAACATACCTAGGTGCAAATATGCTCAATCCTGACTCAATATAAGAGTAGGATATCGGTAATGAATGTACATCCCTAGATAGTAGTGATTGACATGATATTGACAATTATCTTTATATTATAATCCCATTAAAAATAATTACATTTGTAAATTGTAGAAGTGAGCACAACTCTAATTAACTAGTTGATAAGAGATGCCTTAAATAATCAAGTGCCTATACATAAATCATTTAGTAGCATTCTACAATAGTTAAGTAGAAAATTTGTGTAATATCTTCATTCTACATTTATTACAAAAACAAGAAATGGTTCTTTACCCTTGAAAATCATGATAAGACCCTTTAAACCACACAACAAAAGGTTTTCTAATAAGTTATCCCTTTATTCAGATGTTTAAAATAAACTCCATATGGTGTGATTGTCTGTTCGTAGCTTATAACTACAAATCTTTTTCATAAGACAAAAACTAGCATAAGGGAATATTGTATCATTACTAAATCTGAAGTTGGTAAATAGAGTTAATAGCCAATCAAACCTTCAACAAAAAAAATCGCAAATCCATCCACAAACACATACCACAGCCCATGTAATGTTCTTGATTTATTTTGAACTTAATTTACTATTTTGGAGCTTCAGAATTTCGTCAAACAATCCTCAACTGCACTTTGTTTTGGCTGTGAACTGAAATTCAACTTTATTCATGAATATCTATTTCAGTAGCAATGCTCTTACAACTTAGATCGAAACATTGCATCACGACTAGTATGCAATCATGTTGTATAATTAGTATAGACCAAATCTAGTGCAAATACAATAAATTTCTCTAACTTGGGCAATGGCAGCGAATGTCTTGAATTAGAATCCAACTATCTCCAGCAACAATGCGAACCTTTCATGAATCCTCAAAGTCGAATCACCTTTTGTGACCCATTGTTGTGCTCCTAATAAAATACGGTTTCCTCAGACTCTTCAAATATTATAACAGATTATGACTTTAATCTGCCGCTTCTTATAATATCATCCAAGTGTAATTCTTTCCCAGACGGCTCTTCTATCCTCCCAATATTTGATGGTTTATTGTATTTAATCTCCTGTCGACTTCAACAACTTTATTTGTCTTTTTCTGACTATGTTCATTTGGCGATTATATCATCTTGAAGAATAACGACTTTACTTGCCAATGGTGCGACTCCTTAAAACTTCCGCCTTGAAGATGATTGGATCCTTCCCTTGGAGCGATGTGAGTGTTTAGAGGATCCAAAGGGGACTTTCCAACTCCTGTAAAGTAGTGCTACCTGAACGTAGTCTTCTTTTCCTTCGCTTTGCAACAGGGTCTTCTTTCTCTTGATTTGGTATCGAGTGTTTTCTTTCTCTCTTGCTCTATATCGGATGTTTCCTTTAACTCTGATGATTTCGATTTCTGTTTGTAGGTATCTTTTCTTTTTTCCCTCTATGATCCTTCACCTTCCTTGCATCGAATGTCTTATATGGCTCTATGTGATGTCCCGAAACAAGGTCGTCACTCTTCAGAAAGGAGGTGCGTCAGTCACTTATCAGCCCCCTCATTACTAATTGAAATATAATGTTAATATTTGTAATTTTATATTTATAATTTATAATTGTATAATAATGTCTTGGGTTAACTTTGCTTATTTTTATCATATATATATATATTTTATTGTTTAACTTGTTATATTTATTTTATATTATAGTATTATTTTATATTTATTTAATATTCATTTTATATTTTATATTTATAACGTTATTTTTAATTCTAATATTGTTTTTAACAATTATAATTAAATAATTTTTAGATATGCTTCTTTGTTATCTTCATGGCATGATTTCGGGGACATGACATTCTATCAATTCCTTCTATAATACTTTAATTACAACTCACTTAAAAACTTGAGATTCATTCTTCCCCCAAGCATATGTTGTTCCAATAGCATTGAGAAAGTGGATATGAGCAACCATCTAAGAATATAGAATAGAATAATCAAACCAAATATTAGTATTGTAAAAACCTTGTTAGCCATGTATACAAACAATTGAAACGTGTACTAGGCACAAGAGCTGCTTGACAAAATAATTGAAAGTAAAATGTGATAACAAGTATACACAAACTACTTGAAAAAACATTGTAATATGTAGATTACATTCAACATGAGTTGCCAAGCAAATGCTATAAATAGGTGTAGAGTTGAACCATTCTAGTATCAACATATGTAACTAGCTGCTGAATCTTATGTTAAATTATAACCATCCTAGCTTGCAAATTCATCAAAGTAAAATATAGTAGTTTGGGTCTAAAAAAAATTAGTAAAAATCATGCACTGAACTGCATACTAAAAATAAATTTGAGGGTATTGATAAAACGACAACATAGTCATGTTTGTTACTCTGATAACCATAATCCATATAATAAGCACCAATTGAAAGACGTATATAATTCAGTTTGGTACTTCATTCTCTAGTTCATCAATCTATTTGGTGGGCGGTTAGGAAATGTAGGATTCCTAGGAACCTCATAAAAACCCATAAACTAATTAAGACAAGGAAAAGCATTTTCCAAAAATACTACCACTACATTCTTAGTGAGTAATAATAAACAAGGGAGCGTAATAGTGAGGGTTACCTTTTACTCACAAACTTTGTGGATTCCAACTCTTACTTCCCTAGGAAAAGACACCAAGTGGCCATGATTGTAATACAAATGTCGCTAGAGGACCCACTAAAACCAACAAACACTTTGATTTTCTTATTCCTACATAAGAAACTTGTGGGCATTGACATGAAGAGTGGAAACTATGACAAATCCTTTTAGTACAATGGCCGTCTTGTTCCAAATGGGAGACAACACCTTGCAACCCCCACACCCAGGCATATAAAACTCTACAAACACAAATATCTAAGAACTCAGCAAAAATGTTGGATGAGGGTCCATATATAGCTTATGTCATGTAGATTTCTGCCAATAACACCGTCACCTACATCCTTCTCCAACCCCCATTTTTCTCGGTAATCACCATTCTTAGCCTTATTATTTCTTGTTATGGATTAGAGAGAGTGAATGGTGTGTAACCATATCCACTTGAAGTTGTTTCAATCTTGTGTGTCAAACAATTTTGTCTCCTCCCTTTTTTATGCGTTTTTTCTTTAATTTATTTGCTTTGTTGTGTAGGTCCCTTGATAGCATTGAAGAGATTGGTCATGGGGGATGTGATATTGTTCAAATTTAAGATCATTAGTATTTGCAAAGGAACTTGGAAAAGATCTTGATGGTATGCTATTGTCCAATTCTTCAATCTATTAGATTTATGAATCAAAGTGTTAATTTATAATTACTTAATATTGTTAGTTTAATAATTTATGATCAGTGTTAGATAATTAGTAATTAATTTCTACAAAAAATGATTGTAAAAGATAAAAATGTGAAAGTCTAACTGATATTGAGAACCCAAACACATTATTACATCCGTATTCTTTTATATTATTTACAAATATAATTTATTTTATTTACAAATATAATTTATTTTTTAATCTTAAAGCCCACACAACCATCATTTAGATGCCAAATAATGTTCCTTCCATTGAACAAATGTAAAACAAATAACAATTTCATCAATAGGACAATCAATGGATATCACTTATTTAACCAGTAAAATACAAATAATATTGGGAGGTACCAATGCCTGAATGCAGCCAGAATATTAGTTTAGGGTACCGAAAACAAAAGCTCTGCGGATGATGTTTTTCTATATGAACTAGCAATTAACATTACTTAGTTCCGAAACAAAGTAATTTTGACACTTATTTGTGTTATAATGCATATTTGTTCTTCCACACGGCGTTCTGATGAATTCCAAGGACAGCCTGTTTTCATATTCCCTGCAAGTCATATAATAAAGTGCAACACTCTTTAATAGCTGGACACAAGATATAAATATTACTTGGATATATAATTCTGACGGTGGACCTTTCTGCACATCACCTTGAGAACATCGTAAAATACAGCTGGTCTCTTTTGAGGTGGCGCAAGTTGCTGTGAAGGAATAGTAAACAAAACATCAATAAGATTTTCAGCCCTGATTCATCTTTGTTTCTAAATTTTCATTTTCTAATCCAACATTTGTACATTGGACTTTGTACAATGCATATGCTTTAGATAAGAAAAGGGAGAAAAAAATCATAATCACTTTTGGCAAATCATCAAAGATGTCAACAAGAAGAGAAAACATAATGGTGGGCAGGTCATGAAAACTTGCTACACGTGATATTCTATCCTTCCAGGTTAGCATTAAAACTTTACTGGATGACAGCAACTGTTCATTATGTAAAATATGAACTAGGAATTGCTAAATCATATGTTAGTCGATAAGTATTGATATATAGACGTATGGTTGATAATTAAATTGATATTGTTAGCAAATAAATATTGTTGGGTTTTAGTAATAATATTGTTACTTATGTATGTTGAGTTTATGTGAGGTTGTAATAACATCCATGATGATTTAGAAATAGGTTGAGCGAATTCAATATGTTATCGATGCGTTATAAATTCTGTTAACCTATAAGAATTTGTTATTTTAGAGGACAGACTTGTTCTTCAAGTTGTGTGCTTTAAATTAAATAGTAGCAAGGAGTGACTGCAAAGATTTCATAAAATGTTGTTCGTATAATCTCTGCAAAGCATAACTACGCAAGAAAGTGTCTATGCAATGGGTTTTGGAGCCGTGATGCAAAAGTTGTGTAGTTTAGAGATTCATGGACTATGGAACTGTTTGTGAAGATATATCCAAGGCAGGCGCCAAACCTATATATATTATTATTTATGTTTGTATGTAAAAATTATTTGCATTTGATGGTTTTTTATAATGGTTTGAGAGTGTGTTACTAAAACTACAATATCTTCTTCAATTGTTAACGAAATTTACTGATCTAAAATGTTTTTAAAAGCCGAAATATAAGAGAACAAAATCCAAAAAATGCTGCTGAGGAGGTGCAGTGTGGCCATTCCCACTACTAATTGTAAATATATTGAATTATGTATGCTCCAATTCACATACAAATATACATTCTTGCCAAATCCCAAGACTATAATGTAATAAGAAGAACATACTAAAAATTATTGAATCATAAATTAATAAATCGATTTAAATATTTAAACCTATAATTAATAATTAGATTGATATAATTAATAAGTAAAAAATTATTAAATTAAAAAAAAAATTATTACCTATTACCTATTCTTCTTGGGTGGTTGTGACTTTGTGAGAATGTAAAGCACCCACATATATTGGAAATGAGTTGAGAGTGATAAGGAGTGTTTCCTAGAAAATGGGACCATAACAAAAGTATTATATTTGTATAAATATTCCTCTTATGTTGAATAATAATATATTTGTATGTTGCTTTGTTTACATAAATTTACTGTGTATACCTTAAACATTATTCTTCTTTGAACAACTTCAACCTTTCCCAAAGAATGATACTTGGACTATGTTTAGGATTGGGTATGTTAAAAACACAAGTGAAGATGTAATAAGGACCTGATTTTTTTTTTTTTTTTGAGAATATGTAACTTGAATGAAGCTGCAATGCAATGTCCTTATCACTTTTTGATCACCCAATTCTCGAGATGGGTAAGGCGAGAGCATACAGTGTATATGACCACATCCAGTTATCTAAAAGCAGCAAATGAGTAATCTAATCAGTTGAAGCACAAAAGGTGGCATAGCCAGCCAAACTTCACTTTTTCAGTGGAGTGCTATCCAAGAACTGAAAGGAAAACACTTCAATGCTTATTCAATAGAGCGTGCAGTTACAATGAGCATAGGCACTCCACGCTTATTTAGTGGAGTGCAATTACGAAGCACAAGCACTTCTCTCTTATTCAACAGAGTGCAATTACAATGCATATGAAATATTCCGAGCCAAATTTTTTCGTTTTTCAATTTACAAATTACAAAGCAGTGCACCTGTTAAGGTTAGAGGAGAAAACCAAAACGTGCAAGAAAGCAACTCTAACCAGAATGGCGCCGATGGTGGCGAGCATTGGTCAGAGGATCCAAAACAAACTGCTTATGCTGTAACTCTAACCAGTATGGCGCCGATGATGGCGAGCATTGGTCAGAGGGTCTTCTATTCTAAATGCAGAAAAGAACTCAACGCCAAGTATGTGCTACCCAATCCAATGCGGAGTGAGGGGCGACCATATGACAGAGTGATTACAAAATTAAATGCTTGAATTAAATACTCGAACTGGAAATACTCGACACCCAGAATGTGCTTGCTGACCCAAGATGGGAGAGTAGCTACCATAGGGCGGAGCTATAACTATTACAATAATGATTGAAGAAGCTAGACTATTACAACAGCAAATAGGCAATATTAAAATAACAACTGGTCAGTACTACTGCCAGCTTACAACATATCATTGCCTGCAAAATCAGAATATTTGGTGCTCTTCAATGGTGCATACAATAAGAATCCTCTGCAAAGGTTATAAGGCAATCTTGACACCAACCAATAAAGGAAGATGCAGATTTCATAAACTGATGTATCAGATCTGCACTTTGTGTTACATAATCAGCAACTTACAAATTCATAGAATAGTTCGTAACTTCCTTAAATCTGACCTGAAAGAAGTGAGATAAAATGCAATGCACTCTAACAACAAGGGCGACCAAGATCAAACACTTAAACAGACCCCAAATGCCTTAAATGCAAGTAGCACGGAATTCAAGACAGCAACAAAGGGTACGGCCTGCTGAAAAGTTCGATCCTTCCTTAAAAAATAAATACTTAACATAAAAATCTGAGATTTAAACTATAGCTTCGCCTATCCTAGACAATGAGAAATGTTCAACACCCAGAACTCTTTTTTTGGTATTTTTTGACTTACGATTACAAACATGAATCTGCTGTATCAAATCAGCAACTCTAGAAAAGTATGAAATGCAAAAATCTGAACTTCAAGGCAATAACTCTACAACAATGCAAAAACTTACTATAAAATCACTCAAATAATCTAACCTCTCCACTAGGTGCTGTCTCTCAAGCACGAAGTCGAGCCCAGACTAAGAGGCATTCATTCCTCGAAGTAATTCCGCAACCATTTCGGCAGCATAACATTAGCATAGACCAAAGATGTCCAAATGATGAACCAAGTCTTCCTTATATAAATTCCAGCTGACTTCATGAAACCCTAATCTCATCTTCAAGTCGAAACCCTAACTCCTTCTTCAATATGGCGTCCTTTTCCTTTTAACTCAATAATCATATTTTAAATGAGTCATCACCTTGATAAATGCGCCCCTTCTTAACCTTGCTTTGACTTAGGAGAATCAAATATTAAATATAACTTTAATGATGGCGCCACCCTTTGAGACCACTTTTTAAAACAACGTTAAGTCATTAAATCTAGGCCAAGGGGTCAACGTTAAAACATAATATTTAAAACGTGACTTTTTTTAATTAAATGACTTAACTTATCCTTCTGAATGTGCCCCGGAGCCAATACTGAACACAACATCAGACCAAACTGAAGCAAGAAGTCGACCGAGCTGAACCCAACTGGAAAGCTGCCAAAATTAGAATTTACTAAAAATAGTAAATTCCGGAAAGTGCTCTGAACGCCGAGACGAACATACCACTGCGAAGCTCTCTAAAAACCCAGAAAGAATCCGCCATTGAATCCATCATCTCAGAGCAATGACCTCCTCAAAAATAGGAAACCCTAATTTATCTTCCGTCTAGCCTTCGGGTTCCCAAGGAAAGGGCCAACGGTCACTGGAAAGATCAGGTTTGAGAAGGGGACATTACAGCATAGGTACCTCTCGCTGGTTTAGCAGAGTGCAATTACAATGCATAGGTACTTCACGCTTGTTCAGTGGAATGCAATCTTAAAACACAGTCACTTCCACTTGTTCAGTGGTGAGTGTGATTACAACAAGATGCAAAGTTGAGACCACAGGTGGTACTACCATCCAGGGCATTACAAGATTAGATCGATGTAATGTATGCCCCTGATTTTATTTTTGTGTGTTGTTTTCAGAATAAGACGGAAGATGCAGAGGGGTTTTGTGTTTTTTGTGAATTCATCATAATGAGTTCATACATGGAATAAATTCTCATTCTTGCAAGGAAATATAGAGAGAATGCATCAAAGATAAATAATATTAATTACAATAACAATAATCAAAAGTACAGACCCGTTAGGACACTTTAAACAGCACTTTGCAGTCATCAAGAACGCTGATCAGAACTGAGTATGATGACCAAATATGGTGTAGCTCCCTAGGAGGGGCGTTTTTTCCTAGTAAACCAGTACTCCTCCGAAAAACAAAAATGAATGCTCAAAAGGTAGTGCCCAATTATGAGGAAGCAAATGAAACAATACCCAGATCCATACACTTTCATCACACGGAGATGGGAGTTGTTTGATACTTTTTAGTTGCTCAGAAATTGCAAGTTTCAGACCTCTGTATTTTGTATCAGACCTCTGTAAAATGGATGAAAACATCTGCAAACCCACACCAAAAACCAAACTCCAAACCCAACTCGGGAAATTGTGAAAATCTTCATTTGTCCAACACCAAAATGCATAACCAGCAAACCAAAACACTGAAATTCCTTCATACTAAGAACCAACCAGCTAGGGTGGGTCTCTCACCACCGAAACTAGCGACTGATGAAGGTTTTCGTCCTCAACCAGCATTATATGAATCCTAGAGAAAATCAAGTAGAGTCTCCTTAAGTTGCCAAAGTTCACATAACCAAACGAGAGCTCAAAAAGGGATTAAATAGAAGAGGGAAGAATTAGGGCAACCTTATTTTGAAAAAAACTTTTCCCTTCAAAACCCCATGCCCAGCCTAGCTCTCCAAAATTTCACTTTAACTTTTTAAAATAACATGAAATATTTCCCTAAGGGGTGTCCACTTTTGGGGGCGAATAATAACCCTTAATTATGAAATTAGTCTTCTTTCTAGGCGTCCATCATGAGACACATTGTCCCCTCTTTTGAAAGCAACTTTTCTCTACTAGGCTAAGGGGGTTTTTTATAACCGATTCTCATTCTCACTTAATTAAAATAGAAACTTTATTAACTTAAGTGACGAATAAACAAATAATAACTCCCACCATTGAGAGAACTCACCCCTGCCAAAAACAGAAACTCTACATTGAGCTGCTGAATAAAAGGAGCCGAGACCAGTTATTAAATATAGCACTTCTAAAAATAGTGAGCCAAAACACTAAAATGGCCCAAATGAAGCTCAAATGGAATTTACTAAAAATAGTAAGCTACCGAAGATAGTAAATTATTAAAAATAGTAAGTTACTAAAAATAGCCGTCACCACTGGAAAAAACCCAAAATACTCATCTTAGGTTGCCAAAGTTCCCTAACCAAATTCACTTAGCCTACGAGAGCTGAAAAGGCTAATGGA
The DNA here is from genome assembly GCA_007258455.2 of Sequoia sempervirens. Classification (NCBI taxonomy): domain Eukaryota; kingdom Viridiplantae; phylum Streptophyta; class Pinopsida; order Cupressales; family Cupressaceae; genus Sequoia; species Sequoia sempervirens. The sequence continues at coordinate 118,365,402 of VDFB02026320.1, read as the reverse complement.
AGCTCAGACTGGCTATGAGCGAGAAGGGGACATGACAATCAAATGCATTACAAACATCCTATAGAAAGATTAACTGCTGATATGCTGGCATAAAGTGCTGATCATAAATAAAGTTTGTTACAATAATCCCAAAGTGAACCAAATAACATGAATACATTAGCTTAACTATGAAACAACAACATAATACCTTGTATGAATGCTATGGAATGCTGGTGTAGGTTTGATAGCACTTGGTTCTACTGATAAAATGCCAAATCAAAACTAAACACACACTGAGAGCACATTGAAAATTCCTGAATACTAAAATTTGACTAAGATAGAAAAATTATAAGATCCTCCAGAAACTAGAATTTGCATTGGAACTCCTAAAGATCCAAACCCATCTCAAACTATCCTGAAACTACATAACATGAAATATAATTTAAAGTATAAGGAAGTAAATGTCCATATATAAATGTCAATTATACTTAAATGTTTATTACATGTCTCAAAATGCATGTTACCAGACTGATAAATTGTATGCAGGTCTGATAGACTTCTATAACAGCAGGTACAATACCTCTTTGACCTCATAAACTCGCAAAACTGCTTTTTTCCTTTAGAAAACCAAAAACCTCAACCTCAAATATGATTGTTTATATTTCCCTAGGTTGGGTGTCACCAAAGAACCCAAAATACTGATGAAAATGGCAATGCTTCGCTTTAAATCCTTCACATGCCCCTTCCAAGCAAGTACAACTAGTATTAATGAGGTACAACCCTTCAATGGTCTCCCTCAATATCTGTGCAGACAACAATGATAGCATAAAAGGGTAATAAAAGACATTTTTTACTGTATCAAATCCATACCAAACAAGAACTTCAAGTAGTACGGCTTGTAGGAGAGGCAAAACCAACAAGCTCATATAGTACGATCCCCTAATAGCTCCTTTGAACATTTCTCAAAGGCTAAATAACTCACACAATCAACACCAATAAATCTTTGCAAACCAAACTCATCAAAAACATCAAATACCTCGATCTTAAACAACTAGAAATAAAGCTTCAATTACAAGTGAAGCTATGACCTTTGTATGAGGCCACACAAACCAGCTAGGGTGGTTTTTGTCCCCAAAACCTATTTTCAAGAGGGTTTTCATCTTCCAAAAAATTGGAGATGAACATAGGTTCTCTCTAAAGTAGGAACAAATACCATATTATGGCTAACCTCAATAATGAGCTCTCAACCTCCTTTTATGACATTTTGAAGGGAAAATATGTTATATCCCCTAGAAACCTTGTTAATTCTTTTGCATGACCCCTAGTCCCAATGTAATTTGGACTAGGGGTGGAATTTCGGATTTTACTATGTGGACCTATATATGTGTGTGTGATGGTTGTGAACCTTTATGTTAATACTATTGAATGTGATTATTACCATTATTATGTTATTCTAAATTTAATGCATTAAATTGTTTAGACTAACTCAGACTAATGACTTGTTTGGTGGACCTGTGTGAGGTTTGTCGTTGGTTGCAGGTACCCAAGGTGCAAGATGAGGTAGATTTTGTTATTCTGTTGGATGAGAGACAAACAAATAGTAATGCTATTTTAGTGCCAAGACCTTGCTTGTAGTTTCTATCAACTTGAGGTTCATTTAAACCTAGGACCTTAGATGCCTGTTAAATCGCTATTGTTCGTCTGTTTCCAGCTAGGCGGAAGCATAAAAAATAACCTGAAATGTTCTAGTTAATTGAGGATATTGCATAATATGGTAAACTCATTAAAGAATGGTAAATGAATAAACATATTTAAATATAAATACATAATTAACTAAAAATAAATAAATAAAATTATAAATGTATAGGATTAAATAAATAATTGTACCACATAAATAAGCTCATATTTAATGAACCTTGGGAATGGAGAGTTAGATAAATAAAAGAAAAAGCTAATTAAAATCCATCGAATGCCTAATGCTAAGTGCTGTGACCTTTTTCACACATCACCCCATTCAAAATGGGGACTCCCTAATTTTTGCTCCATTCAGGTCTTTTGGCTTGGGTCTTCTGGTCTGTCTCTCTCGGTCTGTTCTTTCTGTCTAGTGATGTACTTACCATTTGACTTGGATTTGAATTTTGGCCAAGTTTAGAGGGCTTTTCAATGAATTAGGGTTTACATTCTCCAGATAACTTTGAGGTCAAATTGTGTTGGCTAATCAATTTTTGGGCCTTGCACTGCTGTTAGGATGCTTCAAGCAAGCTCCCTCTGAATTTTCACTGAATTCTGGCAATTTTCTATTTTTAGTAAGTGTCAATTTGGGGTTTGTTTTCTTTAGATTTTTCACGTTTTGACAACTGTACTGCATTCTGAGCACTTTGAGCTATCTACTTGCAAAATTTAAGCAGAAATGGACAACTTGCTATTTTTAGCAGTCCTACCTTCGAGGTCCATTTTTAGGGTTTGCATGTTGAACTTTCAGATGCATGCCCGAGGATTCTTTCTAGGTTTTTTGAGACCTTTGCGATGATATAGCATGCAAAACGGGACGACAATTTTCAATGCTTAGCCTTCAGAGGCTATTTCTAGGGTTTGCATGCAAGATTTCTCAGCGCATGTTGGCATAATCTTTTTGGGTTTTCTGAGAGCTTCGCGATGAGGTGGCATGCAAATAGAGTTGGTCACTTTTCCGAAACTTGCTATTTTTAGCCAGTGCTCGCATGTTGATGATTTTTCTGGGTTTTTCAAGATCTCTCGGGCAGTGTGACATGAAAACTCACCCGACAACTGGTTGGTCACTTTTTCAACCATTTACTATTTTTGGTAGGTTCACTTCGGCAGCCACCCGACACTTCAGAATCGTGAGCACAGTTACATGCAACAGAAACGGAGTTGAACGAAGCTCATTTGAGGCACATGCAAGGAAAATTAGGGTTTCGAGCTTCAGGACCCAAAATGAGGGGTCAAACGCCAAAATTTCCGAAAACTGAAGTATCCCATCAAGATCAACATCTTTCAAGGAGTCTGCTGGTAAAATTTGAAGGCAAACTGAGCACTTACTATTTATAGTAAGCCACTTCAAAAATAGGCTATAAATAGTAAGTCTGCATCAGGCGCCAGTGTGAGTGGATAAGTCAAGTGATGAAGGTCACGACATTTAGATTTCAAATCAAACGGAGTTGTGGATGTCTCGAAATTAGGCAAATAGTAAACCACCTCTAGAAACATGCCAAAAATAGCAGGTCTGCGTGAGGCGTCAGTATGAACAAGTAAAACAAGTGGTGAGGACCCCATGGTGCGAATTTCAAGCTGAACGGAGTTGCAGAGGCTCAAAAATCAAGCACTTACTATTTTTAGCAAGCTTGAGCAGAGGAATTAGGGTTTCCTAAATTCAAGGGAAAAACACAACAGTCATGCAAAAGCAGCATCCAGCCACGACCAACACTCTTCAAGCAAACAACACGCAAAATTTGAACTCATTATGAGCAATTGCTATTTTTAGTAAGTTGCTAAAAATAGCAGGCGTAGGCAGGCATTAGGGACCGAAAGTTCAACCACATCCTGAGGTTCAAAACAGAGCAAAAATCAGGCCTTTTGGAGTCGGAAGTCAATTCAAAGCACAAAATGTGAAGAACTTTCTAAAAATAGAAAGTTAGGGCAAGCTAGGGTTAGCGTGAACAAGTCACCCCAAATTAGGCGAAGGACATGAAATTCACTAAGTTGGATAAAATTTGGAGTCCAGCATCAAAATTTTCCCTAGAAGCTACTTGAGACGGGTGAAGATTGCCTAAGGCATGAAAAATGGAGGCTCACCCTTTGAAATGCGCCCAAGAAGTTTGGAGGAGTGATGAAAATTTCACTAAGGCACTTCAAATTTGAAGTTCACTCCTCTATGTGTGCCTTGAAGAAGAGGGGGTAAAATTTTCTAAGTGTTGATAAGATGGAAGCTCACATGGTGAAATGCTCCTTAACAAGAAGAAGTTGAAGTTTGAAAATTTGACTAAGGCAAACAAAATGAAAGCACAAGGTCTAAAATGCGCCCCAAGCTAGAGTGAAGGGAATAAAAAGCGTCTAAGTATTTAAAATGAAAGCTCAGAGGTGGAATTGCACCCAAGACAAGAAGAGAGAGCTTGAAAAATGCTGAGTACTTCAAATTTGAAGTACAACCCCTCATATGTGCCTTGGGAAGGAGTTTAAATTTTTTTACTAAGGCATGTGAAACTTGAAGCTTACCCATGAATATGCGCCCAGGAAGATGGAGTTTAAAAATTTTGTTAAGTGTTACAAAGTTGGAAGAAGACCCCTCCAAATGCGCCTAGAGAGGGAGAAGGTGATTGAAAAATTTACTAAGTGCTTAAAATTGGAAGGGTGGTCAAATGCGCCTTACCTGGAGAGGTTGAGTTGAAAAAATTCGAAGTGTGAAAATTGGAAGCTCATACCCCCAAATGCGCCCAAACTTGAAGTGGCCCCTCCTATTTGTGCCTTGGTTAGTGAGAAGAAATTTGAAATTTTCTAAGTGTTTTAAATTTAAAGCTCATCACATCATATGCGCCCAACTTTAGAAGGTGATTAAAATTTTCCAAGGCAATGCAATTAAAAGTCTAAAGGCTGAAATGCGCCTACGGGTTGAAGGGGAGGATTGAAGTTTGATAAGTGTTGCCAACTAAAAGCTTGACCCTCTATTTACACCCAGAGAAGCTTGGAAATTTTTTCTAAGTATGAAGAACTTGAAGAAGAGGACCTCATATGCGCCTTGAAGTGACTGAAATTTGAAGAAGACCCTCCTATTTGCGCCTTGACTGGGAGGATGCCTTGAAAAACGCCTAAGGCAATGGAGTTTAAAGCATGACACATCATTTGCACCTTAACTCAAGGAAGGAGATTGATGAAGTTTCTAAGACGTCTTAAGTAGAAGCCCATACCCTCATATGCGCCCAAGCTAGGGGGAAATTTTATGAAGGCGTATGAATTAAAAGTCTGAGGGGGAGATGCGCCCAACTTTGGAGGAGGATTATAATTTTTTTTCTAATGGCGTATAATTTTAAAATGAGACCCCCTCCCCCCTAATTTGCGCCTAGAGGATTGAAGCTAAGAAATTATTTTGACGGAAATATTAAATGTTGGAAAATAAGAGTTTGCCCCCTTCGATTGCGTCTAGATTGAAGTGAAGTGAAAATAATCTAAGTATGGGGGAATTAAATGTTAAATACGCCTAAGATTACATGATGAATTCTTTTAAAAGGTGTTGGAAATAAAATAAAATTTTCTCTAGACAAATAAAATTAAATTCGCCCAAGCTGGAGAAATTAAATAAAGTTTGATTAAAATTATTTTCCAAAGTTTTAAAAATTAAATCTCCCCTTTCGGTTAGACACATGAGATTTTTCGAAGTCAGGAGATATTTATCATGGGGAAAATTTATTTTGGAATTTATTCTAGATGGAAAATAATTTTTCCTAGCAATTTTAAAATACTAGAGCTCACGATCGAAGTATAAATTTTTCTAAGGTGATGGCGAAAGGAAAATAAATTTCTCAAGTGAAATAAAAGACGTTGAAATTAAATTTTACATACGCCATTTTAAAAGGGATGAAATTTTTGATGTTGGAGTAAATTTTAATAAGTTTCTCAAAATTACTTCAGTCAATTGGAAATAACTGGCGGTCGAGGAGGGAAATTTTAAATTCAAACGAGGAAAGAATCTCCCAGAATAGCTAATTTCTATGACGACTGTATGATAACTAGGAATATTCTCTCCTCAATTGGAAAATTTCTAAGTAGTGGGGCAGTGAATTAATGGCAACTGCTAAACTGGGCGTTTGCTTTCAGTTATAAAAACTCCAAAGTTTTTCATTTCTCTTCACAAAATTGCAAAGCTGAAAATTGTGCTGAAGCTGAAAGTGATCATTGAGTGAGTGAGAAATTTCTGAGTTTAGTTATTTTTCTAAGTGTTGAAAGTTGAGAGTGTTGAATGCTGAGAATAAGTAAATTCTGGAGTTGAGATTGATTTTTCGAAGAGCTGAAAGTTGCTGAAAGCATGAAGTTTCAAATTTCGGTGTTGAATTACTCGAGATGGTTTAAAGTAGAAGAGGAGATGTTGCCGGAACAAGCAAGGCTGCAACCAGAGCCGGAAATGTTGAGGCTGGCAAAGAAAATGCTTCCAGGCAGGCCATTATTAAACAGTTAAAGAAGTCTTTTATTCTGGAATCAAAGTTCGTGTCAAAGCTGGGAGGTTTGACTGATACCAACCTCAGGTCATTCAACCTCGAAGCCTTTAAAAGAAGAATATATGGGCAAGGTGGCTATCCTCCGTCGCTGACTTCCCACAATATGGTGAGAAGCGGGTTGTATGCAGCTGTCGGTTCTCGCCAGCAGTTCGATGTCCAGAGCTGATTATGGAGTGTGCTAATTACTACAATTCGGATCACCGGACAATTGTTTCTCCAGAGGGCAAGCTGCTGGGAAATTTCACGCCTGATGCAATTGGCAAAGCGTTTGGGATTCCAACCATGGAAAAAATGTTGCACAAGCCCAAGGAGAGAGCTAATAAGATGTATGCTACATCTTTTGATAAGTGTGCTAAGAGGATCAACATGACATGGATGAGGAAGCCCAAGCCTCCTGACTCCAAGTTGCCAAAACAGATTATTTCAAAGGAGCTAAAGCAGGAGTATTGTGATGTGTTCATGATGCTTAGCCGGGTGAATGGCAACCCACAAGCATATACGTTTGAGCCGTGGATGTTCTTCTATATCAGCGTGGTACTGAAAGGAAAAGAATGTGGATTGGGTGCAGATGATCAGTGATAACATTGATGAGTAGTTCAGAAATCTAAGAAGGACAAAGACGTTCTACATGAGCTCATATGTCATCTACATGCTGGCTCGAATGCCAAGATACAAGGGGCTGACATACCAGGAGCCGATTGGGTGTGGCTCTGGTCAATTCAAGATTCATGAAGCATGCAGGCAGTTGCATCTGACGAGCACCTCTCACTTCAAAAGAGTGAATGACGCCTTCACGATGTACATCATGAGGACTCTTCAGCGGAGATTGCAACAAAGAATATACAAGTAGGCAGAAGAGTTGATCGAGGAGTACGGGTTTTGGTTTGTCCAATTCCCAAAGTTCACTTATTTAAGGTTGTTGGGACACCATTCATATGCCTACTGGCTACTGAGGTATCCCACAAATAGAATGATAATGCTCAAGCTATCTAGGCAACTCATTGCCTATCACAAAATTATAAGAAAGAAAAAGAAAGGGGGATTGCAATTTCCTATTGTCATGGGAAATTTGCTCGAGGAATGCCCTTCCTTGCAGGCAGCCAAGGAGGCGGAGGATGAATTGAAGTTTTATTACCTCAGTCTCCACACCAGTCAGTAGGACTTTGATCCTCGAGGGAAGATTGGAACTATGCAAGGTGAAGAATATAGGCACAGGGCTCATTTAGAAGACTTTTGGGCGAATGCAGGCAGTGAAGCTGAGATTAGAAGGAGGATGTTCTCCCAGTTGCCTTTGAAGTTAATCAGAGAATGTGAAGTCGTCCAAGTTCCAGATCAAGTTGATGAAGATGCAGGCATAACGCACCCGGACTATGAATCAATAAAGGCCACCTCAGTCCCACCACCTGATTGGGCAGAGCCAAAGATCATTGACTTAGACACTTTGTCTATGCCTATCTTAACCTTCACGAGGAGTTGGGTGGAGGGGCATGTTCACAGGCTGAAGAGAAGATCAATTGCCCTCTCGTACAATCTCATGGGCAATCGTAGGCCACCAATGTCAGCAAAGAGGAGGAAACAAATTTCCCACCCTATGGAGCCACGAGTAGAAGAGCTTGTACAGCTTGAGCCTTAGAGAACAAAGGAGGTGTCGCCCATGCAGTTGTTGGCTCGCTCCTCAAGTGTGCAAGAGGTGTCGGTATTTGCAGATCAGAGGGCTAGAATGGATGAGGAACAAGATATGGAAGAAGTTAACCAACTGTTGTCTAGGAAGCTTGATAGTCAGAGTGCCAACAATCCTGAGGGTGCCGATCAACCAAAAGGAGGAGAAGAAATGGAGATGGACATTCGCTTTGATCGGGCACTTGAGGTAGCCTTTGAGGAAGAGGACATTATGGGTTTTGAGGAGGATAGCCAGCATACGGAGACAAATGAGCCTCGACCGAATGTTGCTCAAGAAGAAGTTCATGAACTGGAGGCAACGGAGGAGCAGCCCCTTATTGTCTATGGCACTCAACAGAGTGTTCCAAATTGGCTCTCATGCGCAATAAGGAGAGATCAGGAGGATGACACCGACTTGACAGTGGAAATCGAGGAGCTCCTGAATAGAACGAGTAAGTCACCTAAAAGGAAGAGAGCCAGGAAATATTCCAGGATGGAAACGGATGAGGCTAGTTCTCGCACTCTCCATGTTGCCATTCCAAGGGAGGTATATGACTTAGGTGACGTGATGCCAGAGAATTACACAGTCACTACGATTCAATTAGGGCGTCCCTCCAGAGCACAAGTTGTTGAGGAGGCTGAAAATTCCTTCCAGGCACTGAAGGATAGGCTGGTACAAAAGGAAGAAAAGTATAAGAAATTGAAAAAGGAGCATAGGGCACTGGTTGGATATGTGCGGCATCCAGCACGTCCGTGTGCTCAAGAAAATCCAATGGTGGAACTTCCACCTGAGCTGCCATGGGAGTTGATCAGCGGACTTGAAGAAATGAAGAAGGCTATTCAAGAAGGAGATAGGTGGATAGGTGGTGTCCGTGCTGAAGCTGAAAGATTCATGGTTGATCTTGTCTCCTCTTTCCAGCACGCTTCCAGTATCCTCTCACGCTTGGAGAACATCGAGCAGGCTCGGAATGACACACATATATTTCAGGATAAGACCATTCCTCGCCTGACTGCTCTGATGCGCATTCCAGTACATACTTTGGTTGATGAAGGGGTGATCCAAGCTGGGGATAGATATGACTTTCTGAGGTGGTATTATGTTGCGTTCATTGGCAGAGGCTTCTTCGATACAGCAAGGACAGAGTCTGCCAAGATTAGGAAAGCAATGGGAAACATTCATGAAGGCATCTTCAACACATTGGAGGCATTGTTCACCAAGAGACTAACTCCCGAGGAGCTGGAAGTAGATGGATTGAAAGGGAGATTGCAGCCATTCAGTTTCACATATTTCTGGTTAGTTTTAGGAAAATTCATACTTCAACACTAAATCATTTGCATGAAGATCCCCTTCGAATCATTAACTTACTGTTAGCTGCAACATCCTGAACAATTGTGTAAGTCCCCTCATGTACACAACAAATCACAACGAACCTACTGAGGGTATTCCAAAGCATTTCGGAACCTTGGATTTGAACGTGAGATTTTTCTAGCAATCTTAGCGCACGGGATTCTTTGATCAAGAGAGAATGGAGTAGCCTTTGGATTACTTTGTTCTACTGATTGGTGCGGTCATAAAAATCACATCAAAACTAAGGAGAAAAGAAAATGATAATAATAAGAGCAAAAAGAAAATGAAGAAGGTAAGAGAATAGAAACACATTCATGGGAGAAGGGAGATGGGAGGACAACAAAAATTAATGAAGGAAAACTCATCCCAAACACAAGAGACAAGGAGTTAAGAAGAATGGCATAGGTGAGGGAGAAAGGAAAGGATAGGCCATCCGTGCCATTATGAGGCATGGTGACCCTCCCCAATCTAAGAGAAAAGGATAGGAAGTGACCAATATGGCATGCCATGGAAAAATACGACCATTTCATCTCTAAATTGACCATTTGGGGTTTCATTTTTGAGCAGGAAAATTTCCAAGAAGAAAGGAGAGAAGGAAGGTGGTTTCGAGGCGAGTCAATGGGGATGGGTTTGGGGAGAGCATAACATGCAAAGACCAAGGAAGATTTCTTTGCTATTTCATATGCCATACATTTGGGCACCTCTAATCCAGATTTTTTATCCTTTCCAGTTGCATTTCTTTTGATTTATAATATTGTCTTCATAGTAGAATCCTTCTTGTTGTCTTGTTATCAAATGCTAGGAATGGTCTGTGTAGTTAAAAATAAACTCATTTCCCCTTTGTTAGATCTTCCTATAAGCTGGTTTTAATCGAGTAATGTTGTTGTTCCATAAACTGAGGATTAGTGCATAGATTTTCTTTGGAAATGGCTTTGCGACTTAGCATTAGATTGGCCTTAGGCTCTAGATCACACTCAACCTCTCTTTTGCTTATAATGGAGTTCAATGTTAAGTCTATGGGAGACTTATATTATTTAATAGAGAGTTGAAGGGACAGCTCAAAACCCCAATTTCAAAGAGTCTCCTTGAAGCATACCTTGATCTTTATACCAAATCTTTTCCACTTCAGCACTGCAGGTGGTAACCCTTACACCCCAAATTTCAAGATTCATAACATGGCTGCTACTGAATGTGATCTATTGTGTCTATGCCACCAATTTTAGGTTCTCAAACCTTAATTACTATGCTGTCTAAATATGGATTCTATGCATGAATGAGTTTGAGGATAGGCAGAAGGGGTGGTTCTACAACCATGATATATCGGACACCATTGTTAGAAAACTACCTCTGTCTACTTTTCATACTTGCCCCGGAATCCAATAGAAACTCTCCCTAAAATATCTATTGCTCTATTTAGTGGACCCATAACAGCTATCATAATAGTAACCAAGTAAGTCTTAAAAAGGTAGTCATTGGCTGCTGTTTAATATATATATATATATATACATATACTAGTATTGGGAGGAAGGATTAAGAAAACAGAGATATTTAATGTAGAAACAATGGAACCTTAACCTAAGTCATGGAATGAGTGATAAATATGTTTCTCATTGTATCACCACAACTGCTAGCTACTCAATTCCTTTCCACCTCTAATCTGCCCCTTTTTTCTGTATTTTCTTACCCAAGAAGGTGGAAGGACAGATGACTACCTAAGTGGAGTACTTTCTACAAAAACTAGACCCCTAAGTCGATTAGGATGTAATGTTGCTGTATGTTGGGCATTATGAGAGCTAGAAATTAATACCTTATATTACTTTCATCCACGCATTGGTAAGATCTCTAAATCTGCACATTACTGATATGTATTGTTGGCTGCTAGGACAGTCATTACTAATCAAAAGGCTAATTCTGTTATGTATAAGAGAGAACAGTTACCTGCCATCCCATGCCATGAAAATATACTTTGATGGATTGAATAATAAGCAGGGGATCACACAAACTATCGAAAAAGTTGATTAGTTATCACTACCTCCAATTGGAAAGAGTCTATGAGCGCGTATTGCTCTCTCCTGAATCACCTTTTTAAAGCCATCCATGGCTGTAACTGAGCTTGGAAGAGCCGCAATACCTTGTGAGCCGAGGGAATGGTAGTAGCAACTGTCACTAAGGTGTAGTGAGCTGACTACCTTGTCGGTTTTCGTGAGGGCTAAACGGTAACTTTTATTTGCTAAATAACCATCACGAGGAAATTTGAAAATATATGTTAGTGAACCTCTCTTGTCTTACAACACCATAGTGGTAGCTGAACCAAAAGGTGGTTGGGTTTGGAACTTGTTGATGTGATTTTTGTGACCGCACCAATCAGCAAAACAAATTATTTGAAAGCTACTCCATTCTCTCTTGATCAAAGAATTCCATACGCTAAGATTGCCAGAAAGTTTGAATGTTCAACTCCAAGGTTCCGAAATGCTATGGAATACCCTCAGTTGGTTCGTTGTGATTTGCTGTTTACACGAGGGGACTTACACAATTGTTCAAAAGGTTTGTAGATGACAACAGGTTAATGATTTGACGGGGATTTTTGAAATAAGGATGATTTAGCAATGAGGTACGTTTTTCCTAAAACTAACCAGAAATGTACTGAAATGAAAAGAGTGCAGGGTTTAGAAGTTCTAAATTCTATCTAAGGACGGGATGTGGGATCAATTTCGACAGACTTCAACCAGACTCTGCTTCGCCTCATGCTGGATAGCCTACACAAAGTCGGTGCAATCTTCAAAGGAGTAGTGAAAGGTATTCAGATTACGACTCAACATACACGTACCATCAAGACGATGCATACAAACACATGAATCACAATCGAAGTTAAGCTTGTAATGTTTTCTAGTCAAACAAACAAGGAAAACTTGCCGTTAGCAAGCTGCTAGTGGTATGGATTCAAACGAAGTTTCCTTGATCAACACCACAAATCCACAGCTAACATCTACTTGCATAAAAATAAGTACTCTAATCTAAACTACTACTTAAAGTCAAAGGGATGAAGAAACCTTGCTAGTTGCTCATAACAAAGACGAATTCACCATCAATGAAAACTTCTTTTTATTATGATAGTTTTCACAACAATCTCTTATAAAGTTTTCAAAGGAAAACTTTCCTTCTCCAAACTATGCTAAGCTACAAAACTACACTATCAGTCTCTCTGCTCTAACAAAATGTATACTCTCTGATCTAATCTCTACTGAAGTACAAATGAGGGGGGATGCTCCTTTTATAGATAGCCCAGTCCAATGGACGATTCAGATTACAATCAAATGACTGGATTAGATTAAGCCACCTCATCCCTAACCCTAAAAACAACCAGAATGGGGAGTGGTACAATAAATGACTCATAAGATTACTACTCACTCCCAAAATAGCAAAGGCAATTAATGCGCACAATCAGTCTTCTAGAAGATCATCATCCAAAAGAGCATTTTCGTTCTCCTTCTCCCTGGTTGTGAAATCAACAAATCGGGCGAGCACAGCCTCAACCTCTTGAACTGAGATAGGTGGGATGTGATCAAGATGAAACTCCAACACCGTGACCGCCTGCCCATGCCGTGTACAAGACTTTCTCCAGGCAACCAAAGCATCTTGAGTATTCTAAATAATATTGGAGAAAGTGGAGGTGTTCTGAAAGTCGTTCTGAACAAAATTCTTCACCTCCAAAAAGAAAGGTGGCAACCTACTCCTCAAGCCATCAATAGTCACGTCCTAGTAGTAGTTCCGAGTTCGGGTTCGGGTTCGCGGGTTCGGTTCGCCGGTTCGGCAAAATTTTTTGGGGGTGGGTTCGGTTCGTCTTGGGTTCGTTAGTACAAATTACAAAAACATGTAAAAAATATATAAATTTATTGTTAAAAATAAATTATTAATATAAAATTTTAATTAATCAGTTAACAATTAATTATAACTTTATAAGTCTATAAATTTATAAGCTATATTTATAATTATATAATTATAATAACAAATAATAAATACAAATTAAATTATTATACTATATATATTATAAATTTATAAAACAATTATTGCTAATATTTATATTTATCATATTTATATTATAAATAATTTATTATTATATTATTATATTATTATATTTATATTAATAATTTATTTTTAACAATTATAATAACAAATAATAAATACAAATTAAATTATTATACTATATATATTATAAATTTATAAAACAATTATTGCTAATATTTATATTTATCATATTTATATTATAAATATAAATAAATATAAAATCACGTCTGATTGCGAAGTGTTCAGGATGGGATACACGGTACACCAGATATGGAGCGCTGCCGATTTTGAGTCTTTTTTTATCTCTTTATCCCTTTTGTCTGTGTCTTTTCGTCATGTGTGTAATGGGAATAGCCTGCAACCGTCGCGACTACTGTAACGGGTGTAGCCTGCAACTCGGAACCCTCGACATCCAACAGTAATGTGCAGAAAACAAATTAAATCGAAGTCTGAAATTGTTCTTTTTCGCAGTGGCGGTTGAGAGAAAAATAAATAGGACCCACAGAGGGACCAGACCCAAACCCATAGAAGGACTGGACCAGGACTAGGACCCAGTGCGAACCCGGACCAGGACCCGGGCCAAAACCCTGCGAACCGGCTACATAGGTCACGTCATCAGAATTCAACCTCCTAGCAAAGATTGCCTCCAAGGTGTTCAGGACTCCATCAATAATGTTAGTCATAGCCTTCTTGACTCTAACTGAATCTGCCTGTGCTGCATCAAAGTATCCATGTCCTGTGACTACTGAAGAGTACGAACTGGTAAAATCATACCTATCACCTTCCTGAATCACTCCGCCATCAATCAACATTTGCAAGGGAGTATGCATCACGGCCTCCAGATGCTAAATAATCTTGCTCTGATAGACATGAGCATAACCCCAGGCTTGATCAATTGCCTCCATCTGTGCCATAATGCCGGAAGCTTGCTGATAAGCATGAGCAAGATATTCCATGAACTTTTCTGTCTTGGCACGAACACGTGCAACCCATTTATCTGCCTCTTGTGCCATCTTTCTCAAGTCCTCCAAGCCACTAACTGATTCTCTAGATAACTTGACTTAAAGCTCAATCATCGAAATCTCCTGCCCACAAGGACGAGACAAATGTTGCATGTAGCCAATCAAAGTCGTATGCTCCTTCTTCAATTTCTTATGCTTGCCTTCAGTCCTGAGCAATCTATCCTTAAGCGCCTGATAGGAGTTATCACACTCCTCAATGATCTACGTACCTGTGGGGCAACCTAACTCCATGGTAGTGATCATATAATTCTCTAGTACAGCCTCATATCTATCACAATCAACCCTTGGCACAACTACGTGAAGGGTGCGAGAGCCATCCTTATCTGTTGAGATCTTTGAAAATTTCCTAGCTCTCTTCTTAGTTGGAGGCGCGCTGATCCTACTCAAAAATTCCTCCATTTGTACCATTTAATCAGCCTCTTCACTGGGGCTCTTTCTCATTCTATCTTTGATCCAATTAGGTACTACCTACTGTATAACAAAAGGCTGCTCATCTCTTGCTTCTTCCTGACGGACTTCTTCTCTAACTTCATTCTGGCGAGGCTCATTGGCCTCTATGGAATGAGTATCTCCTGAAACTACATCATCCTCTAGAGCCGCCTCAAGCTCATGCTAGAATTGTGTCAATAGCAATTTCCTCATCGTTCTCCTGCTAATCATCTCAAGTGGGTGCATTGACACTTTGGCCAACTGATTTCCTTCGCGGTGGCTGATTTTCCTCATGTAATTCTTGATCCTGATTTAATGCATTTCTTTGATCAGCAAATAGTGAAACCTCCTATATACTTGGAGAACGTGTCTTCAATGGTGTAGGTGACTACCACAATTCTCGGAGGCTCCAGCTGAGCTGGCTCTTTCCTTCGAGATTCTAGACCTCAAGTAACCGGTTTCTTCCTGCTGGCAGTCAATGTCCTATGGTCTCCCATCAAATTGTAAGCCAAAGGAATTGACCTACTCTTCAACCTGCTCACATGTCTTTCAACCCATGCCTTGGTGAATGTCAAGACTGGTATACAAAGTGTGTCCAAATCAACAATCTCTAGCTCTGACCAATCTGGGGGTGGAAGTGGCGTGTCTCTCACAGCCTCATAATCTGGATGAAGAACATTCATGTCCTCATCCACCTGGTCTGGTATTGGAATGATTTCACACTCCCTAATCATGCTCAACGGTAGCTTCGAGAACATCCTTTTTCTGACTTCAGCTTCATCCACTGCACCAGCCCAGTAATCTTCAATATTTGCTTTGTGCTTGAACTCTTCTGACAATATCCACCTGATATTGCTGTGGGGGTCATAATGCTGCCTGCTAGTGTGATAAGAAAAGTGGAAGAATTGAAGCTCACTTTCAGCTTCCCTTGCTGCCTGAAGTGAAGGAGACACTTCATCTGAATTCCCCATGATGATTGGGAAGTCAAGTCCTCCCTTCTTCTTTCTCTTATGAATCTTATCATAGGCAATGAGTTGCCTAGATATCTCTAACATCAAAATTCTATTTGGTGGGTACTTGGGCAATCTATACGGGTATGAAGAAAACCCTTGTAGCCTGATATAAGTAAACTTCGGAAATTGAATAAACCAACACCCATACCTTTCTATTAATTCTTGAGCTTCCCTCGAGATCCTGTGATGAGTCCTTTGCTGAAGTGATCTCGTTATGTGCATGGTGAAGGCATCATTGACCTGCTTGTAATGGGAGGTTCTTGTCAGGTGCAGCTACAGACAAGCATCATGGATTTTGAATTGATGAGAGCCACATCCGATTGGCTCCTTGTATGAAATTCCCCTATACTTCATCATACGAGCCAACATGTAAACAATGTATGAGCCCATGTAAAAAGTCTTCATCCTTCTCAAACTCCGTAGCTGCTCATGCAAATTGTCACTGATCATCACCGCCCAATTGATATGTTCTTTCCCTTCCAACACGAGGTTGATATAATAGAACATCCATGGTTCAAAGATAAACGCCTGGGGGCAGCCTCCAACTCTGTTGAGCATCATGATCAGGTCAGAGTACTCCTGCTTCAAATCATCTGATATAATCTGCTTCAGCAACTTCGTGAGAGAGGGCTTGGGCTTGTTCATCCAGCGAGCGTTGATCATGTCAGCACATCTCTCAAATGTTGAGGCATACATCCGCTCAACACGCTCTCTCGTTGTATAAATCATCCTCTCGTGTGATGGGATTCTGAATGCTTCGCTGATAGCTGCAGGCATGAGGTTGGAACAACCTACCATCAGGTGAGATAATGGACCTGTGATCAGGGTCGTAGCAGTTAGCACACTCCATCATTAGCTTCGGACATTGAATTGCTGGTGAAAAACCAACAACTGCATACAATCCACTCCGAACAATATTGTGTGAAGTGATCGAAGGACGATGGCTGCCTACTCCCATCATTCGACTTTTAAAAGCCTCCATGTTGAAAGAACCAAAATTTGTATCAGCCAGCCTGCTCAACTTCGAAGAGAATTTCGACTTTGGCAGGAATGACTTGCTCAGCTTCTTGATAACAGCCTGTCTGGATGCAACATTACTATCTCTTCCAGTTGCTCTTACTTCAACCATCCTGCAAAACAACAAGCAGTTATCAGCAATTTAACTTAGAAAAATAAAATAACATTGGGGCTGCCAGTCGACTTTTGAAAAATGAGGAGCTTCAACATGCAATTCTAACTTCAAACCTCAACACTTCTCTAGTAACTTTGAACTTTCAACACTTAGCAAATTTTTTCAAGCAAGCTTCAGCAACTTCAATACTTGAGGAAATCGGTCAACTTCACTTCTAACACTTCTCAGCACTTAGACTTCTTCAAATTTCACACTCTTCAAAGTTCAACTTCAACAATCCTCCTTTACTTCAAATCGAACTTCTTCACCAAGTCTCAACTTGCATAGCAATCCTTACTTCAGAGCTCAAGTCGTACTCTCTCAGCTGATGGAGAAAAATGAATAAACTTCACAACTCAAATAGCTGGGTCGATTTCTAGAAGCTATCTTTAGCCAGCTTATTAAATTTCCACTACTCCTCTGCAGGAATTCGAATTTCCCTCCTCTGGTAGCTGTAACACTTGTCATCCGACATCAGGAATATCTTGACCTTCTAGAATTTCCAAAAGATTCACTTCATTGGTCAAGGCATATTTAGCAATTTTAAATCATTTTTTTTTTTTTTTTGAAAATATTAACTTCAATTGCATCTTTGAGAAACTCATTTCACCAGTTGAAGCTCTGACACTTGATTTTATTCATCTCTCACCCAGGAAGATTATTTCATGAAGAATTCAATCAAATTCACCTAGGCAATTAGCTTCAAATTCATCACCTGAGGCATTTTATTTCAACAACACATTTTATTCCTTCTGCCTTAGAAAAAATTTAAATTTTTCTTAGGAAAATTCATTATTCAAGTGTCGATCAAAATTTTCATCTTGAA
Organism: Sequoia sempervirens; assembly: GCA_007258455.2. Classification (NCBI taxonomy): domain Eukaryota; kingdom Viridiplantae; phylum Streptophyta; class Pinopsida; order Cupressales; family Cupressaceae; genus Sequoia; species Sequoia sempervirens. Next base: position 118,347,663 of record VDFB02026320.1, on the reverse strand, counting down.
ATCCTTGGCGAGCTGTGGAAGACTTTAAAATTCATTCCCTGTTGAAGATGTTCGATACGCAAAAGAAAATCCCCTTCAGAAAGTGTCGAATCCATGGGTCTACAAACGAAGGGGTACATTTAATTTTTGAATTTTTTTAAACCTTGGAAAAAATAATTTTCATCAAATTTATTTCAATTCTTCATCTCTGGGTGTATTTTCTTGCCTGGCCTTGAAAAATTTTATCATCTTCGTGAAGCTGGCACCTTTTAACATATCCACTGCCAATTCTATTCATGCCTTAGTGAATTTTACCACCACCTCCAACTTGGGCGTATTTTCCTCTAGAGGTGAAATTTTATGCCTTAGAAAAAATTTCAAATAATATCACTAGCATGGGCACATTTAGGCATCAAGGAGGAATTTGAATTTTGCCTTAGAAAATTTTTCATTTATCTTTCTCTAGTCATGGCGCATATAACCTGTGGTGAGGAACTTTCATCAACACACTTACATATTTTTCCTTTTAGAAGGCCACCCTCTCCAACATCTTTGGGGCGCATTTCACATGTCAAGAAGGAATTAACTTCTATGCCTTCTTTAGTCATTTTTTACTCATCTCATCTTGCACCTTAGCGCATATGTTGAGAGGGAATTTTCACTTAGCATGTCCTGCCTTCACCTTAGACTTGGGTGCATTTAGGCTATGGTGAAGGATTTAACCACGCCTTAGCAATCTTACCCATTTCACTTTCATCTTGGACTTGGTGCATTCAAAGGGTGGTGAAGAATTCAACACTTGGGATATTCCCTTCATGCACAATGCCTTAGATCCTTTTCACCTTGCATGGGCGCATATAGGCATCATGGAGGAATTAACTTCACTTAACATTTTTTTACTCCACCTTATTCTCTTCTTGGGTGCATTCAAAGGGGGAAGAAGGAAGTTTGACTCCCACGCCTTTGACTTCTTTGACTCTCCTTCAAGCATGGGCGCATTTTGATAGTGGAGGAGGATGAATGCCTTGCCTTGTCTTTTCCTTACCTTCATCTTGAAGTGGGCACATTTGGGGTATGGAGGTGGACTTATCTTCATCACTTAGAAACTTTTCTATCATCTTGACTTGAAGTGGGTGCATTTTAGGTATGGAGGAGGACTTAGGTCCTTGACATAGAATTTTTTTTAACATCTTGACTTTGCATGGGCGCATTTAGGGGTGGCAGGCGGACTTAACTCATACTTAGAAAAATTTTCTAGCTTCTCCCTGTGAGGTGGGCACATTTCAAGGGTGGTGAAGGACTTAACTCTTTGCCTTAGAATTTTTATCAACCCCCAGCCAGCTGAGGATGAGGGTGCATTTAGGGGTAGGAGGTGGACTTAAGTCCAACACTTAGAAAAATTTCATCATATGCTTATTCTTCCTTGGGCGCATTGAGGGGGTCAAGCAAGATTTGAGTCTAGACTTAGAAGATTTTTCGCTTCATGCCTCTTGTAGTTGGGCGCATTTTGCATGTGGAGGAGGATATTTTACAGACTTAGAATTTTCTCAACCTTCGCCAGCTCATGCCTTACTATATATAGTAAGTTCTAGGTTTCCATACTTCTGAAGCTTAGACTGATTTGAAATTTTAACCACAGGATCCTCATAACCTAATTAGTCTGTTCACACTGCCATCTCAAGCTGACCTGCTATTTATAGCATGTTTCTGAAGGTGGTTTACTATTTTTAGCCTCATCAGTAGACTTGCCTGTTCACATTGGCGCCTACTGTTGATTTACTATTTTTAGCCTTTTTCTGGAATTCCTTACTATAAATAGTAAGTGCTCCGATTGCCTTCAAATTTTACTGATGGATAGCTTGAAAGATACTGATTGCAATGGGATACACCGATTTTCGAAAATTTTGGCATTTTACCCCTCATTTTGGGTCCCGAAGTTGGAAACCCTAATTTGACTTGCATGTCGATCAAATGACCTACGTTTAACCTCATTTTTGTTGCACTTCGTCTTGTTTGGAGTTGGGTAGCTGTTGGAATGGACCTGCTAAAAATAGTCTCTGAAAATTGATCATCTCGCTTTGCATGTCACATCACTGCCCAGCTCTTGAAAAACCTATAAAGAATCACTTGACATGCGTTGAAAAGCTCTGAATGCAAACCCTAAAAATAGCCTCTAAATATGGCTCCTGAAAAAGTCTGGATCCTAATTTGCATGTTACACCACTGCGAAGCCCTCAAAAAACCCACAAGGAATGTTTAGGCATGCAAAGAAAATTTCAACATGCAAACCCTAAAAATAGCCCCTGAAGGCTGAATACTGAAAGTCATCGTCTCATTTTGCATGTTATATCACTGCGTAGGTTTCAGAAAACCCAAAAAGAATCTCCAGACATGCATTGAAGAACTTCACATATAAACCCTAAAATTTGCTCCTGAAGGTGAACTTGCTAAAACTAGACAGTTGTCCGTTTCAGCTCAAAATTTGTAGACGAGCAGCTTGACATGTTCTGGATGTAGTGTAACGATCATAACTTCAAAAGTGCTAAGAGAAATGCCCTGGATTGAACACCTAAAAATAATAAGTTGCCAAAATTCAATGAAACTTTGCTGGGGACTTGCTGGAAGCACAGTGACTACAATGTGAGGCTAAGATTCCAATTTATTCAATCCATTTGACTTCAAATTGACCAGAAAAGTACAAACGCAGACTTAGCCAAAATTTTACGTTCAAGCTCAAAGGCAGGCATATCCCCAAAAAGAAAATAGTAGAAAAGAGACAGAAAGAGAGAGAAAACCAAAGCCAAAAGACCAAAATGGAGCAAAAATTAGGGCATCCCCATTTTGAATGGGGCGATGTGTGAAAGGGTCACAACATCTGGCAACTCCACGGGAAAGTGTTGAAAAACACTTTAAGAATTGAACCTTGATTAATCTCCTTCAAACCATCATACAAAAGGATACTTACTCAAAAGGGGAGAAGAATATGATATTGGATCAAAACACTTTCATCCAAGACCCTGTGAGTGTGTGTCTATTCATTCCATCTCTAAACCATCTTGACTTCCGGAATCGGCCATAGCAAGTTATATAAATATCTTAACTTCAAAAGCATCCTAGACATTGCTTCGCTGCCAGTCAGGTGTCCATAGCCTCAACGAGGTTGTTGCTACAATTCTCACGAATATTGCTCCACTGCCGGTCGGGCGTCCATAGCCCCGATGGAGTTACTCGCATATTCCCAAAACCAATATTTCATAATATTCCTTTCATTTTTCATTTTCTTTCTTTCTTGTTTTTTAGATATTTCTTTTAAGCACATTTTCTTTTCTTTTGATTCTCCGTCAATTCCTCAATTGGCTGGCAGGCAACGAAGCCTCCAATGGGTTTGAGAATTGTAGTGGCGATGAAGCAAGACATAAGATTTTCACTTGCCAAAACCTTCCCAAGAAACCAAAATGACTCAAGGTGGAAACCTGTAGGGTATTTAAGATCTTTAGATTCATGTGTTAAGACACAATAACGGATTAACCTCCCAAGACGAGCTTAATCTCAAACTAGATGATGATAAGAGGAAAACAACCTTGGTTTTTCAAAAAATTGCACAAAGTCCGGAGGAAAGAAACCATGTTGTGAAAACAAAACCATCATCACCCCTTTCGCAATGGGAAACCCTAAAATCCTTGCCCATTCCAAACTGAAACCACTTGAGTGGACAACTCAAGGGACAGAAACGCCAAACCAAAAACCCAGAGGGCAACAAACCAAAACGGAACAAACCGAAAAGCAAACAAGAAAGAAAAACCTAATCTAACTATGTTACAAAGTAGGCTCTTGAAGAGAACCTAAGATTGGAAATAATGCTTAAGGAATTGCCCGTTGACGGGCAACGCGATATCCTCTCCTGTCAGTGTACGTAGCTTGAATGCCTTATACCTGAGGATTTCAGCAATTTGATATGGGCCCTGCCACAATTTGTCGAACTTGTCATGATCTCCTTTCTTCTCGTGGGCCTTGTCCCAGTATAAGACCAAGTTTGAAATCCGGAAAGACTTGACCTTAGCTTGTTTATCAAACCATCTTTTTACAACTCCCTGGTGTTTTGCCAGATTTTCCAATGCTTCATCTCTTTTCTCCTCTAAGTGCATCAACTGAGACAATCTTGTTTGAATTTGATCTTCCCCTTCAAGATATTCCTGAATGAATTGCAGTGTTGGGATCCTCAGTTGGATCGGGAAAACAGGATGTGGTCTTGGTGATGTTTTATCATCCACCAAACATTCAGAATAAAAATGTCCAAAGACACTCTATCCTCTCTTGAAAAATCACCGCGTATGCTAAGATTGCGAGAAGATCATATGGCGATTCCAAGGTTTCTTTAGTCGGGTCTCGACGTGTGGATAAGTTCAGTGGTCGTTGTGATTTGCTGGTAATGAACAAGGGGACTTACGTAGAAAGTCTGCACAAGCTAGGGACTTAGGAAATTTATCTTTGTAGGTTCTCAATTAGGACTTTCAATTGTGGATCTCAAAAAAAATGGCAAAAAGAATAGGGTTCAGAGAATCTAGTCTAAGCCTAAGAAATCAAGAGACAGTAAGGACTTGGTGAAGCGAAATAAACCACATTTTGTTTCGCCTCCTGTTGGACAACATACGCAAAAATGGGTGCAATCTTCAAAGGGGTTGTGAGAATGATATTCAAACCTCGGATAAGGTTGAAGTTAGGCTTCCACACTTAGGAGCTCAGGCTAACTTTACGCATCGGATGAAAATCATTCATCCGAAGAAAGTATGAGCTACACTTCACCAATGAGTCGATACGATCAATCTTTCATTCAATTAACAACTTTTCAAAGCAAATTCTATTTAATCTAACTTTAATTCTAATCTATGGCGGAAGATAATATGTAACCTCGCTTACTATTCAACAATAAGAAGTGATTCAAGGCAAATCATGCTCAAGAGCTTTTATCATTCAAAATAGTCTCAATGCGACAATATACATAACAAGTCTCCACACAAAATGAAAATGAGAGAGCACTAGTTTATATAGAGCTCCAAAAATGAAATAGACGGCCGAGATTTAAACAAGATTAACGGCCCAGATTGTTACAACCAAACCCTAATTAGGGTTTCCCAAAATAACAAGAGTTAACCATCAGAAAACTATCAGAAAAGTGGCAGTTCCAGCTATAATCAAGGAGAGGCGTCCTTATCCATTCGAGTGGCATTGTGTTTGGCGAATCTGGACACTACGGCAATGACTTCGTCCATCGTGACAGGAGGTAACATGCTGATCCGGAATTCTAGTCCGTCCAACTTCTCGGCGCATCTGGCAAAGGTACCTTCCCAATCTGTCTCCTGCTTCTCAAAATCTTTCCGAATGGATGAGAGTCTTGCCACTCTCGCAAAGTCCTGCTTCGAAAATGGTCCAGCGGTCGGGAAGAAAGTTTCTTGAACTTTTTGCTTCAGTCTCTCTAACTGCATGTCGTTCTCCCGGATGACTTCACGGTCGAACACATCTGTAGTTATCATGCACATCTTCTCCTGGATTTTCCTGACCTGTTCTTCAATTCCAAGCCCATCGATTCTCGCCTTCTCCAATACTTCTTCTCTTATTGTCACTGCCCAAAACCAGTGATGAAAATCATATGCTGCCCCTGCAGCGATCACCCTTTTATCAACTAACTCCTCCCTCGGAGTGCTCTTCAAAATCCTAAGGCTCGGAATAAGCCTTTCTTGCATATCCGGGATGCCATCCCATGTCTCTGCCATATCCATCAACCTAGAAAGAAACGAAGAGGTTCGTCCATAAGCAAGCGCCAACCTCTCCATGAACAAGGCAGCTTCCATGCCTTCACCTGCCATCCAGTCTTGCGCTTCCCTGGCTGTCACCATTCCATGCTCAACTTCCTGAGTCATCTCCTGTGATGAATTGAGGAGAGGAGGAACAGTTGCATTGCCTTGATCTAGCGGCTGGGTCAAATGCTGTATATATTCTTTGAGACGTTTGACCTCCTTTTTATACTCTTTCTTCTTGGTCACTTCCTTTTCCAGTCTCGCTTTGATGGTCGAGACGGAATTATCTAACTCTTCTACTTCCTGACCTTTTGAAGTCGGACCAAGGTCAACAGTGGTGATAGCATACTCCTGCGGAGTGATTTCGTCCTGTGGCTTATCCACTGTAGGTACTGCAATGTGCACGGAACGGTGGCCTGTCTCATTCCTCTGGATGGTGGAAAACTTCTTGGCGAGCTTCTTGGTAGCAACTTGTTCTAATCTTGCCAAGAAATCGGCAGTATCGTCCTCTTCTTCCTGTTGAGCCTCAGCAGGCACCTGAACTTTCATTCTTTCTAATAGCCAGTCTGGAATGGTTGACTGTTCAATGCCATCCTCTACTTGGACCTCGTCTTCGTTTGGAACATCCATGACTCCTCTGAGGGCGGAAATCATTCCTTCCTCTAAGTCATTATCCCGGACATCCATGTCATTGTCTGAACCTAAAATCTCTGTGCCTGCTGGTGATGCAGGCTCTTCATCATCTAATTGGATAGGTTCATTGTTCACTTCCTGAGCTGCAAGAGGTTCGAGCATCTCAACCAAGGAGTCGTCTATATTAGCCACCAAATGGTCAACATTCCTGGACGCCGCTGACCGAGAAGGTCCTCCTTTATGCTTCTTGGAAACAGGTTCTGCACTTGGCACCATTTCTTTTCTTTTCTCTCCAATCCCAACCAAGTCTTGATGGGATGCCCCGGCATTAGAGGAATATGACTCTGATTCGCTCAACAGATCATATGTGAGCGTGATTCCTTTTTGTCTCAATTCCTGAACATGATCATCAACCCACCACTGAGAATATTTCGTCACTGGCCTCATCAGGGTGGCTAGGTCTGCATGCTCTGGCTCTGACCATTTTACTGGAGGGAGAGGTCGACTTTCCTCAAAGCGAGGTTGGACGTGGTTTCCGTCATCCTGAAGCTGATCAGGTACTCGGCAGAACTCAATTGTTCTCATGAAATCTACGGACATCCTGGACCACATCTTCCGTCTGATCTCGTATTCATCGGCAGCATTTGCCCAATAATCCTCCAGTTCTGCCCTGTGCTTATATCTCCTTCCTTCCACTGTCCGGATATTATGATGTGGGTCATAATTGACCCTGGACTTGTATGCCGTGAAAGGGTACCATTGGATCTCCAACCGTGCACTCTCAGCTGCTTGGGCGGATGGGCAGTACTCTAGCATGTTCCCGATGAAGAAAGGGAATGTGACGGACGCCTTCTTGGTCGGCCTCTGAATATTCTGGTACTCTTCTAATTGTCTCAAAACCTCGAGCAATACCATCCGATTAGTCGGATAGATAGGCAATTTATAGGGATTTCCAGTAAATCCCTGGATCCTGATATATGTGAATTTCGGGAATTGGATGAACCAAGACCCGTATTTGCTGATAAGGCTTTTTGCTTCATGGCTCAGCCTTTGATGTATTCCTCCTTGGAGCTTTCTGGTGATATGCATTAGGAATGCATCATGCACCCTCCTGAAGTGAGTCTTTTCTTTCAATTGGAGCTGAGGATAGCAGTCGTAAGGCCTGAGCTCGTTCTCTCCATTGCCAATTCTGCCTTTGCAGACCAGTCCTGGATATCTGTATGATCTGGCCAATAGGTATATCACATATGAACTCATGTGAAAAGACTTAGTCTCTTCAAGGTTGATCAGTTGCTCGTGAAGGTTGTCACTTATCATCCGTGACCAGTTGAACATCTTAACTCCGGAGGTGACCTCGTCGATGAAGTAGTACATCCAGCTTTCAAAGAAGGCGCCTTGCGGATTGCCTGCGATCCTGTTCAGCATCAGCACGATATCTCCAAAATCTTCCTTGAAATCCGTGCGGCGAGGTCTCTTGGGCATCTTCTTGATTGATGGCTTTGGCTTGTCCATCCATACCTTGTTGACTGTGGTGGCGCACAAATCTGCCTTGCTGTCATATAGCATTTTGGTTTCTTCTTTGGTCTTATAGATCGTTCTTGAATGCTCAGGGATGCCAAAGGTTTCTTGGATTACAACTTCATTCAAATGTGCCAAGACTCGTCCGTCAGGGGCGATGATCTGTCTCTTTTGAGCATCATAATGGCGAGCACATTCCACCATTAACTCAGCACAATCCATGGCCGGTGGGAATCCAGCTGCTTGGAAGATCCCGTTTCTGACCATTCTTATGGCTATTGCTGTGGGAAGTCCCTTCTGACCGTATACTCTTTGCTTGAATTCGTCAAAATCCACATGTCCGAGGTCAGTATCTACAACATTCTTCCACTTTGAGATGACCTTGGTCTCCTTTTGGGCACCCTTATTGGCGAACTTCATTTTCAGCTTCCTTGATAATCCTCCTGCCGTGTCCGTCAACCTGCAGTCATAAAATTAACATTAATAAAAAGACTTTTAAAATAGTTTAAACCTCGTGCCTTGGATTCGAAAAAAATAATAACTTTCAGCTGTTCAAATAATTAAAATATTGCGAAAAAGCAAGCTGAAAGTGACTTTGATGAATTTAAAAATCCTGCCAGAACTTCGTCAAGAGGAAAGGGCATAAAAAGATAGCAAATTTTATTAACCAATCCTCAAACCTCAGTGAAGGATCGTCAAATGTAAATCAGATTTAAAAATCTGATTTTTTTGAAAAGTGCGCCCCTCTTCAAGAAGAATTCAGCTTTGAAAAACTCTCTTTTTCTTTTCCTGCGAAAAATTCCTCAGCATAACACTGCTTATCCTTCTGGACAATTCGACTTTGCCTATTGATGAATTGATTGCCTGACGATTTCGAGAAAGATCAAATTTCTCTTCAGCTGTGTGTGGAAAAATGAGTTGCTGAAACTCATTATAATGCTGAAGGATTGAATTCGATTTAGCAACTGCCATCTTTCTTCTTGATCCTCGATTTGTTTTCATTTTCCAAACAGGCAACTTTCCTTTTATTTTCCGACAAGGCTCAGTCTCGAACTTATCCGGACAAATCTCCTTGATCTTCAAAAATTCGATTTTTTCATTTAATGCTTATCTTTTGATTTTTCGAATTTTTAAATAAACGTTAAATCTTTAATTAAATTCGTGGTGAATTTAATTTTCTTCTTGCCGGATTTCATCTCCGCCTGGCATACTTCATTTTCGTCCGATTCGTGTCTGGCAAATTTGATTCCGTCCAAGGTATTTTTAAATTCCAAATAGTTGAGAATTAATTATTAAAATATTAAAATATTTTAATTAATTCCAACCCGTTCGTCTTGGACCCATGGCTATCTCGATTGTTCTTCCGTTTTTCTTGGCTGAGAGAGTATTTTCCGATTTCGTCCTTCATTTCGTCTAGCCAAACCAAAATTCAAGCCATTCCGTCAAAGATTTCATTGCCAGATCCTCATTTTTCTTTGCCAAGGCGGGATTTTAAGCTTATTCTCTTCCGCCAACGTCAAATATTTCCTTGCTCGGTCGAATTTTTCTAGGCAAGATCCTTGTCAGAATGTCTTTGCCGGTTGAATTTTCCTGACGTCTGACGTATTCTTCATCCTTTGGTCAAGGACGATCCTTCCTTTCCTTTTACCTCGTGCATTTTCCTTTTAGCCAAAGTTGACAATTTCTTCACATTTTCCATACTTAGGCAAATTTTGCCTCTTTTTCCCTCATCGTGTTAGGCATATTCCGTTTCATTCCTTGCCATATCCTGACGTTCTTTAGCACATGCCCTTTCAAGCTTAGCATTTGTCATCTCAAAAATGTCTGGATGTCTAGCCAACGTCTTCATTTTCCATCCATTAGCCTCTATACTTAGGCGAATTTTAGAGCTTTTCTTTGGATTTGGCTTTGACACTTAGCCAAAAATCATCATCTTATCATCTTGGGCGGACTTCCTTGGCATCTTGGACGAACGTCATGGATGTCTTTGCTATTTTACCAACTTCTTCCAAGTGCATGGTGGACATCTCTTAAGTCTTTGGGATGAGCATCTTGGACGTAGATCATGGATGTCTTAGCACTTATTCCCATCGTTTTATCCTTTGGAAATGATATAATGTTTGGCCAAAAATTATCCTTCCACCTTTTTAGGCTTTCATATTTAGCATATTTCGAAATTTCCCTCTTGGTAGGCATCAACACTTAGTAAAATTTCAATTTTTCTCTACTTTACATGCCTAGGCGGACTTTAGAACCTTTCAGCCAAGTCCCACCTTTTACGGGCGGACTTCTCAAGCATTTTGGACGAGTTTCATGCACATGGGCGGACTTTGAAGGTCTTTGGGATGTCTCCCTTTGAAGATGGCGGACTTCTAGCCTTCTTTGGACGTGCCTTTTGGTGCTAGGCGGACTTTAGAATGTGTTAGGATATCCTTGTTGGAAAATGGCGGACTTCCAAGACCTTTAGGATGTGCATTTTATGTGCTGGGCGGACTTCATTGCATGCATGGACAAGGATGGCGGACTTAAGAAGGTCCAAGGATATGCTTCAAGATGCATGGCGGACTTCATGAGGTGCAAGGATATGCTTCAAGATGCATGGCGGACTTCATGAGGTGCAAGGATACCAGGGGCGGACTTTGAAGCTTGCAAGGATATGCATCTTAAATGTTTGGACAGGCTTCCTTAGTGCTGCTGGGCGAATTCTATGACCTTCCAGACCTTCATGCACCTTCCCTAATCCTTCTTCCATGGCGAATTCTCCAGATTTGAATAGATTTCTCACAAACTTCACCATTTTTGAATTGATTTCTATGATTTCACCTTCAAATCTGATCGATCTTGACTGGTTTTTGACTGGTTTTTTCCAGATTTTCGAACGTTTTCAGTCTGATTTTCATACTTTTTGAACTTTTTTTGCAAATTTTTCAAATTTTTCAAATTTTTACTTTTTGATTTTCTGAGAGTTCTGGTGAGTTTTTCGAACTTCTGAGTGCGTTTTCAGAACTCGGGACCCTTCTAAAAATAGAAACTTTCCAAAAATAGAAACTTTCCAAAAATAGAAACTTTCTAAAAATAGAAAAGCAACCCTAAAAAATAGGGAACCCTGTTTGGTCCAAAAATGCCAAAAATGAAAAATCGAAAAAGCAACTTTTCCTAAAAAATAGGAAGTGTCAGAATTGGCCAAATTCACAGTCGATCTTCGTCTCTTGGGCCTTTGAGCGCTTCCACCCACGTCTACGCGCTGATTCAAACATGAATTCCTGACTTGGCTTGGATAACTCTTGCGTAACTGACTGAAACTCTAAGCAAGTGATCTCAGTGTTAGGAGACAAAACCTAAAAACTAACAGACGGGGGGTCCCCGCCAGTGGGGCGATGTGTGAGGTCACAACAGGTCCGTAGACCAAATGATAGGGAGATGTTCCTAAAGAACTCTTTGTTCTTGTCCTATCAGCCCATAAAGCGAATCTCAGCTGAGTGTGCCAATCTTTAGGATTCTTATCCAACAACTTCTTGATGGCGTTCAACAAATTCTTATTTGTGGATTCTGCAAGTCCATTCCCCTGCGGATAATAGTTGGAAGAAAATTTCAACGTGATTCCATATTCAAATGCCCAATTCGAAAACTTCAATGATGAGAAAGCTGGGCCGTTGTCACACACTAGGGCATGGGAGCATCCAAATCTTGTGACAATAGTCTCTTCAGGGAACCTGATCACCACATTTGTCGTGCATTGCTTCAAAGCTTGAGCCTCTATCCACTTGGTGCAGTAATCTGTTGCTGTCAAGATGTATCTGTGCTGACTTGAAGATGGCGGATTGATCATCCCAATGAAATCTAAACCCCATTTTGCAAAAGGCCTAACCTCAATCACTGGTTGCAAAGGCATAGCTAGGTGCTTTCCTCTATTTGCAGCTGTTTGAAAAACGTGGCAAGCCTTCACATGTTCATATGCATCCTTGAAAAGTGTGGGCCAATAATATCCAGCCCTAAGAATTTGGTGAGCTGTGGCTAAACTACCTCCATGACCAGTCCCGAACTTCTCGTGAAAATGTTCCATCAATTGTTTGGCTTCTTGTTTTCCCACACATCTTAGATAAATTCCTTCATAATTTCTTCTATAAAGAATTGACCCTTGGAGCATGAATCTTTTACTTTTCATTCTCAAGGCTCTCCGCTGGACTGGATTCAAGTGATGAGGACATCTATGATTAAGCAAATAATGAACTGTGTCATCATACCATTCTCCTGGAGACACTTCTTCCAATACATACATTTGTTGTACTAGTTCTGGACCAGTTGTTGCAATCGTCTGAGCCAAAGCCTTTCCTTGGACCAATTTCATAGACTATATTTCTAGGTCATATTCTTGCAAAGTGGCGACCCACTTGCCTCTTCTTTCTCCTAACTCGTTTTGCATCAATAAAGCTTTTACTGTGGCATCTGGAACAATTGCATAAACCTTGCTTCTCAGGATGTAGTGTCTAAACTTCTTAACAGCCTTTACCAAAGCATAAGCTTGCTTCTCAATGTTGGGATACCTTAATTCAGCCTCTTTCAATGGTGCACTCATAAAAGCAATTGGGTGCTCATCCTTTTCTTCTATCCTCTATGTTAGTACTGCCGCACATGTGTGCTTTGAGGTAAATGAATACAAATAGAAAGGCTTGGTGTAATCTAGGCTAACCAGTACTGGAGCATCCACTATTGCTTGTTTGACCTGATCAAAAGCCTTCCTAGTTTGAAGAGTCCATTTAACCTTCGCATTCTTCTTCAGCATCTCATTTAATGGACTCACTATTTCGGCAAATCCAATGATAAACTTTCTTACAAAATTGATTTTGCCAAAGAACGATCTCAACTCCTTCTGACTACCGGGCAAACCAATCCTTGAAATGGCCTCGATACGCTCTGGATCAATTGAAATACCCTTCTCCGCGATGACGTAACTTAACAACTTTCCTTCGGTGATGCCAAATATACATTTCTTAGGCTTGAGAGACACACCGAATCTTCTGCATCTCTGAAATATCTTTCTCAAATCTTCAACATGATCTCCTCTTCTTTTTGAGAACACGGTCAGGTCATCCATGTATATGATTATGCATTTCCCTACCAAATCTCGGAAGGCGATATCCATAGCTCACTGGAAAGTGGCTCCCGTGTTGATCAAACCAGAGGGCATTCTCTTGTATGTGAAAGTTCCCCATTTTGACGTGAATGTTATTTTCAATCTGTTTGCTTGCTCCACCATTACTTGATTATAGCCTGAATAGCCGTCCAAGAAGGACATCATCTGCGAACCATTCACAATCTGTAACACTTCATCTAACGAAGGCAATGGATAGTTATCCTTTTCAGAAGCCCTATTCAAATTGCGAAAATCTACACATAACCTTATCTCTCCATTCTTCTTCTTGACTGGAACTAGATTGGCGACCCACGTGGAGTGCCTTACTAGAAAGATAATGTGAGCAAAAAGAAGCTTCTTGACTTCTTGGTAGATCAATGGTTCTAACAACGGATTTACGGGCCTCTGCCTTTGTCTGAATGGCTTATTGCTTGGTTTCAAGGGGATCGTGTGTGTAATCAATGAGGTATCATATGTTTTCAAGTCTTCATATCCCCAGGCTATCATGTCTGGAAATTCTCTCATGACCTGTAAGATGCCTTCTCTTTCTTTAGGTGTGCAAACTTTTCCAATAAAAACATTCTTCACTTGTTCTTCAGTCCCCATATTGATGGCTTCGCAGTCATTTCCTTGAGTACTCCGGTTTCTACTCAGTCTGTCAGGATCAAACAATCTTTCTAATTCAACCATACCTCTTGGAATGACGTTTGTCTTCAAATTCAGGATCCCTTCAGCATCAAATTCTGCTTCCTCAGTTTCTTCTTCATCAATAATCTGTGCTTCAAACACACCTGAGCACGTGAGAAAATCCAAGATTTTCTTATCATCATCCAACACTTGAAAATTCTTTATATTATCTGGAATTGAAGGTGTCGAAACTAATTCCACTGTGAACTTCAATCCTTCCATAGCCAAAGGTTCCAAAGAACTAGCAGCTTGTGCAAGAGAGTTAGCAACAGGGTTCTTGGACTTGTAAACTTGTTGGATATTGAATGCATCAAAACTTTCTAAGAGGTCCCATACTCGGTTGCAGTAGCGGCTAAGCCTCTTATCGTGACAAGCATATTGTTTCCTTACCTATCTGATCACTATGTCAGAGTCCCCGAAGGCGTGCACAATCTTAGCTCCCTTTTGAATTGCAAGGATCAAGCCATGAATCAAAGACTCATATTCAGTAACATTGTTGGTGCATGAAAATTGGAGTCGATAGGCACCTAAGTACACTTCTCTAGTTGGACTAATCAGTTCAAATCCTATTCCATTTCCTTTCTTTGACTTTGATCCATTGAACCTCAAGGTCCATATTGGATCTTGCATGAAAGTGCTGGGAAGCTGATCATGTGCATCTTCTTGATTGCACTCTTCTGGAACCTTTTCTTCAATCACTAGCTGAACTTTATCATTTTTCATGGGCTTCTCTACTAAGACATCCTTTTCTTCATTTATATTCTGGTACTTTTCTTGCAATGAGGCTTATGAGACGAGCCTTGCAACTTGCTCTAAGGCCACTTTGCACATGGCACAAGTGATCTTGGAGTGAAATGCCTCGTGGATTTTGCACCAATTAGGAAGTAGCAAATTCTTGACGGAGGCATCTTTACCCAGCTCCGCTTCTTACTTTACACTTTTTAAAACAAAATCTCTGAAATTTTCAAACATTCCTTCACTTTCACTATCACTCGAATCACTCTCGATCAAAACTTCAGTGGAAGTCATGGCATCTTCTAAAAATTTCCCCTCATTTGAGCTTTGCAACATCAACATTTCTTTCTTGACAAGCTTGTATGATCCCAAATCAGTTTCTACAAACATTATTTCATTACCTTAATCGTATTTAGTAATCATCAATCTAAGCCTAGGTGTGCTTTCGATCTTAATCTGATTCGGGACTCCTCTCCACGGAAGCCACATGTGGGAGAAATCTGTTGCAATATATCCATTCAATTTCCTGGTCCAATCTCCACTTAGTAACATGCCATACCCATCAGGTATGTCAACCAGTGATATATCAATACAGCTCTGAACTCGAGGATCAACTGCCAACTGCATATGAATGTTGTTCAATTCTTCGACATCTGGAACCTCTGTCTTGTCCAGCTAAGTTACCTTCTTGGTGGTTTGTAGTGGAACTATACCCAATCTTTTGCACACCTTCAGTGGCATGACGTTGCTGGAAGCACTGGAGTTGATCAAGCAATTGTGTAATAATTTCCCAAAAATTCTAACTGATACGAGGAATGGGGCTGGTTCATCTTTTCCCTAATAAAACACTACTGGTTTTCTTCTTTCCTCTATTATAGTATCCTTCTTTTCATCCTTTTTATTCAGTTGTACTTGATTATCTTGGGCAACCTTCTGCGTTTGCTCTTTCTTTTCCTTTTGCTCTGTAGGTAGATTGAATTGAACTCTCTTTTTATCTTCAGTCTTTGGCTTCTCGGGCTTGCTTGAAGATTCTTGTACCATCCCCACGAAACCTTGAGACTGTTGCGGAGTCTCCCAAGTGTTGAATGGTGCATGAAACACTTCTTCCAGTACATTTGCACTCTACATGAGACGAGATTGAGAAGTGTTTACGGGGGGATTCCTTGATGAACTAGGTGCTTCCTGAGAAGCGTTCTTTGCAACAGGGGTCTCATACAAACTTCCCAGAATAGTATCTCTGACTTCCAAAATCTTCATTAACTTGTACAAGGGAAGACTGACTTTTATTTTCTTAACTTCTTCCAGTACATAGGAACTTAGTTTCTTCACATCTTCTCTTGGAGGATTGTCCTTTTGCGGGCGCTACATTTGATGAATAGGTTGCTGGATGGTTTGTTGTCCATTTCAATTTTGCATCACATTCTGCTGTCTATACTCGGGAGAATCCTTAGGTACATTTGGATTATTGCTGGCATTAGGATTCGATGGAGTTGCGAAATTGTTTGGAGGAATTGATGACGTCAGTGGCTCTTTCTAATGATAACTCCTCTGATAAACTTTGAGGGTTGTTCCTCCAGATGTTTGAAAAGCTTGCACCTCTCTTCTTCCTTCTACCAAAACACTGTTATTGAGAGGTGGAAAAATATAGTTGTCTTCGCCCAAAGGCTCGTCTGCATAGGTGTCCTGAACCTCTGAATATACTTGAGCTTCTTGCGCTTGATAGTCTGGTGCCCCCATGGGACCATTCGCTGAAGTAGGTGGAAATCTGTGATTAACCTGTGGTGGCGTGTAGCTTTGGTATTCAGGCGGGACATTAACATCTTGTAAAATTAGTGCCTGATCATATTGTTGTACTGGGACTATCTCATATCTAGTAGTCAGAAGATTCTCAGTACCCTCTGTGCTCTTCACTTCTTTTTCGAAAATGTCAACAGCTACTTGAAATTCTTGACATTGGAGCTTTGAATGCTGATTTGTATTATGCAATCTACACCGTCCTGACACAGCAGCTTCTGCCAAGTAAACTCTGTCGGGAGGACGGTTCTTTGGAGGCGGCGGCTTATCCAGCGGTGATGGAACACCTCCATTGTTGGGCCCTGTATTCCAGGACCTTTTCTGATATCCCTGGTTGTTACTTCGATACCCATGACTATTTTCTTGATGGTGTCCTTGGTGGGCATCCTGATGATGTGGAGGATTATTCTAGTATCCTCGACTGGCACCTTGGTGTGCTTGATAATTCTTTAGCATGGATTGCATCTGATTATTCTGATTTTTGAGGTAGGTCACCTCAATTGACAACCTTTTCATTTGTTCTACTAACTATTTCATTTCTTCTTTCTCCTCTTGAGTCCTTGTTGGTGGTACTGTGTTCTAGAGATAAACAGGTTGTGTTGCTTGAGTTTGGGACAAAGGAGTCCCTGGATGGAGAACTAGCTGATTAGATGGTGCTTGTATCTGGCTAGCCGACTGAGGAATTGGATTCAATGCTGGAACCTGCTGGTTCCATGTTGAGCCAAGCGTTTGCATCTGATTATTTGTCATAGCTAGGCCAGTGTAAAGTGAGGGCCCAGTTATGTTTTTCCCTAAACCTTAACTCACTTCAACAACCTTAGCATAAGCTTGATTCATATTAGCCGGAGTGGGGTGAGATTTCACAAACATTGCAGTCAAGGGATCCACGGCTGTGTAGTAGTTTTCCCTGGCATCAACAATAACGTAGGGGGTGCGTAGCCTTGTGAGAGCCTTCTAAAATCTATTGTTAAAGGCATGGATGGGCTCTTTGTCCTGCCTTCTCACTTCTGTAAATTGGCGGGAAAGCTCCACGAGAGTAATAGGAATACTAAACTTTCTGATGAAGGCCTCCTTCATCTGCTCCCATGACCTTATTGATCCAATTGGCAAGTGAATGAACCAGTGGTGGGCTTCCTCTCCCAAAGAATATGGAAAGAGTCTGCAAGCCACATCTGCATATGCAATCTATCTATTGCGTAGGTGATCTTCGAATATCTTGACGCGGTCCTCGGCAGTACGGTTGACATCATTGACCTGGAACTTAGTGCAGAAGTGCTCTGGATTCTTTAGCATGTCATGGTAATTAGCAAACTCTAGTGGAGACAGATTAATAACCAACCAAGTAGCACCATTTGGAGTTGGTTGACCTCCTGGTTGAGCCATTGCTTGAACTGGTTGTCGCCTCTGATAAATGATACCTTGGGCAGGTTGTTGTTGAGGTACAGTAGCCTGAATCGGTTGTTGCTGTGGCTATTGCTGAAAAAACACTAGAACTTGTACTTGTCTTGGTTGACAAAATCTCGAAGCACTAAGTGAAGTTTTGAACAAACTTGAAATTTTTTCTCCACTTTCTTCACTTGACTGAACCTCGTCGTTTGACAACACTTCTTCACTTGACTTACCCTCTTTGCTTGAATGACTTTCTTTCCTTTTCCTGGCTCTTGCAGGTAGCTCTAACTCCTTAAACTCTTCAGACGAACTGGGTGTGGATCTCAAAATTCTTTTCAACTTGTCAAGCGAGAACGAATTGATACAATCTAGGATGTAGCTGATTACTGGCGAGGTGCGGGAGTAGGAGCAAGCGGTTGTCTTTGATTCAACAAATCTCTTTCAATTGCAACTTGAATCTTAATGGCCTTCTCTTCCTCTTCCTCCAACACAAAGCAAGTTCGCATGTACTTAGCGTAGCTCATCTTTGTTCTCCACGCGAGATTGTTGAAACTTGAAAGAATGTCTTCTTGATTGTCGTTGAATACCAAATTCAGCTGCAACACTGGAAATATCTCTCTATGCGGTAGCACCATCTTGATTCATGATTTTCTCTTTGATGAAAATCCCTTCTTTACTTCAATGTAGTTGTTAACTGCAAGGATCCTTGGAAAGGCCATCCTTCTAGCGCCAGTTCCTGTTGATGTGATTTTTGTGACCACACCAATAAGTAGAACAAAGTATCTGAAAGCTACTCCATTATTTCTGGATCAAAGAATTCTGTACGCTAAGATTGCCAGAAAGTTCGTATGTTCAACTCCAAGGTTCCGAAATGCTATGGAATACCCTCAGTTGGTTTGTTGTGATTTGCTGTTTACACGAGGGGACTTACACAATTGTTCAAAAGGTTTGTAGCTGACAACAGGTTAATGATTTGAAGGGGATTTTTGCAATATGTATGATTTAGCAATGAGGTACGTTTTTCCTAAAGCTAACTAGAAATGTACTAAAATGAAAGGAGTGCAGGGTTTAGAAGATCTAAATTCTATCTAAGGATGGGATGTGGGATCAATTTCGGCAGTCTTCAACCAGACTCTGATTCGCTTCACGCTGGACAGCCTACACAAAGACGGTGCAATCTTCAAAGGAGCAATGAAAGGTATTCAGATTACGACTCAACATACACGTACCATCAAGACTACGCATACAAACACGTGAATCACAATTGAAGTTAAGCTTGTAATGTTTTCTAGTCGACCACATAAGGCCAACTTGTCGTTAGCAAGCTGCTAGTAGTATGGATTCAAACGAAGTTGCCTTGATCAACACCACAAATCCATAGCTAACATCTACTTGCATAAAAATAAGTACTCTAATCTAAACTACTACTTGAAGTCAAAGGGATGAAGAAACCTTGCTAGCTGCTCATAACAAAGACGAATTCACCATCAATGAAAGCTTCTTTTTATTATGATAGTTTTCAAAACAATCTCTTATAAAGTTTTCAAAGGAAAACTTTCCTTCTCCTTCAAACTATGCTAAGCTACACAACTACACTATCAGTCTCTCTGCTCTAACAAAATGTATACTATTTGATCTAATCTCTACTAAAGTACAAATGAGGGGGGATGCCCCTTTTATAGATAGCCTAGTCCAATGGACGGCTCATATTACAATCAAATGAATGGCTTAGATTAAGCCACCTTAGTCCTAACCCTAAAAACAACCAGAATGGGGAGTGGTACAATAAATGAATCATAACATTCCCATTCAATCCCAAAATAGCAAAGGCAATTAATGCCCACAATCAGTCTTCCAGAAAATCATCATCCAGAAGAGCATTTTTGTTCTCCTTCTCCCTGGTTGCAAAATCAACAAATCGGGCGAGCACAACCTCAACCTCCTGAACTGAGATAGGCGGGATGTGATCAAGCTGAAACTCCAACACCATGACCGCCTACCCATGTTGCGTACAAGACTTTCTCCAGGCAACCAAAGCATCCTGAGTATTCTGAATAATACTGGAGAAAGTGGAGGTGTTCTCAAAGTCATTCTAAACAAAATTCACCTCTGAAAAGAAAGGTGGCAGCCTACTCCTCGAGCCATCAGTAGTCACCTCATCAGAATTCAGCCTCCTAGCAAAGATTGCCTCCAAGGTGTTCAGGACTCCATCAATAATGTTAGTCATAGCCTTCTTGACTCTAACTGAATCCGCCTGTGCTGCATCAAAGTATCCACGTCCTGTGACTATTGAAGAGTACCAACCGGTAAAATCGTACCTATCACCTTCCTGAATCACTCCGCCATCAATCAACATCTGCAAGGGAGTATGCATCACGGCCTCCAAACGCTGAATTATCTTGCTCTGATAGACATGAGAATCACCCCATGCTTGATCAACTGCCTCCATCTGTGCAATAATACTGGAAGCCTGATGATAAGCATGAGCAAAATCTTCCATGAACTTTTCTGTCTCGACACGAACACCTACAACCCATTTATCTACCTCCTGTGCCATCTTTCTCAAGTCCTCCAAGCCACTAACTGATTCTCTAGATAACTCGGCGGAAAGCTCAATCATCGGAATCTCTTGCCCACAAGGACAAGACAAATGTTGCATGTAGCCAATCAAAGTCTTATGCTCCTTCAATTTCTTATACTTGCCTTTAGTCCTAAGCAATCTGTCCTTAAATGCTTGATAGGAGTTATGACACTCCTCAATGATCTGCGCACCTGTGGGGCAACCTAACTCCATGGTAGTGATCATATAATTCTCTGGTACAGCCTCATCTCTATCACAATCAACCCTTGGCACAACTACGTGAAGTGTGCGAGAGCCATCCTAATCTGTTGAGATCTTCGAAAATTTCCTAGCTCTCTTCTTAGTTGGAGGCGCGCTGATCCTACTCAAAAATTCCTCCATTTCTACCACTAGATCAGCCTCTTCACTAGGGCTCCTTCTCATTCTATCTCTGAGCCAATCACGTACTACCTACTGTATAACAAAAGGCTGCTCATCTCTTGCTTCTTCCTCACGGACTTCTCTAACTTCATTCTAGTGGGGCTCATTGGCCTCTATGGGCTGAGTATATCCTGAAATTGCATCATCCTCTAGAGCGGCCTCAAGCTCACGCTGGAAGTGTGTGTCAATAGCTGTTTCCTCATCTTCCTCCTGTTGATCATCTCTAGTGGGTGCATTGACACTCTTGCCAACTGATTCCCTTCGTGGTGGCTGATTTTCCTCATGTAATTCCTAATCCTGATTCAATGCATTTCTCTGATCAACAAATAGTGAAACCTCATGTATACTTGGAGAACGTGTCTCCAATGGCGTAGGTGACTACCAAAATTCTCGGAGGCTCCAGCTGAGCTGGCTCTTTCCTTTGAGATTTTGGACCTCGAGTAACTTGTTTCTTCCTACTAGCAATCGACGTCCTATGGTCTCCTATCAAATTGTAAGTCAAAGGAATTAACCTACTCTTCAACCTGCTCACGTGTCTTTCAACCCATGCCTTGGTGAATGTCAGGACTGGTATACAAAGTTTGTCCAAATGAACAATCTCTGGCTTCGACCAATCTAGGGGTGGAAGTGGCGTGTCTCTCACAGCCTCATAATCTGGATGAAGAACATTCATGTCCTCATCCACCTGGTTTGGTATTGGAATGATTTCACACTCCCTAATCATGCTCAATGGTAGCCTCGAGAACATCCTTTTTCTGACTTCAGCTTCATCTACCACACCAGCGCAGTAATCTTCAATATTTGCTTTGTGCCTGAACTCTTCTGATAGTATCCACCTGATATTGCTGTGGGGGTCATAATGCTGCCTGCTAGTGTGATAAGAAAAGTGGAAGAATTGAAGCTCACTTTCAGCTTCCGATGCTGCCTGAAGTGAAGGACACACTTCATAGGAATTCCCCATGATGATTGGGAAGTCAAGTCCTCCCTTCTTCTTTCTCTTATGAATCTTATCATAGGCAATGAGTTGCCTAGATATCTCTAACATCAATATTCTGTGTCGGCACGAACACTTACAACCCATTTATCTACCTCTTGTGCCATCTTTCTCAAGTCCTCCAAGCCACTAACTGATTCTTTAGATAACTCGGCTAAAAGCTCAATTGTCGGAACCTCTTGCCCACAAGGATGAGACAAATGTTACATGTAGCCAATCAAAGTGTTATGCTGCTTCTTCAATTTCTTATACTTGCCTTCAGTCCTGAGCAATCTGTCCTTAAGCGCTTGATAGGAGTTATCACACTCCTCAATGATTTGCGCACCTGTGGGGCGACCTAACTCCATGGTAGTGATCATATAATTCTCTGGTACAACTTCATCTTTATCACAATCAACCCTTGGCACAACTACGTGAAGGGTGCGAAAGCCATCCTCATTTATTCAGATCTTCGAAAATTTCCTAGCTCTCTTCTTAGTTGGACTTATGCTAATCCTACTCAAATATGTTATTGGCAGTATTTTAATATCCAAAATTCAAATATGAAGTGTCGACTTTTGGAATCTAATTTCCGGGAAATTTGATAAACACCTATAAATACCTAGTCTTTTGATCATTTGAAATGAAAACAACATTAACACGCATTCAAGAGCGAAAACTATTGTCAAGAGCAAGTCAAGAGCAGCATATCAGAGCTTTGTTAGAGCAATTCAAGATCCAACATCATGCCAAATTCTATGTGTATTCATGTTCATGTTATGTAAAGGCTAACATTGTTGTAGGTCTCCAAACATTCAAGTATTCAAGCATTCACGCAAATTAAGCAAGAAAGATCTAGATCCTTGAAGAGATGTGTATGTCTTCAGTCCTTCAAGGAAGCCATTGAAGGGTAGTGAGTTGCAGCATCGTGTTCATTCATCATTTCCTTCCTTTCCATTAAAATTTTATCATTGACATTGTCATGGTTTGACTAAGGCAAGCCCCTATATGGCACAACAGTTTCCCTCTTTGTGAATGTGTAGGTTGCAAGTTTGAAGTGGATTGAAGAATGCTTGAAGATCCATTTTGCATTGTTGCATTTGTTGTCATTAACCTTGTTAAGACACGAAAAACTCACCTACAAGATATATTTACGACACTCCAACTGTAGGGCAGGCAGAAAACAAAAGCTTAGATCTGACATTAGAGGACCCTAAAAGTTGAGTAGGACCCCCTTACAAAGACCCAGTCGCCATTGGGCGACCCAGTCTTTGTAGGCACAACAGAACCAATTTTTTTGGGCAAGTACAAATAGTTTGCACCTTTCAAATCTGTCGAAACTTGACTGATTTTGTTTATCAGTTATCAGATAATTGCATTTATTACATTAGGTCATATAGTCTAATATGGGCAATCAATCAAAGATCATTTCCAAATCATTCCTATGTCTCAAAAGGATCAAATCCAAGTCTGATTGACTCACCTTGAGGGTTGAAAGTCAATCTATAAACCTTGTTGATTTGTACCCTAATGAAATATTAGAAATGTTGGCTCCCCAATTGACCCTAGGCCTTGGATACTCAACTTAGGGTCACCACATTTTTATGTTTCATTTTGGTGAACCTGACATTTGACATTATAAGCTTTCTGATTTGGTAGTCTTTCAAACCCTAGATCTAGGGTTTGCATTATTGTCTTGCATTTCTCACTTAGGGTTGCATATTGCATCATAAAAGTTATAAAAATCCAAAAATATTGAATTCATATTGCATCATAGCTTACATTAGGGTGTGTTTTAGTCATTTAAATAAGATTTCATCTCAAAATTTCATTCAAAAAAGTTTCATTTTGTTCTAAAATTGTCATAGATTTGCATTTGTATTTCATTGGAAAATTTTGGAAAAGCTATCACTATACAATTTGTTTGCAAATAGGAACAACAAACTTAAACATCAGTCTAAACATTGAGATTTTGAATTTTCAGAACCCTGCACAAAGACCCAATCGCCATTGGGCAACCCAGTCCTTGTACAGGTGTCTCCACAAACTTTTTCACACTGTTCTATCTCTGTTTGCTCATTTGCACTACTTGCATATCCCTATTTTGAAATTAGTAATTACATGTTTTTAGGCATTTTGCATCTAGTTCATTTGGTGAAAGAAAGTGCATTGTTTAAAGATCAAAATTTGCATTCAAAATATCATTTTTAGATCTCTACATCTTGCAATTAATCAAATATTTCATTTGAGATCTAAAATTTGCATTCATTCTTGTTCAATCATCTTCAACATTGCTATATATCTACATTGTGCTTTAAATTGGAATACATTAAGCAAATTCTGGAAATTCATTTACTGTTTCAACTGTCTGCACGTAGAATTAGGATCCTTAAGCAGTTTAGTACATAGTCAAACTTTTATTTTTCAAAACCCTTGACTAGGACCTAGTCGCCATTAGGTGACCTTGTCATGCTTGTCTTGGCTAAACAAAATTTCTCTGAGACCTCTGTTGCTGTGTTTATTCTTTGTTCTGGGTATTTTCTATCTTTATTTAGTATTTTGGTATTCATCTTGGGTGCACTTTTGTTTTTGTGAAACTTGCAGGAGTTTGACAACCTGGTGTCCTATTGCTAATACTTCAGTGAGGCGTAGTTCTAAACTCATGGCATCCTGCGTTGGTTCTACATCTGCTATGGATCATAAGTTTTATAACTCCTTCATGACAAGTGTTGTCAATACTCAACCCATCTTGGACTCTATTCCTAATGTTACCATGCTAATGAAAACCTTACAAGCACCTATCTTTACAGATGTTGAGATCATGGTTGCCCATGTCCTTGAGGAAAGACTGAGCAAACTTGACAAGGACCTAGAAAAACTTCAAAACTTCGTGAGTATTGAATACTTCGTTGGTACAACAGTTCCCATAATTCCCATAATTGATAACATTGGGAAACTGATTGACGATGCTCAAGGATTAGAAGTTGTGCGTAGCCTATATTGTTGATGATAATATACCTACAATGGCTAGTTGCGCTCAAGCTTTGAGATACACTCAAAGTCAAGGAGGAAGTCAAGTCTCCCTACATACCACTATAGCCTCTATTCCTATATATACAAATCCAACTATTACTTCAACAATACAACCAACACTTGGCATAACTTCAACAATAGGTTTTTCCAATGGAAATCCTCTTGGTTTTGGTTCTACATATGTAACACCCCAAGCACCATCCCCCCTTATAACTTCACAACATAGTAGCCCCCCAAATGCATACACCATTGTCATGTCCCCGAAATGACATACCCTTGAAATGACAAAATAATACTAAAATACAAATAACGGAATTAAATATATATCAAAATATAAATACAAGTAATCTCAATTTAAGTATTACCATTATAATTATAATTATCCGGCGATAATATTATAATTATAATAGTAAATTGATATCATTATAGATATCATTATTGTTATGATGTGATAGACATATATATATATAAAATTAACAATATTATAAATGACAATGATTATTATTATAATAATATTGGACTCATCGATACTCCCACCCGTTCGCCATTTTGCCCCCTGGGTGGGCCAGCATGGATCAATCTCTTTGGGCGGTGATACTTTAAGCTGCAAACCATAAATAAAGATGATTGAAGCGGCTAAAATAAATCTTCCAGGTCCTCTGTCTTCTTATCTCTCAAGGTGCAAGATTATATGATGGCTAATAAATTATCCTTGACACACAAACTTCAAATAGAGTAGCAGCTTCTTTATCTTCAAACATTGACCTCATCAGGAAGATCCCTTGATTCTCAAACATTAGAAATAGCTAGGAATAATTACTTCAGATGCAAGGATGATATTAAGAGGTAATTATAATATTATGATAATATTTAAATAATAAACCATAATTGCCCTTCATAAGGCAACAATGGGAGAAATACAAAGGAGTGATTAAGGATTAACTATTCTTCAAATAAAAAAGGATTCTATACCGACTTATGTAAAGGATGTGATTAATTGAAGAAAGAGACACGCCACTTAAATAATATAAGGTATAAAGGGTCAGAAATTATTAGGAAGAAATCATCGAAGGATTCATGGTTGCTGGTGACTAGACATGGAAGAAATGGGAGATTCATCGAAGGGAACTGGACAGAATACTAGGGATGCCTCAACCAAACAGTTGACCAACTGCAGAGTGGAATCGCTATTTGGAACAACACCGATTAATTGCATAAGTACGAAGGATGGGTTATTGGGAATATTACTCCAGTCTAGAGAAGATCGGAGGTTGCTCCAAAGGAGTATCAAACAATCAGAAATAAGAGAACCTCTTAAATATTAGTCAGTGACTATCTATATGGAATAGTTTGGGAAACTAGTTCACTCTCTATAGGCAGATCATATAAATCAGAAGTATCAATTAGACACAGTCATCGATCAATCATTTCTAGATAGTATACACAGCAGATATAGTATTCCTTTAGAGCCTCGATCAGAAGACAGAGATTCAGAAGGCAGAATTACTTATTTACTGAACAGCAGAGGGAAAGAATAGGGAAAAATCACTAAAACAGAGAGGTAGACTTATGAAGCAGATTTGGGCAGACTCAAGAAGATTTATAGAGCATATTTGAACAGCAAATTTGAGCAAACTTATGAATGGATTTAGAAACAAATCTATTAACATATTTAAAGAAGGTTCATTACAGATTTCTAAGTAGATATAAAATTTGAAAGAAGAGTTTATAGCAGTTTGTGTGAAGAGTTTATGCAGAGATAAAGGAGAAGATAGGCAGATATATACATTAAATACTCAGACCTTAAGTGCTCCTCAGAGGCCTATGTTCAGCAAAGGGTATATGTGAGCTTTCAAGGAACATTACATATCGCATAGGGATCAAATGAGTTAATGTGAATAAACAGAAAGGGAATAAGTTAGCAGCAAGAGGGGTGGATTAAATCAAACCAAGGGTAAGATTTAGGGTTTCCAAAAAAGGGGACATTACAACCATTCCACCATATTCGCTTCTTTCCCAAAACATGTCAAACAATGATTCTGTCATAAACCAACTTTTACAAACGTAACATCACTCCAACAACAAATCTCAACCATGGACCAAAACCAAAACGGACAACCATCACAATACATTGCAAAGAGCCCATTATCACTTGAGATTTTGAAAGTGCAAATGCCTCTAAACATAGAGATCCCCTGATTTGACAAGTACAATGGTAAAGGGGACCCTAGCAACCACAAAACAGAATATACTGCCATGGGTAGTGACTTTATTTTTGAGGATAAGTTGCTAGCTAAACATTTTCCTAGGTCATTGAAAGACATGGCCTTGGAATGGTTTTGCTCATTGCCCAATAATTAAATTCACTCATTCAAAGAGCTTGTTGATGCTTTCCTCAATCATTTCCAAGTCAACATTGGTCCCAAGATCAACATAATTGATTTAATGAGATGGAAACAAAAACAAGGTGAAAAGGTTATAGACTTCATAACTTGCTATCAGTTGATATTATCCCAAGTCAATTTAACTCTTCTTGATGTAGAAATCCATAGAATGTTAACTGACAACTTGCAAAAGGAAATAAGAGGAGAAGTCCTCTTTCAAAAATTTCCATCCTTTATAAGCTTGTGTATGACGCTTTGTGACTCTTTGCGACTATCAGAATTCGATTAGTAAGTATGAAGAAGCATTTTCATCTGCTCATACTGAGAAATCCGAGGCCGTCCATCAAAATAATTACCAACCAATCAAAAAACCAAACAAGAACTTTCTAAAGATAAATCCATCCCAAACAAATCATTTTGAGCCTCAAGTTGCTGCAATAAGTCCAACACCATACCAATTCCGAGCAAAAGATAAATAATTTACTCCTTTGCCTGATTCCCTCCATTCAATTCTGTTGCAACTTTTGAGTAAGAACCTCATTTGGTTGCCTCCTGTTAGACCAGTGGATACCACCAAACCTCCAACACCACACTTCTATCTAAATGCCTTTTGCCAATATCATCGCACAAGTGGATATGATATGGAATGATGCATGCATCTTAAACATCAAGTGCAAAACTTCATTGATTCTAATCACATCCAATTGGGTGGTGTTAATGATTAAGGGAATAAATCTATTGCCTCCCCTAACCAAAACTTGCAAATCTTTACCAATCCTATGCCTAACCATTCAATGAACTTTGTGCAAGATTTTCATGTTAAGAATGATGAGATGAATATTGTGTTAATGATATTGAGCAGCTTCGGGTTCATCCTTCCAGCCTCGAGTAAAGTCATAAATAAATGTAGCCTCTTGGCTATTTATTTATATGTGAGAATAAATGAGTATGGGCGCATCTCTGTGTAAATAATATTATTCTTATTCTGGCCGACTTTCTTTATTATTTATCATTGTATCTTGGCCGACTTGTTCAAATTATAATTTATGGTTGAGGCCAACCTTGTGAGGTCTCTTATAGTCATGCATTTATAAGAGACCACCTCTCTCCTTGTTCATCATCAAGCAAGCTCGAATTATTCCTTCATTCAAGTGCGAATTCCTTCAAGAGCAGATTGCGAATCTCTCTAAGTGCAGATTTAGATCACAAGGAAGAGCAGATTATCATCTGTTATTGTATCTAGAGTTGATGCTGGATATTGGCCTTGTGATTGGCCTCATTGTAAAGTGAATTGTTGCCATTATTATATATACAAGAGGATCTTTGTTGCTGGGTTTTTCTCCCTCAAGTGGAGGGTTTTCCCAGGGTACCTACTGTGTTATTGTCTGATTTGAATTAATTCTCTGTGCATTAAATCTGATCTTCCGTTTTCAACATGGTATCAGAGCGGGTTGATGCAAGATCTGATCAGATGAAAATTCAAACAGCATTTGAAGAAAATCAGTTGTTTAAAAGGAACTGAAAAGCACTCCTGAACTTCATCCTTGGCAGTCAATTCACCTTTGAGAATCGTAGCCTGCCGTCAATGCGTGACAAATTGCACGGATTCTAATCTCAGGGATTGCCATACATACAGAGTGACGGCGAAGAAGAATTCGTGTCAATTTGGAGAATTAACTCGAGCACCCTGATGGAGAGTCCACTTCACCAACGACTTTGGTATAAAGAATATGCGTCATCTTGGATCGCATGATGGTGCAGTCTCGAGGAAGACATCAGTGGTTTGATTTAGGCGCATGCCCATTTCGATGGAAACCATGATTCACATTTCCGTCTCTATAATCTTGTCATCGTCGTCAGTAGCAGCGGCATAGGAAGTTTTGCATAGCGCTGGATCTATGAGTCACATTGAAATGGGCAGTGGCGAATTAACTGTGGCCCAGAAACAACGTGATTCTGGTTCACGTTCGCCTCTCGAGCGTCCTGTACGGGGGCCGTCTAGGGTTCCATTGACCTCTCGGTGGAGGACAGCAATTGGAATTTCGCTGATGATCTATGGAGAAGGAATGAAGAATATATTCTAACAGTAAATCATTTATAGAAATATATTCTCTAAAATCAAAGCATCGTGGCTAAGAAGGTTACAGCAGATCAAAGGTAAGTATCTTTCATTTAAAATAAGAAATAATTAGAGTTTATATCTGACAAGATCTGATCACAAGAAGGGTGCAGCAAACTGTGGTGAGTTCAATATAATTATTGTATGCTGTTGTATGTCTAATGTTTATATTTGTTATTGCGGTGGTATGCTCTAACTAAACTAGGATCTGCAATTATGTATGTATATATATTTTATGATCTTGTAGTATGCTTTGTGTGTTATTTTGTGAATACAATATAAAACTGTGATAAGCAAGCTCTGTATTTGAGCCGATCACGGGGCAAGGCAAGTGGTCTATGGAGACTGGCGCGGTCGGGTTCTACAGGCTCATACAACAAGAGCATACTAGCAAGCTTCATTAAAATATGTTCACTTCGTTCTGTCTGAACACTTTACATCTGGAATGCTAGATTATCTAAGTAAAGATAGACTCCATATCGTTAAGGAGCACGACTTGAAGGAGAACCTCTGCTTGGAGGTCAAGTGCCTCGGCATCAGCGTTGCCATTATGGGGAATCGAAGGTACACTGATAAAGAGAAAGTCTGCAACCTTGCTAACCTGTAATCCACCGAACCTCTGAAAGAGTCCGAGCTGGAGATGGAGGCCGTGCCTGAGGAGGTCAAGTCGGATGAGCTTCATTCATAGAAAATCAAAGTGCATCGTAAATTTGAGCAGTCATAGGCCTTGTTCAAATTTTACCTTGCAAAGGGCCTGTGTTCAAGCCGTGAAGATGGTGGACTGATCTGAGCGCAAGAGCAGTGTTCCATACTGTGTCAAGTACTTGCATCCATCAGAACATTTAAAGAGATAAGTATTCTTTTATTTATGTTTTCAGTCTACTAAGTTGAGTAGGTTTGACATTGTTTACTTGAATCATGAATGCTTGGTAAAGTTCATGATAGTAATCACTGGCATGAGATCTTTGGCAGATGTCATCACTTATTGCATTTCGTAGTACAGATCTCTGAGTGTGACTCTGAGATGAAAAGTGAAATGCAATTTCATTGTGATGATCACATCGATATCTTTCTCTATGTTCATGGACTGCGATGGTGCCTTGAGAAGGCTAGTCCTATATGGAACATGCTGGTTGCATGTAAGAATTCTATAGTTGTGCAAACTGTATTTTGTTGATGCTGAGTTTAGCACTCTCAAGAGGAGCAAAAGATGGAAAAATGATATATCAGAATTCAATAAAGATAAGTTTCCTTATCCCTTCATTCTGATTCATTGATGTATTTCTCTTATAGGTTGATTAATCCATGTTTTAATTTTATTCATAAATTCTTATGTGTTCATGCTATAACCTGAGATAGTAAACTTTGTATGTTTCCAGCCTTGTTATTTCTTTGAGTAAACTGTTAGTAATCTCTCTCTAAAATGCTTGCAGTTCAATGTTCTAAGAGCAAGAAGGTGATGAGAGATTGCTTAGCGATGAAAAGCTTGAGGCATCTTGTGAGAAAGTCATGCCAACCAAAGGAATGATCAAGCAGCCATGAGACTAAGCTGTTGGCCAGAGGGAGTTCACTTCCAGAAGTCTTCTTTGCAATCTCTGAAGCAAGGATCAAGAGGGAGTCTTGAGAAGAAGTGAAGATTGGTGTATTGAAAGGCTAGGTGCTAAACCCTTAGAGGATCCCTTCAGCTACTGAGATCAGAATTGCTCAAAGACTGTCATCTGGACTTGTCATTAGTAGCTCCGCAAACCTATTCAGAATAGAGTAATCTGGGAAGAGGTCGAGGAGGACTATCCTGAACTCTCTACAATACCAAGAGGTGTGCGTTGGAAAGCTTTTATCTAAGTCAAAGTGTGCAGGAAATCTTGGATGAAGAGGTCGGAAGACTGATGCATGTACTTAAAGATTCAGAGGGAGTCTGCTAAACCTGAAGAAGATACAGCTAAACATATCCTGAGATACTTGCGTGGCACAGTTGGATATGGGTTGAAGTATACTTCAGATGCAGACTTGGAGTCACTTGGTTTCACTGATTCTGATTGGGCAGGTTGTGTCACAGATCAGAAGAGCACCTCTGGTTGTTGCTTCAGTTTGGGGTCTGCTATGATTTCCTGGTGCAGCAGGAAGCAGTCTTCTGTAGCATTGAAGTACAGTAGAGGCTGAGTACTTTGCAGCTTGTATGGCAACTCGAGAAGCAGCTTGACCTTGTAAGCTCCTTGCAGGATTGTTCAAACAATCAATAGAGCCTATTTCAAAGCTGTGTGAAGCCCTCTGTCAATCCTGTGTTTCATGACAGATCCAAGCATGTTGAGATCAAGCACCACTATATCAGAGATATGGTACTGCGAAAGGATGTACACTTGAGGTACATCAATACTGATGAGCAGATGGCAGGTATTCTCACCAAGCCTCTCGCCAGGATAAAGCTGTGTACCTTCGAGATAAGCTTGGTATGATGGAGAATCTAGCCTTGACTGAGAAAGAGTCTCAGTATCAGTGAGCCTTGTTTATTGAGTTCTTCTCTGTGAGAGAAGTTCGAGGTGAAATCCCTTGCTAATGCATTTTCTTCTGAGACGGAAGATTTGAGGTGAAAGCCCTTGTTTCCACCCTCTGAGCTGAGTCATGGTGGATGTCATGTGTGCGACTCCATGACATATGTTGTACTTGTGTTTCACCCTCTGGGAGAGCCATGGTGAAAGTCACGTTGAGGTGACACCATCAAGTGATGGGTACTTACTATTGCACTTTCTTCTGTGACGGAAGAATTTGAGGTGAAAGCCCTTATTTCCACCCTCTGAGCTGAGTCATGGTGGATGTCATGTGTGTGACTCCATGACAACATCACGTGAGAGAGTCCGTGATGATCTTCTTGTACTTGTAGAGCCATGGTGAAAGTCACATTGAGGTGACAACATCACGCAAGTGATGAACACTAGTACTCACCATTTGATGGTTGCTATTGAGATGATATCTAATATCACATTGAGGTGATATTCCTCTCTTTGTATCTGATTGCAGGCAATGATGGCAGATGGACCTCATATTGAGATGGTTCATATTGTGCAGCTGGAAGTTCTCTCCCTAGCTGAGAGGGAGTGTTAATGATATTGAGCAGCTTCGGGTTCATCCTTCCAGCCTCGAGTAAAGTCATAAATAAATGTAGCCTCTTGGCTATTTATTTATATGTGAGAATAAATGAGTATGGGCGCATCTCTGTGTAAATAATATTATTCTTATTCTGGCCGACTTTCTTTATTATTTATCATTGTATCTTGGCCGACTTGTTCAAATTATAATTTATGGTTGAGGCCGACCTTGTGAGGTCTCTTATAGTCATGCATTTATAAGAGACCACCTCTCTCCTTGTTCATCATCAAGCAAGCTCGAATTATTCCTTCATTCAAGTGCGAATTCCTTCAAGAGCAGATTGCGAATCTCTCTAAGTGCAGATTTAGATCACAAGGAAGAGCAGATTATCATCTGTTATTGTATCTAGAGTTGATGCTGGATATTGGCCTTGTGATTGGCCTCATTGTAAAGTGAATTGTTGCCATTATTATATATACAAGAGGATCTTTGTTGCTGGGTTTTTCTCCCTCAAGTGGAGGGTTTTCCCAGGGTACCTACTGTGTTATTGTCTGATTTGAATTAATTCTCTGTGCATTAAATCTGATCTTCCGTTTTCAACATATTGATACACCAAATGACATCACTAATGATTACAATACGAATGAAGATGGTCTACAAACAATGGTTGGTTTTGTGGATGTGCAACCTCGTACGAGTAAAGCCACCATGCTACCTAACATCACTTTCACTAATGATGATGCACTTTAACATGTGCCTGATAGTCCTCTCTACATTACTAGTTGTATCAATAACAAACCTGCACAAGGAATATTTATTGATCCCACATGTGCAGAGAATGTGATCACCAAGGAATTCATGTTTGTGCAAGAGCTTTATGAAGATACTTATGAACAATCGAAAGAATGGATAAAAAGTCATGATGGTTTTGCTTGCCCTACGATAGGTTCCATCACTCTTCCTTTCAAAGTTGGACCTAAACAATTTGATGTCTCATTTTCCATCATCCTGTCGTTAGACCAATTTTGAGTGAAGCTAGGTTATTCATGGCTATGCTCCATGAATGTCCTCTTGTCGGTTATTCACAAGTGCATAAAGTTTCTTGTTGGAAATGAGATATTTACCTACACCATAGTGGGTTTAATCCTTTGTCTTCCCTTGGAAATTTTTCATTGGATTTCTTTTGGCCTCAGCCCATGGAACCTATAAAGCCTCATGAAGATTTCTTTTTCAGGTCCTATCAAAAGTTCAAGACAAAGCATATAGTAGAGTTATCTCTTAGCAACGTTCTTGAAGCCAATAGGTCTATGGTTGATCCTTCTCCCTAGGCCATCATGGATGAACCCATGATTGAGCCAGAAACCCCCCCAGGTAACCAAGGTGAGTACACTGCAATTCCTCCACCCATTTCCTAAAAGAGACCAAGAGACAATCAAATGATCCTTTTGTGTATCCAAAGGTAAAACAAGTTTATAAACCTAAAGAGACAGTGGTTTCCCAACTCCTAGTGGTTCCTTCAGTTCCTCCTTTACAAGAAGAAAAGAAACCAATGGTTGATAAACCCGCTCCTACACCTTCACAACTTGGAAATTGTGCAAAAAGAAATCAAAGTGCTAAAGAGCCTAGGCGAAGACGTCATGCTATTGCTTGTCAATTGGAAGAAAATAACAAAACAGTGCATGATAATCCAACACCCGTGGAAACAATTCAAGAAGAAATCCAACTTCCACTAAAACAAGACATAGACCTAAATCAAGAAGTCAAACAAGAGAATTCAAATGCGATTATCAAAAAACCTTATATTGTGATCAATTTGGATGATGATGATGAAATTGCTAAAATTGATGAGGTGCATAATGAGCTGTTTTTTTTTTTCAAAGCAAATCAATTTGGATGGGGGCAACCGTGATGATCCTCTTGATGAGAGTGACCCACCATGTGTTGCACTTGTAGATGCTCCTAGTACGACACTGTTGTAATCCCTTTAGCTAGTTATCCACCTTCCAAATATGATGCGAAAGATTGGGATGTGGATGACCTACTTTAGGCTAGCTATCATGTGACATGTTCCTTTCTATTTGTTTCATATGTTCTTTGTGTGTTCTTGCACGTAATCTGATCTCCCATATCGTGCTACTTGGTGTGTCTTTATGTTTGTGAGTTTCCTTTAGATGACCCTTGTTCCTCCATTGGAACAAGGATACAAAGGAAATGAATCTGTTGTGGCATTCTTCTATTTGTATCTCAATTCTTCTATGTCGTAAACTTTATCTTTTCTTTGTCTTGTATTTTCCTTTTGGGGACGATGCAAGGTGTTGAGATATTTAGGTCTCTTCCATGTTGACCCAAAAGCTTCTTTGTTTTCTCTCTCTATGTGTCATTCCTCCATTGTATTCATTGTTCCACGAGTATTTGGGGAATGATGTCAATTCTGAGCTCTATTATATCAATGTAGCAAAGATGTATACTGACCCCAGATACGTGGATCCCACAATGCACCTGTCCATGTTGTTTGTTGCCCCTTCTCATTATGTAGCTTTGTTTGGAAGCATATGATTGGCATAGGGCTTTCCAAACAATCTGTTGTGATCTTTCGTTACATGGCATTTATCATTTTTCTACTTTAAAGTAATTGTTCATAGCATGGTGTTTTGCAATTTCTTTAAAGTGGGGGCATACAATGGCATTATTTTTGCTTCACTTTGTTCACAGAGGCTGAACTTAGAGATGCATTAACATTGACATTTGACATTGGCATTTTTATGTTTCACTCTATTCACAAGAGTTGAATCTAGAGTAGTGTTGGCATAACATTTTGATCATTTTGTGGCACCTTATCATGGTTATTAGAGAGTATAACTCTTGGTATGGTTGGGCACACCTTATAGAACTAGTGTGTGTTTCTCATTTTGCCACCGTTATGGGTACACCTTGTAGACCTAGTGTGTTTCCCATTTTGTCTTGGGGGCTCACCTAGTGAAAAGCAGACTTCACTAGCCCATGTGCCTTCCAGTTTATGATTCACCTAGCAAATTCAGACTTTGCTATGGTGTGAGTCATGAATACCTTTTGTATGGACACATAGCATAATACAACTTGCTAGGCCATCCCATTTTTTTTTGCATTCCATGTTGACATTGTATGTTAGTGTATGTTGTATTGTTGTATATCATACATGTGTGTTCCTTTGTGCCTATGTTGATTAGCCATGGGATCTTAGATCCTGGGGGCTTGATACCCTCCTTGATCCTTAGTCATCCTATCGCTTCAACATTTGTACAATCAAATCCCTTTTGACATATTTCTCTACTTTAGTGTGAGTTTAAGCATAAGTCCATACTCTCACTAAAGTGGGGGCTAAATGTAGTACAGAAAATTGTATACCTTTACAATTTCACATTATATTTGGTGCCCCCAATTTATTGGACTTAAATTAAGCTTCTAATTTTCCAAATTATGCATTCCAAAGCCTAATTTTTACCATTTTCTGAACATGGACAAGCATTGAGCAAATGCATCCAATCATTAAATTGTCCTCGACTTTGAGTGTCTTGGAAATTTGGGCCAAGACCCATTCGCCCAAGGGTGACTAAGTCCTGTTCATGTGTTTTTTGTGACTGCACCAACACAAAATAAAGTTTCCCAACAGTCACTCTACCCTCTCTTGAACAAAGTCTCCTACATGCTAAGATTGCAAGAGAGATCATGCATTTAACTCCAAGGTTCCTTCATGCAGTGGATAGTCTCAATTGGATTGATGTGATTTGCTGGTATTTCAAGGGGACTTACGTAATTGTTCACTCCAGAGAAAGGGTTTTCAAGATTCAAAGGATTTTATCAGTGAAGCTCAAATTTCCTAAACTAACTAGAAAGTACTGAATTGAAATGGTTGCAAGGATTAGAAAAGCTATGGACTAATCTATGCGTGGGATGTGGAGATCAATTTTCACAAGCCTCAATCGAGCTCTACTTTGCCTCGCTTTGGACAGCTTCCATAGAACCGGTGCAATCTTCAAGGGGAGTAATTGAAGGTATTCAGATCACAATTCAATATGAAGACACCATCACAATGACGCATGTCAACACACAAATCATAATCAAAGTTAAGTACGCAATATTCCAGTTGACCATGCAAGGCGAACCCACCGTCAATGAGCCTGCTAGTGGTATGGATTTAACGAAGCTTGCTTAAATTAAACACCGCATTCCACAACTACCATCTATTTGCATGAAATGAAATCTACTTTACTCTAAACTACTTTAAGATTCTATTGCGAATTAGAAGGACAAAGAAGCCTCGCGAGCTACTCACAACAAAAGATGAAAACACCATCAATGATAACTCCTTTTATTATGAGAGTGTTCACAACAACTTCTTACAAAGCTTTCAATGGAAAAACTTTCCTTCCTTTTCAATCTATGCTATGCTATCTCCTAGTTGTCTCTTTATTCTCCTCTAATGAATTACAAATGAGGGGGAATGCCCCTTTTATAGATGGCCAAATCCAGTGGATGGCTCAAATTCAATTACAATGAAGGGCTCAGATTGAGCCACATAAGCCCTAACCCTAAAAATTTCCACAAAGTAGAGTGGGATAATTCTTCCTTTGACCATTATGAGCAATTAATGCCCACTATCTTATAGAAGATTCTCGTCCAAGAATGCATTCCCATTGTTTTTCTCCTTGACTGCAAACTCTATCAATCTGGCCAACATAGCTTCAACCTCTGGGACTGACACGACAAGCACATTATCAATTTGAAACTCCAAGACTGAAACTTCTTTCTCTAGCTCGATGATGATTTTCCTCCTAGCTGTTATTCATTAACTTTGAAGCGCTTGAGGATGACTTCTAACCCCTGGGCCTTCATTGTTTCCTTCATCCCCATCTTGAAGGATTTTCTAGTCTTGGACTCGATCATTTCTTCCTTGCTATCCACCTCCCTAGGTTGGGTGCATATTTAGTCTTCGAGGAGAAATTCCAACACTTAGCCATTTCTTCCAGCATCTTCCTTCATGACTTGGGCGCAAATGAGACATCATGGAGGAACTTAAAACATGTAACTTTTTCTTTTCCAAGGTTGACATATTGTTCCGGAGTCATCCTCCTCCATCACCTCAAGTCATCGCACTTTGGCCCCGGTGCTCATCTTGCAAAACAAATAAAGAGAAGAGCATCAGAACCCTTATAGTATAAATTCACTTTACTTACCTGATCTCCACATTCCGACTTCCGAGGTCTGGTTGATCTCTGGATCAAACTTTGCTTTCTTCATAATTTTTCACCATTCGTGTGCTAGGGCGCATACCATCTTGAAGTTTTCATCTTCTTGCTTTAGCAGTTTCATTCACCTTGAGGATGCATTTAAGAAGGTTCACCTTCGTTTTTCATAACTTAGGCAAATTTCACCAACTCATTCTATTGTGGGCACATTTGAAGGCTTGAGCCTTCATTTTCTCTGACTTAGCCAAAATTTCTACAACACATTCTCCTTTGGGCGCATTTGAGTGGTGTTACTTTGATTTTCTATGCCTTAGAAAATTCTCACCTCCACTTGGAGCTTGGGCGCATTTCACCCTCCTAGCTTTAAGTCTAATTCCCTAGGAAAAACTTCTTATCTCAAGTCTTGTTGGGCGCATTTTATGGATCTTGTGATGAGGGCGCATTTAGGAGGTTGTAATAATTTTCATGCCACCTTGATTCTCCTAGGGCGCATTTTACCACCTAGTGTTCAAATTTCCAATGATATAAACCTTTATGTAGCTTCTTCCTCTCAAAGGCGCATTTACCACCTTGCTCTTTGAGTTTGGTGCCTTAGAAAATATTTCCACCTTGATGTCTCCCTCTTGGGTGCATTTCAGGGGTTGTGCTTATGTTTTCTTGCCTTGGCCAATCTTCATGCTACCTCATTCTACCTAGGGCGCATATGGGGGGTCCTTCTTCCAATTTCAAAACACTTAGAAATATTTCAATTTGTCTTCTTCCTTGGTGGGCACATTTACTAGGTGGTGGTTTCATTTTGTGCCTTAGAAACTTTTTATCTACCTTCATGAAGTGTGGGCGCATTTGACCCCCTCTCCTACCAGTTTATCCATGTCTTAGACAAATTTCTAAGCTTCCTTCTTGACTTGGGCGCATTTGCTAGGTGGTGGAGGAATTTCTCATGACTTAGAAACTTTTTCTCCATCTCCATGTCAAGTTGGGCGCATTTGAGGCGTGGTGGAGGAATTCTCAACACCTTAGAATATTTCCACACTTCCTTCACAAACTTGGGCACATTTGACCCCTTCTCCTGCCATTCTTCAACACTTAGGTAAATTTCATCACCCTGCCTCATCATGGGCGCATTTTGGAGGGTCCACT
Source organism: Sequoia sempervirens (assembly GCA_007258455.2). Taxonomy (NCBI): domain Eukaryota; kingdom Viridiplantae; phylum Streptophyta; class Pinopsida; order Cupressales; family Cupressaceae; genus Sequoia; species Sequoia sempervirens. Next base: position 118,309,040 of record VDFB02026320.1, on the reverse strand, counting down.
GCCAGTTCCTAACACTTAGAGAAATTTTCATGTCTCTTCTACAAGCTTGGGCGCATTTTAGGGGGTGTCAAGGAATTTTTCATTACTTAGACAAATTTCTCCATCACCCTCCAAGTTGGGTGCATTTCATGGGTGGTGGAGGAATTTTCCAACACTTAGAATATTTTGATGTCTCCTCCATGACCTAGGTGCATTTTAGGGGGTGTCAGGGAATTTTCCATGACTTAGACAAATTTCTCCATCACCCTCCAAGTTGGGCGCATTTCATGGGTGGTTGAGGAATTTTCTAACACTTCGAATATTTTGACGTCTCCTCCATGACCTGGGCGCATTCAAGGGGTAGTGGAGGAATTTTCTCTGCCTTAGCAACTTTTCCAGCTCTCAAACTACGTTGGGCGCACTTGGGACCCCCTGCTTCCATTTCATCACAGACTTAGAGATTTTCATGGCTCCTGCTACCTTGGGCGCAATTGGAGGTGGTTGCTTCCAATTTCAAGACTTAGAAAAAAAAATTCTCACCTCATCCAAGTTGGGCGCATTTCATGGGTCATGCTTCCATTTCTCCAAGCTGGGGGCACATTCAAGGGTGGTGCCTGCCAATTGAGGGTGCACTGAAGGTGGCCTACTGTCATTTCTTATGCCTTAGAAAATTTCTAAACACTTAGCCAATTCTTAGCCTGCTTACCCTCGCTTACTATTTTTAGTAACCCCTTTGTTTTTTGAACTTCTACAGCTCCTATTGACTTGAAATTTTCCAAGCGTGACCCTCGTGGGTTAACTGACTTGTTCACACTGGTGCTTCGCATGTGTTGTTTATTTTTGGCCCTGTTCTAGAGGTGACTTACTATAAATAGTAAGTACTCGGATTGCGTTCAAATTTCACCAATGGATAGCTTGAAGGATTCTAATCACGATGGGATACATTGGTTTTCAGAGATTCTGGCATTTTACCCCTCATTTTGAGTCCCGAAGTTGGAAACCCTAATCTGACTTGCATGTGCCTCAAATGGCCTCCGTTTGACCCCGTTTCTGTTGCATGTCACTTTGTTCATGAAACTGAAGTGCTTGGGAGTTGCTGGAGTGAACCTGCTAAAAATAGTAAATGCCTGAATAATTAACCAACCAACTGCCAGATGTTTTTGCGTGTTATAGCCCGAGAGATCTCAAAAAACCTAGAAAAAACCAATAAATTGGTTTGTATGTGAGCACTTGCTAAAAATAGTAAGTTCCTAAAAAATGATCAACCTGGTTTGTATGTCACATCGTTGCAAAGCTCTTGAAAAACCCATAAAGAATATCTTGACATGTACTGAAAAATCCAATATGCAAACCCTAAAAATGGCTCCCAAAGCCAAAATTGTTGAAAGTCATCACCTCGGCTTGCATGCTATGTCATCGTGAAGCTCTCGAAAAACCCAGAAAGAATATCCTAACATGCATCAAAAAATCAAACATGCAAACTCTAAAAATGGCTCTCGAAGTCAGGATTGCTAAAAATAGCAAGTTGTCAGATTCAACTCAAATTTTGTAGGCAAACAGCTTAAAGTGTTCCGAATACAGTGTAACAGTCAAAATTTCAATAGTGCTGAGAAAATGTCCCAAACTGAGTACTTACTAAAAATAGTAAGTTGTCATAATTCAATGAAATTTCGTTGGGAACCTATTGGAAGCCATCTAATTGCAATGCTAAGCTCAAATTTCAATTTGCTTACTCAAATTAACCTCAAACTGGCCTGAAAACTGAAACCCTAATTTGACAGACTTAGCCAAAAAGCTCAAAGAAGGTCATATCCCCGAAAAGACAGAGAGAACAAAAGAGAGACAAATGCAAAACCAAAGCGAAAAGACGTGAACGAAGCAAAAATTAGGGGGTCCCCCTTTTGAATGGGGCAATGTGTGAAAAGGTCACAAGAAGTCCCCCTTCTTAGTTGGGACCCATAATTTAAATATGTTGGTGGTATTTTAATATCCAAAATTCAAACATGAAGTGTCGGCTTTTGGAATCTAATTTCCAAGAAATTGGATAAACATCTATAAATACCTAGTATTTTGATAATTTGAAATGGAAGTAACAATAGCACGTATTCAAGAGCAAAAACGATTGTCAAGAGCAAGTCAAGAGCAGCATATCGGAGCTTTGTTACAACAATTCAAGATCCAACATCATGTCAAATTCTATGTGTGTTCATGTTCATGTTATGTGAAGGCTAACATTGTTGTAGGTCTCCAAATGTTCAAGTATTCAAGCATTCAAGCAAATCAAGCAAGCAAGATTCCTTGAAGAGATGTGCATTTCTTCAATCCTTCAAGGAATCCATTGAAGGGTGGTGAGTTGCAGCATCATGTTCATTCATCATTTTCTTCTGTTCCATTAAGGTCTTATCACTGACAATGCCATTGTGGAAGTGGGAACACTTACATGGGGTTTGACTGAGGCAAACCCCTATATGGCACTGCAATGAAACAACTTGCACAAAAAGAATATAATATGAAATATGCTGAAAATACTAGATAATAATATGCCACTTCGAGGGGGTAACCTCCTAATCCACTTCAAGGGGGATACCTCCAATAGTCTTCAATAAGAACACAATACTCAACATGATGATCAAATAAGACTCACAACCTCCTATATATACCTATTTATGCCTAGGATATCACCCAACCGGCTTATATAACCCTATATAAGCCCTAAGCCAACCTAATCAACTTAATAATAATATAATAATGATAATATGACTTAATTAGGAGTTAAGATAGCCACAAGCCGACTATTCATAACTTGATGTAATCTAATATTAAGGGCGTAGCATGCCCCCCCTCTTCAGATAAACATTGTCCTCAATGCTAGGAAATTTTGGATGCTTTTGAATGAACTCCTCATCCCATGTGGCATCTTCAATTGGTAAATTCCTCCATTAGATGAGATACTGAGTGAGTGTTCTAGTCCTTAACTTCCTTGTGCGAATCTGAAGAATACATTCTGGTTCCAAAATGATTTTTCCTCTATCAAGCTTTGGTAATATTGTCTGAGTAGGGATATTATTCTCAATTACCTTCAAACAAGAAACATGAAAAAATGGGTGTATCTAATATTAAGGGCATAGTGGGCACAACATTTTCCATCTTTGTGAATGTTCCAATTGCAGGTTTTAAGTGGATTGAAGAAATCTTGAAGATCCATTTTGCATTGTTGCATTGGTTGTCATCAACCTTGTCAAGACATGAAAACTCACCTATAGGATTTATTTATGGCACTTCGACTGTGAGAAAAGAAAAAAATAGAAGCTTAGATCTGACACCGGAGGACCCGAAAAGTTGAACAGGACCCCTTACAAAGACCTAGTCGCCATTGGGCAACCTAGTCTTTGTAGGCACAGTAAAACCAGTTTTTCTAAACAAATACACATTAGTTTGCACCTTTTAGATGTGTTGGAACTTGTTTTGTTTATAAATTATCAAATAATTGCATTTATTACATTAGGTTATATAGTCAAATTCGGGCAATCCATCATGATCATTTCCAAATCATTCCAGAGTCTCAAAAGGATCAAATCCAGGTTTGATTGACTCACCTTGAGGATTGAAAGTCAATTTATACACCTTGTTGATTTGTGTCCTAGTGAAATATTAGAAATGATGGCTCCCCAATTGAACCTAGGCCTTCGATACTAAACTTAGGGTCACCACATTTTTATGTTTTAGGAACCTACTTATTTTGAGTTAGGAACCTATCTTCCAATTATAGTGCTAAGCATCAGTCAAGCAGCAGTACTATTATGCTTGAGATTGATAGGTGTCTAGGAGCAATACTATTATGCTCAAGATTGACAAGTGTCTATGAGCAGTACTATTATGCTTGAGATTGACAGGTGTCTAGGAGCAATACTATTATGCTCAAGATTGACAGGTGTCTATGAGCAGTACTATTATGCTTGAGATTGACAGGTGTCTAGGAGTAATACTATTATGCTCAAGATTAATAGTAGTCAAGTCCAACAGTACTATTTTGCTCGAGATTGACAGTAGTCGAGGAGTACTATTATGCTCGAGATGGACAACAGTCAAGGAGCAGTACTATTATGCTCGAAATGGATAGTAGTCAAGGAGCAATACTATGATACTCAAGATGGATGGTAGTCAAGGAGCATACTATGCCAGTGATGGATAACCTTGGTTGCTTAGCTATTTGATGGACTATAGGGAAGAGAGTTCCTAACAAAGCTCAAGTATGTAACATATAACTCACTTCATAATATTATAACTGATAGGCAATGGCATCTTGATTTTACCAATGGTAGGTGCACCTTGGGAATTGGTCACTAGGAAGTTAATCTATATAGTGCAAATAGGGCTGAATGTCAACTCTCTCTCACCACGGACCACACAATCCACTTGGAGTGGTGGATAGGATTTGTATCCATTTTGGTTGGAATCATTTTGCACTCCAACCACAAACCACTGCAAACCATGGACATGGAGCCTTGTTGAATTGCAAAACACTTAAGGTATGTTGCAGTTCATATTAGCAGCTAATCTTCCATTGAACATTGTAGTAAGCTTGTAGTATTAAGGTTGTGTAACTAACATGACGATTAAGAACTACATACTGATCTCACTTGCTTCTGTTTTAATTGTTAGCTAATCCCATGCATTCATTCTTGTAATGATAAAAAAATTGTGTAGAAATGCTTCCTTTCTTTGGGGTTGTCAAAAAATAATAATAATCTCCCTTTTTCCTCTACAAACTCTTTTTCCAAATTAAATAATTCATTATGTGCAAAAGACCCCCTTTGTGCCTAGGCATCCCTCTATAGGCACAACTTAAAACTCTTTTAAATAAATAATTATACCTTAGTTGCCTTTTTAACATTCCCTCCTTAGGACAACTTAAGTTATAATTATTTAATTAATTAAATAAATCACCCATGTTGAGGAAACCATTGAAATAAGAAAATTATGAAATTCTGATTATATCAAAGTCATTGATGACTTAGGATGATAAACTGAAACAACTTGGTGATTGTTTAAAAATAGCATGCTTCTTCAAGAAGTTTGGAGAGCTCCTAAAAGGCTGGAATTGCATTCTGAAAGCACCATGAGGCTCAACAAGATCATTTGAACTCATTGTCATGAACAACACCACTACTTGACTAATCCTGTGCTCTCCAAGAACTTTGGAGTTCTCCCTTGCTCACTAATTAGCATACGGGAAAACTCAAAAAATAGACTAATTGTTCACAAACCAATTATGCTTGAAAAGGGGACATTACAAAAGAATATCAAACCTGATACGTATTGGTTACTATTCCTATATTAGTACAACAATCGTAGGATTTTGTTAGATTCCTTCAACAGGTGGCACAATATTTCTATCTACTATAGAGGTTCCTCGTTATGGAAGATGATCATCCAAATTCAATACATATTAATCAATTCATTTTGAATTTCTCACTGCATGATCATGTCTACCCACCTCTACCACAACTCTTTAGAAAGTCTTGCAATAGGTTTTAGGCTATGTGCTATCATGATTGAATTCTTTGATCATGAGGAATGGTTGCTACTTTTTCCACCTTGTGAATGGTTTTGTCTAACCCATTTTGTTTCCCTTTGTTCCCACTCATAAAAGAGTTATCGTTTTCCATATTGTTTGTATTGTGTTCCTAATTTGTGATGCATTCATTATGTAACATTTTATTTCCCTATACAATAATATAAAATATTGTGTTTTGTCATGATTGGTTTTAAGTGATTTAGTAATAGTTTGACTCATTACCCAACTAATAAAACACAAATATACAACAGGACCTAATATTTTGTGGTTCTCCTATGCCACACGTATATGCCATGGTCATCAGAGAACCAATTGTTGTACCCAATCCGAAACTCAATGATTCTGCTACATGAGAATCATTCGTCATAACAAATAAATCATTTATGTGTCAAGTCAAAATAAAAAAAATTCATTTAAAGTGATATTTTGAATTAACAAATGCTCATAGGTTGTCTATGGTGATAAATTCTTGACATATCATTACTGGGACATGAGATGTGAATGTTAGAAAGGAATAGAATATTAAAGGAAGGAAATATAAAAAATTGGTTGTCAATTTTTTGGAAATGCTTTATCCTTTTTCTAGAACAATGGCCACCTTAACATTGACATCAACATTAAAAAAATTAATAGTAGCTTTATAATAATCTATCAACATTTGAAGATTAACACTTCAACACAAGGAAATCGTCCAAAAGGAAAAAAAATCCTTATTATATTTCAAGAGAAGATGAAACAAAGGTTTGTTGTCAGCATCTATAAATGTCAATCAACACAAAGGGAATCATACCATGAAGAATAATATACATCTTGGACAACATAGTCAAGAAGGAAAAAGGTGCACCTTTTTGACATTGGATGATTCAGCACAAAACATTTTAAATTATGAAATGCACTTTTTAAAAGTATGTCATCTTTAAAAGGTGCAAGCAAGGTTCAAAAAGTGCGCTTGAGTTATTTTTTTTATAAGCACATTTTTTTTCGACCACCATAGCAAAAGTTCTTCCAATTTTTATTTTTTAAAGCATTCATATTGAAGCATGAACTTTTTGGTGACAACCATAGTAAAATGGTCCTTTAAAACAGAAAAGAGGCCACCTTTCAAGCATGAAGTTGCCATGACAGAAAACCCAAGTTCAAATGTTTGGCATATCATCATTACTAAGACATTTATAGTGCTTTCAAAATATTCACCATGATCAAAACAACGGAAAACTTCATCAGAATCATCCAAAGCTGTCTATCTGGAAGTCTATTTTTATCTTGCCCTATTTTTGGAGTCACCTTTTCTAAAGAAAATAACATATTTTCAGATTTTTCATTTTAATTGGAGCTATTTACATAGTTTGAGATATTTTCAGCAATTTCTATTTTTAGTTTAGAGGGATTTTTGAGGAGTCAACTATTTTTAGATCTCTTTCCATATGAGAGACATGAGTTCTAAAGGATAAATTGTGATGATGGAGCATCCGGGTACACGTGTGATCAACATCAACCAAAAAAATATTTTAATTTAATTTTCAATTCTAATGTTTGTTTTGGTTTGTTTTTGTAGTTCTTATCATCTCTCAGCATAGGAAAACCATGGGTATGATCGAAATTGCAAAAAATGAAATTTCACCAATTTGCCGTTTTGAAGGCCCCATAGCAGTTTTACGAAAAACAATTGTTTCTGGAGATCTGTAAGAGCTGAGTAAAATTATTTTATGGGAATATTCTTGACTTCATTTTGCCAAGTATGCAAAAGGTTTCATGGTCAAATATTTCACCATTTGGGATATTTTAATGCCAAAAGTTTGTGTTGGTGATTTTACGGAAAATTTAAAATCTCAAGTTTTATAAGGATAAACAAAATGGCTTGGTGGGGAGATTTGTAGGGTCATGATATGCATCTTGGAAAGTTTTCACGTAAAAATAAGCTTCTGGAAAAAAGTTACGTAAAAAGTTAATTTTCCGGTAATTTGGTGCATCCAGGCATAGTCACATGAGTATTTTCTCTTCTAATTTGATTGTAGAAGTTAAAAGATATTATTCTAAGGTTTATATGATGAATATTTATTTGTATGTCCTTGAAAAAATGCCAAGGAAAAGAAGGGCGTTGAAGAAATTTGAATGCTAAGGATAGAATGTGAAACATCATGTGAAAATGAAGATAATTTGCTGCAGCCTTAGATGGTACGAGAGAGGGGATGAAACACTTCATGGGAGGCTGTCTTTGAGCAGGTGAGGGAAGGAGAAGATAGAAAAGAGCACCCAAGAAGAGGTGCCATATTATACTGAGTTTTAATTTTTTATTGAGTGTGGAAGAATGGGATAGAGGGCAGCCTGTTGTAATGTTTGTTGTAATGTTTGTTTATGCAGAAATGTGTAGAGATGGAGATGCCAAAGGGAAGAGTTAGAAGCTGGAATGAGAACTTGCAGAGATGATATAGAAATCAGAGATTGAAGAATTCCAAAGGAGAGGAATGTTGGATTGAAGGAGAGTTTCCAATGGATTTGAGAGGCCATGAAGAGCCATTTATGTAATATTGTACCAGATTGTAATCTGTTAGATGATGTAGTTGTATGTAAGTTTATGAAGTCAATAAAATCAGCGTGTATGTTGTTTTTTCTTAATTTTATTCAAGGGGTAAACGCTTTTGACCGGAGCTATGAACCAGATTACAACCATTCAACAATACCACCCCAATGGGTTTTGAATCTTGGTGGCACAAACAACAATGCCACCATTAAACCATCACACCATGCCAATACCGGCAGCGTGTATGTTGTTTTGTTACAGCTGTATGCAATCATTTTTATTTGATGTTAATCTTGTTAGTGAGTTGAGTGTCTTTGCTTGTGTATGTGAGTTGTGTTAGAGAGAGCTTTCATGAAATTGTAATAGTCTTAATAGTTAGTTAAATGAATAATTGCATGTCTTAGAATTAGAATTAGTGGATAGGATTAATTTGTAACAAAGTTTGCACACAATCAAGCCATTCAGGGTAGAAATAGCAAATAATTTCCTTCAATTATTTAATGCTCTCTAAATAGTATAAATAAGTGCTATTTTACACTTAATTCCTAATGGTATTTCTCACGCTTGCATATTATTGGAGTTGTTATCCATCAAGTATTTTGTGTTATTTTAAAATCCAAAATTAGTCATTTAATAGAATTTAGTCTACTTATTTCGTTTGTGAATTTCTATTGAAATATTTTTGCATGTGTTATTGTCCTTTTACAAGTTAAAACTTAATAATTACTGAAATTTTTGTATTGCAGTAGATGCTAGGTCAATAGTCATATCTTTGAATGCAACTATCATGTTAACTTATAATGTCTCATGTATATGTTTTAGTGTATTTAATCCATATGTTGTACTTTGTTACGTCTCCATTATTAGCTAAATAGTGCAAATGTCTAGTCTTAGAATTATTTCAGTCAAGAAAACATATTTTTTTCCCTTGGTATCCCAATGTTTTACACTGGGCAAACCTAGAATGATGTACATATAAATTTTATTCAATCTAAACATAAAATCCCTAGAAAAACATTGTAAAAATTGTAAATTGCAAGTACATATTGGTCATAGTAAGTTAATTTTCATTTTAGTTTCCCCTTCTAATTCAAAGAGCAATTCTACTGTACATCTTTTTTGTTTGTGTTTGAAAGGTGCAAAACACTATAAAACCAATGTGTTGTTGTGTTCATTCACTCACATGGTAAGTATAAATTTATCAAAACTCATTGGAATATCTAGTCTCTCATTCCATCAGATGATATTAGAATTTTGTAAAAGCAATGGCAGAATTCAACCTTTAAGTGATATCCAATTCAACATGACTAAAATTGAAGTGTAACATGTACATAAAATCCTTTCCATGACTTGAAAAATATATTTTACATTTCACCCAATTGCAATATTTCAACTTTTAATCTTCAACTCATGTTATAATATTCAAAGAATTTCCAAAGGGGAAAACTCTATGAATATTTACATCTATCTAATTAGTCTACTCATCGAGAATAACTAAATAGACTAAGGATCCTACGTCCTTAAAATATCTTAGGCCACTGTAATGTCCCCTTCCTAGTCAGCTCAAGTGGTGGATCCTTAGCCTATTTTGTTGGTCCCTGTAGGCTAATGTGTGTTGGTTAGGGGACTCTAGAGGCGTTTCATCCTATGGTTTGGCAATAGTCAATGGCCAGTTGGGTTCCAACTGTTATTATGAGCATGATGCCTTTTTTTGACGTGATTTCAGGGTGGTTTCCAATGCTTACTATTTTTAGTAAGTCAGTTCCAGGCACCAATGGGCTAGTTGTCAATGTTGCTATTTTTAGCATTGCTGATGGGTGTCAATTTCAATGTTCTGGCATGGATCAGTATTTTAAAAAAGGGGCCAAGTTATCTTCCTAGAGTTGAGCCCCCAAATTGGAGACTTAATGAAGTCTCAAAAATTAAATAAAATATTATCTCAAATTGGGGCGTGGGTTTTGGGAGGGTATTTAAGACCTTTTGAGGCTCATTTTGCCATTCATGCTTGGTTGATATTTTGTTATTTTGGTTGGAAGAGCTGGTTCTTCTTCTTCTAGGGTTTGTGGGGACGAAAAACCCTCGCAAGCAACATTCTCTATGCCGTTGGAAGACACAGTCTGGAGAATTCTTGGTGATTACACTTCAAGAATCACAGTTGAGCTTCATTGCAGATTGAAATTCACAGTTTGGGAAACATAGATACATTTCAGATTGTAGAGCAGATTTGAATACATCAGTGACATATTTGAGGAGTTTAAGTGATTTCCTTGCTGGCTGTACCATCTTCCTAGGCTGGTCGTACACTTTGGAGGAAGGTTTGATCATTTGGAAGGGCAGCTAGGGTTTTTGGAGGTTGTATTGCATCATTTGAGGTCATCCAAGGCTGGAGAACACTGTGCTTACAAAATTTCTACCATGGGAGGTGACTTCTGCAACTAGCATCCATTTTGGATGAAAAACTAAGTACTTAAGCTTGTAGAAAAATCTGGAATTTTCAGTTGTGAATCCCCTATGTAATGTTTATTTTTTCGAGTTAAAAATATTATTGCAATATCTTTTATTTGCTGCAATATATTGTTGTATGAAACATTGCAAAAACATCTCAAACCATTCATCAAAAAAAAAAAAAACAAGTACAAAACCGGGCTGCATATTACAGCCACTTTGCAATGCCAATTTGTTTTATCTTACTTCCCAATTCTGTTTAATCCAAACACTCATATACACCTAGCAAAGAAATTTCAATTAGACAAACCAAAGATGAAGGCATGTTAGTTTGTAACTATCTTGTAGAAATGTAACCTTGATACCTTTTTCCAATTTGACAAGAAATAATTCTATTGAATTTAGTTATGGAATGGAAATAACCATTTGCAACAATTGCTTGTCATAATTTCCAATTTGACAAGAAATAATTCTATTGAATTTAGTTCTGGAATGGAACTGACCATTTGCAACAATTGCTTGTCATAATTTTTATGCAATGTGCATTTCATTTCTAAATGAATGCCATGACCTAGAACTTGAAAAAACCTTACTCAAGATGTACTACCAACCATTTCTTATGGGTATGAATCTTCCACCAATAAAAGGAGCTCATTTTTACGAATTCACTTTCACATCTTGAGACGTTCCAATTGCATCATTAGCAGGGTGACTCCACAAAAGTGCATCCCACTTTTTGGCCAAAGTGAGACACTGAAATCAACATTTTCCCCCAATTTCCACTTTCTAACACCTATAGCAACTAAACTGTAAAAAGTTTGGAGATGATGTGAATGAGTGATTGTTGAGATTTTGTTTGTAGATTATAAATATAGTTTTAAAACAATTAAAAAATATTTTGTGAGATTCTTTACGTAACTTTTAATAACTTATTATATATAGTTAAAAGTAATTTAAAAAATGGCGTTACTTTGGTAAAGCATAAATTTGTTTATAAAAAAGATAAAATTATAAATTTTTAAACATAGATTCATAACACGAATATCTAATGCACAAATATTTTTTCATCATTTCTTGTTGCATAATTTACTTTTTTGAAGTGTGATTAACTATAATTAATACATAGGCTACTTTGATAACACAACTTTTCGTGTATGCATCCGAATTAATTCTTTTTTTTGTTGTTGAAATAAGAACATCAATATGTAGTGCATAGATATTTTTCAAATTTTTTAATCCATTTTACTATTTTTCCATGTGTGCGGAACAAAGACCTTGATGATTGCTGAAAATGTTAAAATTATTGTCATTGATGTCAAAGATGTATGGAGTTCAATGGCAAGTTTATTATCAATGATATCATGATGAAATTCATCTCATTCCAAGGACAGTCTTTATCTCCTCAAGACAACAAGAAAACAAATTTGAAGTCATATCTATGCTGGCCGACTTCCTCTAGATTCAATGCCTCCTCTTGAGTCTTAAAAATTAAATTAAAGTATTTTTTATTGGACCAACCCCTCCTCAATAGTGGCACCCATGTTTAAGGAATTAAAATTTAAATAAATGTATTTTATTTATAGGGGCCAACCCCCTAATGGAGTGCCCAAGTTTGGATATGAAAAGGTGCATATAAATTAGAGAGTTGTCTCCCTTTGTAAAAGGATGCATCCATTCATGAAGTCGCCTCCCTTGCTAAAAGTATACATAAAGATCATGGAAAGTGTAGAAGAGTGTGGAGAATAAGTTGATAAATCATATATACACCAGTAAATTCATGAAGAGAGAATAATTGAAGATCATTCTATAGCATATTTTTGCAGGAGAATCATTAAGGAGAACAAATACTTCATTTATTAAGAGGTTGGTGTCTCATATTGGAGAAATCCGTGTCTTGTATTGAAAGAGATTGGTGTCTCATACTGAGTTGGTGCTCAACTATTGGGGATTGGTGTCTCCAAGTAGGTTGGTGCCTACAAAGTTCAAAAGTGATTTCTATATAAGCAATATTTAGTCATGGTTTTCTCTCGAAAGGTTTCCACATAAATCTTGCGTTCCTCTTGTGTTATTATTTATTGATATTGTGTATTTGAAGTTATTTTGGTTGTTAATTTTTAAAAGGGTAAAGGATAGTCTTATACTAATTCACCCCTCCTCTTAGTATAAGCTTGTGCTCGTCAATTGGTATCAAAGTTGGTTCCTATTGTGACCTTTTCACACATTGCCCCATTCAAGATGGGGACCCCCTAATTTTTGCTCCATTCTGGTCTTTTTGGCTTTGGTTTTGTCTCTCTCTCTCTCTCTCTCTCTCTCTCTCTCTCTCTCTCTCTCTCTCTTTTCTATTATCTGCCTTTCCGGGGATGTGTCCGTCATTGGATTTAAACGCAAAATCTGGCTAAGTCTGAAAATTAGGGTTTCTATCTTTCTGGTTAATCCGAGGTCAAATGAAGTGAATAAAGTGAAAGCAGAGCTTAACGTTGCAGTCAGTATGCTTCCAACTGGCTCCCAACAAAATTTCATCAGATTCCGACGACTTACTATTTTTAGTAAGTGTGCAATTCAGGGCGTTCCTTCAGCATTCTTGAAGTTTCGACAGTCACACTGCATCTAGAACACATTAAGTTGCTCTCTGGCAAAATTTGGTCTAAAACGGACAACTTACTATTTCTGGTAGTTCAGCTTCCAGAGTAGATTTCAGGGTTTATACGCAGAGTTTTTTAGTGCATGTCTAGAGACTCCTTATGGGTTTTCAGAGACCTTCGCGATGGTGTAACATGCAAAGCGAGATAATGACTTTCAGAGTTCAACCTTCGGAGGCTATTTTTAGGGTTTACATGTCAGAGTTTTCAGCGCATGTCGAATGATTCTTTATGGGTTTTTCGAGAGCTTCGCAGTGGTGTGACATGCAAAGCAAGATGATTGGTATTCAGTGACTTACTACTTTTAGCAATTCCATTCCGGTAGCTGCCCAACACATCAAAACCACAAACGGGGCGCAGTGCAATTGAAACGAGGTCAAACGGAGGTCGTTTGATATACATGCAAGTCGGATTAGGGTTTCCAACTTTGGGACCCAAAAAGAGGGGTAAAATGTCAAAATTTCCGAAAACTAGTGTATCCCACTGTGGTCAACATCTTTCAAGCTATCCACTGGTAAAATTTGAAGGCAATCGGAGCACTTACTATTTATAGTAAGCCATTCCAGAAACTGGCTAAAAATAGTAAACCAACACCAAGCGCTAGTGTCAACAAGCAGGTCACCCGATGAGGAGCACGTCATTCAAATTTCAAGTCAAACGGAGTTGTGGAGGTCTCAGAAACGAGCAGTTACTATAAATAGTAAATCATCTTTAGAAATGGGCTAAAAATAGCAAGTCCGCCCAGGACGCCAGTGTGAACAGGCTAAGTAGGTCATGAAGGTCCTATGCTTAAAATTTCAAATCGATCCAAAATTCAGAATTGTGAAAATTGAGGGACTTACTATAAATAGCAGGGCATGGATAAATAGGCAGAAGCGTATGAAAGTTTCTAAGTGTTGAGTCTCGTCCTCTTGCCACTATCAAATGCGCCCACTTCAGCTGGAGACATTGAGAAAAATGGCTGAGTGTGAAATTCATCCTGCCACCTCCAAATGCACCCAACCTGTCTTGATGCCTCGAAAAAAATTCTAAGTCCAGACAGATATCCTCCTCCCTAGGCCAAATGCGCCCACCTCAAGGTAATGAGATGCCAAAATATTCTAACTCAAAGTTCATCCTCCTGCCTATGTGATATGCGCCCCAGGGAGAACTAGTGAAAGTTGAAAATTTTTCTAAGTGTTAAGTTTCATCCACCTCCATACCCCATTTGCGCCCTCCTCTCAAGTCAATGCATACAAAAGTTTCTAAGTGTTAAGCTTCATCCCCTCACCCTATGGCAAATGCGCCCACTTCAAGCTAGAAGAAAGTCAAAAAGTCAAGGCGTTGGAAAATGTTTCATCCTCAAGCACATATAAAATGCGCCCAACATAGCCAAGAAAAGACAAATTTTAATCCACTTCACCATGGAGAATGCGCCCAAGTTTAGAAGGAGGTCAAAGAGTCAAATGTGTTGTTGAAATGTTCATCCTCCTCATGTGCTAAAATGCGCCCATATAGAGGCATGTGAAGACAAAATGTGTACATGCAAGGGAGGAAGTCAAAGGGTCAATGGCGTTAGAAGTTTATCCTCCACCCCCTTTGAAATGCGCCCAAGATAAAGGTGAGGCATGTGGAGACAATTACCATGGCGTTGAGGTCAATGAAGCTGAAGTTGGTAGGGGAAAGTTACTAAGGCATGGAAATAAATATCCTCTTCAAGTGTGAAATGCGCCCAAGGGGAGATAAATATGTTGGGCGTTGAAATTAAAATATTCTCAATGACATGATATGTGCTCTCAAGGCATTTAAAAGAAAAAATTTCTAAGTGAGTTGATAAAATTTCTTTGCAGGCAAAATGAATGGTTGAAGTTGAATGAAATTTTCTAAGGAAAATTCCTTCTTGAGGCCTAACACTGATGGAATTTAAATATTTTTCTAAGTGTTAACAAAATTTCACCCTTTAGGAAAAACGCCTAAGTCTAATGGAGGGTAATGAAATTGGTTAAGACATGAATAAATTTTGCATGAAGAAGACGAAGAATGCCAACATCGCAAGATTGCTAAAAAAATCTTCAAATCAGAGCAACAAAATACTCACGAGAATGAAGAACTGGAATAAATTTGTTGAAAATAATTTTTTCTAAGGTTTAAAAATTCAAAAATTAAATGTACCCCTTCGTTGTAGACTCATGAATTCGACGCATTTTGAAGAAAATTTTCTTCTGGGTATTGAAGATCTTCGACAAGGAATTGATTTGAGTGTCTTCTGCACTTCGCCAAGGCTTTCGAGATGGAGAATTTGATCGGCACTTGAATTATGAAATTTTCCTTAAGGAAAATCTAAAATTTTCTAAGGCAAAATGAATAAAATGTGTTTTCAAAGAAAAAATGCTTCAGACAATGAATTTGAAATGGACTGCCTAGATGATTTTTGTTCGAATTCTCCGTGAGATGAATTTTTCCAGAGTCAAAGGTGAATAAAAATTGAATGTCAGAGCTCCGGCTGGTGAATTAAAATTCTTGAGAGAAGTGAATTTGAAGTGAATATTTTCGAAAATAAATTAAAAATGCTAAGTACGCCAGTCAAGCTAAATCTTTGAAATTCTAGAAGGTCAAGATTCCAGGCATCAGGTGACAAGTGTTGAAATTGGCAAAGGAGGGAAATTCGAATTCCTACTAAGAAGTAGTGGAAACTTAATGAACTGGCTAAAATTGGCCTCCTTCTAGAATTTGATTTGGCTATAAGAATTGAGAGTTTATTCATTCTTCTTCACCAGTTGAAGAAGTTCGATTTCAACTCTGAGATTGAATTTACAATGCAAGTAAGTGATTGAGTTGAGTTGTTGAAGAAATTTGAGGAATTATTGAAACTGAAATTTGAAGAGTCCAAGTGCTGAAGAAGTTCGATTCTAGTTGGCAAAGGAAAGTTTGTGGTTGAGTATTGAAGAGGTACGACTTGAAGTAGAAGAAGGTTGCTGAAGTGCGAAATTTGCTAAATCTTTGGAAGAGCTGAAGTGAGTCTGAAGTTGCTGAGAGTGTGAAGTTGGGCGATTTTCTCATAGTGTGAAGTCGAAGTTGCTTGCTGAAACTTTCTAAGTGTTAAAAGTTCGAGAGTAGTTGAGGTTTGCAGATGAATATGAATGTTGCAACTTCTCAATTCTAGAAGTCGACTGGCAGCCCCTACATGATATTTTAATTTATTTTCTAAGTTAATTTGCTGATGGTTGTTTATTGTTTTGTAGGATGGCTAAAGTAAGGGCAACTGGCAGAGATAGCAATGGTGCATCTAGGCAGACCGTCATCAAGAAGCTAAGCAAACCTTTCCTGCTCGAGTCAAAGTTCACTTCGAAGTTGGGCAAGCTGGCTGATACGAATTTAGGCACTTTCAACTTCGAGACTTTCAAAAATCGGATGCTGGGGATTGGCAATCACCATCCTTCAATGACTTTGCACAATATTGTTCAAAGTGGGTTGTATGCAGCTATTGGTTTCCCGCTAGCTATTCAATGCTCAAAGCTGATGATGGAGTGCGCCAACTATTATGAGCCTGAGCAAAGGTCAATTGTCTCACCAAATGGTCAAGTGTTCAATAACCTCACTCCTGCAGCTATTGGCGAAGCTTTTGGAATCCTAGCACACGTGAGAATGATTTACAAAACAAGAGAGCATGCTGAACGAATGTATGCTTCTACATTCGAAAGATGTACAAAGGTGATTAATACTCGCTGGATGAATAAGCCCAAGCCCTCTCGTATGAAGTTACCAAAGCAGATTATATCAGATGATTTGAAGCAGGAGTACTGTGACGTGATCATGATGCTGAGTAGAGTTGGACCAGGCTGCCCTCAAGCATTCATTTTTGAGCCGTGGACGTTTTATTACATCAACCTCGTGCTGGAAGGAAAGGAGCACATTAACTGGGCTGTGATGATCAATGATAACTTGCACGAACAACTCGTGAGTTTGAGAAGAACGAAGACATTTTACATGGGCTCCTACCTTATTTACATGTTGGCTCTAATGACGAGGTATAGGGGAATTTCCTATAAGGAGCCTGTTGGTTGTGGCTCTCATCAATTCAAAATTCATGAGGCTTGTCCACAATTACACCTGACAAACACTACTCATTACAAGCGTGTCAATGACGCTTTTACCATGGAAATAACGAAATCGCTTCAGCAGCGTACTCATCATAGGATCTCGAGGGAAGCTCAAGAATTGATTGAAAAGTATGGGTGCTGGTTTATTCAGTTTTTGAAGTTTTCTTATGATAGGTTGCAAGGTTTTTTCTCATATCCATATAGGCTGCCTAAGTACCCAACCAATAGAATATTGATGTTAGAGATATCTAGGCAATTGGTTGCCTACGATAAGATTCAGAAGAGAAAGAAGAAGGGAGGAGTTGACTTCCCGATTGTCATGGGTAATTCAGACGAAGTGTGTCCTTCACTACAGGCAGCTAGAGAAGCTGAAAGTGAGCTTCAGTTCTTTCATTTTCCTATCACACCAGCAGACAACATTATGATCCACATAGCAATATTAGGTGGATACTGTCAAAAGAGTTTAAGCATAAGGAAAATATTGAGGATTATTGGGCTGGTGCATCAGACGAAGCTGAAGTCAGAAAGAGGATGTTCTCTAAGTTTCCATTGAGCATGATCAGGGAGTGTGAAATTATTTCAGTGCCAGACCAAGTGAGCAAGGACATGAATGTTCTCCATCCAGATTATGAGGCAATAAGAGATACTCCGCTTCCACTCCCAAATTGGTCAGAGCCCAAGATAGCAGATTTGGATACGCTTTATATTCCGATCATGACATTTACCAGAGCATGGGTTGACAAGCATGTGAGTAGACTGAAGGGTAGGTCAGTTCCTTTGACTTACAACTTGATGGGAGATCACAGGACGCCCACTACCAGTAGAAAGAAACAGATTACTCGAGGTCCAGAATCTCAAAGGAAGGAGCCAATTCGGTAGGAGCTAGTTCAGCCAGAACCTCCACTAGTTGTAGTAGAGTCACCGACGCCATTGGAGACACATTCTCCAAGCATATAGGAGGTTTTTCTTTTCGTTGATCAGAGGAATGCACTAAATCAGGAGTAGGAGTTACACGAGGAAAATCAGCCACCGAGGAGGGAATTAGTTGGTCAGAGTGTTAATGCACCTACTAGAAACGATCAACTGGAGGATGATGAGGATACTACTACTAATACACACCTTCAACATGAGTTAGAGACGACTTTAGAGGATGATGCAATTTTAGGAGATACCCAGCCATTGGAGGCCGATGAGCCTCGCCAGAATTAAATTGAAGTAGAACAAGTCCGTGAAGTAGAAGCTAGAGAGGAGCAGCCATTTGATATACAGCATGTAGTATCTGATTGGCTCAAAGATAGAATGAGAAGGAGCCCCAGTGAAGAGGTTGATCCAACAGTTGAGATGGAAGAGTTTTTGAATAGGATCAACGTGCCTCCACCAAAGAAGAGAGCACAAAAATTTTCAAAGATATCAACTGATGAGAATGGCTCTCGCACCCTTCATATAGCGATGCCATGAGTTGATTGTGATTGGGATGAAGCAGTGCCAGAAAATTATGTGATCACAACAATGGAGTTAGGACGTCCCACAGGGGTGCAGATTGTTGAAGAGTGTGATAACTCCTATCAGGTGCCCAAGGACAGACTATTTAGGACCAAGGGAAAGTATAAGAAATTGAAGAAAGAGCATAAAACGTTGATAGGATATATGCAGCAGTTGTCTCGTCCTTGTGGGCAAGAGATTCCAGCAATAGAGCTTCCGACTGAGTTATCCAGAGAGTCAGTTGGCGGCTTGTTGGAGTTGAGGAAGATGGCACAAGAGGAAGATGAATGGGTTGCACGAGTTCGTGCCGAGACAAAAAAGTTCATGGAAGACCTTGCTCGTGCTTAGCAGCAAGCTTCTAGCATTATGGCACAGATGGAGGCAGTTGATCAAGCCTAGGGCGATGCTTTTGTTTATTAGAGCAAAGTTATTCAGCGTCTAGAGGCATTGATGCATACTCCTTTGCAGATATTGATTGATGAAGGAGTCATTCAAGAGGGTGACAAGTATAAGTTTGTTGGATGGTACTCTTCAGTAGTCACAGGACGTGGTTTCTTTGACGCAGCACAAGTGGATTCCGCTAGAGTTCAGAAGGCTATGATGAATATTGTTGACGGAGTCCTAAATACCTTGGAGGCAATCTTTGCTAGATGGCTGAATCCCGATGAGGTGACTACTGATAATTTTAGGGGTAGGCTGGCACCTTTCTTTTCAGAGGTGAAGGCCTTTGTGCAGGATGACTTTGAGAACATTTCTACTTTCTCCAGCTTGATTCAGAGTATGCAAGATGCTTTAGTTGCTTGGAGAAAATCTCGCACAAGGCACGGACAGGCGGTCACAGTGCTTGAGTTTTAGCTTGATTGTATTCCACCGATTTCAGTCCAGGAGGTTTAGGTTGTGCTTGCCAGGTTCATTGAGTTTGCAGCCAGGGAGAAGGAGAAAGGGAATGCACTTCTGGATGATGATCTTCTAGAGGACTGATTGAGGGCATTAATTGTCTTTGCTATTTTGGGAGTGAGTGGGAATCTTTGATTCATTTATTGTACCACTCCCCATTCTGGCTATTTTTTATGGTTAGGGCTGAGGTGATCGATCTGAGCCATTCATTTGATTGTAATCTGAGTCATCCATTGGCCTTGGCCATCTATAAAAGGGGGAGTCCCCCTCATTTGTATCTCATTAGATTAGCTAGAGACTAGATATTAGAGAGTAGACATTTTGTTTGATAGCATAGTTTGGAGGAGAAGGAAAGTTTTCCATTGAAAACTTTTGTAAGAGATTGTTGTGTAAAACTTTCATAATAAAAGATCTTTCATTGATGGTGAAATTTGTCTTTGTTATGAACAACTAGCAAGGTTTCTTCATCCCTTCTACTCCAAGTAGTGTAAAGTATTTTAAAGTAGCATTTTCATTTCATGCAAGTAGATATTAGTTGTGGGTTTGTGGTGTCGATCAAGGCAATTTCGTGTTAGTCCATACCACTAGCAGCTTGCTGACGGCAAGTTTGCCTTGCGTGGTCAATTGGAGCATTTTATAAGCCTAACTTCAGTTGCAATTCATATCTTGGTATGCGTCATCTTGACGATACCTTGGTGTTGGAATGTAGCTTGAAAATTTCTTGCTATCCCCTTGAAGATTGCACCAACTTTGTGTAAGTTGTCCAGTGTGAGGTGGAGCAGAGTTTGGTTGAAGCTATTGAGATTGATCCTATGTCCTGCCTTAGAATAGAATCTAGAACCTTCTTACCCTTATACTCATTTCAATTTCGTTTATTTCTGGTTAGTTTAGGAACACATACTTTATTGCCAAATCATTTGCATTGCACAAATTACCTTCAAATCATTCACCTGTTGTCAACTGCAAGCGATATGAACAATTGTGTAAGTCCCCTCGTGTAAACAGCAACTCACAACGAACCAACTGAGGGTATTCCAAAGCATTTCGGAACCTTGGAGTTGAGCATGCGAACTTTCTTGCAATCTTAGCACACGGAATACTTTGATCAAGAGAGAATGGAGTAGCCTTTGGATTACTTTGGTCTGCTGATTGGTGCGGTCACAAAAATCACATCAACAGTTCCTTCAAATTATAGCTTAGTCGCTAGAAGGAAGATCGTAAAAGCACAAATCGCCAAGAAGGATTCTCCTCTAATAGGGCTCCATTGTTTGATGGGACAAATTATGTTTTTTGGAGCGTAAGAATGCACACCTACCTAATGTCTCTTGGATTTGATATTTGGAAATTAGTTGTGGATGGTTACACTACCACATCATCTTCACCAATAGATTTGGCGGGAAAGAAGGCAAATGAAAATAATGCAAAAGCCATGAATGCAATTTTATGTGGACTATCACAATTGGAATTTCTCAAAGTAATGCATTGCACATTGGCAAAAGATATGTGGGACAAACTTCAAAAGACCTGTGAAGGAGATGAAAAGGTTAAGAAGGCCAAGCTTCAAACCAATAGGAGACAATTTGGAAGTCTAAAGATTAAGGATGAATAAAACATTGCTTCCTATCTACTTTGCGTGGATGAGATTGTGAATACCATAAGGGGTCTTGGTGAGAAAGTAGAAGACTCAATGATTGTGCAGAAAATGTTAAGGTCTCTACCCTTAAGATTAGATGCCAAAGTTTTTGCCATAAACGAAATGAAGGATCTGGACAATTTAACCATGGACAAGTTACATGGGATCCTCACCACATATGAGATGAGGACTAAAAAGGAGCAAACATCCAAACAAGAGGCGGATTTCAAAGCCTCAAAGAAAATGAAGAGCAAAGAGCCCATGACAAGCAATAACTCCGATGATGAATCAAACGAAGAGGAAAATCATTTCGTGAGGAAGCTAAAGAAAGGATCTGGCAAGTATAGAAGGTAAGTTTCCATTTAAATGCTTCAATTGTAGAAAAGTAGTACACTTTGCTACTAAATGTCCTTATGAAATTAAAAGTAGTGATGATGAGGAAGAGCATAATATGAAGAAAGATAGAAAACATAAAAAGGGCCACAAGCATGGCAAGTTTGAGAAAAAGAAGAGTTTTAATGAAAGCAAAAAAAAGCTTCTAATCCAAGGAGGAAAGTAGCTCATCTGAAGAAAGCAAAACAGAAGATGATATCCTGAAAAAATGATGAAAAAGTAGAGGAGACAGAAGGGGAAGAGAATGATGAAATGGATGGGGAAGTAGATTTGGAAGAACTTATTTCCGCCCTTGACTAAATCAAGGAACTCAAAAAGAAGAATTTAAAGAAAAAGGTACAACTTCAAGAGGATAGTGAAACCAACACAAAGTTTTAACAAAATCTTAGAGTCCAAAAAGATGATCATCAATCTAAAAATTCAAATTGAAGAAGACAAAAGGATTGAAGAGGAGGTAAGAATCCAATTGAAGAAAAGAGAATAAAATTGTGAAAGGTTGGAGTTCAAAATTGTCTCCTTGAGAAAGGAGCTAGAAAAGACAACTACTAAGTTGAATAGAAGCCTCAAGTTTGAAAAGAGTACCGAGATCTTGAATGATATTATAAATGAGCAAAGGTCACCACTCATAAAAACAGTTCTTGGTTATGAAGAAAAGGAAGATCAAGTTTCCAAAGAGCCATCGAAGAAGACCAATGAGGAAAAACAAAAAAGTCATGTTGATGTCCTCAAAGTCCCATCAAAGGTGGAGACAACAAGAAGCAAGAGAATCATACTCCACAAAAATTTGGCACTCCCCCAAAAGTTAATAAGGAAAATTTTTGAAAATCCTTTCCTTTGAGGCAAGCACACATGCCCAGGTTCTAACCCTCTTTCTTTGGTTATTGTTTCATGTGTAATCAATTTGGCAATAAAGCAATTGATTGTAGGACTCATGCAAGAAATATTGGGTGGAATAAGAATAGAAATCCTTATGGGTTCACAAATAGGACTCTAATGTCATCTACATGACCAGGTTCTAACTCTTTTGCCCCTCTAGTAGACTATAATGTTATATGCTATAAGTGCAATAATTTCGGGCACACAAAACATTTTTGCAGAAGTGGTTTTGTAGATTCTCCCAAACAAAACAAGAAGGAAACTATGGCAAAGCACAAGGAGGAAAACACAAAAATATGGAAAGAAAAGGAAACTTCCTTGCTTGTACAAACTACACTACATGCTCAAAGTGAGAGAGACCAATGTTATATTGGCAGTGGTTGCTCAAGCCACATGATGGGTGACAAAAGTAAATTTCTCACCTTGAAGAAAGTGAATGGAGGAATTGTGAGAATTTGGGACAGTGCTACAACAAAGATAACTGGAAAAGGTACCCTTAGCCTAGATATTAGAAGAACAAAAAATGAGAATGTTATGTTGTTGAAGGGTTGAAACGCAATCTCCTAAGTGTGAGTCAAATGCATGACCAAGCGCACACTCTCACATTTCATGCCGAAGGATGTGAAATCAAGAAGGAAGTGAAATTGATAGCATATGCAAGTAGAATAGCCAATAAACTCTAAATTCTTAGTGAAATCAATGGTGAAAAGTGTTATATGGGGAAAGAAGGTGAGAATTGGCTATAGCACAAAAGGATGGGACACATAAAATTTGATAATCTTGTCAAAATCAGCAACAAGAAAGCAGTGAGAGACATGCCAAAGATTTTGAAACCTTCAAATACCATTTGTAAGAAATGCCAATATGGGAAGCAAACAAGGGTGAGCTTCAAGACAAAGTACTCTACATCTAAACCCTTGGAACTTACTCATTGTTGTACCCAAACCAAATTTTTTGCTTCATCAAGGCATTTTGCATTAAAAAGTCTAAACCTTGTTAAAATGATGTAAAATACAATTTTGGGCAATATCAAGCATGGAGTTTTTGTCAATAGTTTGTCAGTCAAAGTTAGTTTTATTGAACAGAACCTGAAGCAGAGACTCAGAATGGAGCTTTTCACGATGAAGGAACATCTCACGACGGCGTTTCACATTGCACACGGTCATTTCAATGATCAGAACAGAGTTTTCAGTGATCAATTTATGAAGATTTTTCAAAGGGAAAATCAGAAAGTGCAAGTATAGCCCAGGGGCGCCCAACTTGTTGAAGGTTAAGATCTTGTTTAAAATGTTCAAGCATCTAGTCAATCTCTTCAGAATTAGTCTGGCTATCCGTTGAGCTATCCAACAAAGTTTTTCGAGACTCAC
This sequence comes from Sequoia sempervirens, assembly GCA_007258455.2. Classification (NCBI taxonomy): domain Eukaryota; kingdom Viridiplantae; phylum Streptophyta; class Pinopsida; order Cupressales; family Cupressaceae; genus Sequoia; species Sequoia sempervirens. The sequence goes on along the minus strand of VDFB02026320.1, from coordinate 118,285,151 downwards.
AGCTCCGGCAAATAACGACAGAAGTTGAAATTCCTAAATTGCCAGATGTGAGAAAATTGTCTTTTTCAGGCAAAAGCGCGCCTCTAGCCTGAGGGCGCCCATCTTAAAGAGGGGGTAAATCTTGGCATTTTCAATGACGGATACAGTCAATCTGTTCTCGACTAGTCTGCTTATCCGACGAGATATCAAACGTAGTCATCCGAGTTTCAGAACTTCGGTGGCATTCATCCAAAGATCAACTTAAAATGGAGTTTTCACGTTTCTGAGCTTCTCCGTTTGTTCCCAGTGCAAGTACAGGCCAGGGGCGCTGGTTTAAAGGACCCTCCAGATGGTGAAATTTGCAGACAGAGTCTTCCTAACAGTAATACTCTAGCCTAGCTCTGCGAAGCACCATTCTGCTTGTCAATCAGACGTTCCAGGTGGTCATGGCAGAGATTCTACCAAGCACGTAATTTCACGGGCGAAACAACAAACGATTTTCAGTGTATTTCCACAGTCCAGACGCGCCTAGCCTTTAGGCCTGTCAGATGAGCCCGTTCGTGTTCGAAGTCTTCACGGCTATTGAGCGTAATCATTTTATCTATCAACGAGCCTAGCCGTCAACCTTCGGGATTTGGCAAAAGCGTACGTGCGAGGTCTTTAGTGTAATACTGCAAAGTGATGATATCCGGAAAATGGCCAAGTTTGGAGCGGTGATTTTAATTAAAATACGCACTGGAGTTTTTGAGGTCTTAGAAGCAGTTTTCTTGCTTCGTCACCTCTAGAGACTTCTTTTGTAGGCCCTTCTGGCTGTCCGTTAAAACAGATAGTGCCTAAATTGGGTCATCCCAACTCCAGATATCAGAGGTCGAAGTAGGGTATTTTGGTGAAAGTTCAACTTTCGTTAAAATGACATCAGTGCAACCAAGAGCCAGGGGCACTTTTACTTTGAGGCCCTTAACACAACTTTAGGTGTCGTGTATACGTCGTTGGATGCAAAATATCTCCAATCATGCAGTGAGCTTCGTTTCTATCAGTGGTTCAATTCGCGTCGGTAGCCGTTTGAAGTGTCGGATAGCAGTTTAGGAAAATCGCTTGTCTGGAACCGTAAAGCAATTTAATCAAAGGGCCTAATTTTCAAAGGGTTAAACGATGGATTTTGCAGTAGTGTCTCCCAACAAACATTTCTTTCTTGTTCAGTAGGCTTTCCGATGAATTCTCCGGATCAGTCTCAGCATCACCCGGTCATCCAGAAATCAATGTCGAAGTTGGCCAGTCGTGACAGTGCTGTCAGCTATTAAATAGGGAGCTAATAAAAAGTGAAGTATCTTGAGCAAATGGACGCCTATGTGCTCAAGGGATGACTTTTCGGAATCATTGAAGTCTCACGATGAATCTCAAAGCTTCATTCTGGAGTTGTCAACTGAAGTTCAAAATATACTTAAAATGGCGATTTTCTATTTTTGGACGCCTTGCTAATTGCATGATAATAAATATTTTATTATTTATTTAAATTTGAACTTCCAGTTAGTAGCAGTGCAACTGAAAGGCAACCAATCAGAGGACTTCTATTATTGTCAGGGTTTTGAATTCTTGCAGTTACCAATTGGTGCAAATTTCCTCTTATTTAACATGGCGCCATCTTCATTATTATTCACAGAGCTTTCAATAATTCGCATTTCTCAAGAGAAAAATCCAATCTTAAGAGAAATTCGTGTTTTCCAAAGCAAATTCATATCTTCAAAGGGAAATCGAAGTTTATTAATTTTCAAAAGCAAGCTTCAAGCCAATTCGTATTTCTTCAAGAAGGAATAAAGGCGCACATCTCCAAAGCAAGTTCATTCATTCAAAGGAATTCACAATTTATAAATTCAAAGCAATCCGCAAGTTCTTCAGTTGCAAATTCCTCAATATTCAAAGGCGTATTTCAATAATCAAAGGCAAATCCTCAAATTTAATATAAATTCGTATTTTCTTCAAAAGGAAATTCAAATTTCTTCATAAAGGCGCAAATTTCAACAGAGGAAATTCGTGGTTTTTCTAAACAAGGCGAATTCTTCCAGTTCAAAGGCAAATTTCACATCAATTTCCAGAGGCGATTTTACTTAACATATCTTTTTGCAGATCAAAGTTCATAATTGTCAGCAATTTGAAGAAATCTTGGGCGATTTTCACAGAGAAGAAGCATAATAAAAACGTCTTTTTCATCCTTCAATCTTAGATTTCTCTCAGAATACAAATTGCATGTTCCTGAAATTGGCGAATTCTACTAGTCACAGTATCTGGATCATTCTCATATAATTTCCTCGAGTTAGAAACGTGCGTTTGATTTTTGAATTTTTAACTTTTCATTCTTGAGTTACTAATTTTCTCAAGTGAAAATCTTTGTATAATTGAGTAGAAGTTGAATTTTCGCAAATCTGACGTTCTGGGTTGTCTTAGAATTCTTTTCTGGACAAAACCCATATCTCGGATTTTTCGCTGAAAATAATTCTTCGAAAGGCTATTTTTAACTCTCGCAGGCTATTTTTAGCTACCAGAAATCTTGTCAGAATATAGCCAAGTTCACAGTCAACAGGTGAATTTTTCAGAATGCAGTTCACTCAGCTCGAATACAAGACCAAAACAGTCCTTACTCATGATTTCCGCAGGTTGGTTGAGACAGACCTTCACAAAGTATTACCAGAAGCAGTGCTAGATCCAGTCAAGATCAGAAGTTCAATCATTCAGAATATTGAGCAGTCTGGTTTACTAGAGGCCGCTTCCATACCTATCTCCGTTCACTGTGTTGAGTTTGTGATGGCTTGTATTAAGCATTACAATCCTACTACTCGTGAGATAGCGTCAGTTGACGGACAGGTCATTTGCATTCTCAAACCTTCAGACATTGAAAGGAGTTTTGGCATTCCTCAGCACCAGAACAGTTTGGTTATTTCTATGGAGCAATGTGCGCAGGCATTTGATGCTGATGTGGACAAATGTCAGAAGAAGATGGCAGAAAGATGGTGAAAACAAGCAAAGAACAGATTGCCAAATAATGTGGGTCGTGGTGAATACAAGGATGAGTACGCGATTCTAATCACACTCCTGAATCGTGTCTCAGGTCAAGCACATGCGAATGTTTTTCAGCCTTGGATGTATTACATCATTGGTCGCATCATTTCTGGGCAGGAGCATTATGACTGGGCATCCTTCATCAGCGACATTCTCCACAGGCAGATCACCGGTTTCCTAGTTGCTCATGAGTTTCATATGTGTTCATATCTCGTGTACTTGATCGCTTATCAGGGTCAGTTCCGAGGACTAAACACCGTGGGCATTCTCAGTGTTCAGAAAGTCTATCAGTATTATGATCAGCTTGAGTTCACTAGAGCTGAACGTCATTTCAAAGCGTGTTCATGAGGCTTTTTTGACCTATACAGTGAAAATTTGGACAGAGTTGCACGTTCGTATCTCGGCAGTTGCTAGGGCAGCGATGGATGGATGGGCGATTGTTTATTGCTTGCCAACATACACCTACATCCAAGTATACGGTTTTAGGAAATCCTTATTGCCCCTATCCCCGGATAAGAGCGATTCTCGAGTTCCTAAGAGCCAGATACATGATGTTCATCGTCTTCCGCCAAGCAGGCCATCTCTCAACTTTCCTTTCCAATTTGGAATGTATTGGTGCAAGTCAACAATTGAGTAAGATCGCAGGCAAAGCTTGAGAAATATCATCTTAAGTATCTTGTGCTCGTGCCTATGACCTTTGCAGGTCATTATACAACTCGCCTTGTTGGAGGCACATATCACGAGCCTTCTATGGAGGATTACTGGGGAAATTATGCAGATGACTTCGAGTTGTGAGAGCACTTATTCGCGCTTCTCTCTCCTTTACATTTTTCTTGTCGTAAGATGTGGGAGGTTTTATCGATGATGAGGGAGAGGTTCTTCCTGCCAGCGAGGTGTTGGGTGCCAGCTGATTGATTGATTGCGCCAAGGAATACAACGGTCAAAGAAGGTCCTAGAGTTATCAGCAGTATACTTTACCTCGATAGAAGAAGACAAAGGAGGTAAAGTGTTCCCGGCGGGGCCGCCCGTAGTGGTGGTGAACCTTCCTCGTCAAACCTAAACAAAAGAAGAGGAGTAATCCTCTAAGAAAGTACAAGAAAAACAATTCAAAGGGCAAGGCGCTTACTTTATTACACCACACAATTTACAACCACCCCGTGCAGCCAGAGGTCGGTCAGTTCAGCCCTCCTGCGAGGTTTCAACCTCAAGTTCCTACACCGGTTTCAGAGCCGTCACCTACCCCAATTCACATTGAATTGGATTTAGACTCTCCACCTGCAGTGGGTCTTCTACATTCACTCTCATCGGGCTTCACTCGGCTATGTGACCCTTCTAGGTAGTCGAGATCAATCTTGGATCGGCTCAGCTAGGAAGGAAGAGGAGGCAGCCATCCTATGTTCTTAATCATTCTGATTTTGATGACATTTACCAGGATGCGCCAGATAAGAGAGTCAAGAAAGATGGTTCATGTAGAGAGAAACACTGACATGGAGATTGTCATTGAGACCGCTGTACCTCCACAGGGGAAGAACTTGGCTTGAGATAGTCTGGGATTTGGGTTATCACAGTCAACCTTGGTCGCAGCACACGGACTCAGGTTGATCTCCTACAAGTTGCTACGGATAGTGCTAAGGATAGAATACTAAAGGACGGAGAAGATAAGGCAGCCCTCAAGGCTGAAATCAGACAACTTCGTCAATATATTTCTAGCCTTGTTCATAGACCTAATGCCATTAACACACTCCCACCGATGCTTGAGCCTCCAGCAGAGCAAAGTCAACTCAATCACTTAGTTGCATATGGCAAGCGTTTGGAGGAATGGGAAGAGGAGTTCGTTGCTAGAGGCCGTACTATGCTTACAGAGTTATATCAGTTGCGGTACAATGCACCCAAGGCTCCGTGTTCGTCTTCGGGATGAGGAACGGATATGGCAATTAACAAACCAGGGATGAGATTATGATTGCTCACCTGCAGCGTGGTAGATGCAGAGATGTGAGAGGCTATCTACTCTTGGAAAACACAACTGGTTTTCAAGGCAAAGATAGAAGACACTTTAGCATTAGAGTTGGCTGAGAGTAGAGAGCACGTCACTAGTGCACTCCAGTTTGTGAGGACTTTAGTGTCTCGCTTACCGTGCCGTTATCAGATCGAGGGTGGTGCCTACGTTGAGCTTACCGATGTTCAGTCAGAGCTCCAGGCACTCATTCATACTATTTTCAGTGGGGAGACCGTTGGCTGTAAGATTTCTCAGCTTACAGTCATGTCAGCATTGTTCGACGAGGCAACGAGGAGTAGGGGCGAACTTCAGTCTCAAATCACAGCTGGTGAGGATATGTTGCATCGACATAGTATTCTCCGTCAGAGTCTCATAGCTCCAGATAGTGATACAGTTAACAATCTCATTGAGGGATTGATTGCTCGAGATCACGACCAGTAAACTTCAGTTTCCGCCTCTCGGGATAGACATTATACACAGGAGTTAACTTGGTGTTACCCTTCCAAGTTAACTGGCTGTCTCACCTCATGAATATCTATTCTGAGATTCGCCTTTCACACTTGGAGTTTCTTTTAGGGTTTTACGTTAACTGATGGTAGTCTTCCAGTTAACTCGCTTTCAATAAGGAAGTGCATGCTTGCACATTGTCCATTTTTAGATTAGATGTTTTGGTTAACTGATGGTAGTTTCCCAGTTGACTGTATAGTTTACTTCATTAGGGCTTAGTAGCAAAACTTGCATGCATTGCAAGAACTCTAGATGACTCAAGGTGATTTTAGGGTTCCCTACACCTTGATGTATATAAATAAGAGCTTTTGCTCATTTGTAAATAACTTTTGCTTGAGAGAGAAATATATGCTGCGCCTACCTTGCCCTCAATATTGCTCTTTTGGTATTTGTTCATGTGTCTTCGCTATTACGATTAATTGTTATGCCACATAGGGTTTCAAGAGATTGTAATGGTGGATTCTAGATTCTGTTTTGTGCATATTTACCATTGAGGTCAATTGTTATGCCACATAGGGTTTCAAGAGATTGAGATGATAAATCTGTTTTATGTATATTTACCATTGTGATCAATCGTTATGCCACACAGGGTTTCGAGAAATTATGGTGATAAATCTATTTTGTGAATCTTTATCATTATAATCAAGGGTTATGCCACATAGGGTTTCGTGAGATTGTGGTGATAAAGCTGTTTGTGAAGTCTTTACTATTTTGATCAAGTGTTATGCCACATAGGGTTTCATAAGATTGTCATGGTAAATTCTTAAATCTGTTTTGCCCAATAAGCTTGTTTAGATTGAGATGATAGTTCGCCACCTTGCCTTCAAGTAGAGAATCTAAACTCGTTTATCGTCAGTTAGTCAAACCTTGCTCCGTTTCCTCTTGCTCTGTTTTCCTGAGGAGATTGGATAGATTAAGTTTAGTTGTAGTTAGTAGATCTGCAAAACCAGAAAAACTCAGCTGCAACGTATAAGTTCTTTCAAGAAAGTCTTGTGCCTCTACAGCTGAAACAAAAAGACAGGACATAGTTTAGCTTATTTCCCTTTGCAAGTATTTTTGTCAAAGCACAATGAGGGAGCTCCCCCTCCTAATTTGAAGAGCACTCATTGCGTTGTGTGCATAGGCTGTTCATAACAACTTTTACTCCAGAGGTGTTAGTTGCTACGCCAACACTCATAAAGGTAAAGATAGAGGCTAGCTGAGAGGCTCAAGATTGTAAAGTATAGTAAGAGGTCACGAAGGACATAATTGTCATTAATGTAATGTAATGAAGCAGATTTTGTTTGAATATATTGTACCATTTGGAAATTCAATAAATCAAAAAGATTTGTTTGTATCAATTTTGCTTTCGTTGTGCTAGTGAGATATTTTGGTTGTGTGATCAGCTAGTCTAGTAAGACCCACTATTCACGTCTGCATCATATGTTTACCAGTTTGACTATGGCACCTTGTTGCATTAACCAATTCTATTTCATTGCTTTCTACATTGATTAGTTTTATTGAATCATGAAGTAGGTTGTTTAACCAAGAAAACACATGGTATGCTGACTGTTTTTACAATTTTGACTCTTGTCCTTGATTACATTAATTGAAAAATTATCATAATGTGCTTTGCAATTATTTGATTAATTGGATTTTCATAAATGAGCTGTTCTCAGCATAAATTCCATTTTACATCGACTAATAAGGTCTAGGTATTTAGTAAATATATCTTATACCCCATATGACTGATGATGAGGTTCATTTGAAGTTCCACTCTCATTAAATAATTGTTTAGTTCAGCTGAGGTTGCTTGCATCCCCACTGATTGATTGTGGGATTCACTTGAGGTTTCTGCTTTCTCCAATGATAGATGATAGGTTTCAATTAAGATTACCCACATCTCCAATGTCTTATTTTAGAAGTCACTAGAGGTTGGTCATGTCCCAATAATTAATTAGGCTCAAGAAGCTAATGGTCTATAAAATCAAATCTAAAAAGATAGTTGATATTTGAATAAGGTGATCATTGTATTTTGTTTTTTGCGGAGGTTTCTATGGGAATGTCATTTGCTGCAGTCCTGTTGTGACCTTTTTCACACATCGCCCCATTGCAAATGGGGACCCCCCTAATTTTTGCTTCGTCTCGGTCTTTTGGCGTTGCTTTTGGTTCGTTTTGCTGTCATCTCTATTTTGGTTCTGTCTACCTTTTGAGGGATGTGTCCGCCATTGGATTAAACGTGAAATTTTGGCCAAGTCTGAAAATTAGGGTTTGTACTTTCATGGTCAATCCGAGGTCAAATGAAGTGAATAAATTGAGATTTGAGATTAACATTGATGTCAGTGTGCTTCCAGGAGGCCTCCACTAAAATTTCATCAGATTCTGGCAACTTACTATTTTTAGTAAGCGTGTAATTCAGAGCGTTCCTGCAGTATTCTTGAAGTTCCAAGCGTTACACTGCATCCAGGACATGTCAAGCTGCTCGTCTGCAAATTTTGAGTTGAAACAGACAATTGTCTATTTTTAGCAAGTTCAGCTTGACGGGCAGATTTCAGGGTTTGCATGTTGAAGTTTTCAGCGCATGTTAGCATATTCCTTGTGGGTTTTTCGAGGGCTTCGCAATGGTATAACATGCAAACCAGGATTAGGACTTTTTCAAGAGCCGTCTTCAGAGGCTATTTTTAGGGTTTGCATGCGGGGCTTTTCAGCGCATGTTGAGTGATTCCTTATGGGTTTTTCAAGAGCTACGCAGTGATGTGACATGCAAGGCGAGATGATCACTTTTTCAGCAACTTACTATTTTTAGCAGATCCACTCTGGCAGCCCCTCCCAACACTTCAGAATCACAAACTGATTGACATGCAACAGAAACGGAGTTGAATGGAGCTCATTTGATATACATGCAAAGAAAATTAGGGTTTCAAGCTTCGAGACTCAAAATGAAGGGTCAAACGTCAAAATTTCCAAAACTGAAGTATCCTACCATGGTCAGTATCTTTCGAGGAATTGCTGGCAAAATTTGAAGGAAAACAGAGCACTTACTATTTATAGTAAGGCATTCCTGAAATGGGCTATAAATAGAAAGTCAGCATCAGCTGCCAATGTGAACAGGCAAGTTTACCAATGATGAGCACGCTATTCAAATTTCAACTTGAACGGACCTAAGGAAGTCCCAAAATCAAGCAGCTGCTATAAATAGTAAGCCACTTCAGAAACATGCCAAAAATAGAAAGTGAACATCAAGTGCCAGTGTGAACAAGCAAGTTTACCAATGATGAGCAGGCTATTCAAATTTCATCTCGAACGGAGCTAAGGAAGTCCCAAAATCAAGCAGCTGCTATAAATAGTAAGCCACTTCAGAAACATGCCAGAACTAGCAGGTCAATGCGAGGCGTTAGTATAAACAAGTCAAGCAAGTGATCAGGGCCCCATGGTGCGAATTTCAAGACGAACGGAGTTGCAGAGGATGGAAAATCAGACATACTATTTTTAGTAGGCTGGTGTAGAGGAATTAGGGTTTCCTAAATTTGAGGGAAAAACACAACAATCATGCAAATGCAGCGTCCGGCCATGATCACCACACTTCAGGCAATTGGCACACAAAATTTGAAGGCATTCTGAGCAATTGCTATTTTTAGTAAGTTGCTAAAAATAGCAAGTACAGACAAATATCAGGCATCAGTAGCACAAACACATCCCGAGGTTCAGAACAAAGCACAATCCAACCTTTTGGAGCTTGAAATTAGCTTGAAGTGCAAAATTGACATAATTTCTAAAAATAGCAAATTAGGGTAAGCTAGGGGCATCAGGAACAATTCGCCTTGAGTCAGACAAAAAGTTGAAAATTCACCAAGTGTGAGAAATTGAAAGCTCCAGCATCAAAATCCGCCCTAGAAGCTTGAAGGGCCATGAAAATTTTCTAAGACTGGCAAACTTGAAGCTCCAGCATCAACATACGCCCAAGGAGAAGAAGAAGTGATTAAAATTCTACTAAGTCCTTGGAATCAGAAGCTCAGACTTCCAAATGCGCCCTTGCAAGCTCGAAGGGAGTTGAAAATTTCTAAGTACTAGAAAAATGGAAGCTCCAGCCATCATATGAGCCCTAGCAAGGAAAGAGGTGAAAGTTTCTGAGTATTGAAAATTTGAAGCTCAAGGCCTCATATGCGCCCAAGAAAGAGAGGGGCCATGGAAAATCTTACTAAGTACCTCAAACTTGAAGTAGGCCCCTTCATTTGCGCCTTGAAAGAAAGAAGAGGCTTAAAAGTTTCTAAATGTTGCAAGTTTGAAGCTCAACACCCCAAATGCGCCTAAGAGGTTGAAAGGGACTTGAAATTTTTTCTAAGGCACTCAAATTTGAAGCTTGATACCTTAGATGTGCCTAGAAGGAGTGGAGATTTTGAAAATTTTCTATGGCATGGGAATTTAAAGTGCAACCCTCTAAATGCGCCTAGGTTGAGATTTGAATAAGGCAAGTAAAATGAAAGTCCAAGGTGGTATATGCGCCCAAAGCATCAAGGTGAGTGATTGAAAATATTTCTAAGTGGTGAAAGTGACAGCTGAGACCCCTATATGCACCCAAGATTAAGTGGAACTTGAAAATTCTTCTAAGGCAGTGAAACTAGATGCTTGCCCAGGTAAATGCACCCAAACTTGAAAGGGGGTGGGCCTTGAAATTTTCTAAGTCATGAAATTTGAAGCTCCAAGTGCAAAATGCGCCCAAGCTTGGGAAGATGTTATGAGGAAAAATCCTAAGTGTTGAAACTGAAAATAGAGGGGGTCAAATGTGCCCTTGGAAAGAGGTGGTGATGAATACATTGCTAAGTGTTTAAAATTCCTTCTAGATCCCCTATATGCGCCCATTCTCATGAAAAATGTTAAAAACTTTCTAAGTGTTGAAATTTCACCTCTAGAGGAATACGCCTGAGTTTGAGGTGATGATAAAATTTGCTAAGGCATGAATAAAATTGGCTGTGGATATGTCAAGAATACTCCAGCTTCACGAGGATGATAAAAAAATTTCAAGGCCGAGCAAGGAAAATTCGCCTAGACGTGAAGAATAAGAATAAATTTGATGAAAAATAATTTTCTAAGGTTGAAGTTCAAAAATTAAATGTACCCCTACGTTTGTAGATCCATGCATTCAACGTTTTCTAAAGGGAATTTTCTTCTGGGTATTGGACGTCTGCGATGAGGAATGGATGTTAAGGTCTTCCACACTTTGCCGAGGCCTTTAGGATGGAGATTTTTGATGGGCACTAGGTTGGTGAAAATTTCCTACGGAAAATTTGAAAAAATTTCTAAGGCAAGGAATAAAATGTGTTGTTAACATAAAAATGCCTTGGCGGATGAATTTGAGGTTGGGTGCCTAGATGATTTTTGATCAAATTCTTGATGAAAACAATTTTCTTGAGCCAGAGTTGGATGAAATATCAGAGTGAACGCCCTAGACGGTGAAATGACAAAGGAACAATTAAATTAATATTCTCACAGGGTGATTTCAAAGTGTTAAAAGTGAGGTATGCCCAAGGAGTACAAGAGGGGTGAAATTCTCTAGATGTGTCCTAAAGGGAAGAGTGATAATATGGAAATATTCTAAGGCATGAGGAATTTAAAGGCAAAAGTCGTGCTAGAGAAAAATGATGAACCCTACCAGATGAAGAGATCACTCGAACATTGAGATCAAGTGAGGTAAATTTATATTATGAAGTGTGTTGATGCTCTTCCTTTTGTCTGGTTTGCAGGATGAACGTCGAGGCCAGAGCCCGATGACTTGAAGTGATGGAGCAAATACTCTACGACAACACTCAAAAGAAGATGAAGTTACATGTTGAACCTCCTCCATGATGTCTCATTTGTGCCCAAGCCATGAAGGAAGATGATGAAAGAAATGGCTAAGTGTTGGAGTTACTCCTCAAAGACCCAATATGCACCCAACGTAGTCAGGCGAATGGCAAGTAGGAATGATTGAATCCAAGAAAACCTTTCAAGTTCAAAACAAAGGAAAAGATGAAGGCTCGGGTGTTGAAGAGTTGAAGAATGTCAGTTGAGAAGAGAATCATCATCAAGCACGAGAAAGAAGTTGCCCCCTTGAAGTCAGATCGAGAACGTGCCTGCCATACTAGTCCAAGAAGTTGAAGCAGTGTGAACGCGTCTATGAACAGGAATCTTCTGGAAGATAATGGACATTAATGGCTCATTTATTACCCCACTCCTCTTGGTGGCAGTTTTTAGGGTGAATCTTGTTTAGGGCTGAGGTGGCACAATCTGGGCCATCTAGCTGATTGTAATCTGAGCCGTCCGTTGGAGTTGGCCAGCTATATAAAGTGGCATTCCCCCCTCATTTGTACTAGTTAGACAGTAGAGATTAGAATAGAGAGACAACTAGGTGATAGCTTAGAGATAGCTTAGTATAGGTTGATAGGATAGTTTGAAGAAGAGGGGAAGTTTTCCCTTTGAAAACTTTATAAGAAATTGTTGTGAACACTCTCTCAATAAAAGAGTTTTCATTGATGGTGAGTTTCGTCTTTTGTTGTGAGTAGCTAGCAAGGTTTCTTCATCCTTCTGATTCGAGTAGTAGCTTAAGTAGAATAAATTTCATTTCATGTACGTAGGTGATAATTGTAGAATGTGGTCTTCAATTTGAGTAACTTCATCTATTCATACCACTAGTGTGTTTGCTGATGGTGAATGCGCCTTGTGTGGTCAACTGGAATATCGTGTAGTTAACTTCGATCACAATTTGTATGTTTATATGTGTCGTTGTGATGGTATTTTCACGCCAAGTTATGATCCGAACACCTTGAGTTACTCCTTTGAAGATTGCACCAGTTTTGTGGAAGTTGTCCGAAGTGAGGCAAAGCGGAGCTTGGTTGAAGTTTGCGAGAGTTGATGGCCATGTCCTACGCCTTAGAGTAGATTAGAGCCTTCTTATCCCTGCAATCATTTCAATTCAGTACTTTCTGGTTAGAATAGAAAACCCGTGCTTCACTGATAAATCTGTCAAATTGTGAAAATCCCTTCCTCTACTATTGAACAATTTCGTAAGTCCCCTTGAAATACCAGCAAATCACATCGAGCCAACTAAGACTATTCGCACTGAAGGAACATTGGAGTTGAACGCACGAACTCTCTCGCAATCTTACTGTGTTAAATACTTTGATCAAGAGAGAATAGGGTAGTCGTTGGTGACTTTATTCTGTGTTGGTGCGGTCACGAAAAACACATCAACAAGTCCCAAATTAGTGAAATCTCACAACGATGATTGGCAAGGTATGCCCATCTTCATATTTGGTTTGGGAACGGACTCCTCTAGTCTAGAACTTGAGATTTCACAAGTGACTTGGGAAGTTTATGTACAGTGCCTTTCAAAGTAAAGAGGGCTTGTCTTCCATTTTAAGGTTGTCCAGGCATCCTTGTAGGACAATCAGTAAAGGTTAATTAGACACTAACACCATATTAGGAGTGAGAACCAAATAGCTTAAAGACATTGTTTCCCATCATGAAGGTGCAGAAATTTTTTCCCATCAATGCTATAGCCTATTTGCTTCTGAATCCCCTGTAGATAATTTTTAAGAGTCTATTAAAGCCTAGCATTATTTAAATCATTGTGAAACAAACATGACAAATAACAGACATGTTGAATGATTGACATATGAGAGACTACCTAATTAATAATAAGGAAAATGCCATTGTTATAACTTATACTGCATCTACACTTTGGCTTTGCCCTTGCAGATAACCCACTTTTAGAGACCTCTAATTGATTTTCTGATACCAAAACAAATCCTAAGATATTAAACAATTTTTTTGAAAACCAATTTGTAAGGAAAGCTAAGGTGTGGAAACAACTCTCCTAACGTCAAAACCTCAGGGAAGAATGCAGAGGTGATTTTAAATTTTTCAATTACAGTCAAATTAAGCTACACTTGAAAGAGGTAACAGAAATAGAGAAATAAACATTCACAGATGAACACTAGATTTATGTGGGAAAACCCTTACGGGAGAAAAACCAACCACACCAAGAAAAACCCCTTTGTATTACAGTAATGAAATTACATACAGAGTATGGGCTTCACTCTCTCTAATGTCAATTGACAGCAGCTTTCACAATGATCAACCTTGTACAAAATATTCAAGATACAATACTCTCAGAATAGAATTCTCACTGATCATACATCAAACTGTTCATCCAACCATTCGTCGAACCAATTGAACATCAAACCGAACAACATCTACAATTTTAGCATATATCCATGTCGTTCCTGTTTGTCGAACTTCCACACAAAACGACCACAAAAGACTAACTTCCAACATTTCCCATTCGGCTTCTCTGATTGGTCAAAGACAAACCACGTAGGATGGTCTCCCAATCGATCAAAGGCATTCAACCTGTGTTTGCATGTCAGTGAGACACTAATCGTGTCTCCCCGATGCCACAAAACTTGACTGTCGATATGGGCCAGACTCATCACCATCGGCAAGAGGTTACACCGAGTTTACAAGTTGTTGCTCAAACTTCCCTTTGTCGCTAAGACATCATACCGATATCCATCACTCGTAGTGCTATCGCCAAGACAATCGCTATTCGATGAGACATCATACCGATGTTCAAAGGTCACATAGATATCAGTTTTCCCTTCAATGAGACTATCGCTCTTCGCCAAGAGATCATACCGAAGTCTTCAAGTTACACCGCAATGTTCCACCATCAGCGAGACTTCGTTCGTCGCTAAGACTTCATATCGAAGGCTCCATCTTGCCCCGAAACCACCTTTCGCTAGGAGTCATACCGAAGACATCCGTTAACAAACACATGTAGCATGTCGGCAAGACTTATCGCTATCGCTGAGAGTTCTTTCCGCAGTCTCCAAGTCACCCCGAGATCAACTTTCGATAGGATTTATACCGAAGACAGCCCATAGCATCAGTGAGACAAACACCCGTCGCCAAGAGTTCACACCGAAGCCTTTGTGTTACCGCAAAGACTCCAAATGTATAACTATCGGCGACAATTTCCATATCGATAAGACTTCATACCGAACATCCAAGTCTCTCCACGAAGACTAAAGTCGCTATGAATCTCCCCGACCATCACAAGGAACTAAACTATTGGCCAGAGATCTATCCAAGCGGAGAGAGATAGAAACTGTCACAGCGATCAACATGTCACAACGATAGGCACCAATCGGTAAGACAGTGACAAGGTCTCAACGACCTAAACATTCCACAAGATTAACCAACTGCTAGTCGGCCAGACAAAATGAATGTCACACCGACTTTGCTCTTTTAGAGGTTTCAGCCTGTGGGATTGAGGCACATTATTCCAACAATCTCCCACTTGATGAAGATCACACAAGCACCTCCAAAGCACAACAAAACTATTGAAATTCATGGGCACTAAGGCCCTTTGAATTGGCACACCACCTGAACTTGTCTGTGCTCACTGGCTTCGTTAATGCATCTGCAACATTCTCCAGAGTATCCACTTTCTCTAAAGAGACCTTTCCATCCTCTACCATATCTCGTACAAAATGATATTGTACATCTATATGTTTCGTCTTGGCATGGAAAGCAAGATTCTTTGCCAGAGAAATTGCACTCTGACTGTCACAGTAAATTGTTATTTGCCCTACATGAAAACCAATGTTAGAACACAAACGTTTTAACCAAATTACTTCTTTACAAGCGTGTGTTGCTGCCATGTATTCTGCCTCTGTAGTGGACAAAGCGACTACAACCTGCCGCTTACTCATCCAACTCATTGCACCACCATTCATCATGAAGATATATCCACTGGTGGATCTTCTGCTGTCAATGTCCCCTGCCCAATCAAAATCCACATAGCCTAGAATGTTGAGAGTTCTCTGTGATTCAACCAAGTTCCCATGGTAACACAAAGCATATTCTGAAGTGCCCTTCAAATATCTGAATACTCTCTTCATAGCATCCCAATGTGTCCTTCTAGGATTAGCCATAAACTGACTAAGAGCTCCCACTGCTTGGGCAATGTCTGGCCTTGTATAGACCATTGCATACATTAGACTGCCAACCGCACTAGCATAAGGCACACTGGTAATGTCCTCCATCTCAGTAGGAGATTTTGGACAGTCTTCAACAGATAGCTTCATTCCCTACAAAACTGGAACAACTAGCTGCTTGCAATCATTCATGCAAAATCTCTCTAGAACAGTCTTCATATACTTACTCTGACTGAGCCAAAGTTTTCTATTCTTCTTGTCCCTAGTTATTTCCATTCCCAAAATGTACCTTGCTGCACCAAGATCTTTCATTTCGAACTTTGCAGACAACTGAGACTTAAGATCAGAAATCATTAGCTTACTATTGCCTATAAACAGCATATCATCAACATAGAGAGCAATAATAAGAACTCGATCACTTTCAGCTTTATAATACACACAATGATTAGATTTTGATCTTACAAATTCCAATGACAAAAAAAAAGTGTCAAACTTCTGGTATCACATTCTAGGAGACTGTTTTAACCCATACAGAGACTTTTTCAACTTGCAAACCAATTTTTCTTTACCTTTCTCCACAAAATGCTCAAGCTGGGAAATATAGATCTCTTCTTCAAGATCACCATGAAGAAATGTTGTCTTCCCATCCATCTGTTCAACTTCTAAGTCATACGCTGCTGCAAGTGACAAAAGAAATCTAGTGGACATCAGTTTAGCTACAGGAGAAAAAATTTCCCCATAATGAATTCCCTCTAACTGGGAATAACCCTTCGCAACCAACCTCGCCTTATATTTTTCAACACTACCATCTAGACCTATCTTCTTTTTAAATACCCATTTGCAGCCAACAACTTTTCTCCCTTTAGGCAAGGGCACCAAACTCCAAGTATCATTCTTTTCTAATAATGCCATTTCTTCATTCATGGCTTCCAACCAGGAGTTTGAATCAGACATTCTAAATGCCTTTTTCACAGTCTTAGGCTCATCAGTCCTAGAAATTAAAGCATAGGCACAAGTAGAATCTATCAAAGAGAACCCATACCTATCAGGTTGCTTTCTTTCACGAGTTGACCTCCTCAATTGCTGAGGCTGAGGTTGTTGTTCTTCTTCAGAACTCTCAGAACTGCTTGAGCTCTCCTCAGTTTCAGATTCACTTTGAATTTTCAATTCCTTTTTATCTGGTGTCGAAGGAATTTCAATTACCTCATTTTTCTTTTCTGATTTTGTCTCTGACTGCAGATCCAAGGTAGAAGGCTTCAACTCACGAAAGATGACACTTCTCCTGTATAGAACCTTCTTCGTATCAGGATTCCAAAGCTTGTATCCTTCTATGCCAGCACTATAGCCAATAAAAATACATTTGACAGCCTTGTTCTCCAATTTAGATCTTTTCTCATTCGGAACATATGCATATGCCTCACAACCAAAAACACGAATATGTCTTAAAGAGGGCTTCTTACCAGACCATGCTTCCAAAGGTGTTTTCTCAACAAAAGAGGAATTAGGAGAACGATTTATCAAGTAACATGCAATAGCAACAGCCTCAGCCCAGAACTTCTCCTCCAAACCAGCACTGCTCAACATACTTCGTGCTCTCTCCATCACTGTCTTGTTGAACCTTTCTGCAACTCCATTTTGTTGTGGATTGTAAGGTGTAGTTTTATGTCTTTTAATTCCATGATCTTTACAATACCTCTCGAATTCATAAGAACAAAATTCACCGCCATTATCAATCCTTAAAACATTTTATTTTTCTTCCAGTCTGATTTTCTACAAAGTTTTTAAATTCTTTAAACCGACTGAACATGTGATGTCCCTACTCTAGTTAGTCCTCGGAAACAGTGTGTTAGCCTTTTCTTGGACCCTTGTGGGCTAACGGGTTTTGGTTAGAGGGTCAGCGGTACCTTCTGGAGAGCTTGGTCGTTCTCGTTTTTAGATTTCGGGGATTAGCTCACTGCAGGCCTTGGCAGCTCAGGGGTCGTTTGCTTTTGACGGCACCGAAATCTATGAAGAATTGTGGAAGTTATGCTTATTTGAGTGATTTAAGTTATTAATTAATTTAATATTCTATTATTAAGTCAAATTAACTTTATCACTTAATATCACTTAAATTTCATGAAAAAAAAGAGTGATTTAAAATTAAATCACTTAAACATTTAAGTGAGCACAAAAAATTAAGTCATAACTATTAAAGGGACTTAAAGATATTTAAAAAAAGACTAAATGAAGGAAAACTGCGTCCCTCTCTCCCTTGGGTATAAAAAGGCACTTGGACAATGAAAACATTCATATTATGATTGTCATTTTACAACTTTTCCTTAGGGTTTCTTCATGCTTTGCCTCTGTGATCAGGGTTTGAGCAAATTTCCATTGGAGAACGAAATCTCTTCAGTGTTGAAGCATTTCTGAGACTGTGAGAGATCAGTTGAAGTAGTGCGTTGGTGAAAGCTTCATTCAAAAGTCTCTATTGAGCTAGATCTGAGTTTCTGTTGGGTTCCTTTGTCAATTTTCAGGAGGGTTTGAGATATGGCAATTTCATTTCATCTGGCAGGCATCTTTCTTCATCGCCGTACCTTCTGAATAGGAATTCTGGCTTCTTTGAAGGGCGTGGCTCTTGCAAATAAGGTTTTTTTGGCTTTTCTTGGAGAAATGCCTTCTTCCTTCAGGGTTTCTCTTCATGATCTTGGGCGCCCTACCTGTACTTCTCTTTGGCTTCAATTTTCAGACTAAAATTTGCAATCTGTAACTTTCTACTCCAGATTTCATCAGTTCTTTCACTATTTTGATCGGCTTTTTTAAATAAAAAATCTGGAAGCTTTCGGGTATGTCTATCTTTTGTGATCTATTTGTTTCAGTTATAAAATAACTTCTACACTTTCATTTTCAAGAAATTAGCTCAAATTTACTTTCTATAAGCATTTATGTGGTGCCCCACTTCTATTTCACTATAGAAAATTTTCTCAAACAAAGCAAAACACAAAAAAACAAATTAAAAGACAGGGGTTTGGAGTTTTGAGCCAGTTGGGTTCATCACAGTGGTATCAGAGCACTGATTTTGCCAGCTTGTGGGGTTAGCGGATTCTATGCGGTCACACCAGGACAGATTTGACAGGTACTACTCACACAGGGGACTTGAATATCAAAGACGTGATTTAAATCCATTTCCAACATTTCCATTTGAAGAACAGGAGGAGGAAATAGGTTTTGATAATATGGCTGACAGCGAAGCAGAAGGTTCACATAGGAATCATCTCACCGACGAGGCCAGAGAGGCTAGAGACGTGCTCAGAAGCATGGTTTTAGGCCAAGAATAGGTGGCAAACATTCTCCAGCAGCTCAGCGCAAATGTTCAAAATCTAACAATTCATAGAGCTTAGAATATGGATCGAGATCTGGATGGCAGCGTTCATGGCGATCCTCATAGAGTCATTGCTCCAACATGCACCTTTGAGAGAGCTACTTATCTTGTTTTTACCAGAAATGATGCTGATGAAGAGGATGAAGTTGAACAGGGTGGTGAGGTAAACTTTGCGGATAACATCATGGCTATGCATGATGAATGGGATGCGTTGCCTCCGAGAGTTAAGGAGCACCTTAACTTTGATCGATTCATGAGCCAGAAGAGAGAGTATAACCGTAACAGGAATGATAGTTGGCCTAAAAACAAACATAATGATCTTAGACACGCTACCAATAAACTTACCTTAGCAAACTATGATGGCAGTGGTAGAGTCTCAGCACGTGCCTGGGTGAGTAAGTTGGATACATTCCTGACGCTACATCCTATGCCAGAGGAAGATGCCATTAGATTAGCAACACTTCACCTTGATGGCGTAGCACATGACTGGTGGATTCACGGCATGGCTACTCTTCACCATGACCGGATTACCTCATACCAGGAATTCACTGATAGATTGGTAGAGAGGTTTGACAAACGTGATCCAAAACTATTCTTCAGAGACCTGGCACAACTGAAACAATTGGGCAGCTTGGAATCGTACATTGGTGAGTTCCAAAGACTATCCGTGATGGTGACAGGCATCTCAGAGAGAAGGCTGATCATATTGTTCATTGAGGGTCCTTTCGAGCCCATGAAAGGTTGGATTAAAGCATTTGATCCACCTACTTTATAGGAGGCCATGAGGAAGGCACGCAGTATGGAGCTTTCTACACCTCGAAAACCATTTGGCTCGAAACCATCTACCTCCTTCACAGAGAACAAACCTGATCCCAAAAAGACAGATAACGTTGATCAAAAGAAGAAATATGTAGCACCATTAGATCGTGAAACCATGAATGATCTTCGTAGAAGAAAACTTTGTTTTTACTGCAAGGGTCCGTATGACCTTAATCATAACTGCCCCCTCAAACCTAAAGGGAAAAACAGGCACATGGAGTGGTATTATGAGGGAGAAACGTTGACTGATTTTCCTGATCAACAAGCTCCAATCTGTGATACTGATGGAGAAGAATCAAAAGATGAGGCAGAAACTGTAGTAGAAATTGAGTTACAGGAGGCTCATATGTCCAACATGCAGAGAGAAGGATCTTTCAAACTCCGTGAGATCCTAGCGGGTCAAAGGATCATATCTCTTCTAGATACAGGGGCAACCCACAACTTTATTGATTCACAATTAGTGGAGAAACGGGGAATTCAAACTCAACAGTTTGAAGGCATTCGTGTGAAAGTTGTGGATGGATACACTCTCAATTGCACGAGGATGATACCAAACTTGCCCATGAAACTCAATAACTATGAGTTTAAGGCAGATTTCTATGTTGTGAACATGGGAGGAATAGACATAGTTCTCGGCATGAAGTGGCTTCATGCGATAGGAGAGTTCACACTTAATTTGAATGACATGGAGATGAAATTCAGAGTTGATGGCACAAACCATGTTCTTAAAGCCATCAAGGACAATAACCTAAAAGAAATTTCACTCCGAAGAATGGAACGTTTGATTCGTCACGACATGGTAGATTGGGCTACTGAATGCCAGGTAATGCCTTCACAGTCGGAGCAACAAGCTTTTCCTTACCATCCAGATGTACAGGAACTTCAAATCAAACATGCCAAGGTTTTCAGTGCTATCCCACCAAGTAGACCTCCTGATAGAGGTATTGAGTATATTATAGAACTGGATGAGGGCACAAAACCTATTATGATCACTCCTTACCGGCATCCTAAACGCTTGAAAGATGAAATTGAAAAGACCATCAAAGAACTTTTAGCTATGGGGCACATCAGGTCGAGTAAGTCACCCTTTGCTTCATCAGTTGTTTTTGTGAAGAAAAAGGATGGTACACTTAGGATGTGTATTGACTACAGGTTGCTCAACAAGAAGACTATTAAGAACAGGTATCCTATTCCACGGATAGAAGAATTGATAGACGAGCTTCATGGAGCCTGCTATTTCTCAAAGATTGACTTGAGGATAGGTTACCATCAGATCAGAGTCCGAGAGGAGGATATTGAGAAAACCGCATTCAGATGTCACTGTGGACACTATGAATTCTTGGTTATGCCATTTGGCTTAACCAATGCTCCAGCCACATTCTAGTCTACTATGAACAGGGTTTTCCATCCTCACTTGAGGAAATTTGTATTGGTGTTCTTCGACGACATCCTGGTTTACAGCAAATCATGGGAAGAACACATGGTCTATCTAGATGTGGTATTGAGTATACTTGACAGGGAGTCCTTATACGCCAAGGAGTCCAAGTGCGCTTTAGGCATGGCAGAGCTTCTTTATCTGGGTCACATTATTGGCGGGGCAGGAGTCAACATGGATCCAGAAAAAGTTCGAGCTATCATTGAGTGGCCTACACCCGAGACATTAACACAACTCAGGGGGTTTGTAGGATTATGTGCCTTCTATCGTCGGTTCGTTAGTGGATTCTCGCGACATGCTGCGCCACTAACTGATTTGACCAAGAAGGGGGCCTTTGTGTGGACACCTCTTGCACAAGCGTGCTTTGAGAAGTTCAAGCTTCTCATGACTACATGTCCAGTCTTGGCCTTGCCGGATTTCACCAAACCATTTGAGCTACATTGTGATGCCAATGGCAAGGGTATTGGTGTAGTCATCATGCATGATTGACACCCTATAGCTTTCGAGAGCAGAAAGCTAAGAGGTCCTGAACGGAGCTTCAGTATCTACGATAAGGAAATGTTAGCCGTCATGCATGCCATGGCCAAATTCAGGCAATACTTGGTTGGTAGTAAATTCAGTATAAAAACCAATCACAATAGTCTGAAACATTTTCTTGGCCAGCGAGATTTGAACGAGAGGCAACAAAAATGGGTCAGCAAACTTCAATCCTATGATTTTGACATCTCCTATGTCAAGGGCACTCAGAATGTGGTTGCTGATGTACTATCTCGCCGTCCACACTTGAGCTCCATTACATTGATTTCAGAGGACTGGAGACACATGATAGTAGCAGAATATGCTAAGAACCCGTGGGCTTCTAGCATAATAGATGGGATAGTACAGGATGACAGGTACTCACTTGTAGATGATCTTATCATTTACAAAAGGAGGATACTTCTAGTACCAGGTTCAGAGATGAGGGACAAAGTTTCGAGATCATTTCATGATTTACCTATGGCAGGACATCCTGGTTACTTTAAGACCTACAGGCAGGTACGGGAGAGATTTACTTGGAAGGGTCTCAAGTCTTTTGTTCTTCAGTATGTCAGGGAATGCCTTGTTTGTCAGCAGAACAAGCAAGAACACACATACCCTGCAGGTTTACTCCAGCCGCTTCCTATTCCTGAGAGGAAGTGGGAATGCTTGTCGATGGACTTCATTACGGGCTTGCCGAAAGCTCAAGGAAAGGACAACAGTTTTGTAGTAGTAGATCGGTTGACAAAGTATGCACATTTCTTCTCAATCACTACTACTTACACAGCTATTCAGGTGGCAAAATTGTTTTTCCAAGAGGTATTCAGGTTGCACGGCTTGCCTCGGAGTATAGTCTGTGACAGGGACAGTAGGTTTATGAGTAACTTCTGTCAGGAGTTATTCAAGCTTTGCAGGACAGAGCTCACTCTGAGTACCAACTACCACCCACAGACAGATGGGCAGACTGAGATAGTCAATAAATGGGTGGAGGGATACTTGAGGAATTACAGTTCAGGGCAGCAAAAGGCATGGGTGAAGTGGTTATACCTTTGTGAGTATTGCTACAATACCACTCATCACATGAGCATTCAGATGACACCTTACCGAGTGTTATATGGACATGATCCTCCGAATTTTCTAGATTTGTTGCTATGTGATAGCAGAGTTCCTAGTGCTGGTGATCTGTTACAGGAGAATCAGGACATCATGAGAGCACTCAGGGAGAACATTCAGAAAGCCCAAAATCAGCAAAAACAATATGCTGATCAGAAGCGGGTGGAGCGATCTTTCGAGATCGATGATTTGGTGTATTTGATGCTTCAGCCTTATAGGCAGTCCACTCTTCGTAAGAAGGGCGCTGAGAAACTTAAGCCACGTTAATATGGACCTTTCAGAGTTGTCAGACGAGTTGGTGAAGTGGCTTATGAGTTAGATCTTCTGGTGGACAGTAAGGTTCACAATGTGTTCCATGTATCACGCCTCAAAAAGGCGTTAGGACAACAAGTGACTCCTATTGATTTACCGCCACCGGATGATGAGCGGAAATTGATTTTGATACCTGAGGCCATTTTGGATTCCAAAGAGTGTCATCTTCGGAGGTGGGTTATCAGGGAATACTTGGTAAAGTGGAAAGATCTACCGGCAAAGGATGCTACTTGGGAATGTGACAGTATTCTTCAGCATCCGGCTTTGAGTTTGCTTGTGGGCAAGCAAATTCGGGGAGGGCGGACTGTGATGTCCCCACTCTAGTCAGTCCTCGGAAACAGTGTGTTAGCCTTTTCCTGGACCCTTGTGGGCTAACGGGTTTTGGTTAGAGGGTCAGCGGTACCTTCTGGAGAGCTTGGTCGTTCTCGTTTTTAGATTTCGGGGATTAGCTCACTGCAGGCCTTGGCAGCTCAGGGGTCGTTTGCTTTTGACGGCACCGAAATCTATGAAGAATTGTGGAAGTTATGCTTATTTGAGTGATTTAAGTTATTAATTAATTTAATATTCTAGTATTAAGTCAAATTAACTTTATCACTTAATATCACTTAAATTTCATGAAAAAAAAGAGTGATTTAAAATTAAATCACTTAAACATTTAAGTGAGCACCAAAAATTAAGTCATAACTATTAAAGGGACTTAAAGATATTTAAAAAAAGACTAAATGAAGGAAAACTGCGTCCCTCTCTCCCTTGGGTATAAAAAGGCACTTGGACAATGAAAACATTCATATTATGATTGTCATTTTACAACTTTGCCTTAGGGTTTCTTCATGCTTTGCCTCTGTGATTAGGGTTTGAGCAAATTTCCATTGGAGAACGAAATCTCTTCAGTGTTGAAGCATTTTTGAGACTGTGAGAGATCAGTTGAAGTAGTGCGTTGGTGAGAGCTTCATTCAGAAGTCTCTATTGAGCTAGATCTGAGTTTTTGTTGGGTTCCTTTGTCAGTTTTCAGGAGGGTTTGAGATATGGCAACTTCATTTCATCTGGCAGGCATCTTTCTTCATGGCCGTACCTTCTGAATAGGAATTCTGGCTTCTTTGAAGGGCGTGGCTCTTGCAAATAAGGTTTTTTTGGCTTTTCTTGGAGAAATGCCTTCTTCCTTCAGGGTTTCTCTTCATGATCTTGGGCGCCCTACCTGTACTTCTCTTTGGCTTCAGTTTTCAGACTAAAATTTGCAATCTGTAACTTTCTACTCCAGATTTCATCAGTTCTTCACTATTTTGATCGGCTTTTTTAAATAAAAAATTTGGAAGCTTTCGGGTACATCTATCTTTTGTGATCTATTTGTTTCAATTATAAAATAACTTCTACACTTTCATTTTGAAGAAATTAGCTCAGATTTACTTTCTGTAAGCATTTATGTGGTGAGCCACTTCTATTTCACTTTAGAAAATTTTCTCAAAAAAAGCAAAACACAAAAAAATAAAATAAAAGACAAGGGTTTGGAGTTTTGAGCCAGTTGGGTTCATCACAAAACACTTCTGATTTACTTTTCAAAAAATCAACAAATGCTCTTCTCGAATAATCATCAATGAATGATACATACTACCTTGACTTAGACAAAGAAGGAACATTCATTGGACCAAAAACATCAAAATGAATATAATCAAGCAAACCAAAAGATTTGTGAGGACTGGAATAAAATAAAATACGGTGTTGTTTTCCATATTTACAATGTTCACTAATTCGAATTCAAGGTTACAATCATCAAGCCCTTCAACCAGGTTTTTGTTTTTCAAGGTTTTTAAACCTCTCTCCAATGTGGCCTAGCCTATAATGCCAAAGCATAGTCTTTTCTGCTAGAAGTATAACTTCCATAGAGTTTACACCATCAGGAACTTTTTCCTTCTTTTTTCTATGCGCAGCTTTCTGTGACTTTGCAGAGACACTATTGCACTGAACAGCATGTGCATCCAGCTTATACAAGGTACCAATATGAGCACCCCTTGCTAGCACCATTAAGCCTCTAGTCATCTTGCAGCCATTTCCAGAGAACGTGACTTGCACTCTGTTGTGACCTTTTCACACATCGCCCCATTCAAAATGGGGACCCCCTAAATTTTTGCTCCATTCTGGTCTTTTGGCTTTGGTTTTCTCTCTCTCTCTCTCTCTTTCTGCTTCTCTTCTGCGATCTGCTTTCCGGGGATGCTCCCGTCTGCGAGCTTAAACGTAAAATTTGGCCAAGTCTAATATTAGGGTTTCACATCTTTAGGTTACTTTGGGATCAAATTGAGTTGGTTGGTCAGCTTTTGAGCCCAGCGCTGCTGTTACAACACTTCCAGCAAGTAACCCCTAAATTTTCGCTGAATTCTGCCAACTTTCTATTTTTAGTAAGTGTCGACTTGGGGTTGATTTTCTCGGGATTTTCACATTTTGACAACTTCATTACATTCTAAACACTTCAACTTCATTTTTGACAAAATTTGAGCAAAAACGGACGACTTGCTATTTTTAGCAGTCCAGCTTCCAGAGCAGATTCCAGGGTCTACATGTTACATTTTCTGATGCATGTCCGGAGATTCTTTGTGGGTTTTTTGAGACCTTCGTAGTGATATGACATGCAAAGTAGGATAACGACTTTCAGCATTCAGCTTTCAGAGGTCGATATTAGGGTTTGCATGCAGATTTTCTTAGCGCATGTCGGCATATTCTTTCTGGGTTTTTCATGACCTTCGCAACGATGTAACATGCAAGTGGAACTGGTCACTTTTCTGAAACTTGCTATTTTTAGCCAGTGCTTGCATGTTGAAGATTTTTCTAGGTTTTTTGTGTTTTTCAAGATTTTTCGGGTAGTGTGACATGCAAAATCATCTGATGATCGGTTGGCCACTTTTTCAGCCACTTTCTATTTTTAGCAGGTAACACTCAGGCAGCTGCCCAACACTTCGAAACCGCGAACTGATCGTCATGCAACAGAAACAAGGTCAAACGGAGCTCATCTGAGGAACATGCAGAAATTAGGGTTTCGAGCTTCAGGGCTAAAAATGAGGAATCCGACGACAGAATGCCCAAAACTGAAGTATCCACCATGATCAGTATCCTTCAGGGAGTCTGCTGGCAAAATTTGAAGACAATCGGAGCACTTACTATTTTTAGTAAGGTATTCTCGACGCAGGCTATAAATAGAAAGTCAATCTTGGGCGCCAGCGCAAACAAGCAAGTTCACCAACAAGGAGCACGCTGTCCAAATTTCGAGTCAAACAGAGCTAAGGAAGTCTCAAAAACAAGCACTTACTATAAATAGTGAGTCACTTCAGAAGCAGCTATAAATGGCAGGTCAACATCAAGTCTCAGTATGAACAGGTCAAGCAAGTGATAAATACCCCTTGGCGCGAATTTCAGATCAAACAGAGTTGCAGAGCATGGAGAATCAGGCAATTGCTATTTTTTAGCAGGCATGGGCAGAGAAATTAGGGTTTCCCAAAATCAAGGTCGGAACAGGATAGTCACGCAAAAGCAGCATCCAGCCACAGTTGTTACACTTCGGGCAGTCGGTACGTGAAATTTGAGGACTTTCTGAGCAATTTCTATTTTTATCAGGTTGCTAAAAATAGCAGGTGCAGACAGGCATCAGGCATCAACAGCACAAATCGGTTGAAATTCAGAGCAGGGCGAAAATCAGGCTTTCTGGAGTCAAAATTCAGTTGACAGCGCAAAATTCAAGGAATTTTCCAAAAATAGAAAGTCAGGGCAAATTAGGGTTATCAGGAGGAAATCACCCTAAATCTGGCAAGAGGCATGAAAATCCACCAGGTTTGATAAAATTTGGAGTCCGGCATCGAAATTCACCTTGAGAAGCTGAAAATGAATGGAAAATTGACTAAGTCTGGGAAACTGAAAGCTGGCCTAGGGAAATGCGCCTTACCTTGAAGAGGATGACTTGAAAATTTTACTAAGGCACGCAAATTAGAAGTTCTATGTGTCAAATGCGCCCAAGGATGTTGGAGTAAAAAAAAAAAATTGACTAAGGCGTTAAATTCAAAGTTCATACCCCTGTTTGCGCCTTAGGAAGAAGGTGGCACTTAGAAATTTGCTAAGTTTGGGAAACTTGATGTTGACATGGTAATATGCGCCTTTGAGCTTAGAATGATAAAATTGAAAGCTCAACCTCCTATTTGCACCTGGAGATTAAAATTGAAAGTTCCCCCTTTAATATGCGCCCAGCTTTGTGTGGAAAATTGGAAGTAGAGGGTATGATTTGCGCCTAGACCAAGAAGGAGACATCAAGATAGAAAATTTTCAAAGGCGAATTTAGAAGTTGCACATGTGAAATGCACCCAAGGCGTAGAAAATGAAAGCTAGACATACTAAATGCGCCCCCTTTTGAAAGGAGCCACTCTTAAATGCGCCTCAGGCTAGAGGCTTGAAATTGACTAAGTCATGAAATTAAAAGCTCCCCCATTCAAATGCGCCCTTGAGGCCTGAGGAGTAAGTTGAAAGTTCTAAGTGTTAAAATTGAAAACACAGAAGCTTATATGCGCCTAAAAGAAGACATGGTCATTTGCGCCTAAGCTTGAAACTGGAAGCTGCACCTATCAAATGCGCCCTTGAGGTTCAAATACACTAAGGCGAGTGAATTAAAAGCTCCATATGCTATATGCGCCCCAACATCACAGAGTTAATCTGAAACCTCCATATCTCATATGCGCCCCTGAGTAAAAAGAGCTTGAAAGATCTTCTAAGTCACGAATTTGAAGGAGACACTAAGATTTGCCCCTGGAAGAGGAGGAAAGAAGCTCGAATTTTTTTTCAGATCTGAAGTCACACATCACAGCCACGCCTTGAATTGAAACTTCAAGATGCTATATGCGCCCTTGTCTGTTAAGTGTTAAAAATGAAACCTCCACTTGTAATTTGCGCCCAAGTTAGAAGAATGAGAGAGAGAGCATTAAAAATGAAAGCTCAGTATATTGAATGCGCCCCAAGTGAAAGCCAACCCTTAGATATGCACCTTGGAATGGAGATGATTTAAAAATGTCTAAGTCATGTAAAATGAACGCTCATGGGTGTAAATGCGCCCACCATTGAAGAAAGGGGTTGGGTTTTAAAGTTGGGCGTTTGAAGTTAGACTTGGGGATTATTAAGGGCGTATTGATTTAATGTGGAAGTATTGATTACATTCGAAATTAAAAGAGCACACTTCCATATGCGCCCCATTTAAAATGAAAGCCCATGGTATGGAATGCGCCCCCATGAGAGAAGGTTTAAATTTTTTTTTCCAAGTCATCAATCTCTAAGCCAGAGGGTGTAATTTGCGCCAAGGGGAGGAATTATTTAAAATCTGACTATGGCGTGTGATTTGAAAAGGATGAAAAGTTTCTAAGGCAAACAAATTTGGAGTACACCCCTCCATATGCGCCTTGTGCAAGAGGAAATAACTTAGAAAATATGAATTTCAAGCAACATAGTTCATACGCGCCCAGCAAGCGGAAAAGAATGAAAGATGAAATTTCGACCAAGTGATGGAAAATGTGTTTAATTAAAGAGGGTCAATAAAGAAAATTTTTCTAAGGCGTTAAAATTAAAAACTCAACCCATGACTTGCGCCTTTTAAAAGTAAATGCTCAACTATTATATGCGCCGCAAGAGGAAAGGGTGATTTAATTTTTGACCAAGGCGTTTATTTAAAAAAAAAAAAATCAAAATGTGAATAAAATAAAAGGCGTTGGAAGTGATAATAAATTTCTCTAGGCAATTAAATTCGAAATTTGCCTAAGTTGGAGAAATTAAATTAAATTAATTATTTTCCTAAGTATTAAATTAAAAATTCCCCTTTAATTCGGACGCATGAAATTTCAAAATCGGATGATTTTAATCGTGGGGAATTTGTTTTCGGAGTTATTATGGATGGAAAATAAATTACGCCTAGCCATTTTAAAGTGTTGACATCGAATTTTCGCAGACGCTGGTGAAATAAATTAAATGGCATTTCAATTAAATTTTAATAACTTAAATATGCCATTTTAAAAGGCAGTGAGATTATTTCAAATCGAAGTGAAATGATTTTTTTTCAAAATCACTGGAGGTAATTGGCAGTCGAGAGGGAAGTTTTAAATTTAAATCGAGGAAAGAATCTCCCTGAATAGCAAATTGCTATGACGACTGTAAGACGACTAGAATATTCTCTTTCAAATTTAGCAAATGCGTAAGTCATGATGAAGAGAATTAATGGCATCTGCTAAAATTAGCACCAGCTTTTGGTTATAAAACTCCGAGGATTTTCATTCTCATCTCACAAAATTCGAAGCTGAGATTTATGCTGGAGAGTTGAGAGTGATTGTTGAGCTAAGATTTAATATATTCAAGATTGGGAGTTGCTGAAAGTGTGAGAGGTGTTAAATTCGATTTTTCAAGAAGCTGAAATTGCTGAAGTCAAAATTACTTGGAGTTGCTGGAGATTGATTTTCTGAGTTGCTGAGTTGCTAAGTTGTTGAGATTTGAAACAAAATCTTAAGTATAAGCTGCCGAGGTTGAGCATTTTTATTTCTTCAAGTTGCTGAAGGTAAGTATTTGAAGTTGCTGAGATTTAATATTGCTGAAAGTTGAAGCATTTTTTTTCGAAGTTGAAAGTTGCTAAAGGCTGAAATCGTTTAATTATGCTGGAAGAAGAAATTGCTTGAGTTTGAAAATTTAAATTCTCTGAAGTTGCTAAATGCTTAGAATCAAATCAGATTTGAAATTGTTGAAACCTTGAAACTTGATGATTTATAACTTCCGAACTTGCTGATTTAAAACCTTCGAAGTTGCTGATTTATAACTTTCGAAGTTGTTGATTTAAAATTGTTGAAAGTTGCTGAAACTTGAAGCATTTTCCGAAGTTGGGATTGCTGGAGTTAATTTCTTTTGGCTGCAAAATTGTTGAAGTTCAAATTTTATCGAGGTTTGAAGTCGAAGTTTACTGCTGAAGCTATTAACTCACATTTATTTTTGCAGCCAACTCCATTCGTCAGCCGTTTCACGTGATTTTTATTTTTTTTTAAAAGTTTGAGGTGTAATGTTCGCTTCTTGTTTTGCAGATGGCCGAAGGACGAAAAGCTGATGTGTCATGTCCCCTTCCAGTTGACATCTCTCAGAGCTGATGATTAGCCTATTATGCGACCCTCGTAGGCTGATAGGATGGATAGAGGGTCTTGACGGAGCTTGGCTTGGCTTCAGTTGTCAGAATTTTACCAGTTGGCTTTCGTTCAGGCTCATTTGGAAACTATTTGCCTGAGTTGCTATTTTTAGCAGTATTTGGCACTCAGCGAGGCACCCCTACTATTTTTAGCAGTATGGTCTGGTCATGTGAGGAATCGCTCCCTTATTCGCCAGCTTCAGACGGTTTGTGAATCGGATATATTTTGAGGGAGATATTAATATTTAATTGATTTAATTAAATATTAATTACTCAAAGCTTATAATATAAAGTTATAATATTTTAAATATTATAACTTAAGTGATTTTGCTGAAGGGGTCGACCATCATGGAATGGGCCATTTTTAATTATAATTATAATTAAAAATCAAGTTTGAAACTATTGAAATAATTAAAGGAAAATTTCGAATTTATTTTAATGATGCCTTTTTGAGAGAATTCGCACTTTTGAGAAGATATAAGGGTTTCATTGGAATTCGAGCTCATTATGATATTGAATATTGAATTTTTAAGCAAGTCTTCTTCCGGAGAACGAAGCCCAGGGTTTCTGTTGTCTACAGACATTGGAGAATGAGCCATCTTCAGTGTTGCGATTCAGAGGCTGTGAAATACCAGCTGATCTATTGCTTCAGAGAGATTTCTTCATTCAGAAGTGATCACAGAACATTCATAGAGTATTATTATTAAGGGTTTTCAGTGTGAGATTTATCCAGTAGAGTTTCTTCAATTGAGGCGTCTATTTCATTGAGATCTGGAGATTCAAGAGAGAGCCGTACTTTTATTTATTTGTTGGCTGTCGTTTCAAGGCCGTACTATTTCTGTACCAGGTCGTACCATCTCAAAGGGCCGTACCTTTTTGTTCTGGACAAATCGCCTTCCATTTTGATCATCTGGCTTCTACCCACTTGGCGCATTTACCTCTGGATCATTCTTCTGGCATTTCACGGAGGGGCAAGTGGATATTTATTGCAGCCGTACCAGTTCTAGATCATTCTCAGCTTGCTGCAAATCAGGTTCTTTTGATCAATATTTGTCTTATCTTGCCTGTATATCTGAGATACCTTATTGTAATGGCTATGGCAAAAATAATGCAAGCAATAGTTATTGGTTTCTGAGTTTATTTATGTTAGTCCTGAGCTTCTTGTATCTATTAGCAATTTTATATCAATTTCTTTTCCAAAATCGCATTATCTCCTTATTGCACAAAAACCCAAAAAATCAAAATACACCAAAACAAACAAAAAATTACACAGTTTCAGAGATTGGAGGAAACAGGGGTTTCTAAAGTGGTATCAGAGCTAAATCCTGCCATCCTGAGGGTTTAGCAATCTTATGCAGCCACAAGAGTTTGGGTCTCACAGGTATTATACTCGCAGGAGAGCCTTGATTGACAGGCAACAGGGTTCGATCCGGCAGCCGGGAAACATGGCTGACAGGCAACAGATATTCCTAGAACAAAGATTCCTCATAACCCTAGAGATCAGGACGATGCAGAGGTTTTAGACACTCTCAGAGACTTACGAGCAGGTCAACGGCAGTCCAACGATGTGCTACAGCAGTTGGCAGTGGCAATCCAGAGGTTAGGGACGTCGAGGAGACCGTCACCACATCGTGACGAGGACAGGAGTGATGCAGGATCCCGGAGAGCACCTAGGACTGTTTCACGGACAGCAGACAGGCCCACCAGGCCTACTTTTGTGAGACAGGAGCCCGATGAGGCTATTGCAGGTGAGGAGCATGAGGAGTTGTTCGCAGACACACTTATGGCAGCGAACGAGGAGTGGGAGTTAGTACCACCGGATGTCAGAGAGAGGATTACCTTTGAAAGATTCATTACACAGAGGAGAGAACATCACAGAGGTCGACAGGATTGGAGACCTAGACATCAGAACAATGATCTGAAACATGCTACAAACAGACTCAATCTAGCGATGTTCGATGGTAGTGGCAAGGTCACAGCTCAGGCCTGGATCAGTAAGCTAGACACGTTCCTCACATTGCGTCCGATGGCTAAGAGAGATGCTATCAGGTATGCGACATTGCATCTTGAGGGGGTAGCTTACAACTGGTGGCACCACGGGACGGTGACACTCCAGAATGATCGGATCACCTCATATCAAGAGTTTTTTGATAGGTTGGTGGAACGATTTGACAGGAAGGATCCAGAATCCTACTTCAGAGATTTGGCTCAGTTGCGACAGAGTGGCAGTTTAGAGTCTTACATTGGTGACTTCCAGAAGTTATCAATTATGGTTCCTAATATTTCAGAGAGGCGACTTGTAGTGCTTTTCATGGAGGGACTGACAGAGCCATTGAGAGGGTGGATCAAAGCCTTTGATCCTCCTTCGTTACGGGAAGCCATGAAGAAGGTGCGTAGCATGGAGTTGGCAGCACTATCCAACAGGTTTAACTCCAGAAACAATTCTTCATTCAGGGACAATAAGGGCTTCAATAAAAATAGAGAGAGATCAGATTTTAACAAAGATAAATCAGATTTCAAAAATGATTCAAAGGGAAAATCAGCAGCACCACCTTTGGATCAACAGGCTCTTAATGATCTACGCAGGAAGAAGCTTTGCTTCTACTGCAAAGGTCCCTATGATGCCAATCACGATTGTCCTTTGAGGCCTAAGGGCAAGGCAAATCGGGTGATGTGGGCTTATTATGAGGATTCGGAATCAGAGAATTCCGAACAGCAGAAGAGTTCTGAGGATTCAGAGTCAGAGGCTTCAGAGCCTAAGGCAGAGGCAGAGTCAGAGCTTCAGATTCAGGAGGCACGTCTATCTAGCATTCAGCAGGAGGGCTCATTCAGACTTCGTGGAGTTTTGGCAGGACAGAGGGTCATTACCCTTCTTGATACAGGAGCCACCCACAATTTTATCGATGCTAGATTTGTGGAGAAGCGCGGACTCATCACTGAGGAGTTCGAAGGCATTAGGGTTAAGGTGGCTGACGGTTACACTCTCAGGTGTGAACGCATGATTAAGGATCTCCCCTTGCGCTTGAACAACTATGAGTTCAAGGCTGATTATTACGTGGTGAACATGGGGGATATCGATTTAGTCTTGGGCATGAAGTGGCATCATTCACTTGAGGAAGTCACTCTTCGTCTCAAGGACATGGAAATTCGTTTTGATGTGGACGGGAAGACATATTCTGAAGGCAATTCGGGACAGCAACATCAAAACTATTTCCTTTCGTCGGATGGAGAGACTCATGCGACACGACATGGTAGAGTGGGCTGCCGAGTGCACATTGGCACCTATACAGGAGGGACAGCAAAAGACTGAGTATCATCCTGACATTCAGCAGTTGAGAGTCAAGCATGACAAGGTATTCAGTGATATTCCACCAGGGAGACCTCCAGACAGGGGCATTGAGCACATTATTGAGCTTGAGGAGGGCGCTAAGCCCATTATGATTACTCCTTACAGGCATCCTAAGAGGTTGAAGGATGAGATAGAAAAGACGATAAAGGAGTTGCTTGCTATGGGTCACATTTGACCTGGCAAATCACCATTCGCTTCTTCAGTTGTTCTGGTGAAGAAGAAGGATGGCACCCTACGCATGTGCATAGACTACAGAGTCCTGAATAAGAGGACTATCAAAAACAGGTATCCAATACCTTGTATCGATGAGCTTATTGATGAGCTCCATGGTGCATGCTACTTCACGAAGATAGACTTAAGGTCAGGATATCATCAGATTAGGGTTCGTGAGCAAAACATTGAGAAGATTGCATTCCGTTGTCATTGTGGGCACTTCGAGTTTGTGGTGATGCCATTTGGGCTAACCAACGTGCCAGCTACTTTTCAGTCCACCATGAACAGGGTTTTCCATTCACTACTAAGGAGATTTGTACTGGTTTTCTTTGATGATATTCTTATTTACAGCAGGACTTGGCAGGAGCATTTGGCTCACCTAGAGACCGTGCTCAGTATTTTGGAGAGGGAGTCCTTGTATGCCAAGGAGTCCAAATGTGATTTGGGGATGACCGAGTTGCTCTACTTAGGTCATATCATCAGTGCAGAGGGAGTGCGGATGGATCCTGAGAAGATCCGCGCTATTATAGACTGGGCTACTCCGGCAAACCTTACACAGCTGCGAGGATTTCTTGGTTTGTGTGGGTTTTATCGCAGATTCGTGAATGGTTATTCACGTCATGCAGCACCTATGACGGATTTGTTGAAAAAGGGTGCATTTTGTTGGACTCCTGAGGCACATGACTGTTTTGTGAGGTTTAAGGAGTTGATGACTACGTGTCCAGTAATGGCACTTCCAGATTTTTCGAATCCTTTTGAGCTTCAGTGCGATGCTTCTGGTGAGGGCATTGGAGCGGTGCTTATGCAGGACAAGCACCCTATTGTGTATGAGAGTCGTAAACTCAGAGGGCCAGAGAGGCTCTACAACATTTATGATAAGGAGATGCTCACTATGATGCACGCCTTGGCAAAATTTAGGCAATATCTTGTGGGTAGTAAGTTCTGCATTAAAACTGACCACAACAGTTTGAGACACTTCCTGGGGCAACGAGATCTCAATGATCGTCAGCAGAAGTGGGTAAGTAAATTGCAGGCATATGACTTTGATATCTCTTATATCAAAGGCACCCAGAATGTGGTGGCTGACGCTCTCTCACGTAGGCCTTATTTGAGCTCTATGGTTCACATTACAAAGGATTGGAGGCATATGATTGTGGTAGCGTATGCCAAGGATACTTGGGCTTCCAGCATTGTTGAGGGATCGACGATTGACACCAGGTACACGCTTGTGAATGACTTGATCATTTACAAGAACAGGATTTATTTGATCCTAGGTTCAGAGGTGAAGAACATTATCATGCGAGCCTTTCATGATGTACCTACAGCAGGACTTCCTGGGTACTTCAAGACGTATAGACAGATTCGGGAGAGATTCACATGGAAAGGACTTAAGGCAGATGTTCTTCAGTATGTGCGTGAGTGCCCTGTTTGTCAGTAGAACAAGCAGGAGAACACGTACCCGACAGGATTATTGTAGCCACTTCCGATTCTTGACAGGAAGTGGGAATGCCTGTCGATGGATTTCATTACGGGCTTGCCTAAAGCCCAAGGACGAGATTGCATATATGTAGTTGTGGATCGGCTAACGAAGTATGCCCACTTCTTTCCGATTACCACCACTTACACAGCTACACAGGTAGCAGAAGTCTTCTTTCGTGAGGTATTCAGAGTACATGGGTTGCCTCGGAGCATTGTGAGCGACAAGGATAGTCGGTTCTTGAGTCACTTCTGGCAGGAGGTGTTCAGACTTTGTGGGACTGAGCTTACATCGAACACCAGTTACCACCTGCAGACCGACAGTCAGATGGAGATAGTGAATAAATGGGTGGAAGGTTACCTCCGGAACTATATTGCAGGGCAGCAAAAGGCATGGGTTAAGTGGATTCATTTGTGCGAGTATTGCTACAACACGACATTCCACATGACTATTCAGATGTCCCCTTTTATGGCATTGTACGGTTATGAGGCGCCGAGCTTTTTGGATTTGCTACTGAGTGACAGTAGAGTGCCGAGTGCTGGAGATTTGTTGCAGGAGAGTCAAGACACTATGAAGGCTCTCAAGGAGAATATTGCTAAGGCACAGAACCAGCAGAAGTAGTATGCAGATCAGAAGAGGACAGAGAGGTCTTTTGAGGTAGGCGACATGGTTTACCTTATGCTGCAGCCCTACCATCAGTCTACTCTTAGGAAGAGTGGTTCAAAGAAGCTTAAGCCACGATATTATGATACTTTCAGGATTCTGAGGCGTGTTGGAGAGGTGGCTTATGAGCTAGAGCTTCCGGCGGAGAGCAAGGTCCACAATGTTTTTCATGTGTCACGTCTCAAGAAGGCGTTGGGACACCGTGTGGTACCTTCTGCAGTTTTACCTCCCTTAGATGATGAGGGAAAGTTGATTTTAATACCTAAGTCTATCCTGGAGTACAGAGAGAGATAGTTGCGTAGGAGGACTATCAGGGAATATTTGGTGAAATGGAGAGATTTGCCAGTGCAGGATGCTACATGGGAGAGCGAGGATATTTTGAAGCATCCGGAGTTGAGATTGCTTGAGGACAAGCAATTTCAGGAGGGGCGGATTGTCATGTCCCCTTCCAGTTGACATCTCTCAGAGCTGATGATTAGCCTATTATGCGACCCTCGTAGGCTGATAGGATGGATAGAGGGTCTTGACGGAGCTTGGCTTGGCTTCAGTTGTCAGAATTTTACCAGTTGGCTTTCGTTCAGGCTCATTCGGACACTATTTGCCTGAGTTGCTATTTTTAGCAGTATTTGGCACTCAGCGAGGCACCCCTGCTATTTTTAGCAGTATGGTCTGGTCATGTGAGGAATCACTCCCTTATTCGCCAGCTTCAGACGGTTTGTGAATCGGATATATTTTGAGGGAGATATTAATATTTAATCGATTTAATTAAATATTAATTATTCAGAGCTTATAATATAAAGTTATGATATTTTAAATATTATAACTTAAGTGATTTTGCTGAAGGGGTCGACCATCATGGAAGGGGCCATTTTTAATTATAATTTATAATTAAAAATCAAGTTTGAAACTATTGAAATAATTAAAGGAAAAGTTTGAATTTATTTTAATGATGCCTTTTTGAGAGAATTTGCACTTTTGAGATATAAGGGTTTCATTGGAATTCGAGCTCATTATGATATTGAATATTGAATTTTTAAGCAAGTCTTCTTCCGGAGAACGAAGCCCAGGGTTTCTGTTGTCTACAGACATTGGAGAACGAGCCATCTTCAGTGTTGCGATTCAGAGGCTGTGAAATACCAGCTGATCTATTGCTTCAGAGAGATTTCTTCATTCAGAAGTGATCACAGAACATTCACAGAGTATTATTATTCAGGGTTTTCAGTGTGAGATTTATCCAGTAGAGTTTCTTCAATTGAGGCGTCCATTTCATTGAGATCTAGAGATTCAAGAGAGAGCCGTACTTTTATTTATTTTCCGGCTGATGTTTCAAGGCCGTACTATTTATGTACCAGGCCGTACCATCTCAATGGGTCGTACCTTTTTGTTCTGGACAAATCGCCTTCCATTTTGATCATCTGGCTTCTACCCACTTGGCGCATTTACCTCTGGATCATTCTTCTGGCATTTCACGGAGGGGCAAGTGGATATTTATTGCAGCCGTACCAGTTCTAGATCATTCTCAGCTTGCTGCAAATCAGGTTCTTTTGATCAATATTTGTCTTATCTTGCCTGTATATCTGAGATACCTTATTGTAATGGCTATGGCAAAAATAATGCAAGCAATAGTTATTGGTTTCTGAGTTTATTTATGTTAGTTATGAGCTTCTTGTATCTATTAGCAGTTTTATATCAATTTCTTTTCCAAAATCGCATTATCTCTTTATTGCACAAAAACCCAAAAAAATCAAAATACACCAAAACAAACAAAAAATTACACAGTTTCAGAGATTGGAGGAAACAGGGGTTTCTACAGAAGTTAGTTACCGTTGCACCAAAAGCCCGGACTGGTAGTGAACGACACCCCTCTTAGCGTTAAGGGGGCATCCCCAGGATAGGTACTCCTGTCGAAGACCCCAGACACGTGGCTCGGAAAACCGCTCGAACAGACCTACGTCACCTTCTGATAGGGGCCCGCATCGGGACATCACAGCCCACCACACTCCGCGAGTCTCGACCTCGAGACCTCCAGCTCTGATACCAAGTTAGTTACCGTTGCACCAAAATCCCGGACTGGTAGTGAACGACACCCCTCTTAGCGTTAAGGGGGCATCCCCAGGATAGGTACTCCTGTCGAAGACCCCAGACACGTGGCATGGAAAACCGCTCGGACAGACCTACGTCACCTTCCGATAGGGGCCCGCATCGGGACATCACATGATGTTGCTGGAACGAGCAAAGCTGGAGCTAAGGCTGGAAATAACGAAGCTATCAAAGAAAACACCTCTAGGCAGGCGATCATCAAGAGTTTGAAGAAGTCCTTCATTCCGGAGTCTAAGATCGTGTCAAAGTTTGGGAACTTGACGGACACCAACCTTGGGTCCTTCAACCTCGAAGACTTCATGCGAA
Source organism: Sequoia sempervirens (assembly GCA_007258455.2). Lineage (NCBI taxonomy): Eukaryota > Viridiplantae > Streptophyta > Pinopsida > Cupressales > Cupressaceae > Sequoia > Sequoia sempervirens. The sequence continues at coordinate 118,246,824 of VDFB02026320.1, read as the reverse complement.
GGATATATAGACAGGGTGGCAATCTTCCGGAGGAAGCATCGCAGAACATTCTGAGGAGTGGATTATATGCAGCGGTCGGGTTCCAGCCAGCAGTTTGTTGTCCAGAGCTGATCTTGGAGTGCACAAACTTTTACAACTCAGACGATCGGACTATTGTTTCTCCAGATGGTATGATATTGGCCAACTTTGCACCTGACGCAATTGGCGAGGCATTTGGGATCCTCGCTACAAACAATATGTTATATAAATCCAAAGAAAAGGCTGACAAGATGTATGCCACATCTTTCGAGAAGTGCATGAAGAGGATCAACACCACTTGGATGCGAAAGCCAAAGCCTCCTGCTGCAAGGCTGCCGAAGCAGATAATTTCAGAGGAGCTGAAACAGGAGTACTGTGATATAATTATGTTGCTCAGTAGGGTTAACGACAGCCCGCAGTCATTTGTGTTCGAGCCATGGATGTTCTTCTACATTAGTGTGGTGCTCGAAGGAAAGGTGGAAGTAAATTGAGTTCAGATGATCAACGATAATATCAATGAGCAGTTTCAAAATCTAAGGAGAACAAGAACATTCTACATGAGCTCGTATGTCATCTACATGCTTGCTCGAATGACAAAATACAGAGGGTTGGCATACCAAGAGCCGATTGGCTGTGGTTTTAATCAGTTCAAAATTCATGAGTCTTGTAGACAGTTGCATCTTACACACACGGCTGACTTCAAGAGAGTAAATGATGCTTTCACCATGTATATCACAAGGACCCTTCAGCGGAGGTTGCAACAGAGAATATCTGAAGAAGCATAGATGTTGATAGAAGAGTATGGGTTTTGGTTCGTCCAATTCCCAAAGTTTACTTATTTAAGGCTGCCGGGGTACGACTCATACGTCTACAGACTACCAAGGTACCCGACAAATAGAATGATATTGCTTGAGTTGTCTAGGCAACTGGTGGCCTACGACAAAATCATAAGGAGAAAGAAGAAGGGAGGTTTACACTTTCCCATTGTTTTGGGAAACTCACTTGAATTGTGCCCTACTTTGCAGGCAGCCAAGGAGGCTGAAGATGAATTGCAGTTCTATAAGTTGACTCTTCATACCAGCCGGCAGGATTTTGATCCTCGGGGAAAGATTGGAACAGTGCAAGGTGAAGAGTACAGACACAAAGCTCACCTGGAAGATTTTTGGGCGAATGCTGGAGATGAGGCTGAGATTAGAAAAAGAATGTTTTCGAGGCTGCCTCTCAAATTAATCAGGGAATGTGAAGTGGTCCAAGTGCCGGATCAAGTCGAAGAGGATGACAGGCTTATTCATCCGGATTATGAATCTATAAGGAACACGTCGATCCCACCACCAGATTGGGCTGAGCCGGAGATTACGGATTTAGACACCTTGTCTATTCCCGTCTTGACTTTTACAAGGGCTTGGGTAGAGGAGCGCATTCACAGATTGAGGAGAAGGTCAGTTGCCCTCACGTACGATCTCATGGGTGATAAAAGGCCACCGGTGTTGGCGAAAAGGAAGAAACAAATTGCCCGGGTTGTGGAGCCACCACAGCAGGAAGAGCCTGTTCAACAGGAACCTCAGGGATCAGAGGACACATCATCTACTCAGTTGGTGACCCATTCCTCCAGCGTGCGCGAAGTCTCACTGTTTGCAGATCAGAGAGCTCGAAGGAATGAAGAGCCAGAGGTTGGAGAGGTTAACCAACCAATGCCGAGAGAGTTGGATACTCAAAGTGTTAATGTTCTTGAAGGTGCCAATCAGCCAGATGAAGGGGAGGAAACAGAAAAAGACACCACTTTGATCATGTTTTCGAAGAAGAGGAAGATGTTATAGAATCAAGGGTTGGACCCCATGAGGAGAGGAATCAATGTATGGAGATAGATGAGCCTCAACAAAATACTGCTCGAGAGGAGTTTCATGAAGTGGAGGCAACCGAAGAGCAGCCCCTTATTATTTATGACATTCAGCGCAATTGGCTCTCACATGCAATAAGGAGGGATCAGGACGATGATGCTGACCTGGCAATTGAAATGGAGGAGCTTCTAAACAGAACAAGTAAGTCGCCTAAAAGAAAGAGAGCAAGGAAGTATACGAAAATGGAGACTAATGAGGCCGATGCACGCAGCCTCCATATTGCTGTTCCAAGGGAGGATCATGATTTAAGTGACGTGATGCCAGAAAATTACACGGTCACCACAATTGGGACGCCCCTCCGGAGTGCAAGTGGTGGAGGAAGCTGAAAGTTCATTCCAAGCATTGAAAGACAGGCTGGTGAAAAAGGAAGGGAAGTACAAAAGATTGAAGAAAGAGCACAAGGCATTGGTCGAATATGTGCAACGTCTAGCACATCTAGTTGCTCAGGAGAACCCAGTGGTAGAGCTTCCGCCTGAGCTACCACGAGAGCCAATCAATGGGCTTGAGGAAATGAAGAGAGCTATACGAGAGGGAGACAAGTGGATAAGCGGCGTTCGTGCTGAGGCAGAGAAATTCATGGCCGATCTTGTCTCATCGTTTCAGAGTGCATCTGGTATCCTTTCACACTTGGATGGTGTCGAGCAAGCTTGGGGAGACACCCATATTTTTCAGGACAAAACTATTCCTCGCCTTGCTGTTTTGATGCGTGTGCCCACGCAAACTTTGGTGAATGAAGGAGTGATCCAGGCAGGCGACAGATATGATTTTCGTGGGTGGCATTCAGCTACATTCACTGGAAAGGGCTTCTTTGACACAGCAGCTGTGGAGTCCTCCAAGATCAAGAAAGCGATGAGGAATATTCACGAGGGTATCCTCAACACATTAGATGCATTGTTCGCCAAGAGGCTGGCTCCTGAGCAGGTTGAAATTGACGGATTGAAGGCAAGGTTGCAACCTTTCTTCTCCGAGATGAAGATGTTCTCTCAACTGGACTTTGAGAACATTTTGACATTTTCAGCAATTATTCAGAGTACACAGGATTCTATTGAGGCTTGGGGAAAGTCTTGTGATAAACATGAGCAGATGGTGGCTATCCTGGAATATCAGCTTAATCTTACTCCAGCAATTTCTGAGGAGGAAGTTGATGAGGTGCTGGCCCGATTCGTAGCATACGCGGTCAGAGAGAAGAGCAAGGGAATCCGAGTCATGGACGAGAATCTTCTAGAAGGGTAGTGGGCATTAATTGCTCATAGTGGTCAAGGGGGAATCTGCTATTTTTGGGATCATTTATGACACCATTCCTCCACCTTCTGGCGGTTTTTAGGGAAAAACTTGTCTAGGGCTGAGGTGGCTCGATCTGAGCCCTCCATTGTAATTCAATCTGGACCGTCCGTTGAGATTGGCCAGCTATATAAGGGGGAGTCCCCCTCATTTGTAATCTAATAGTTAGAATCAGAAGTAGTCAGCAATTAGTGGATATTGGAGCAGAATAGAGAGTAGATATTTTTGAGTTAGAGTAGTTTTCATTGCATTGTTTGAAGAAGGGAATTCTCCCTTTGAGAATTTTTGTAAGAGATTGTCACAAAGGCTAATCATAATAAAGCATTTCATTGATGGTGAATTCAAACTTTGTTGTGAGTAGTTTGTGAGGTTTCTTCTTCCTTTGACTTCAACTAGGACTTAATTTCATGCTAATAGTTAGATATGGATGCTTATGTTTGATGTAAGTGAGCTTCTTTGATCCATACCACTAACGATCTTACTGATGGTAAGCTTGTCTTGCGTGGTCAACTGGAACACTCTATACTTAACTTCGATCAAGATTCATATGTAGCTATGCATCGTTGTGATGGTAATTGCATTATCGAATCGTGATTTGAACATCCTTTTTATCCTTTGAAGATTGCACTAACTTTGTCGAAGCTGTCCAATAGGAGGCTAGACAACGTTTGTTTGAAGTTCATTGAAATTGAGCATAACACCCCTTGCATTTAGGTTAGAATTTAGATTTTCGAAATCTCTGCAGCCATTCAATTCTGCATACTTTTGGTTAGCTTTAGGAAACTCGCACTTCAAAGCTAAATCATTCACACAAAAATCCCCTTTCGAAGCATACATTTGTTGTTTATTGCAAGTATCCTGAACAATTTTGTAAGTCCCCTCGTAAGAACACAGCAAAATCACATCGAGCCAACTGAGTCTATTCGCATTAAAGGAACCTTGGAGTTGAAAGCATGATCTCACTCGCAATCTTAGCATGCTGAATACTTTGTTCAAGAGAGGATAGGGTATCCGTTGGGAAACTTTGTTCTACTGATTGGTGCGGTCACAAAAACCACGTCAACACACTCCAATATCATTCAGCTTACTAACAGAAAGTAGATTTCGAGCCAAACCTGGTATGTGCATTACATCATTGATTCCCTTCACTCTTCCACCAGGGAATTGAATTTTGACTCTTCCACAGCCAAGAATTTCCCAAGATGAATCACTTGCCAGATACACCTTTCCACCATCATATTTTTCATACTTCGTGAACCAATCTCTATGAGATGTTATGTGGAAAGATGCTCCAAAATCAATCAGCCAGACATCATCTGATGCCTATGTAGCCAAGGCTGCAATGAAGGCGTCTGCATCACTCTGAGAAGAATCATTGTCAGAAGAATTCTTCTTTTTCTCCTCTTTGCAATCCTTTCGAACATGACCAGGTTGCCCACAATTCCAGCACTTCACCTTGGACTTCTTGCCAGGAGACTTTGATCTGCCCTCTGATTTGCATTTGGATTTCTTGTCCTTCTTGCCTTTTTCTTTTGATCTGCCTCTAAAAGCCACAGCCTCCTTCATCTCAGAAGATTTCCTTCTCATCTCTTCTGATAACAAAGAACCAACAACATCTTCCATCTTGAAATTGGATGTTGTACTCCCAATAGCCATCACCAGGTGATCCCAAGAGTATGGAAAAGAACATAGCAACAGCATACAACGATCCTCTTCATCAATCTTCACACCAACAAATGTTAACTATGTAATCAACATGTTGAATGTGTTCAAATGATCAGCTACAGACCCTCCTTCCTGCATTCTCAAAGTGTACAACTTCTTCCTCGAACAATTTATTCACCAAGGACTTGCCCTGATAAATAGATGCTAGTGTTTTCCACAAGGAAGCTACAGTCTTTTCTTCATTAACATTCAGAAGAACAGAGTCTGCTAAATAGAGCCTTATCAGCCCCTTAGATTTTCTACCTGCAAGGTCTCAATCCTCTTGCTTCATGCCTGAAGGCTTCGCTCCAGACACAACAAGCCACAGATCACGATCAACCAACAAATCCTCCATTTTGAGTTTCCACAACTCAAAATTGCTGCCATTGAATTTCTCAATTTCAATCTTTCCTAATGTGCTTGCCATCTTAATCTGTAATTCGAATTACCAAAATTCTACAAGACTCCCACTGAACAGAATTGACACAAAAAACCCAACGTACCCATAAGGAAAACACAACTGGCCAGGCTCTGATATCACTTGTAAGGAAAGCTAAGGTGCGGAAACAACTCTCTTAACGTCAAAACCTCAAGGAAGAATGCAGAGGTGATTTTAAATTTTTCAATTACAGTCAAATTAAGATACACTTGAAAAAGACAACAGAAACAGAGAAATAAACATTCACAGATGAACACCAGATTTACGTGGGAGAACCCTTACGGGAGAAAAACCAACCACACCAAGAAAAACCCCTTTGTATTACAGTAATGAAATTACATACAGAGTACAGGCTTCACTCTCTCTGATGTCAATTTACAACAGCTTTCACAATGATCAACCTTGTACAAAATATTCAAGATACAATACTCTCATAATAGAATTCTCAGTGATCATACATCAAACTGTTCATCCAACCATTCGTTGAACCAACTTAACATCGAACCGAACAACATCTACAATTTCAGCATATATCCATGTCGTTCCTGTTTGTCGAACTTCCACACAGAACGGCCACAACAGACCAACTTCCAAGGGTTCCCATTCGGCTCCTCTGATTGGTCGCAGACACACCACGTAGGATGGTCTCCCAATCGATCAAAGGCCTTCAACCCGTGTTTGTATGTCGATGAGACACTAACCGTGTCTCCCCGATGCCACAAGACTTGATTGTTGATATTTGCCAAACTCATCACCATTGGCAAGAGGTTACACCGAGTTCACAAGCTATCGCTCAGACTTCCCTTTGTCGCCAAGACATCATACTGATATCCATCACTCGTAGCGCTATCGCCAAGACAATCGCTATTCGATGAGACATCATACCAATGTTCAAAGGTCACATAGATATCAATTTTCCCTTCAGTGAGACTATCGCTCGCCAAGAGATCATACTGAAGTCTTCAAGTTACACCGCAATGTTCCACCGTCGGTGAGACTTCGTTCGTCGCTAAGACTTCATACGGAAGCCTCCATGTTGCCCCGAAACCACCTTTCACTAGGAGTCATACCGAAGACATCCGTTAACAAACACATGTAGCATGTCGGCAAGACTTACCGCTATCGCTGAGAGTTCTTTCCAAAGTCTCCAAGTCACCCCAAGATCAACTTTCAACAGGATTTATACCGAAGATAGTCCACAGCATCGGTGAGACAAACACCTGTCGCTAAGAGTTCACACCGAAGCCTTTGTGTTACCGCGAAGACTCCAAATGTATAACTATCGGCGAGACTTTCCATATCGATAAGACTTCATACCGAACGTCGAAGTCTCTCCCCGAAGACTCCAGTCGCTATGAATCTCCCTGACCATCACAAGGAACTAAACTGTCAGCCAGAGATCTCCCCGAGCGGAGAGAGATAGAAACTGTCACAGCGATCAACATGTCACAGCGATAGGCACCAATCGGTAAGACAGTGACAAGGTCTCAACGACCTGAACATTCCACAAGATTAACCAACTGTTAGTTGGCCAGACAAAATGAATGTCACACCGACTTTGCTCTTTAAGAGGTTTCAGGCTGTGGGATTGAGGCACATTATTCCAACACAATTTCTACCAGGACTAACCAACTTGGAACTTTGTTTGAAGAAAAGGATACAAAAAAGTCTAGGAGAACAAAAAATACCTCTTTTGATTTTATTCAAAAAAATGTTTGGAAACAATTTATCTTTGTTTTTGAAAGTTGAAAGTAAAGTCGATAATAAATATGATTACCAATCAATTTTACAGAAATTTCTACTTGCATACTTCAAGATAATAAAACAATTGATTTTCTTCAAACATTTGAATATTTGATGAAAACATTTACCTCTATTGCTGAAGCCAGGCGTAAGAGAGTTGCCTCAGCCCATGGTCGACCTATTAGTTGCAATCCAATTGGGAGTCCGTCTTTATCATGACCAACCTATATCAAAAGCATAATATTTGAAAGACATTATTTTTGTAGAAAAGTATAAGTATTTTATTAAGTAGGAAGTGCCAATTTACAAAAAGCCAAAGCATACATTAATACATAGAGAATAGGTACAAAAGTCCTCAATGGAGAACAAAAGACACTTTAAGTGCTTTACCAGAAGCTAGTATGAACTATGATTACAGACATAAAATATAAGAAAAGCTTTAAAGACAGCATTAACAAAACCAAATTAATGCTATGATATTTGAAACATGTCATAAGCATTATATTTGATGTTAAAAAAAAGCAGATTTGGTATTGACTATGGCACAATTCCTAGATAGGAAAAATTAGCAAATTCACGTTTGAATATGCATACCAAACATTCAAACATCGCAAGAGTGCTCAAGTGTAAGTTTCTTTAAATATTTTCAAACACTATTATTATTAATTTTGTGATATTATATATTTGTAAAAGTTGGATTGAGTTCTCATTGTTGAAAATAATAAAGGGCTACTATACAATCAGAATCAATATTTTAATGATTAAGTGGAAAAAAGTATTATGTGAATGTTAGCAGAAAAATCGATACCAATTCCAGTCCAAGACAAGGTATGATCAACATCAGAAAGCAACTTTATGGTAACAACATTTTTATGTTCTGAATGGAAAACCTACAAATAGATATTTTTGAGAAAATAACAAGAATTGAAATAGCCAATGTTCGAATTCATAAGCATTGAAAAAGGAAATATCTACATAAACATTAGCATAATAAAAAAAATCAGCTGGGCTTGCCCTATAATGAAGATGTGAATACCCTTACTATGTATCTACAAGAGAAAAAAGGGAAAACAAAGAGTGCAACATTTATTTAATTCAACGCAGTTCTCTATATTGGAATACTACTAAAACCCTAATGTTAATCAATAGCAATGTTCTTTTTGGAATGGTCCTTATGCTTGTGCTTATTACAAACATTTCATTGTACTAGCTCTACAAGTCTTTAGCCGATTAGAATCTATAATGGTCTATGACACTCGGCATCAACAATATTCCTAAAGAGAATGACCGACATTGTGCCCTAGAATATATATCCTTTACTAGAACACATGGGCATACAATAAAGTCCTAACTCTTCTTCTTTTGTGCTGCACAACTCTGATAACTCTTCTTCTTTTGTGCTGTACAACTCTGACGGTGTTTGGCAAGCAATTGTGTTTCTTGTAACTACCAAGACATCCCTCTACATCTTCCATTTTCAAAGGTAGTTACAAGAAACACAAATGCTTTCCTTCAGTCAAGTCATGTTGTGTTTTTGTCATCCTATAGTACAATTACATCGAACAATTTTAAACCCATCAAGGTTTTGTAGCACAAAAAAAGAGTTTGGACTTTGTAGTATGTCCATGTGTTCAAGGAAAGGTCCCGAAGTTATTGGTGATGATGGCATATGATACGGAGTAACACCATTGCACCATGAGAAATCAAAGTCATAGATTCTTCTAGAATAGTCACCCTTGAAAAGCGATGATTATCAATGTATCAAATTGTGTAAAATGTGAAAATTTAGTACCATTATGTTTTCACAATCCATTGAAAACGAATTTGTAAAGATTTTGGCTAAACTACGTAGAAGTTTTTACATCAATATTTCAAAGTACATTTTGTGTTCAAATGCTTGGAGTTATCTCATCTTCATGATGGATTAGGGTGTGCAATTCAAAAAGTTCATGTACAAATTTCTACATACTTTTACGAAAAGATTTACAAATGCATGTAAAAATTTGTTTGCACCTTGAGCTTCTATGAATGATATTCCCTTAGAAGGTTATTGACCTTCTTTGAAGATTTGATAGAGGAATATTCTCATTTGTGATGTGTTTAACCTTTGTGTCAACTACTTGATCCATTTGTGTTGTGGTGCTACAATGTCATGTCCCCTTTGTATTGAACTCATGCCATGGACAAAAATGCCCAATTTCTAGCTCCCATGCTTTCTAAGACCCAATTGAGCATGCAAATCCTCCTCCTTCATCTCCAAAGCATTGACCTTAGTCCCCCATGGATCCTAAGTGTAAAAGCATGATAAAGCTCCTAGGCCTATGTAATTGGTTTAAGTGGTGGGGCTATCATTCCCATGCCTTCCTCCTCAAGTCTACTTCTATATTTGATCTCATTGGGACATAAGACTTCCCTAGACCTTCGTGCCTTTTGACCACTACTCGCTTTCACTCCCCTCTTTATTGAAACTTTGGAATTTCACATGCAACCATCCCCATCACCAACCTTGAATTTCAAATGTCATTGTTCCCACTAGAATTTATTATTCCATTCCACCTACCACCATACAAGATAAGACTACCACTAATTCATAAGGCTAATGCGTCTCCACATGGGCTTCCACCTGGCTCTAACATCCATCCAAGTTCTCTTGAAATTGAATTGCATGATCCTCCAGCTAGGCACACTGTAAAGGAGCCAACAATCACCATCAATGTGGTAGGTAGGGTTTTGAACCCAAAGGGACTTGTCACCATATTGGTAAAGTTAGTTGCAGATTGCAAGGGACCCTCATCCATGCATACCAAGCTTGTTTTTGCATAGGAGGATACCATGGCCATCTCAAAGCAAAAGGAAATAACAATCTATGAGTATAGGAAGTCATTTTCACATTTTAGAACTAGAGTGGAGGCTATTGTGCGAGTTTCAATGCTCTCTCTAGGCATCTTAAGTTTGCAAAGGCAAATGGGAGACCATCTTTGAAAACGCAACCAAAAATATTAATTTGAAATCATAGTGAACACTTGTTGTTCCAATGTCCAGGTGTGAAAATGAAAACTCACAAATATGGGAGGTCATGGGGCAAAAATCCCATAGATATAGTGTCAGAGGATCAATACTCTTTTGGTGATTAGGGCGAACTCACATAGAGGACATGGCCAAGATATCATGGTGGTCGATAATGGCGACAAAAAATCCATTAAACTTCTTACGATTGTTGTAAATTTTGTTCTATAACCACCATTAAGCCAATCGGTAGTCCTTGTGTAATATTCCCTTTTCAGCCCATTCTAACATTCTTGGAAAGTTCCAAGATTTTCGAGAAGACCAACTTTATTGATAAAAAAGTCTTATAGCGGTAGTAGCACAGGTAATCATGATGAGTCCATGGTAATTTTCAGATTCAATTTTGACACTTTGGGAGCTCTCCACACTTCTTGGAGAAGTTTGTATGTTTTGGAAAGCAACAATTTTCATAATATTCAATATCCTAAGAGCTTAAGTGTATTTTGGCATGGTCTGAATTCATATTTGGTCTATTCTAGGTAATTTTTGCAATTTGGTGATTCTGCGGAAATATAATTAAATTTAATTATAAAGTAACTCATATAGTTCAAAAGTAAATTAAATAATAAGTCACTTTCTAAAGAGATAAAATATGGTTTTTTCTAAAAAGTTATTAAAAAATTATAAAATATAACTTCTAGAAAGATCCCAAGGGGTTACACAAGGAGGTTGAGAAAAGTCATTTCGTCATTCTTCATATTTTGGTTATTTGATCTTTTCTTGAAAACCCAATTGTGGAGGTTGAGCATGATTGTTCAACAATAACTCTAGGATGAAAACCTATGGATGAAGATTGGTTTTGGGAGTGAAGGATCTTCCCTAGCCAATATGACATGATTCATTTAGAATCACAATTTGTGCTAAAAGGATACAGTTCTGAGATTAATTTGTGCTAAGCACCAGTATTATTTTATTTGCAGGAGTTTTGGAAATTATAGGTAACAAATTTATTGAAGGTGCAGGTAAAAACAAATTTGTAATGAGAGTTATTTCTTGTGTTGGCTGTTCAAATTTATGCCTCTATGATTCCTGCTGCTACTTTTCCTGGGTGTTACCAAATCGTACTAGTTGAAATAGAAAGTTCCAATATTGTCGTACCATATTGAAGGAGGCGTGGAATAGTTTAAATGTTATCGCTGTTTTTACGAGGAGTCCTAATATCTACAGGACTATATTAACCATGTCACTCAACTTTAAAGGGGGTTTGGAAACCAATTAACATAAATAAAAAGGTGATTGCGACCCTATATGAAGATACGTGAGTGTCATGTCCCCTTGTAGTTGACATCTCTCAGAGCACAGGATTAGCCTATTATGCGACCCTCGTAGGCTGATAGGTTGGATAGAGGGTCATGATGGAGCTTGGCTCAGCTTCAGATTGTCAGTGTTTGATCAGTTGGCTTTCGTTCGGGCTCATTCGGACACTTCTAGCCTAAGTTGCTATTTTTAGCAATATTTGGCACTCAGCGTGGGACCCCTGCTATTTTTAGCAGTATGGATTGATTATGTTCAGAATCACTTCTTTATTTGTCAGCTTCAGACGGCTCGTGCATCGGGTGAATATTGAGAGAGATATTAATATTTAATTGATTTAATTAAATATTAATTATTGGAGCTTATAATATAAAGTTATAATATTTCAAATATTATAACTTAAGTGATTTGGCTGAAGGGGTCGCCCAACATGGGAAGGGGCCAGTTATGATTATAATTTATTATTAAAAATTGCACTAGAGACTATGGAAATATTAAAATAAAAAGTTCAAACTTTTTAATGCTTCCCTATTATTAAGGAAATCGCACTTTTCAGTGTGTATAAGGTTTTGCATTGGAATTCGAGCCCATTATGATTATTGATTATTGAAAATTGTTGAAGTCTTCAACCAGAGCACGGAAGCCAAGGGTTTCAGTCTCAGAGCATTGGGGAACGAGCCATCTCCAGTGAGAGCGATTCAGAGGGTGTGAAATATCATCTGATTTATTGCCAGGCAGAGGGATTTCTTCATTCAGAAGAAATTACAGAGCATTCAGAGATCATCTATCTTCAGAGTTTTTATTAGGTTTCCATCCAGAAGGCATCTATTAATAAGGGCGCATATTTCTTAAGGTCTGGAGACTCAGAGAAAGGGTCGTACTTCCTTAAATGTTGTTGTTGCTGTCAGTCGTACCTTTGTACAGCAAGGCCGTACCATTATAAGGAGCCGTACTTCTTCAACAAAGAGAAACGCCTTTCCTTTTCCCTCTAAAACTTCATTGCATAAGGCACAGGCACTTCAGGAGTCTTTTGCCAGCATCTGCCAGGAGGAGAAAGCATATACATTGGGAACCGTGCCTTTTTCTTCATCATCTGGTGACTACAATCAGCAAAACTAGTCAGATTCAGAAACAGGGGAAACTAGGGTTTCTACAGTGGTATTAGAGCTAAATCCTACCATCCTGAGGGTTTAGCAGTCTTATGCAGCCAGAACAGATTGGGTCTCACAGGTATTACATACGCAGACAAGCCTTGATTGACAGGCAACAGGGTTCGATCCGCCAGCCGGAAAACATGGCTGACAGAACAGATGTTCCTAGAAATGAAATTCCTCAAAACCCTAGAGATCAGGACGATGCAGAGGTTTTACATGCACTCAGAGACTTGCGAGCAGGTCAACGGCAGTCTAATGATGTATTACAGCAGTTGACAGTAGCACTTCAGAGATTGGGTACTCCGAGGAGACAGTCACCACATCGTGACGACGAGAGGAGTGAAGCAGGATCTCGCAGGGCACCTAGGACAGCCTCCCGGACAGCAGATAGGCCCACTAGGCCTACTTTTGTGAGACAGGAGCCCGATGAGGCTATCGCAGGTGAGGAGCAGGAGGAGTTGTTCGCTGATACACTTATGGCAGCGAATGAGGAGTGGGAGTTGGTACCACCTGAGGTCAGAGAAAGGATTTCTTTTGACCATTTTGTCACTCAGAGGAGAGAGCACCCACACAGGATTGGAGACCTAGATACCAGAACAATGATCTGAAGCATGCAACCAACAGGCCAATCTAGCGATGTTCGATGGTAGTGGTAAGGTCACAGCTCAGGCCTGGATTAGTAAGCTAGATACATTCCTCACATTGCGCACGATGGCTGTAATGTCCCCTTCTCGAGCATGATCTTTCCAGTGACCGTTGGCCTTTTTTCTGGAAACCCGAAGGCTAGTCGGAAGGTAAAATTAGGGTTTCCTATTTTTGAGGATGTCTTTGCTCGGAGTTGGTGGTTTCAATGGCGGATTCTTTCTGGGTTTTTCAGAGAGCTTCGCAGTGGTGTGTTCATCTCGGCATTCTGAGCATTTTCCGGAATTTACTATTTTTAGTAAATTCTATTTTTGGCAGTTCGACAGTCGGGTCCAGCATGGTTGACTTCCTATGTCAGTTGATCAGTTGGCTTGCTCGTTGATGGCTTCGGGGCGCAGTTGGAAAGATAAGTTGAGATATTTAATTAAAGTCACGTTTTAATATTATATTATAACGTTGACCCCCTTGGCCTAGTCTGCTGACTTCAAGTTGTTTTGAAAAGTGGTCTCTTGAGGGTGGCGCCTTCATAAAGGATTATTTCATAATTTTCTAAAGTCAAACCAAGCTCTAAAGTGGACGCCATTATTAAAATATTGAATTTAATTAAAAAGGTCAATATTGAGCTTGAAGGAAAAGGACGCCATTTCTTGAAGGGGATTAGGGTTTTGACTTGAAGAAGAGTTTAGGGTTTCGAGAAGTCAACAGGAAATTATAAAAGGAAGACTTGGTTCATCATTTCATTATCTTTTATCTACAGGAATGTTATGCTGCCGGATTGGCTTTGGGATTGCTTCGAGGAATGAAGGCCTCCTAACTTGGGCATTGCTTCTCGCTTGAAAGACAGCGACTAGTGGTGATTTAAGATAGATTTGTGAGTTTGCATTTAGTTTTGAGCATTGTTTCAGCTTGTGCATTATTAGATCTGTTTTGCATATTAGTGGGTTTCAGCATTTTGCATTTTAAGCTACAGCAGATCCGTGTTTTCATTTGTAAATCAGAAAACAAAAATAATCTCGTTCTGGGTATTGTGTCATTGCATCTTATTGGTAAGGGCGCCCCTTCATGAATATTTGCAGATTTTAATACGAAGCTTATGATTTTATAATGCAAATCCGTCATTCCTTGAAGGCCGAACTTTCTAGAGTGCATTGGGATTCGTGTCAGTAATTAATAACCATTTTTAGATGCCATTTCTTATTACTAAGTTAGGCGCCATCATTTTGAGGGTCTATTGCATCAGATTTGAGATCATTTGGGTGAGAAATGAGAGAGTTATGAGCATATGAGTAAATTCATAGGTTGCTGGTTTTATGACAAAAAGTGCAGATTTGTATGACAGTTTAAGAAATCTGCATCTTCCTTATCTGGTTGGTGTTGAGATTTCATTGTATACTTTGCAGAAGCTTCCTTGTTGAATGCATCATTTGAAAGAGCATCTTAAGTCTTGATATTGCAGGCAATGACATCTTTGTAAGCTGGCAGTAGTACTGACCAGTTGTTCTTATTATTGCTCATCGTTATTGTAATACTTATTCTTCCTTCAGTTCTTGTTGTAATAGATAAATCTCCGCCCTATGGTAGCTACTCTCCCATTCTGGGTTAGCAAGCACATTCTGGGTGTTGAGTGTTTTCAGCTTTCAGCATTTCTCTTTCAAGCATTGTTATTGTAATCACTCCGTCATATGGTCGCCCCTCACTCCGCATTGGATTGGGTAGCACATACTTGACGTTGAGTTCCCTTTCAGTATTTAGAGTAGAAGATCCTCTGACCATATGCTCGCCATCATCGGCGCCATTCTTGGTTAGAGTTGCTTTTTGCATAAGCAGTTTGATTCAGATCCTCTGACCAATGCTCACACCTTGCCCACATCGGGATCCTGGTGTACATACTGGTTAGAGTTGCTTCAGTACGTTTTGGTTTATCATCTAACCTTAACGGGTGCTTGTAATTTGAAATTGTAAAAAATCGAAAAAATTTGGCTCGGAATATTTCAGTGGTATCAGAGCCAAGATCCTGCCATCCTGTGCCCATCAGATTCACTTGACAGAGAAAACAGATTCTACATCAGAGGTCAGAGCTGAGTTCAGTATTAGTTTTCAGAAGTTTCAAAGATGTTGCATTTTCTAAGGCCTATGGGTCGTGAGAAGTCAGATTCAACTATGGCATCGGAGGAAGGAAAGGTTAGTGATGTCGTAAGGGACTTCATTGAATATGCCAGACAGTTTAAAAGACAATGTGAAGATGAGGCTGTCAAACTCCGTGAGCAATATCAAACCATGCCAGATGATTATAGGTACAATGTTTCATTTGATTCCCATTTGAAGTGTGTGGCGTCAGTGGAGCCCGAAAAGTGGAAGATGGTGGACCACATTAGGAAAAGGATAAAAAGGGAAGCAGAACAAGCTATGTTCGAAGAATCAAAGAAGGAAGGAGATGAAGTGCCTATTTGTGGATTGCAGCCGACAAATATGCAAGTTGAAGAGAAAAATCAGTCATCTAGCATTGAAGATGGCACAAACAAGGTGCTCATATCACATCAAAATGATCGTGAGCTCGAAGGAGAAAACGTGACAGTTGAAGAGTGTGTGGAAGAGCCTCATAATACGCCCCTTGACTTGCATGTGATAGCAAGTGAAGAAGAGCAAGTTGAAGGAAATACTATTGGTGTCTTTGAATCAGCTTATGACCGTTACCAAAGTGATGATGTTGGTAATGATTTCGATGTGTTTGTACCTCCTCTTGTTGAAGATTTAGTGAGGGATAGTTTTGCTCTTGTTGCTGTCTCAACTCCCCAAGAAGTTCCACATGAGGAAATCAGCGACATACTTTCTCATGATGGTTCCATCAAAGACAATGAAGGTGAAGTTTTCGAAACAAGCAGCATCGAAGAATCTTCACTTCATTTCGGTGATGACATTGTTGGATTTAGGTTTGACCAGCAAACCAAACCATTGGAAGAAATTGTTTTTGAAGATATCAGCTTAAGAGATTCAGGATCTGATTTATTCATCGAGTCAATACTTCCAATGAAGCATGAAAAACCTCTTCCTGTTGATCATCTCAGTCAACCCCTTGGCATTTGGGATCCAGGTGTGTTGGCGCCGAGGTATAACGAAGAACCTTTGTGGGATGAATTTCCCTTTGATCCTGATGAAGACCAAAATATTGTCTGCCTTGCAAGCTATGAGGAGGCCGAAGGAGAAGTTGTTTTGGATGAAGAATCTTACTCTGAAGAGTTCCATGGTGATCCCTTCAAGTTGATTGCAGCCACCAAGGAGAATGTTGTTACTTCCGAAACTTTCAAACCAGCATTCAATGATTGTTTGTTTGAGTCAGGGGCTGCCATAGCCTTTGATCAAGATGACAGTGAGGTGGATGAAGAGCTTGAAGACCTTACGACTTTTGAAGAAGAAAGGTTCAATATGGTTTTGGAACACAAGGCTGATCTACCAAGGCAAGAAGCTGATTGCAAGCTTGAGGGTGAAGGAACTGTGGAGTATGTCCCTCTCCATGACACTGAACATTCTCCGTTAGTTGAGGATGAAAGACAAGAAGGTTGGAGCAGCTCTGAGGACAGCGATGTCACAAAACAAAGTTCTGATTTTGAAGAGCAGCCAACCAGCAATTCACCATCTTCGCATTCTGATGAGTGGGAAGGTCAATTCAAGGTATTCGTTGACAAGGAAGTGCAAGCTCTATCCTTGTTTGACTACGCACATGGCTTGGTTGAAGAGCTTTACTGGAAGGCTCAGCTTGAAGAGAGACGGAGAGGAGCGACCGATGAAGTTACTCTTCCTAATTTGCAACTCATCAGAGATTCCTTGGAGACCTTGAAGTCCGAGTACGTACACTCTATTGGAGAACGGGATCATGTCATTGAAGTTGCAAAGAAGGCCATTTGTGCTTTCCATGAAAAGGAGAGTACGATTGATGAGCTCACTCTAGAGCTTAAATCAATAAAGGACGAGTTGAAAGAAACTCAGTTGGATCTAACAAAGGTGGAAGACCAGTTTGCAGATTTCAAACTTTTCAGGGAGCAAGAGGATGCACAAAGGGCTGAAAAAATCAATCAAGTGATGGGAGGTCTTGAATGTCGTCAAGAGGATTTTTATCTTGAAAGAATTTCAAGAAAATCAGAAGTTGTGTATGCAGATTTGGATCAGCAAGATGGAAAAGGGGACTTCCAAGTCTTTGACAACCCTTTCTTTGAAGTGGGTGCTGAAGCAACTTATGACAATCCTCTTTTTGAACCAAGTGATGAGGAAGCTTATGAGAAACATTCCTTTGAGGTAGATGATGGGATTTCAAGCCTTGAGGAAATTTCTTATGACATCATTGTTGAAGAGGGAAGTTCTAGCACTTCTTCTGACAATGGAACAAGGATGTATGAGCTGCATAATGAAGACTTCACTGCTGCTCCTAGTCTCCCCATTCAGGAGGTGGAAAATCAAGAAGCATGGTGGAATGAGGTCACTAATCTTGATGGGCAACAAAGAGATGATTGGCACACTGATGAAGAGTTCATTCATTTTCTGATGTGGATACTTGTCATGTTCCTATCGGGGTTCATGCTTACACCATATTCTCTCAGAGTAACTAACTTCATAATGGAGTTTGATGAAGGATCCATTGAATCCTTCCAGCAATTCTTCTCTCATGATTTTGAATTTGACTTTATCAACGAATTCAGATTTGTTGAGTACTTCTTGGAGTTTCAGGGTGCGATGATTCAAATAGAACGTATGTCCCAAAGCGTTCTAGTAAAAGTAATTCTCCATTTGCGGAATGACTCTTCTTTACTTATGATGTGGGGCCCTGGTATCAGCTCGCTTTTGATTTGTGTCAAGAAGGTATGTTGGAGTGATAAGCCTCAAATTCACTATCCCTTGGATGTAGTTACCTTCTTTATCAGTCATTTGAAGTTCACTCCTAATGATCAATGGGAGTTTTTGAGAGAAAAGTTGAACAAGGATTGGTACTTGGCTGTGATGGGATCTTCAATGGGTTTAGTTTTGGCTGTAGATATGAGCAGACATGACATTTTGGGTGTTGATTTTCAGATTGGCAACAGCCATCTATCTCCTTGGATGCTGATTTTCATAAAATCAGATTTCAAGTTGATCATTTCAGTCTTGATGGGTTGCTGGTTCGTTCAATTTCAAACCTTCCAATCTCTTTCGGGGGACAATTTATGGTTTCACAAGAGAGAATGGGTAGTGTGGGCTGGGCACAATCAGCATTTGGGAAGAGACCATACTCATTCTAATGGTTTCCTTGGTGCATATCCATGTACAAATAATTGGAGCAGCAGACCCTCGCTCGACTTGGCTTGGCACTTCGAGACTCCTACTGCTGAGATCCTGTTCAATGCATTGATTCTACATTTTGAGACTCTTGGGGTTGGGATTGTGAGAAACTTCTTCAGACCTCTTAGTTGTGCCTTGATAAATCAGGGGAGGTATAGGGAATTCATGTGGCATCATGAGTTCGAATTTGTTGAGTTCTTGCAAAGGAAAGCTTTCCTCTTTGCAAGAAGAGTTGAAGATGTCACATTTGCAGTCATAGTTTCGTTTGTTACCATGTGGAGGTATGTTGAGGAGATTGATTTTGAGTTGGGTAGCCTATCTTTCTTCTTGCCTAGAATTGTGATTGACAGTAGTACGGTTGATACTGTTAATTCGGGGCATTGTGGACATGAGACGTTGCATGATTTTGATCCCCCTCCTTTAAGATCCTTCGGTTTGAGTATCATGGATGGTAACACCTTGGGGTTACAAGGAAGGTTAGTGCAGCATAGGCATGATGATTTCACAGATGTGATCAGAGTGGTGCAGCATCGGCATGGTGGGTCCTTCCTGCGATGGGTTTGGGAACCAGGGATCATACTTGTTGCGTATGGATTAGTTTTAAAATTTCTGGAGTTGTGGTGGTATTGCTTGAGGACAAGCAATTTTGGGAAGGGCGGATTGTAATGTCCCCTTCTCGAGCATGATCTTTCCAGTGACCGTTGGCCTTTTTTCTGGAAACCCGAAGGCTAGTCGGAAGGTAAAATTAGGGTTTCCTATTTTTGAGGATGTCTTTGCTCGGAGTTGGTGGTTTCAATGGCGGATTCTTTCTGGGTTTTCAGAGAGCTTCGCAGTGGTGTGTTCATCTCGGCATTCTGAGCATTTTCCGGAATTTACTATTTTTAGTAAATTCTATTTTTGGCAGTTCGACAGTCGGGTCCAGCATGGTTGACTTCCTATGTCAGTTGATCAGTTGGCTTGCTCGTTGATGGCTTCGGGGCGCAGTTGGAAAGATAAGTTGAGATATTTAATTAAAGTCACGTTTTAATATTATATTATAACGTTGACCCCCTTGGCCTAGTCTGTTGACTTCAAGTTGTTTTGAAAAGTGGTCTCTTGAGGGTGGCGCCTTCATAAAGGATTATTTCATAATTTTCTAAAGTCAAACCAAGCTCTAAAGTGGACGCCATTATTAAAATATTGAATTTAATTAAAAAGGTCAATATTGAGCTTGAAGGAAAAGGACGCCATTTCTTGAAGGGGATTAGGGTTTTGACTTGAAGAAGAGTTTAGGGTTTCGAGAAGTCAACAGGAAATTATAAAAGGAAGACTTGGTTCATCATTTCATTATCTTTTATCTACAGGAATGTTATGCTGCCGGATTGGCTTTGGGATTGCTTCGAGGAATGAAGGCCTCCTAGCTTGGGCATTGCTTCTCGCTTGAAAGACAGCGACTAGTGGTGATTTAAGATAGATTTGTGAGTTTGCATTTAGTTTTGAGCATTGTTTCAGCTTGTGCATTATTAGATCTGTTTTGCATATTAGTGGGTTTCAGCATTTTGCATTTTAAGCTACAGCAGATCCGTGTTTTCATTTGTAAATCAGAAAACAAAAATAATCTCGTTCTGGGTATTGTGTCATTGCATCTTATTGGTAAGGGCGCCCCTTCATGAATATTTGCAGATTTTAATACGAAGCTTATGATTTTATAATGCAAATCCGTCATTCCTTGAAGGCCGAACTTTCTAGAGTGCATTGGGATTCGTGTCAGTAATTAATAACCATTTTTAGATGCCATTTCTTATTACTAAGTTAGGCGCCATCATTTTGAGGGTCTATTGCATCAGATTTGAGATCATTTGGGTGAGAAATGAGAGAGTTATGAGCATATGAGTAAATTCATAGGTTGCTGGTTTTATGACAAAAAGTGCAGATTTGTATGACAGTTTAAGAAATCTGCATCTTCCTTATCTGGTTGGTGTTGAGATTTCATTGTATACTTTGCAGAAGCTTCCTTGTTGAATGCATCATTTGAAAGAGCATCTTAAGTCTTGATATTGCAGGCAATGACATCTTTGTAAGCTGGCAGTAGTACTGACCAGTTGTTCTTATTATTGCTCATCGTTATTGTAATACTTATTCTTCCTTCAGTTCTTGTTGTAATAGATAAATCTCCGCCCTATGGTAGCTACTCTCCCATTCTGGGTTAGCAAGCACATTCTGGGTGTTGAGTGTTTTCAGCTTTCAGCATTTCTCTTTCAAGCATTGTTATTGTAATCACTCCGTCATATGGTCGCCCCTCACTCCGCATTGGATTGGGTAGCACATACTTGACGTTGAGTTCCCTTTCAGTATTTAGAGTAGAAGATCCTCTGACCATATGCTCGCCATCATCGGCGCCATTCTTGGTTAGAGTTGCTTTTTGCATAAGCAGTTTGATTCAGATCCTCTGACCAATGCTCACACCTTGCCCACATCGGGATCCTGGTGTACATACTGGTTAGAGTTGCTTCAGTACGTTTTGGTTTATCATCTAACCTTAACGGGTGCTTGTAATTTGAAATTGTAAAAAATCGAAAAAATTTGGCTCGGAATATTTCAATGGTGAGAGAGATGCTATCGATATGCGACTGATCTTGAGGGAGTGGCTACGACCGTGGCACCACGGTATGGTGACGCGACAAAGATGATAGGATCATGTCATACCAGGAGTTTGTGGACAGGTTGGTGGAGCGGTTTGACAGGAAGGATCCAGAATCCTACTTCAGAGACTTGGCTCAGTTGAGACAGAGTGGCAGTTTGGAGACTTATATTGGTGACTTTCAGAAGTTATCAGTTATGGTTCCGAACATTTCAGAGAGACGACTTGCGGTACTCTTCATGGAGGGTTTGACAGAGCCATTGAGAGGTTGGATCAAATCCTTTGATCCTCCTTCGTTACAGGAAGCGATGAAGAAGGCACAGAGTATGGAGTTGGCAGCACCTTCTAGTAGATTCAACTCCAGAGGTTCTTCATCTTTCAGGGACAATAAGGGCTTTAACAGAAACAGAGAGAAGTTTGATTTTAACAAAGAGAAATCAGATTTCAAGAATGATTCAAAAGGTAAATCAGCAGCACCACCTTTGGATCGAGAGGCCCTTAATGATCTACGCAGGAAGAAGCTTTGCTTCTACTGCAAAGGTCCCTATGACGCCAATCACGATTGTCCTTTGAGGCCTAAGGGCAAGGCAAATCGAGTGATGTGGGCGTATTACGAGGCGTTGGAATCAGAGAATTCCGAACAGCAGGAGAGTTCTGAGGAGTTAGAGCCAGAGGCTTCAGAGCCTAAGGCAGAGACGGAGTTAGAGCTTCAGATACAGGAGGCACATTTATCTAGCATTCAGCAGGAGGGCTCATTCAGGATTCGTGGACTGTTAGCAGGACACAGGGTCATTACCCTTCTTGATACAGGAGCTACACACAATTTCATTGATGCTAGGTTTGTTAAGAAACGCGGACTCATCACTGAGGAGTTCGAAGGGATTAGAGTTAAGGTGGCCGACGGATACACTTTGAGGTGTGAGCGCATGATTAAGGATCTCCCCTTACGCTTGAACAATTATGAGTTCAAGGCTGATTACTATGTAGTTAACATGGGAGACATTGATTTGGTCTTGGGCATGAAGTGGCTTCATTCACTTGAGGAAGTCACTCTTCGTCTCAAGGACATGGAGATCCGTTTTGATGTTGACGGGAAGACACATATCCTAAAAGCAATTCGGGACAGCAACATCAAAACAATTTCTTTTCATCGGATGGAGAGGCTCATGCGTCACGACATGGTAGAGTGGGCTGCCGAGTGCACATTAGCACCTATTCAGGAGGGACAGCAGAAGACTGAATATCATCCCGACATACAGCAGTTGAGAGTCAAGCATGATAAGGTATTCAGTGATATTCCACCAGGGAGACCTCCAGACAGGGGCATTGAGCACATTATAGAGCTCGAGGAGGGCGCTAAGCCCGTTATGATAACTCCTTACAGGCATCCTAAGAGGTTGAAGGATGAGATAGAAAAGACAATAAAGGAGTTACTTGCTATGGGTCACATTCGACCTAGCAAATCGCCATTTGCTTCCTCAGTTGTTTTGGTAAAGAAGAAGGATGGAACATTACGCATGTGCATTGACTACAAAGTCCTGAATAAGAGGACGATCAAAAAAAGGTATCCAATACCTCGTATAGACGAGCTTATTGATGAGCTCCATGGTGCATGTTACTTCACTAAAATAGACTTACGGTCGGGGTATCATCAGATCAGGGTTCGTGAGCAGGACATAGAGAAGACTGCCTTCCGATGTCATTGTGGGCACTTCGAGTTTGTAGTGATGCCATTTGGGCTCACTAACGCGCCAGCTACATTTTAGTCCACGATGAACAAGTTTTTTCATTTACTGCTGAGGAGATTCGTATTGGTCTTCTTCGATGATATCCTTATATACAGCAGGACTTGGCAGGAGCATCTGGCTCACTTGGAGACCGTGTTGAGTATTTTGGAGAGGGAGTCCTTGTACGCCAAGGAATCCAAATATGATTTGGGAATGACCGAATTGTTATATTTAGGTCATATCATCAGTGCAGGAGGAGTGCGGATGGATCCTGAAAAGATCCGCGCTATTATTGACTGGCCTGCACCGGCAAACCTGACACAGTTGAGAGGGTTTCTAGGTTTGTGTGGATTCTAACGCAGATTTGTGAATGGTTATTCACGACATGCAGCCCTTATGACAGATTTACTGAAGAAGGGTGCATTTATGTGGACTCCTGAGGCACAGGAATGTTTTGAGAGATTTAAGGAGTTGATGACTACATGCCCTGTTTTAGCACTACCAGACTTTCTGAAGCCTTTTGAGCTTGATGCAATGCATCGGTGAGGGCATTGGTGCGGTGCTTATGCAGGACAAGCACCCGATTGTGTATGAGAGCCATAAGCTCAGAGGGCCAGAGAGATTTTATAGCATATATGATAAGGAGATGCTCGCTATCATGCATGCCTTAGCAAAATTCAGGCAGTATCTTGTTGGCAGCAAATTTTGCATCAAAACTGACCATAATAGATTGAGACACTTCTTGGGGCAGCGAGATCTCAATGACCGTCAGCAGAAGTGGGTCAATAAATTGCAGGCATATGACTTTGATATCTCGTATATCAAAGGTACACAGAACGTAGTAGCTGATGCTCTTTCACGCAGGCCATACTTGAGCTCTATGGTTCATATTACGGAGGATTGGAGGCATATGATTGTGGCAGAGTATGCCAAAGATACTTGGGCTTCCAGCATTGTTGAGGGATCAACGATTGATACCAGGTACACGCTTGTAAATGACTTGATCATTTACAAGAACAGGATATATTTGATCCCAAGTTCAGAGGTGAAGAACATAATAATGCGAGCCTTTCATGATGTACCGACTGCAGGACAGCCCGGGTATTTCAAAACCTACAGACAGATACGGGAGAGATTCACATGGAAAGGACTCAAGGCAGATGTTCTTCAATACGTGCGTGAGTGCCCTGTTTGTCAGCAGAACAAGCAGGAGAACACGTACCCGACAGGTTTATTGCAGCCACTTCCGATTCCTGACAGGAAGTGGGAATGCCTGTCGATGGACTTCATTACGGGCTTGCCTAAAGCCCAGGGGCGAGATTGCATATATGTAGTCGTGGATCGGCTAATGAAGTATGCCCACTTCTTTCCGATTACCACTACCTACACAGCTACACAGGTGGCAGAGGTCTTCTTTCGTGAGGTATTCAGACTACATGGATTGCCTTGGAGCATTGTGAGCGACAGAGATAGTCAGTTCTTGAGTCACTTCTGGCAGGAGGTATTCAGACTCTGTGGGACCGAGCTTACACCGAGCACCAGTTATCACCCGCAGACAGATGGGCAGACGGAGACAGTGAATAAGTGGGTGGAAGGTTACCTCTGAAATTATATTGCAGGGCAGCAGAAGGCATGGGTCAAGTGGATTCATTTGTGCGAGTATTGCTACAACACGACATTCCACATGACTATTCAGATGTCTCCTTTTATGGCGTTGTACGGTTATGAGGCGCCGAGTTTTCTGGATTTGCCACTGAGTGATAGTAGAGTGCCGAGTGCTGGAGACTTGTTGCAGGAGAGTCAGGATACTATGAAGGCTCTCAAGGAAAATATCGCCAAGGCACAAAATCAGCAAAAGCAGTATGCGGATCAGAAGAGAACCGAGAGGCATTTTGAGGCGGGTGACATGGTTTACCTTATGCTGCAGCCCTACCGTCAGTCCACTCTTAGGAAGAGTGGGTCAGAGAAGCTTAAGCCACGGTATTACGGTCCTTTCAGGATCCTGAGGCGAGTTGGAGAGGTGGCTTATGAGCTTGAGCTTCCGGCAGAGAGCAGGGTACACAATGTTTTTCATGTATCACGCCTCAAGAAGGCGTTGGGACACCGTGTGGTACCGTCTGCAGTTCTACCTCCCTTAAATGATGAGGGAAAGTTGATTTTAGTACCTGAGTCTATCCTGGAGTACAGAGAGAGAGTTGCGTAGGAGGACTATCAGGGAATATCTAGTGAAATGGAGAGATTTTCCAGTGGAGGATGCTACATGGGAGAGCGAGGATATTCTGCAGCATCCGGAGTTGAGATTGCTTGAGGACAAGCAATTTCAGGAGGGGCAGACTGTCATGTCCCCTTCTAGTTGACATCTCTCAGAGCATAGGATTAGCCTATTATGCGACCCTCGTAGGCTAATAGGTTGGATAGAGGGTCATGATGGAGCTTGGCTCAGCTTCAGATTGTCAGTGTTTGATCAGTTGGCTTTCGTTCGGGCTCATTCGGATACTTCTAGCCTAAGTTGCTATTTTTAGCAGTATTTGGCACTCAGCGTGGGACCCCTGCTATTTTTAGCAGTATGGATTGATTATGTTCAGAATCACTTCTTAATTCGTCAGCTTCAGACGGCTCGTGCATCGGGTGAATATTGAGAGAGATATTAATATTTAATTGATTTAATTAAATATTAATTATTGGAGCTTATAATATAAAGTTATAATATTTCAAATATTATAACTTAAGTGATTTGGCTGAAGGGGTTGCCCAACATGGGAAGGGGCCAGTTATGATTATAATTTATTATTAAAAATTGCACTGGAGACTATGGAAATATTAAAATAAAAAAGTTCGAACTTTTTAATGCTTCCCTATTATTAAGGAAATCGCACTTTTCAGTGTGTATAAGGTTTTGCATTGGAATTGGAGCCCATTATGATTATTGATTATTGAAAATTGTTGAAGTCTTCAACCAAAGCACGGAAGCCAAGGGTTTCAGTCTCAGAGCATTGGGGAACGAGCTATCTCCAGTGAGAGCGATTCAGAGGGTGTGAAATATCATCTGATTTATTGCCAGACAGAGGGATTTCTTCATTCAGAAGAAATTACAGAGCATTCAGAGATCATCTATCTTCAGAGTTTTTATTAGGTTTCCATCCAGAAGGCATCTATTAATAAGGGCGCATATTTCTTAAGGTCTGGAGACTCAAAGAAAGGGTCGTACTTCCTTAAATGTTGTTGCTGCTGTCAGCCGTACCTTTGTACAGTAGGGCCGTACCATTATAAGGAGCCGTACTTCTTCAACAAAGAGAAACGCCTTTCCTTTTCCCTCTGAAACTTCATTGCATAAGGCGCAGGCACTTCAGGAGTCTTTTGCCAGCATCTGCCAGGAGGAGAAAGCATATACATTGGGAACCGTGCCTTTTTCTTCATCATCTAGTGACTGCAATCAGCAAAACCAGTCAGATTCAGAAATAGAGGAAACTAGGGTTTCTACAGTGAGGGCTTATGATGTGTTGGAAGAATGTTAGAGGAAGTAATAAAGGAGGCCACAACTTTTAGAGAGCAGAGTTTGAATTTTTGTGAACTCTACTTCAGCCGCCCAGCATTTTGGAGCATATGGAAAAGTTAAGATAAGAAGCACCACCTTTTTGGGAAGAGTTCTTATGCTTTAGGACTCTAAACCTTTCTCTGCAGCCACTCGTAGACGTGTATCTAGACGCTCAACACCTTTGGGAGTGTTTGGGAAGAGACAAAATAGGCAGCGCCACTTTTTGGAAGGTGTTTGGATGCTAGTAGGGCTCTCAAAAAACTGTTATACAACATAAAGAGAAGTGTGGAGCTATTAGGGATTGACATGGGAGCTGGGTAGCAGCCAATACAGGCTCAGTCAATATTCTTTTCAGACTTTTCAGGTCAAAGGCTGAGTTCATTGTTTCTATAACAACATTCTTCATAGTGCTCTTCAAGTTTTTGTGACATTAATTGAATACTTCTACAATTCTGGTATTCATGGTGGTGTTACACTTAGACCAGAATTATTTGCAGACTTCGTTAGCTTCACACTGAAGTTAGAAATTAAGTTTTCTAGTATTACCTGTATTTCTGATTTTATATCAGCATTTACCAGTATTTATTGTAAGTTTATCAGCTGGTATCTTGAAGTTGCCAACTCTTTGACAGATGTCCCAACGAAATTCAATGTATGACAACTGCTTGTGAATATAGCCATGATCATCAATATTAGCTGCAGATGTTCTTCATTATTAAACTCAGAAATATTGAATGTTCAATGTTCCACCAAACAGTTTGACGAACTGTTTGTGGGTTTAAGTTTTTTATAAATGTAACTAAATGTGCCTAGGTATGTTAAGGGACAACTAGTTGTCCCTCAGCCATCTTGAGGGTGACTAACATAGCTAGGTGTCCCCTAAAAAAATTGTGTACCAAGGACATTTCTAATCTTTTTATAAAATAGGGGATAGGGTGGTGATGTTTCCTACTTGTCTTTTCATCTTTGCATCCCTAAAACGTCCTCTATGTGGATCATATTTGGCAAGGGATGTGTCCCTAGGAACCATAGATTTTTTAAAGCTTAGTTATATTTTCTTCTTTGTTTTTATTTTTTTAATTTTGATTTTCAATTAGGTTGTCGAGACTCATTTTTTCTCCAACATAAATGTTTTGAGACAATTTGTGAAGGTTTGAGAAGCACTTTCTAACATGGTTATTGCTGATGTTTTTTTTATGACCGCACCAACACAAAATAAAGTTTCCCAATGGATACTCTATCCTCTCTTGAACAAAGTCTCCTGCATGCTAAGATTGCTAGAAAGATCATGCATTTAACTCCAAGGTTCCTTCATGCAACGGATAGTCTCGGTTGGCTTGATGTTATTCGCTGGTAATCTCAAGGGGGACCTACACAATTGTTCAGCTAAAGATCGAAAAGGAGGGGCTTTCACAAGCTTTGAAAGATGTATCAATGAAGTTCAGATTTCCTAATGTTAACCAGAAAATACTGAATGTAAATGGTTGTAGGGCCTAAGAAACTACTCTATTCTAAGGTGGGACATGGCAATCAACTCTCGCAAACTTCAACCAGGCTCCACTTTGCCTCGCTTCGGACAGCCTCCACAAAACCGGTGCAATCTTCAAGGGAAGTAACTAGAAATGTTCAAATTACAATTCAACAATGGAGACACTGTCACAATGATGCATGCCAACATGAAGATCATAATCAAAGTTAAGTCCATAATGTTCCAGTTGACCACGCAAGGCGAACTCACCATCAGCGAGCCCACTAGTGGTATGGATTTAACGAAGCTTGCTCAAATTAAACACCGCATTCCACAATCACTAACTACTTGCATGAAATGAAATTTATTCTACTTTAAGCTACTTTAAGATGTTATGTGAATTGGAAGGACGAAGGAGCCTTGCTAGCTACTCACAACAAAAGACGGAATCATCATCAATGAAAACTCTTTTTATTATGAGAATATTCACAACAACTTCTTACAAAGCATTGAATGAGAAAGCTTTCCTTCCTCTTCAAACTATACTATGCTATCAAACTAAGCTAACTCTAAGCTATCTCTCTATCTTCTATGCTCCTAATCTAATGAATTACAAATGAGGTGAGATTCCCCTTTTATAGCTGGCCAAGTCCAATGGACAGCTCAGATTACAATCAGATGGACAACTTAGATTGAGCCACCTCAGCCCTAAACAAGATTCCACCCTAAAAAACTGCCAGAAGGTGGAGAAGTGGTGTAATAAATGACCACAGAAAGCCCACTCTCTTCCTTTGACCATTATGAGCACTTAATTCCCATTATGCTATAGAAGATTCTCATCCATTGTTCTTATCTTTGACTAATAATTCAATGAATTTGGTCGACATCGCTTCAACTTCCTGAACTGGCATGGCAGGCACGTTCTCAATTTGAAACTTCAAGACTGCAACTTTTTCTCCTACTTGATGATGATTTTCCTCTATTGTTCTTTAACTCTAAAGTTCTTGAGGATGACTTCTAACCCCTGGGCCTTCATTATTTCTCCATTCCTGAATTTGAAGGATTTTTCAGTCTTGGACTCGATCATTTCTTCCTTGCCACCTGCCTTCCTAAGTTGGGTGCATACTGGGTCTTTGAGGAGAAATTCCAACGCTTAGCCACTTCTTCCAACATTTCCTTTCATGATTTTATCTCCTTCCAAAGTTGTAATATTGTCCCAGAGTATTTGTTCCATCACTTCAAGTCCTTCCACCTTGGTCCCGACATTCATCCTGCAAAACAAATAAAAAAAGAGCATCAAAATACCTTATAATATAAATTCACTTTACTTACCTGATCTCCGTGTTCAGATTCCCATGGTCTGATCGATCACCGGATCCAATAGGGTTCATCATTTTTCTCTAGCAAACTTTGATTTCTTCACAACTTTTCAACATCTGTGTGCTAGGGCGCATATCATCCTGATATCTGAGTTCCACTTCATCTTCAAATTCTTCATGCCTTAGACAAATTTTACATCTTCTACCTAGAAAATTTCATCAACCAGGTGCCCACTTAAAATCTCCACTTTAAAATCTCAGGTAAGGTGTGGAGAGTTTCAAAAATTATTGCCCTCAGAAATTATCCATGACCCAAAAGAATTTCCCTTCAGAAAACATAAAATTCATGTGTATACATGCAAAGGGGTTCATTTAATCTTTATATTTTCCACCTTTGAAAAATATTTTCCCACTAAAGCTTACTCTTACTTCTCCTCTTTTGGGCGCATTTCTTCTCTTGCTTTGCCTTAGAAAATTTATTCACTTCTTCAAGCTAGGCGCATTCTTGGGGTGGTCAAGGAACTTCACATCACTTGGAAAAAAAAATTTATCATCATGCCTCACTTCACCTTGGGCACATTTGGAGATAATTACTTCCATTCTTGCATACTTAGAAACTTTTTCAAGTCATCTCACCACTTGAGCGCATTTGGGGTGTCATGCTTCCATTTTGAGTCCCCTAGAAACCTTTTATCCATCTTCATGAAGTGTGGACGCATATTGGGGGTAGTAGAGGAACTTCTCAACACTTAGACAAAAACCAAAGCCTCTCCTTCACATTGGGCGCATTTGGCTAGGTGAGGTGGAACTTCTCATACTTAGTTGATTTTCTCACCTCCATCTAAAGGTTGGGCACATTTAGGAGGGCTTGCAGGAACTTTCATTACTCAGAAATTTTCTTCACCCATGACCTTGCAAGTTGGGCGCATCTAGAGGGTAGAGGAGGAACTTTCATTACTTAGCAACTTTTCCATGCCTCCTCTCCTTGAGAGCACATTTTCTAGGGGGTCAAGGAACTTTCAAACACTTAGCATGTTTTCTTTGCCTCTCCTTGGTTTGGGCGTATTTCAAGGTGTGTCAGGGAAATTCCACGACTTAAGCGTTTTCTACCTTCCAAGTTGGGCGCATTTGAGGGGGTGAGGAGGAATTTCCTCATGCCATAGAAATTTTTGATGTCTCGTCTATGACTTGGGCGCATTCAAGAGATCCTATAGGAATTTCAACGCCTTAGCAATTTTCTTAGCCATCACCACCAGCAAACCTGAGTGCATTTGATAGGTTGAGGAGGAACTTCTTTAGACTTAGAAATTTTCATGCTTCCTCACCTACCTTGGGCACATTTGAGGGGGTGAGGAGGAATTTGCAATGCCTTAGAATATTTTTCCCAATTGTTTCTCAAGACAAGGCGCATTTGAGGATACCTGCTTCAGTTTTCACTTGCATGCTATACTTAGCCAATTTCTCTGCCTCCTTGCCCTAGTTTACTATTTTTAGTAAATACTCTGGTTCTCATACTTATGCAACTTGGATTGACTTGAAATTTGCACCACTAGATCCTCATGGCCTAACTAACCTGTTCACACTGGTGCCTCGTGTTCACCTACTATTTATAGCTCGTAGGTGACTTACTATAAATAGTAAGTACTTGATTTTAGAACTTCTACAACTCTGTTTGACGTGAAATTTGCTCCATGGGGTCCTCGTGGGTTAACTGACCTGTTCACTGGTGCCTTGCACTGACTTGCTATTTATAGTCTGCCCCAAAAGCGACTTACTATAAATAGTAAGTGCTCAGATTTCCTTCAAATTTTACCAGTTGATTGCTTGAAGGATGTTGATCGTGATGGGATAAGTCAGTTTTCAGCCTTCTCGAGATTTACCCCTCATTTTGAGTCTCGAAGCTAGAAACCCTAATCTGACTTGCATGTGGCTCAAATGACCTTTGTTTGATCCTATTACTATTGCATGTTGCCCTGTTCGTGATACTGAAGTGTTGGGTGGCTGTTGGAGTGATCTTGCTAAAAAATAGTAAGTGCCTGAAAAAGTGACCAACCACCTGTCGAATGCGTTTGCATGTCACACTTCCCAAGGGATCTCAAAAATCCCAAAAAAACCCAGTAAATTGGTAAATTGGCCAACATGCGAGCACTGACTAAAAACTAGTAAGTTCTTGAAAAATGATCAACTTTGCTTGCATGTTACATCGTTGTGAAGCTCTTGAAAAACCCATAAAGAATATCTTGACATGCACTAAAAAATCAGACATGCAAACCCTAAAAATGGCTCCCAAAGCCTGAATTGCTAAAATTCATCATCTCGGCTTGCATGTTATACCATCGCGAAGGTCCCAAAAAACCAAGAAAGATTCTCCAGACATGCATTGGAAACTCCAACATGCAAACCCTAAAATTGGCTCCTTAAGGCAGGACTGCTAAAAATAGCAAGTTGTCAGATTCAACTCAAAATTTGCAGGCAGGCAGCTCAAAGTGCTCGGAATGCAATGTAGTAGTCAGAATTTTCAATAATGCTGAGAAAATGTCCAAATCAAGTACTTACTAAAAATATAAGTTGTTGGAATTCAATCAAATTTTAGTGGGAACCTGCTGGAAGCCCTCTAATTGCAGTGCCAAGCTTGAACTTCAATTCGCTGACTCAATTTAACTTCAAACTGACATGAAGAGTGCAAACCCTAATTTCACAGACTTCGCCAAAAATTTCAGTTTAAGCTCAAAGACGGGCATAACCTCGGAAAGACAGATGGAACCAAGAGAGATAGTAGAAAACCAACCAAAAACCAAGCCAAAAGACCCGAATGGAGCAAAAATTAGGAGGTCCCCATTTTGAATGGGGCAATGTGTGAAAAGCTCACAACAGTTATCAAGAGGCAATCTAGCACTGAGGGGGTAACAAATATCAAGTAGATGATCTTAGATAACACTTAGTGGGATCGTGTTGAATATCTTGGTTTTATAGAGCCCATTTTGAGTATAATCCAATTGTAGGTATTAGTTTTCCACAGTCCATCAATTGAATAATAAGTGAGCTTTTGGATTCAACTTTGTATATTTTTAAATCGACATTTCAGATCACACTCAGTGATCCATCATCAGGAAGAGGAGAAAAAGTGAGATTGGATTGCAAAAGAAGCCTTAAAAAGGAGAGGGAGAGGGAGAGGGAGGGGAGGGGAAGAAAAATAATTAAATATTAAAAAGAGGAAGAAAAAAGATAATTAAAAAGGAAGCCAAACACAAAAAATAAACTACTCAAAACTTCTTTTTATTTTGTTTTTGTTTTTCGATTTTTATTATTTTACTCTTGGTCTCTTGTCCCTTCCTTTCCTTTGGTTATATTATTGTTGTTTTATCTTTTTGCCTTAGTCTCTTGCCTCAAATATTTATTATCTTTTCTACCTTCTTGTCTTATCTTTCTTTTATTTTTATATAGTGTCATAGTTGCTTTTCCACCTTATATTTTAGCTCTTGCCCTTCAATTGCTTTTGGCTTTTGTTTTAGTAGTTTATAAGTTTTGAGTAGTTTATTTTTTGTGTTTGGCTTCCTTTTTAATTATCTTTTTTCTCTTTTTAATATTTAATTATTTCTCTTCCCCTCGCCTCCCTCTCCCTCTCCCTCTCCTTTTTAAGCCTTCTTGTGCAATCCAATCTCACTATTTCTCTTCTTGATGATGGATCACTAAGTGTGATCCGAAACGTCGATTTAAAAATATTCACAATTGAATCCAAAAGCTCACTTATTATTCTATAATCCAATTACCAACATGGATAAGACTTGTTTGGGAGAGGTATATGATGGCATAACTCAATGATTGAGAAAATAAGGACAATCATAAATGAGAAAGAGCATGGTCTTGGAAAAACTTTATTGAAACAAGGGCACAAAATTATTGAAGAGAGATGGAACACAATGACCAAGTTGCTACATCTTCTTGTCACTAAATCAAGTTCAAAATATTATAGTGCTAAAATTCTTTCTATGCCAATAAGGGTTGCCCCATATAGATATTTCAAAGTCAATGAAGGGTACAAGGCGACAATTCATAGACTCTTTTGTAATTTTGGTTTCCACTATGTAGTCAAGATTCAGGTCATGGATTTCGTACACCCTAATGATCAAATTATTGAATATCTTGATGACAATTTTAAGGTTGATTCTCACAGTTTGCAATACTTCCATGGCCAAACACTCTCAAACCTACAACCTCTTGTGATCAAAGTTTTATCAGAAATAAGTATAATAAAAGAATATTTTTTATCTTTGTAGTTTCATTTGTAATTTTAAATATAATAACTCTTCACTCTCTAACTTCATCTTAAACTTTGCTAGATCATTTGCATCTGAGAGGAATTGGAGCACATACTCCTTCATACACTCAGCAAAGCCTAATTAATTGCACTCAAGAAAGGTAGAGGATTTAGTGTGCATGCATTTCAAGCTTCCTTTTGCACAAACAAGTAGCTAAAAGGAAGAAGAAATGAGGATATTGGATATCAAGCTTGAGCATACTAACTTGGATACTTCCACTTCCCAACATGTTGCAGTTGGGAAGCAAGCCGACGGCATGCTAGTGGCACAACTTATGGTTCTTATAATATATTAGTATCTACATCATATAACATTGATGGTAATGATATTTTTTAACACCCATATGATGCTAAAGCCTAATGTTTCATTATTGACATTATTATTTTTAATTTTAATATTCAAATTTGAACAATGAATATATATCATGGCATTCAAGTTTGACTAATTGACATTGCGGTATTTTTAATTTTCATGGTGGTTTTTTTATTATATGATGATATGTGGTATCCTAAACTTAATTACTATTGCAAATATGTATGTATTTATGATTTGTATATGTTTTTGTATGGACAAACCCAACGCCCAATTCTTTTGATCAAATCCATGAACGAACCCTTAAACCTAGAGCAAAACCAGTAACTTAGTTAAAAGGTGGTTGTAAATTAATTATAAGTTACATTTAGTAGTGTTCAATGGAGATGCATCCCCAAGGATACAAGAGTCATCTTGTAAGAACCCCTGCTAATTCTGATCTGAATTTTTCAGTTTGTGATGTTTGACATTTTGTCAAACACTTTGCATGCAATCTGATTTTCTGAATATGCCGATGGTTTTGGATGTCTATTTGCTATTTATGCTTTATATTTTGATGAGCAATGACATAAAATAACACCATACAAACATATATTGAAATACAACAAGAGAGAACATAAAAAACTTCTTATTTCTCCTTGAAAGCAAAGTATAACAGATTTAACAAAGTTCTGATCTCAGTACAACAGCAAGGTATTTAAGTCTGATTTTCACACCAAATAGAAGTTTATTAACAAGGAAAACATACCCAGTTACAATGAAGAAATATTGGACAATGAGAGCAATGATGTGAAGAAGACAGTGACTGGAAATGAACTGATTTTCTGAGTATTTTCAAACCAGCAACTCCTCCAATGCAAATCTGGAAATGAAGCTCCAAAGTGATGCCCTAGCAATGACCAAAACCTCTCCAATGCAAAACAGCTAGGGTAAATGTGAAACCCTAGGTTGAAATATGTCCAAATGATGCCAAATGTAGCCTCCAAACCATAGCTCCAACAATCTGAAATCAAAGTACTGAAATCTGAAACTCAAATCTGCAATTTCCTCAAAACCCTAGTCACCCAAAATGTAGGAAAATTGATATAAATCTGAAACAGCTCTAAAAATTGTGAAACCACTTTTACATGATGACAATAAGACCCTAGATCTGGCCGCCCAAGATAGAAAATGCATGAGAAGTCTTTGACACTTCAAATCGACAACTTAGCTCCAAAAATGGGTTCAAACCATAGTTACAAGACTCGCCTAGACTCGGCGAGTCTTGGCGAGTCCCGAGGCGAGTGAGGCTTGGCGAGTCTTTGGGACTCGGATGCCGAGTACTCGCCAGACTCGCCGAGACTCGCGAGACTCGGCAGACTCACCAGACTCGCCGAGTCCCGAGCCAAAGACTCGGCCGTCACTTTGTGGGTGTGTATGTCAAAAAAAACACATTTTAAAGTTTCATTTTTTTTTTCTTTTTGTTTTTATACTTGCCTCTATTCCTCCAAAAGGCACTTCATTTCATTTTCAAGCAAGTAAGAGAGAAAAAAGAGAGAAGAGAGCCAAAACACATTTGCATTGAAGGAAAATCAGCAAAGAGATTGAGCACCAAATGCTTATTGAATCGCATTTGTGCAGGTTCGTAGGTGATTTTGCTGCATCTAGAGGAGTCTACAAGGGATTGGAAAGAGATTTCCATTGATTTCAAAGAAGATTGAAGAGGTATGTTTGAGTTTTGAAGGTTTTTTTGTTTTTTTTAACCAAAACTTCATTTTCTATTCTTTTTTTCTTCTTTGTTTTTTCTATTTTGTTTTAGTGAACAAAGAACAAGTTACAAATAAATACAAACCCTAGGTGTGTGTGTTTAAGACTTTAAGTTTTTTGTTGAACAAACCCTAGGCATTCTTGCAAAAAAAAAATAGTTTTATAGTTGCAAACTTGCAAACCCTAGGTTTTTTAGTTTTATTATAAATTATACTTTGAATGCTAATTTTTTAAAATTTATGTGTTATTGCAGCATTGTTTATAATATATATCTATAAATTGTCTCCATCATATTCAATTTCACCATGTCTCAAGGTAAAAGAGATCCTTGTTGGAAACATGCCATTATTACCCCTGGGCAAAAAAAAGGAGAAATACAATGTTTTCATTGCGAAACTCTTTTTCTTGGGGGTGGCATTAATAGATTGAAATACCACCTTGCATGTATACCTTGCCGAGATGCTAATCCTTGCACAAAGGTCCCTATTGAGGTAATGCATGAAGTGCAAGTGCAATTGGAAACCTTTGAGCAACAAAAAGAGTTAAAAAAGAAGCAAAAAGATGAGATGGCAGCCTTGCGTGGAGTTGGAGATTCGAGTTCTTCCATGCCTAAAATTCCTCCAGGGTCTTCACCTTCAGTTGTTGGTAGTGGTAGTGGCAGTGGCAGTGGCAGTGGTAGCGTTAGCAAACTTAGCATTGGGCCCAGAGTTCGTGGATCTAGGCTAGATTCATATATTTTGCCACGCACTACTCCGGGTTCCCAACCGTCTCTTGAGAGCATGGGTTGGAACAAGGATAAACATGATGCAGCCAAAGCCGCAATTGGAGACTTCTGGTTTTATTGCGACATTCCATTTCATGCAGCCAGGTAATTCTTCTTTTGTTTTGTTTTAAAATATATAGCTTGTTGCTTGATAGTTGATTCTTTATCTCTTGAATTTTATTTTTAGAGCTATGTTGAATTCAAATTGAAATTATACATTTTTCAATACTAATTAGTAATTACTAAATTTAATTTATTTGTGTTAGGTCTCCATATTGGCAAAATATGATTGATGCAGTTACTGTTTGTGGGGCGGGGTTCAAAGCCCCTAATGATGAAGAGATAAAAGGCCCCATTTTGTCCCAAAAAGTGGCTGATGTGAAAGTCAGAATAGAGGAGCAGCGAGAAATTTGGAGGATGAAGGGTTGCACCATCATGACTGATGGTTGGACCGATAGAAGAAATAGGACATTGCTCAACTTTCTTGTTTCCTCCTCGGGTAAATATTTTACTTCCTAAAATGCATTGCTTTAGTGATTAACAATCAAGATTTTAAATTTATATTTAATTGAATCATTTATTTTGTTTCTTTTTCAGGTGGTACCGTGTTCATTAAATCTATTGATGCATCCGGCAACTCCAAAAATGCTGAATTCCTTTGTGAGGCTTTGGAGGGTGTCTTGGCTGAGGTAGGGGAGGAGAATGTGGTGCAAATAGTGACGGATAATGCAGCAAATTATGTTGCTGCAGGTAGACTATTGATGGATAGGCACCCATCATTATTTTGGACACCTTGTGCCGCTCATTGCCTTGACCTCATATTGGAGGATCTTGGCAAGCTTGACTGGATCAAAGCATGTGTAGAGACCGCAAGGAATATTTGTAAGTACATATATAATCACACATGGGTCCTCAACCTTATGAGGCAATACACGGGGCAAAAGGAGTTGGCTCGCCCTGGGATAACACGCTTTGCTACCAACTTCATCACTCTACAATCCTTACTGCAGTCAAAGGGAGCTTTGAGGCGGATGTTTGTTAGTGAGGAGTGGGCTTCCTCAACATATTCTAAGACAAATGCAGGGATAAGTGCGTCAGGTTGGATTTTTGATGAGCAGGGCTTTTGGGTGCCTACTAAGGAGATTGTCAAGGTAAATGTAATAAGTTAATAACTAATAAGTAATTAGTTTAGTAATTCTACATTATATTTTATTATTTTCATTCTTGTTTTTATTTTATTTGCTTTTTTTTGTTAACTCTTACTTATGTCAATGTTTCATAATAATTGCAGGTCACAGAGCCCTTAGTGGTTCTATTACGAGTTGCTGATGGGGAAAAGCCCGCAATGGGCTACATATACGAGGGCATGGATAGGGCCAAAGAGGCCATTAGATCCATTTATGGGGGAATTGATAGTAAGTATCGCCCCATTTGGGAGATCATCGATAGACGATGGCACCTCCAGCTTCACAAGCCCCTACACGCAGCAGCATATTTTCTCAATCCGGCATTCCAATTTCGCAAAGAATTCAAGGCAGATGAGGAGGTTTTGAGTGGGCTCTACACAGTCATTGAGCGGATGTCTGATTCTCATGTTGGAGCCCAAATTGTTGCCGAGATAGAGATTTTCAGACTTGCACAAGGAGATCTCTTTGCAAGAGAAATATGCAAAGATACTCGATCGACATTGCAGCCAGGTAAAAATTTATTAAGGGCATAATAGTAGTTTAAAAATTACCACTTTTCAATCTTTTATATTCAATGTTCATATTATTTAAATTAAATATTCACATTTCACAATGAGATTTATTTTTTTTCTTTTTCTCATCTCAGATGCATGGTGGGAGAGATTTGGTGCTAAAGTACCAAATCTTCAGAGGATTGCGATTCGAGTGTTGAGCCAACCATGCAGTGCCTCGGGTTGTGAGCGCAATTGGAGTATGTTTGAGCACATACACTCCAAGAAGCGCAATAGGTTGTCAGTGCAGAGGTTGAATGATCTTGTTTATGTTCATTACAACCTGCGCCTTCGCCATAGACAGATATTGGGCACTGACTTGTCACCCATCACGTTGGAGGAGGTTGATCCACAGTCAGATTGGATCACTGAGGTCGAGGATCCTGTTTTTACCGATGAGGACCTTGATTGGGTCGACCAGGCAGATCGAGAGGCAGAGGCAATAGCCATGGCAGAGGAGGAGGATAGAGCACGAGGAGACACCTTGGATGCTGGTTTGGGTGCCTCTGAGTCTGACACTGAGACACAGGCAGAGATGATGGCTGCAACATCATCTAGGACCTATCTTAGACGTCTACGCAAGAGGACTAAAGTTTAGAGCCTTAGTGATGCAGGCTCCTCTGAGCCATAGACTTATAGCTTTTGTTTTACTTTTATTATATGTTTGGAACTTTTGATGCCATGGATTTCATATTCCATGAGTATTGTATACATTTCACAACATTTATATATCTAAGTTCTAACTGTTTAACTTTAAACTTTAAACTCTTACTACTGTTATTGTTATTAACTATTAAGTATTAAGTAATTACTTATTTCCTAAGTTACCGGTTCGGGTTCGGGGACGGGTTCGGGTACGAGAACCCGGTACGTGGGTACGGGCAAAATTTTTTTAGGGGTTTGGGTACGTATGGGTACGTGTGTGTATATATATATATATATAATTTAATATATTATAAATCTATATATATGTATTATATATACAAAAAAATAAGAGAAATATAGATAATTGTAAAACTAAATCATTTCATAGTATGATACTTGATCATTGATCAATGCCAAATGCCAAAGATAAATATTCACGATCATTGATCATTGATTGAACAAGATTCATCATACATTTACCCTGGCAAACACATTCCCAGGTCTGAGATATTTATAAACTCATTGTATTACTTGTAACTGCTGTTCATTCTATTATCTGGTGTTATAAATCAATGTATTTGCTGCTACAAATAGACTGTGAGAAGTTGTAAAAGATTATAACCTTGTCTCAGATTGAGTACAGACTTTCTTCTATCTGTTGTTAATTTTCTGAGGATTAACTTCATACATCAGTTCTAAATAGAACACAGGAAGTTCTTGCAATAAGTCTGAATATGCTTAGTAAACTATGAAATGATCAATGCTGTTTTAGGGTTAGGAGGAAAAAAAATTTTAAAAAAAAGAGTTTTTTAATCAATTTTGCTAAGTTAGCGAATTGGAATCGGAATCAGAATCGGGTACGTGGGTACGATACGGCAATTTTTTTTGGGGGGTTGGGTACGGGTACGGTACGTCTGTACAAAAAACATATAAAAATAATAAATATATACATATTCCTTAATAATATAAAATATAATAATTGTATAATATATTAATAATATAATAATATACAAATTTAGAAATTAATAACATTTTGAAACATATAAATTAATTATAATAATTAATATATGTTACATGTATAATTATTATTTTACTAAAATTAATAAAATTATAAAACAATGAAATATAAAAGTTAATTTAAATTATATTAATTAAATTATTAATGTATTTATATTATTATTTTA
The DNA here is from genome assembly GCA_007258455.2 of Sequoia sempervirens. Taxonomy (NCBI): domain Eukaryota; kingdom Viridiplantae; phylum Streptophyta; class Pinopsida; order Cupressales; family Cupressaceae; genus Sequoia; species Sequoia sempervirens. The sequence goes on along the minus strand of VDFB02026320.1, from coordinate 118,206,942 downwards.
GAAATTAATGAAACATTGAACAATGAAATATATAATTTAATATAAATATATTATTTCTAAATTTATAATTTACAATTTGAAATTTCGAATAGTAATAACTAATATTTAATATTTTACATTTTATCATTTATTGTTAATTTATATTTTATATATTTATATATATGATTTAAATATATTTCAAATTTGAAATATAATACAATTGAATGTATTTATTATTAATTCATTTATATATATTAATATATAATTTTTATTATAAATGTAATATTTAAATGTTTTAGTTTTAATCAATAAATTAAAATATTTAAATATTCGAACTGAAGACTAGGTTAAAAATTGCAGAAAAAAACGAATGCCTTCTCTGTCCGTCGCTACTTCTGCTCTGCCCGTCGCACTCTACCCGTCGTGCCCTAGACTCTTCATGACGCGGAATGCAGAAATATCATCGCACTGTTTTGTCTTTTTGCCTGCCCTTTCTTTCGTGCCCCTAATCGCATTGACATTGGTGGCGGAGGGAAAAAGCGATGAGGAAAATGACGCTCAGAATCGATCCAGATTTGCCGCATCATGTTTAAAAATGGCGATTCGGCTACTTAGCAATTTTGGGCTCTTTTTTTTAAACCTGGCCCATGGGTTCGTCTGGGTTGGTGCTGGGTTCGTGCTGGGCGCGCACCCTGTGCGTACCCAGCACGTACCCACAGACGAACCCGAACCGGGTGCGTACCCGAACCGGGTTCGAGGCCTGTGGGTACGAATCCGGTAACACAGCTTATTTCCTTCAGCTAAAATTTGCGTTTATACTTATGTGATCGATAGATGTTTGTGTATAGGATCATAGTAGTTTCTATTTCATGATGTTATTGTGTATTTAAGGTTTATTTACTAAAGGGTGCATGAAACAAGCTTTAAATCCTTAAAAATCTCTGAATTTCTTGGGTTTTTCTATTTGCCGAGTCTTTGCCGAGTCTGGGCGCCGAGTCCGAGTCCGAGTCAAAAATCAGCTTGCCGAGTCCGAGGCGAGTCCGAGTCTTGTAACTATGGTTCAAACCCTAGCTGGAAATGACCCCAAACTGTTCAAAAATATACAATTATGCCCAATAGTGAATCCTAGATGAATCCACCTCTCAAGTAAGATTGGGCTTTTGTCCAACCTACAAATCTCCAAGGGTTTTCGTCCTTAGAGTGGACTGCAACTGAATACTCAGCTGAAGATAGAGAGAAATCAAGTTTTTCAAATCCACAATATGAGCCTCAAGAATGATAGAAGCCCCTTTTATGAACTTTTTCCAAAGGAGGTGGACTTCAAACTCACTTTTAATGATTTTTAATAAAATATCTCCTCTCCAACCCTAAGCATCCAACTTAGAGGAGAAATAATTCATGTTTAAGTTGTTTTTTTTTTGCTTTTTCCTCACTTAAGTCACTTTTATAATTTTGTATTAATTTTCTAAAGTGACTTAAAATAATATTATAATATAAAGGCTCAAAATAAAAATATTTATTTTTCTCCTTGGCCAAATAATAAAGTATTTATTTTTCTCCTTGGCCAAATAATAAAATATTCATTTCTCTCCTTAGCCAAATAATAAAATATTTATTTCCCTTTTATCTCCATTGGCCAACAATATGAAAATATGACTAGTTGCAGCAAATCATTCCCTATCCAACTAGATTAGCCTATGGGAATGGCTAATAGGCTAATCAATCTCTTGACTGGTGTTCATTCCAGAAATGGAGACATAACAGTTCTCCCTTCCTGAGAATGCTTGCCCTCAAGCAATATTTCCCTTTTATGTCCATTGGCCAGCAATATGAAAATATGACCAGTTGCAACAAATCATTCCCTATCCAACTGGATTAGCCTACAAGAATGGCTAACATGCTAATCAATCTCTTGATTGGTGTTAACTTCGGAAATGGGGACATAACACGTCTTGGAGACTTGGGAACTTGGTAGGGACATCCCCTTTCAAAATTGGACAACCTCCTTAATTTGGTGCACAAAAATAGAAAATGATAACTTCTAAGGAAAAACATACTAAGACCCCATTAAAAGGTAAAAGGGGTGAAGGTGGGACCATTGCCATTTTAGCTGTTTTTAATTTGTTGGAGTTATTCAGACCGTCATCCCCCACTATCCCCAAGATTTGCAAAAAAAATGACCATCCTTGAAACCACGTCCCCACATTGCCCCCTCCTAGAAACTTAGATAAACACTTATTTTAAATGTAAGTAATGAGGTGTTATTACATCATTAACATAAGCAATAAATATCTTTGTAAAAAGTGTATCCTAACATTGTGTCTTATGTTATATTAGATTTAATAATAACCACGTGGTCACATCTAAATACAGATGGCCTCCTTGGATTGGAGAGGAGGACTGTGGTGGTCAAAATAATGGGCCAATAATCAAATAAAGTGGTTTCATTTTTTATGGCCTACATCTAATAGTGATTATGGATATATTCTTTTGTTAGAAAGATTCTAAAGAGGTTTTAGCAATAATTTCGATACTCTTGCAATGAATGCACCAACTATACTACCATTGTGATTAATTCAATTCTAAGGCATGGCAATTGGAATCCAATCCTTGTTGGGCGAAAATTATGTAATCATCTTTTCAATAGATTATACAACTACGACCTCAGCCACAGCTATGTGAGATAAAATATCTCCTCTCAAAAAGGGGAGGCGCCCTTCTTACTGCTAATAGAAGCTACGATAAGACTGATTAAAGTATTTACACAATACACATTATAATTATAAAATGGGGGATGTATGTCGCATTCATGCTTCTCTTTTTCAGAGAAGATGTTTATAATGCTTCACTGTTGGAAGTTCTTAATTCACGATAACTCTAAACGATCAACAAGCAATCATGCATATACCTCTATCTTGTCAAAGCAAAGCGTAGAGGTACCAAAGGTGATTAATAATAAACAAGTAAAAGAAAAGGGAAAGCTCACAAAGGCACAAAGTCATTCTGAAGCTTCTTCAATGATGGATCTGTGAGAGACGTGTCGTTTGTTGCATTAGAAGCACAAAGTCTTCTAAGACGCAGCAATTCCTCAAACAGCATGAAAGATTACAAGCACAAAGTCTTGTAGATCATTCAACAAAAGTATCCAAACAATAAACTCAAATCCAAATAAGAAATGCAACACAAAGTTTACATAAATTACAATCCGGACCAAGCTTCTCATTCGGAGCAACGGTGTAATCCACAATGGTGTAAATCCTCGTGATCGATCTCATGGCGGATGAGTGAACCTTTTTGCACCTGTCAAGATGCATCTTAAGGTTATCAAGAGTAAGCCTTGTATCACAAATGACATCCAGAGAGGCTTCTGAAAAGTTTGCACTGTCTACTAGCTTCATGATGGCTTCTTTGAAGATCTGGGATAGTTCTGTGGCCGGCAGAAAAATACAATTCTCTTCATGGAGCTGCCCTGGTAACTCCTTGATTCCTCTTTCAAGAATAGCACGATGCCCTTCGACATCTTCCTATACTTGGTGGAGATCTTCTGTAAGAGACTCAATTATCTGAATACGATGCTTCAATGATTCTCTTACCTCTACGTATTTCTCCTTGTCAGGAATCACCCCAGCTTCCACCAATTTACTGAGCTTTGCCTATTTCATTTGTGACCATAATGACATGCATTTTTCCATTTCTCTGCACTCTTGGAAAAGTATATTCTCCTCCTTATCAAGCTCTGTTTTGAGCTTGGCTATCACAGTAGCTTTTTCATCCACAACAACTATAATTTGAGAACCGTGTTCTACAATTTTTTTGATGAAATCATACAACACTCTGCCTTTGGAGGCAAACTTCTTAGCTTTATTGATAGCTGGGTCCTCAGTGCTTACCATTGCTAACAGTTGTGCATTACTTGAAGATCTGTTGGGTGAAAATTATGTAATCAACTTTCGAAAGATTACACAACTTGGACTTCAGCCACAGCTATGTGAGATGTGAATCTCTCCTCTCGGAAAGGGGAGGCGCCCTTCTTACTGCTAAGAGAAACAATAGTAAATCACAAAAGTAATTACACAATGTACACGAAAGTCACGGAGTGGGGGGGGTGTGTTACATTCATACTTCTCTCTTTTTTCAGAGAAGATGTTTACAATGTTTCACGTGTTGGAAGTTCCGAATTCTTGATAACTAAAAACTAACAACCAGCAGTAATGCCAATATCTCTATCTCGTCAAAGCGAAGCGTAGAGATACCAGAAGTAATTAACAACAAACAAAAGAAAATAAAATGGGAAAACTCACGAAGGCACAAAGTCGTTCCGTAGCTTTATCAGGGTCGGATCTGCATAAACGTACCGTTTGCTACGTTAGAAGCACAAAGTCTTCTTAGACGCAACAATTCTTCGAAGAGCACGAACGATTACAAGCACAAAGTCTTGTAGATCCTTCGACAAAGTATCCAATGGAATGAATAATTATAAGCACAAAGTCTTATAGATTATCCAACAAGAACATGCATGAGCATGAATGATTATAAGCGCAAAGTCTTATAGATCACTCAACCAATGATAAACAAAATAACAATGCAATCTAAATAACGGATGTAACACAAAGTTTACATCAACCACTTAGAGTCTTTCAGATTTCTCCAACTAATCACTACCAAATCAAATCAACTTACAAAAGTATCGAATCCAACACAAAGTTTGGCTTGCAATCCTTTCCTTTATTGATTGAATCTCATTCACAAAATATGAACGCAAAGTTTCACAAGTTTGCTTACAAAAGGGCAGCACTTCGTTGCAAAAGACTAAAAGATAATGTTACAATGAAAATCCCTCACAATATATAGAAAGAGGGATGAGAAAAATAAGGAAAGAGATTGAGAAAATTAAGGAAAGTTAGGTGAGAAAATTAAGGAAATCTCACCTAACTTTGACCAAAGTCAAAGTGTAATTTGTTTTCAAAATATTACATCTTTGGACTTGGTGTAATTACAATTTACAAAATGACATTCGAAAATGTCGAGAAATATTTACAAGATGCATTATGGGATGCACCGGAAATGTCTAACACTGGAGAATAGGAGCTGCTTCACGTCTTTTTGCATTGGGCGCGGAAGTCTTCAAATTTCCTCCTAGTCTCCTGCACGAACTTCTCATCTGGACCAACGGTGTAATCCACAATGGTGTGGATTCTCGTGATCGATCTCATGGCAGATGAGTGAACCTTCTTGCACCTGTCAAGATGCGTCTTCAGGTTGTCCAATGTGAGCCTTGTATCACAAATGATGTTCAGTGAAGCTTCTGAGAAGTCTGAACTGTCAATCAAATTCATGATGGCTTCTTTGAAGATCAGGGATATTTCTGCGGCCGGTAGGAAGATACGATTGTCCTCAAGAAGTTGACCAGGCAACTCTCTGATACTTTTGTCAAGAATGTTGCGATGCCCGTCGACATCTTCCTGTACTTGGTGAAGGTCTTCAATGAGAGATTGAACCACTTGGATCCTGTGTTTCAGTGATTCTTTTACCTCTACAAACTTTTCTTTGTCGGGAATTACCCCAACCTCCACCAATTTGCTGAGCTTTACCTGTTTCATTTCCGACCATGACAACAGGCATTTTTCCATGTCTCTGCGCTCCTGGGAAAGTACGCCCTTTTCTTTGTCAAGCTCTGTGGTGAGCTTGGCCAACATGGTGGTTTTCTCATCCGCAGCCAAAATTATCTGAGATCCGTGTTCAATGATCTTTTCAACAAAGTCATACAACACTCTGCCTTTGGAGGCGAATTTCTCAGCTTTCTTGACAGCTGGGTCTTCAATACTTACCACTGTCAGCGGTTGTGCATTGCTTGGAGAACCGGCAAGTCTCTTTACAACAGTGGCATAATGCTCTGCCCTCTGCTTGTACATGTTACGAGCTTGCTCAACTTTGTCCAACCTTCCTGCCAAGATATCCAAAGTGACTTGCGCATCGGCTTTTGCACTTTCGTTGGTAACCTTGCCAAGCTGGACCTTTGTTACTGTGTAGTCCTCCATATTGACATCACCTTCTTGATTCGGTGGTATGCCAATTTCAGCATACTTGTGGCCAGATTTATCAACATTCAGCCTCGAGTATACTTTTGCCTTCTTCTTCCCTTTAGCCTTTGGAAGAACTATCTCTTCAAGGTCGAGTTCCTCTGGAGAAATCATTTGCTTTTTACGCTTCGACACTTGAGATATTAGCCAAGGAGGAAGAAAAGAAGTGTGAACTTCTGGATTTACTGTCAAGTCGGTCGCCATTGCCACCTCTGAAGTTATTGTCACATCTGAACTCACCAATGGTATCGTGACAATTGGAGAAGTGTTTGTCATCATTGCTCCTGTAGTTGACACATTGAGCTGATCACGCATTGACTCATTCATGAAATGATTGAATTCGTTCTCAGAAGTGATATCATACGTTGGCGAAGACAAGCTAGGAATGGACGATGGTGGGCTTGACAGTATATCAACCGTATGAATGCTTGTGACTGATGGAGTATCAAGCTGGGTTGATGCTGCAGGGATAGGGGATATCTCGGCTGCAGGAATGCTCGTGGTAGGAATAGGTGACGAGGGAGCAGGAGGTGAAGGAATTCTTGACTCAAAAGGGGTATGAGGAACGTTTGAAGTCACGGGCGATGATGTTCTGTGAATTTCCTCAACTACGTTCTCGGGAGGAGAAGTAGTTATTTCTTCATCATGCTCGGGTTCCTGTTGATCACCCTCTTGCCTCTCCGATTCTGGTTCACCTTCGAAGTCACCTTCAGATCCTTCTTCAGAATCTTCATCAGACTCTTGCCCGCTTTCAGAAACCTCTTCGGCATCGGAGTCTGCTTCTGCTGAATCTTCATCTTCAGCGGATTGGTCGCTTGAAGTATCTTCTTCATCGGAATCTATCTCCTCTGAGATGGGCTTTTTACCCTTAGAGCGAGATGGGTGAGATTCCGTCATTTCTGTCTCTTGGACAGCCTGGGTATCTTTCTTACCAACAGTGAACTTGATCCTAGGGCCTCTCCGCGAAGAAGTGGGAACGGCCGCTGACTTTTTTTGTCGCGAAGTTCTTGCTGTGGCGTGCTTCTGCCTCGGACTCTTCTCCTTCTGAGTCTGTCCTGAAACTTTTCATTGCATAACCATGTTTGTGTAACCATTCTTCTGTATTGGCTAGGATTGGTCTCAGCCTTTCTCTCATGCCGTGACCTCTTTCCTAGACCATGATTGCAGGTAACGGCCTCTTAGCAACGCCTTGTTCATCATAGACAGCGTCATGATATCACCTGGATCCTCAAAATCCTCTGGTAGGTCAGCGATACCAAGATCTCTGATTTGTTGAACTGTCAATCTGCAATAGTCCATCTTTCGAATGGCTTCTTCATCTCTGCAATCTGCCCAGATGTCTTCAAAACGGTACCTGTGTTGGTGACCCTTTGCAACTTCTTTCTGACATCTCGGTAGTCAAAATCAAACCTATACCTGTAGGTTTTGATGGTCATGATCTGCATCTCGGCATAGACAGACTTAGCCTTTTGTGCAGTCCGGATAGTATATCTGCCGATGGTCAGTGGGAACTTGAATCCACGCTTGTGGTTGCTTCTTCGTTCTTTCTGCACTGACATCAACTGTCTGCATGTTTCCATGAGAACCCACTTATCCGAAGGATAACGTGGTGGCATGTAGGGACAACCGGTGTAACAACCTACTCTCAAGTAAGTAAACGTTGGGAATTGAAGAAAAATACATCCAACTTTACTTACCACCTTATAAGCCTCATCAGACACTCTTCTTCTTTCCAAGGATGGATCAAAGTTGAAGAGTAAGGGCGCAAAGAAAGCATCAGTGACCCGTCTGAAATGATGAAAGCTTTCCTTTAGCTCCAACTGATAGAAATATCTGTACACAGGCACCATCCGATTCCCCTTTGTAGATAGACCGATTCCCCTTTGTAGATAGACCTGGGAATTGCCTCATCACAGCTGCTGCGTACACCAGGTAAGAAGTCATGTAGAACTTCAATGTAGGAGCATTGATCAACTGTTCGTGCATCTCATCACTGATTTGTTTACCCCAGTCAATATGCACTTTCTGCCTCCTTATGATCCTGATGTATTCATACATCCAATCGTGAAAGGTGGATGATTCCGGCAAACCTTTCACTCTGCTCAGAAACATGATCATATCCTTGACGTCATCTTTGAAGTCACTTCTCAGGAGTCCTTTCGGCCATCTGGAAACAGACGATCTAGGCTTTTTAAGCCATTGAGTATTTATCAATTGTTTGGCTTTATTAGGATCAGCATCGAAAATCTCCTGTGCTTTTGATATAGAAATGTCAATATATTTGTCCATGTGAGGAACCTTGAAGACGATGTCAAAGAAATCGGGGTCGAGTCTTAAAATCTCATGCCCGGAAGAGTCGATCACACTTCTGCTTTCTCGGATGTAATGAGACGCAACTTAAAGAACAAACTCAGTATTGTGCGCAGCTGTGGGGAACATTGCCACCAAGTGGAGATTACTGTGTACTATTGCCCTCATTGAATCAGGAAGAGGCTTCGTCTCTGTCAACTTTGCAAAGTCAACCAAATCTTGATGGCCAACTTCTGTATCCTTTATTTCTTCAACTTTCGAAAGTACCATAGTTGGCGGATAGACGCCTTGATATTTGTACTTCATCTTGCTTTTTGCTTTCGAAGAAGAAGGAGGTTTCGTAGCAGTCATCAAAAGAAACTGGAACACTGAGCACTCTTAACTGGACGATCTCTGAGAGTAGACTGCAATCCGTCTAGCCAGAACAAACACCAATTGTTAGGAAACATGGGAAAGCGTGAAATGAGCACGAGGGTGGAAGAGCATGGAGCGGATGGCGAGGCACGCAAAACGATGCACAAATGCGGAAAGATGAGGTTCTGGAGCGCACTGGTCAAAAATGAAGTTCATTTGGAAGGAATTGGGAAAAGTCAGAAAAAAGTGTAAGGGCGCTAAAATTCAGCGCCCTTACATTTTGAGAAAATTGCTCTTGGTGTAAGGGCGCTAAATTTTAGCGCCCTTACACTTTTAGTGTTAGGCAATTTTTTTAGTGAATTTGAAATGTCATGGCGCACAAAATTAGCACTTCAGCTTTTGAGAGAGATGAATTTGATGCAAGGGCGCTAAATTTTAGCGCCCTTACATCTTACAGTTGTAGGTAAAATCTCATCTTCTCAAAAAATGTCCTAGCGCTAAAATTCAGCGCCTCTGCTTTTTCTTGAAAATTTTGAGATGCAGATGCATGAGGGAATGGCGATAGCGCTCGGGCTTGGAGAAGGCAATTTGTTCGAATCATGAATGCTTGAACTTGCTTTCATCCTATTACATACGCCTCCAAAGATTAAGGGAATTCTCTTTCACAATGATAAATCTTTTCAACGTTCACCAAAACGCATATAGAGAGAAACAAAAAAGCTTTCAACATGAATACATTGGAATAGATACAAGTTCCACAGAAAATCGACCATAGAGGAGAATAAGAGAAGAATGCGTAGGGTGAAGAGAGAAAAAAAAACGCGAAATGGAGAACACCACGCATTTGGGTTAGCAAAGGATTAAATGCGTAGGGTTAGAGAGTAGAAAAGAAAAGAAGGAATGAGCATCAAAACGAAAACGCACAGAGGAAAAAGACGCATATGAATGAAGGCTCCATTGCATAAAGGTGTAGGAAAATGCGAATGGAGGAGGACGCGAATGAAATAAAGAAAACGTGAATGAAGAAATCAAAACGCGAATGTACAAAGATCATATACAAATGACAAGAGTGAAGACAAAACCAAACGAAAAACTTACCAGAGCAAAACGCGAATCCTGCTGAAGAGGTGAATGGCGAAAATCCTCAAAACGCGAAATGCAGTGGAAAAAGGAACTCGCACAGCAAGAGGAGAGGAGAAAATAAAAAGTGAACAACTCAAATGAGAGATGAATTCATTCACTTAAGTCGCAAAACGAAAATTAAAAACCTAACTCAAGTCGTGCAATAAATTTAGGCACGAAAAGTGGCACGATTGACGAAAAACGCGAAATTGTGAGAAACGTGCCAGAGGAATGAAAAAAGTTTAAGTGTTGAGAAAAAATGTAATGCGCTAAAATTTAGCGCTCTTGCATTTTTTGGAATTTTACTTCATGCAAGGGCGCTAAATTTTAGCGCCCTTACATTTCCAGACTTAGCCAAATTTTGGATTTTCCCTGCAAGCGCACTTTTTCAGTGCTCTGCATCTTCCGTAATTTGCAAAGTATTAACAGTGAAATGTCGCGAAAGATCTCGTTTCGAAGGTCTTTGCGAGGAGAACAAGGTGGAATGCTCGAATTGACTATTCGAGACTTGGGAACGCACTTCGAGGTGACTCGAAAATCACTCCGTTGTGCGTACTTGAACTTCACGAATCCTAGGAAACGGACAAGTTTCGTAGGGGGGTTATCCGTGGAACGAGCGCTGCTAGATTCCGCGATAACAAGATCATGCAAGTCTTCTTACAATAGTGGCATAATGCTCTGCCCTCTGTTTGTTCCATTTTGTCCATTCTTCCAACTAGTATATCCAAAGTCACCTGCGCATTTGCTTTTGCACTTTCATTTGTGACCTTGCCAAGCTGGACCCTTGCCATTGTGTAATCCTCCATATTGACATCTCCTTCCTCCTGAGGTGGTATGCCAATTTTTGCATATTTATGACCAGTCTTGTCAACATTCAACCGTGAATACACTTTTTCCTTTTTCTTCTCCTTAGCTTTTGGAGGAACTATCTCTTCAAGATCGAGCTCTTATGGGGAAATCATTTGCTTTTTTCGCTTCCATACTTGAGATATCAACCTGGGGGGAAGAGAGGAGGTATGACCATCTGGGTTAACCGTCAACTCTCTTGTCACCTTCACTTTTGAAGTAACGACTGGTATCGTGACAATGGGTGTAGTCTCTATCATAACTGCTCCTGTAGGTTGCACATTGAGCTGATCAGGCATGGATTCATTCATGAATCTGTTAAACTCAACTTCTGAACTGATATAATAGGATGGCGATGACAGGTTGAGAATGGATGATGGAGGGCTTGACAAAATGTCACCCATTTGTATACTTGTTACTGAAGGAGTATCAAGTATGGTTGATGCTGCAGGGGTAGGCGAAATGTCCACTGCAGATATTGCAGCTATAGGGATAGGTGATGTAAGAACAGGTGGTGGAGTGTTTGGATTTGGAGGTGTACAAGGAACATTTGAAGTTGCAAGTGATGATGTCATGGGAAATTCTTCAACTACATTATCAGGAGGAGACATAGTTCTTTCTTCATCACGCCTGAGTTCCTGTTGATCATCCTCTTGCTCTTCTAACTCTAGTTCACCTTCTTGATCACCTTCAAACTCTTGTTCACCTTCGTAATCTACTTCCTCATCAGAGTCTACTTCTACTGAATCTTCTTCTTCAGTAGATTGATCACTTGAATTTTCTTCTTCATCGGAATCTATCTCTTCAGAAACAAACCCCTTTCCTTTGGAGGGAGATGGTTTAGATTTTGTAGTTTCTCCTTTTGGGATGGCCCATGTGTCCTTGCCAACAGTGAACTTGATCCTAGGGCCTCTTCGCGAAGAAGTGGGAATGGCTGCAGGTTTATCTTTCATGTAGAGTTCTTGTTGTCGGCTGGCTTCTGCTGGGGATTCTTCTCCTTTAAAATCTGTTTAGAAAGTTTTCATCTCAAAGTCGTGCTTGTGTAACCACTCTGCAGTGTTAGACAATATTGGTGCCAATCTCTCCCTGATGGAAACACTTTCCTTTCTAGACCATTGAATTGCAGGCAAAGGTCTCTTGGCTATTTCTTGTTCATCGTAGGTAGCGTTCATGATGTCACTAGGATTTGTGAAATCATCTGGTAGGTCAGCAACACCAAGATCTTTGATTTGTTGTACAGTTAACTTGCAAAAATCCATCTTACAAATGGCCTCTTCATCTCTGCACTCGGCCCAGATGTCCTCAAAGCAATACCTGTGCTGATGACCCTTTTTCAACTTCTTCTTGACATTTCGGTAGTCAAAATCAAACCTGTATCTATTCATCCTGATTGTCATGACCTGCATTTCTGCATAGACCGATTTGGCTTTTTGTACACTTTTGATGGGATACCTACCGATTGTCAATGGGAACTTGAATCCTAGCTTGTGAATCTTCATCCGTTCTTTATAAACTGAAATCAGCTGTATACACAACTCCACGAGAATCCACTTGTCCAAGGGGTATCTGGGCAACATGTAAGGGCACCCAGTGTAGCACCCTACTCTTAGGTAAGTAAAAGTTGGGGCACGAGGCACGAAAACTTCTCAAGGCTTGGCCTTGCATGGTTATGACTATCGGGCATCCTACTGCTCCAGTTCAACAACCAGCACTAATTTTGCCTGTTATACAACTGAATTTAGTCTTCATCGAAGCAGAACAGTCAGATATTATCAGTAGCTTGCGCACTTTTATTGTTGAAAATCATACATCTACCAGTCAATGAAGAAACGCGGCTACAACTCTGGACAAAGAAGAAGAGAAAGCAGATCTTGCAGCAGGTAGACCAATTTTGCCACCTCCCTTGTGGAATTAAGCATCCTCGTGTACCGAGTTTATATTAGGAGAGGTCATCCTCCCATCCAGCCTGATCCTGTTTTCCAAGAAGTTCCTGAGCAGTTTATTGAATCAGAAATTTTTGAAGAAGAGATTCCCACTCCAACTGCAGAGATGGGTGATCGTAACAATGGCGATCATAACAATGATAATCACAACGGTCGTAATGGAAGAAACACAAGACGTCCAACCCCCTTGCCTTGGGGTGACAATATTGGACTGTTGGCTTTAGCAGGACATCATGAACTACCCAAGGGTTCACGCAAGTTTTTCCCGAGATTTCATGGTGATGGTTCCAGACATCCAGATGAACATCTATCAGCACTCACAACGGCTTGTTCTGTTTTGCATGTTGCGCATGAAGACATTGTTGTACGTCTTTTCGTGGAAACTCTTGAGAACAACGCAACAAATTGGTTCAATAATCTTGAGCCAGGTATTATCACCAGTTGGGCCGTCATGAGCGAGAAGTTCTTGGCAAGATTCAAGCTTGCCGAGGACAGTCGTAGACTATTTGCACAATTCTCAAATTCAAAGATGGAAAAGTATGAACCGATGAGGGAATTCGTGGCAAGGTTTAATCGCCTTGTTACACGGCTTTCTCATACCTTGAATCCATCTGATGAGATTTTGATGAGTTCTTTCATCAACGCATTGCCGTCAGAAATTGTTTTTTTCCTAAAGATAAGTGAAGAAGATGATCTACAACACCTTCAGGAAGAAGCAATTAAGCTTGAAGATAACATGATTACAACGGGAAAGATGAAAGATGATTCGATCAGGCTGCTCGTGCAAGCGTCGGCTGATCCATTGCTACAGAAAGTAGCAAACGAGGTGACGATGCTGAAGAGGTAGTCACCACCTCAAGGGCAACCAGCCTTGCCCCCACCACCTTTTCAACCACAACAACAGTACCAGCCGAGGAGGAATAACTTTCAGCCGTACAATACTTACAAGTCTAAGTTTCCACGAGGACAACCGAGACAAAATAATGTGTGATGTCCCCGTCCCTTTTGAAGCACTAAATGCAAATTGCGAATTAATTAATTAAATATCCATTTAGTCTTATTTATTTATTTACTAATATATATGACTTTTGGAATATTTAATTAATTAATGTTAGGGACTTTATAAAAGGTTATTAATAAATATTTGCTTCATTTTATAAAGTCTTGTTTTAAATAAATCCGTTATTTCAACGGAAGGTGGCGAAGCTTATTTGGGGATCGAAACATTTCTTTGGATATGACGGATGAAATTTGAATGACAATGTTGGTTATTGCAACTGACCATCTGAGAACGTAGCCTCTCAGAGAATGAAGAAGAACATGGTCAGATGGAGCCCTGAACATGGTCTTTTTTAATATTTTCTCATCATTTCATTGTTGCGCACTGGTAAATTAATTTGGAGCCAAGCTTGAACAGGATCTCTGTGTTCAAAATATTCAGTGGTATGGTAGCTCTCAAGGTCGATACTTCATTGATAGCGCCAGGACAATCGTAGTTGGAATTGGACGCGTCTATTATTGTTGAAGGTTTCCGTACAGGCAATGGACTCCTGTAATATTGTTTCCATTCCTCGGGCGGGCATCTCATGAATACCAATTTATCGGAATTCAAACCACAGAGTATCTTCAGGAAGAAAGAAATCTTTTCGGACATCTATCAACAGCGGCTGCTAGGTCGTCTTTACCACAGGCAACGGAGGATTAAATTTCCATCATTTCTTAAGTCACGATATCGGGCATTCCACAGCACCAGCTTTACACAGGTGAGTTTATTACTCTGTCTTTGAAGTTGTGTCCTGTAGACGAAAATGTGTGGATTGGTGAACACGTCCAGATTTTGTGAAAGCGTATGGAGCTGCATTGTTTAGTATGAATATTGTTACTTATGAGACGTGTTTAGTTAATGAAGGAAATCGATTCCTATTATCTGTTCCTTAATCTGGAAAAGTCTATTCAGCATTTAGTGTTAATTTTCTAAAACTTTTGCTTGCAATTCCTGAATTTCATATTAGAAGCTATAACTCTGATGTACTGGTTCGATATACATTCCTGGAATATATTAGAACTCCATATTAGCATATTCTGTTATCAGTGGAAACACCTTGTAAACAGCAAACTTCCACAATTGACAATTAAATCTGGAAAGGATCATCACATAATGAAGCTAAAAAGGCCACAGTCTTTTGCACATTCCATGATTCAACAGAGCACACCGGAGCTACTTGTCCAGAAAATCAAAGAATGAATCAGCTCATGGGATTTGCCGATTCCGCTCCTAGTTCAGACTTCATACCTTCCAGTTCAAACGTCGTCTCTTCATAGACAGACGAGTTTGATGGCAACTCCGCAACAAGATACTTTGATAGAGAACCCGTAAATCAAGAAGAAGAAGAATCCCGTCATTTTTCTCTTGCAATGAATCAAGAAAATATCACCTCACCTATGTTCACACGTGCTCAGCATTTCAAGGCACAAAAGGAGGAAGAAGAAAAGCGGAATTTGAATACAAAAGCAAAGGAAGTAGTTCCTACTTCTAATCAGAAACCTTCACAAGAGAACATCTTGCCAACTGCTTTAGATACGTTTTCGGCAAGTTTTGACATCGTGTCTTCCATGATGAAGACGAAGGTACAGATATCTCAATTGGAGTATTTGCAGGATCATCCAGAGCAGCTGGATAGAATCTTGAATGTTCTTAAAAAGAAGACTGTCGTTTAGCCGACATTACTTCAATCCTCCGTTCCTGCAGAAGAGAAGCCCAAGCCGTTTTACATATCTCTATATATAGGAGGTTTTAAGCTGAGCAATTGTATAATTGACAGCGAAGCTTCAGACAACGTTATGCCTTTGCAAATTATGAACGCGTTGGGACTTTCGTCCACCCCCACTCAAGAAAAGTGTTATTCACTTGAATCCAAGTCAGTGCCGTTAGTCAGTCAACTCAAAGACGCGCAAGTAAGGCTAGCATCATGTCTAGAGAAAAAGATCATGATGACTATCCTAGTGGCTGATATTCCTACCAGCTACGGGATGTTACTTAGTAGAACTTTTTGCAAGGATCTTGGAGGAGAAATTCAGATGGATTGGTTGTTCACGACAATTCCTTTGAAGAAAGGTACTTTTAAGCTGGAGCCAGAAACAAAATCAAAGTTCACGGTGGTGAAGTCCCAAGACCCACACGCTCAAGTGTTGTATCAAGACACAAGTTCGGGTACATATGCTATGGTGTCCGAAGTGACAAAAGATTATCAGAATTTTGCATTGACCACAGAATTGTCGAATGAAGAATCTAAGATGTGGACGATGCAATTTGATGGCAGTTGTTCGACTTCAGGTTCCAGAGTGGGAGTAGTGATCATCTCTCCCGAAGGTCGTTTATATCCTTTTGCATATAGGTTGCAATTTGATTGCACTAATAATACTATTGAATATGAGGCACTCTTATTAGGTCTCAAAAATGCAAAGGATATGGGGATCAAGCTGCTTCAAGTTGAAGGAGATGCAAAGTTGATCGTTATGCAGGTCAGAGAGCAGTTTCATGTAAGAAAGAATCGTCTCCAAAACTACAGGCAGAGAGTGTGGAATGCAATCAACTGGTTTGATGCATTTAACATCAAATATATTTCAAGAATGAACAATAGCAAAGCTGATGCACTTGCTGTTTCAGCAGCCCTTTTCATGCCAAACTCTGACTTTCGTCAGAACTCATCTACTATTGAACTCATTTACAGACCAGCTGTTCCTGATAATTCAGACAACTAGCAAGTCTTCAATGACGATGAGGATATTGAAGAATTTCTCGTCATGGGAGACAACTACAAAGAATTGTTCTTTGAAGGAAGTTCAACTTCTTCCAAAGAGTCAATTTCTGAAGACTCTGAGGTCGCAGAATCTGGAATCATTCAGTTGAAAGGAAATCAGATTCCCAAAGGTTTTGTATCCTTGGAGGATATTTTTGACAGGCATGATTGTTACATCCAAGATCAGAAAAGGTCATGGGTGAATACTTCATCAGAGTATAATCGAGTCAACATAGGTACTGAAGACAAGCCTCGGCTTGTGAATTTGGGCAAGTGTTGTACTCCAGAGGAGACTGAGAGGTTCACCGCCTTGTTCAAGTAGTATAAGGATGTTTTCGCCTAGTCATATGAAGATTTAAAGGTCTTCACACCCATCGAATTGTCTCATACAATTCCACTGAAGTCTGATGTTAAGCCTTTCAGGCAGAAACAAAGACATTATAATCCGTGAATTCAGAGTACTATCTATGCGGAAATTTAGAAGATGGTGGATTCGAGAATAATATTTCCTATTCATCACTCCACCTGGGTTTCAAACATCGTTCCTGTACGCAAGAAGAATGGAGAAATCAAAATTTGCGTTGATTTCAGGAACTTGAATCAATCGTCCTTAAAGGACAATTATCCCTTACCTATCATGGACCATACATTGCAGACAATTACCGGATCAGAGATGCTATCGCGTCTTGATGGTTTTTCTAGCTATAATCATATTGCAGTGGCTGAGGAGGATCAGATCAAGACAACTTTTACCACGCCGTGGGGAACGTTTGCTTATGAAAGGATTCCTTTCGGCCTTATCAACGCTAGTGCTACTTTTCAGAGAGCCATGGATTTAGTGTTTGGGGATCTTAGGAATAAGATCATAGTCGTCTATCTTGATGACTTAACCGTTTTTTTCAGATAAACAGAGTGATCACTTTTCACATCTTGTGAAGGTGTTCGAGAGATACAGGTATCATAAAATATCTTTAAATCCGAAGAAGACCATCTTCGCAGTGACGGAGGGCAAACTACTTGGCCATATCGTTTCCAAAGAAGGTACCAGAATAGATTCGAATCGGGTAGATTCAATTCGAAACCTGTCTCTCCCCACAAATAAAACGCAGGTGCACTCCTTTTTCGGTAAAGTCAACTTTATCCGAAGGTTCATACCTGATTTCTCAGAGCTGACCAATGAGATCTCAGCAATGATGAAGAATACGTCCATTTTTGTATGGACAGAAGAAGGCAAGAAGGCCTTTACTAAAATCAAAGAAACTATTGCTAATGCACCAGTGTTAGTTCGACCTGACTTTTCGAAGGATTTTATCCTTTATTGTTATGCGTCAGAACATTCACTGTCTGCCATTCTGACACAAAAGCTCAGCGAGGAGGGAGAATCTCCTATTGTTTTTATGAGTGCTAATTTTAAAGATGCTTAGATGCGTTATTCCCAGATTGAGAAGAACACTTATGTTGTCGTCAGAGCTGTCAAAAATTTCAGATTTTATCTTTTAAATTCTCACACAACGGTGTATCTCACCGATCCAACAGTTAGAAGTGTGCTTACCCAGCAGGAGATGGGCACAAAAAGAGGGAATTGGATCGCGAGGGTTCAAGAATATGATCTGGAGATTAAACCAACCAAGCTTGTTCGTGGACAAGGTCTTTGTCGGTTGTTGGCGGAAGATGAAGATTGTAAATTCCAAAGCAATGGTAGAATTGGTTCAAAATAGGAAATTGAAGAGGACCTTCCTTTGGTCCTACTTGTTGATTCTGCGGAAGAATGGTACACATCTCTATGGTATTATTCAACGTATGGTGAATGTCCAAGACACGTGGACAAATAGCCGAAAAGAACATTGAAATTGAAAGCACAAAATTTCGTGCTTGTTAACAACGTTCTGTGCAAGCATGGACTTGACGGAACATTTCTTCTATGCGTCGGCAAATACCAGCAGCAGAAGTTGTTGGATGCGTTTCACAGTTAGGCATGCAGGGGACACTTTTCATCGAGGGTCACTGCATTTAAGATCTTGCGGGCACAGTACTATTGGCCTACTATGTTCCGTGACGCATATGAATGGGTTTACAAATGTCAGTTATGTCAACAGTTTGCTGGTAAAGTCAAATTGGCATCTCTCCCACTCAGGCCAGTGATCATTGATGCTCCTTTTCAGCAATGGGGTATCGATTTTGTAGGTCCAATCAATCCTAGTTCTAGCAAGGGGCATTCTTATGTTCTTACAGCAATGGATTATTTTACGAAATGGGTTGAGGCGGTTCCTACTAAGCGAGCTACGTCCGAAGTGGTTTGCAACTTCCTTAAGGAGAATATCATTTCTCGCTTCGGAGTTACTCGGAAAATTGTGGCTGATAATGCAACATGCTGCTCGTCAGAGGAGATTTTTAGTTTTTGTTTTGATCATGGCATCATGCTGTCTCATTCGTCAGATTATTACCCTCAGGGTAATGGACAGGTCGAGTCATCCAATAAGAACATTGTCACAATTATATGCAAGTTAGTTGAGTCAAATCAGCGAGCTTGGCATATCAAGTTGTATGGCGCCCTTTGGGCTGATCGTATAACTCCTAAAAGAGCTATTGGCACCTCGCCTTTTGTACTCTTGTATGGTACAGAAGCTATTCTGCCCATTACTTTACAGTTGTCTTCTTTACAGCTGGCATCTACAATAGAGGATGAAGAATTCAATGATCCTATTTAGAAGCGGATGTTGCTCCTGATGAAACTTCAAGAGGAGAGGACAGAGGTTGTTGATAAGATCACTCAACATTAGGAAAGAGTGAAGAAGATTTTTGATAATAAGGCTCGTCACAGAGACTTTAAAGTCGTAGATTAAGTCCTTTTGTGGGACAAAAGGCATGAGCCAAAAGGAATGCATGGAAAGTTTGATTCCTTATGGTTAGGGCCCTTCCAGATCCATGAATCCGCTGGAGAGAATACTTATATTCTTTCACATCAAGATGGAAAGCTCTTCTCGCTTTCTTATAGCGGGCAGTATCTTAAGCACTTCAACCCTCCGGTGGAGGAGTACTATTGCAAACACTTTGTAAATACTTTTTACGCTTTATCATTATGTTGTTTTGTGTTTCCCCATTCTGTGATGTTTTGTCATGTTTTAGGTGATTTAGGTTGTCTTTTTTTAGGTGATTTTTAGGTTAGGTTTTAGGTAACTCCAAATGGTTTTAGGTGATTAGGGAATTCCAGACTCCAATGCCCAATTGTAAATCACTGCTCTACTTAAACACTGAGATTCTTAGGTTCTCCTATGCTGTAGGTATCCGACATGGTCACCAAACGAAGCCTAATGTTGTACCCAAAACCAAATTTTTTTGCTTCATCAAGGCATTTTGCTTAAAAGAGTCTAAATCTTGCTAAATGATGTCAAGTATAGTTTTTGGGAAATATCAAGCATGGAGTTTTGTCAGTAGTTTGTCAGTCAAAGGCACCATCCATTGATCAGACCCTGAAACGGAGGCTCAGAACAAGGCCTTTCACGATGAAGGATCGTTTCACAACAACATCTATGCTTTCGCATGATCATTTCAATGGTCAAGACAATGTTTTCAGTGATTAATTTATGAAGATTTCTCAAGGAAAAGCAGAGTTGTGCCCCTGTAGCCCAGGGGCGCCCTTCTTTTTGAAGGTCAAAATTTTGTTGAAAATGCTCATGAATACAGTCAATCTCTTTAGAATTGGTCTGCCTATCCGACAAGCTAACTTGTGAGCCTTTCCGACACTCGAAGCTCTGGTTACAGGCGATAGAGGTTGAAGATCCCGAAGTTGCAGATTGTAAAAACTTATCCTTTTTGAGCATTTGCGCACCTGTAGCTTAGGGGCGCACCTCTTTAAGAGGGGTCAAATCTTGCCATTTATGATGTTTGATGTGTTTAGTTTCTTAAAGACCAGTTTGCCTATCCAACGAACTATCAAACGCAGTGATCCGAAGTTCGAGGCTTTGGCAGTCAGTGACAGAAGATGAGCTTATAAAGAGAATTCATGTCACAGAGCTTCTTCAGATGGTGAGCTGCGCCCCTGTAGCCTAGGGGCACCCTTCCAAATGACCACTGAAATGTTTGAATTTGCAGATGAGGTCTTCGTGGCATTTGTACTAATCTGGTCTAGCTTTGTAGTGCATCAATTTTCTTGTTGATCCGACATTCCGGGAGATCGTGGCATAGTTTCTACCAAACACGTAATTTCACGGGCGGACTGGCATAAAATATTCATTGTATTTCTATAGGTCAAGGGCGACTTGCCTTTTGGCCTGTCTGATGAGGTTGTTCGTCGTTGAAGTCTTCACGGGAGTTGAGCGTAATTACTTTTGCTATTCAACGAGCCTAGCCATCAGTCTTCGAGATTTTGCATACGCTCGTACGAGCAAGGTCTTTTGTGTTATACTGCAAAACGAAGAGCTCAGAAAATGGCCAAATCTGGTCGTCAATTTCATTTTGGGAAAGGCCCATTTCTTTTTGAGGTCTTAGAAGCATTTTTCTCGCTTCATTGCCTCTAGAGACGTCTCTCGTGGGTCCTTCTGGGTACGTGTCAAGACAGACGGTGCTCGAATCGGGTAATTCCTGCTCCAGATATCAAAGGTCAAAGAAGGTCATTTGGTTGAGAGTGGCACTTTTGTCAAAATGGCGTTTGAGCCTTTCCAGGCTAGGGGCGCCTTCACTTATGAGGGCTGTAATGCAGTTGTCAAATGCCTTGCGTATGTCCGTTGGATGCAAAATACTTTGTTGGCGTTTAAATTCGCACCTCTGGAATGCAGATTTGAAAACGGACAGCTATGCACAGATAAACTGCTCTTCAAATTAGGAGGGGAAGCTCCCTCTTGCTGATGGTGTTTGAAAGAAAGTAAACTAAAACTAAGTTGCCTATCTTTTTGATCAGCTTAGAGCACAAGGATTATTAAACACAAACGCCGCAGCTGATATTTTTTGTTTTATGAACTCCAACTACGACTAACTTAAACTAGAGACGTTCCTAACCTCTCAAGTAATAGCAGAACAAGAGAAGTTAGAAATTAACAAGGTAGATCTTCTGACAAAATACTTCAATAAACTCTATTCCAACAAACATCTACACACTTCAATGTAAGCTGAAATCTAGATCATAAAAGTAGAACAGAAATCTGAGATTTTCGACCAAGGCAAAGGAGGCTCATGATTTTATTACTCAAATCTCTGGAACAAAGCTCACTTCTAACATGCCTTGAACAAGAAATTGCAGCTAAAGAGGCTTGCAAACTTATTCTTAACACAATAGAAACAACAATCACACTAACTCCTTGTTGGCTAAAGAGGCACAAATTTGCTTATCACAATACAATTGAACAATACTTGAGTAACAAATAGAAGCCACAATAGGCTCAGCGTTTTGTTCTCACTAGCACGGTTCCTACAAAGTGAACTGAAACTGAATAACAACTTGCTGCAATACAGGCTCACAATTTGCTAACACAATGACCGTTAAAGAAAACTAATGAGCAAAGGCTCTTATTTATAGACAAGCAGAGCAGTAGGGAACACTAAAATCTCCTTGCTTTCACAATCTAGGGCTTGCTCAGCAAGCAAGCTTTATTTCTAAATCTAGAAAGAAGATAACATCTAACACCTAAGAAAGCAGGAAAAGCGAGAAACGCCAACTATTACATTTATCTTCTTTCTCTTCTTCAAAGAATGGATAAGAATCATTCCAAGAATAGAAAGAAAGCGAAAACAAAGCTTCTAGATGAAAGCCGCTTTAAATCTTAATCATATCCGCTAAAAAGCAGGAAACTGGGTCCTGATTAGGTGCATTGATACTATCTAAGGCAATATTCTGATTCTCCAAGATCTCCTCGCCTTCTGCGATCAAACTTAGAGAATCTTTCACTTCTTCAACTGCTTTATGAGTTTTGTTCTTGAAAACATCGCTGCCCCAAAAGATGACTCACAAATTGATAACTTGGTGGCTCTGCAACTTTATGTTTCGGACACCTCTCTTGATTTCTAACAAAAGAGTATTGCACAACTCTTTTCTGATACATTTCCTTTTCCTCATATCACGCCTCCTCGTGTTCTTCAACTGAGATGATGAAGTTTTGATATAGTGCTGATTTGGTCTTAAATTCGAGGGGAGTGTACTCCATATTGAAAACCTTGAAGAATGACTGTAAACTCGCCTATGATCATACAAGTTTTGAGCTACTTTCTATTTTTTAGAATGCTGGTTTTTCGGCCTCAAACGGACAAATATTTTGAAATTTTTTCTGAGATATGGGTTTTGCTCAGAATTTCATTGCAAGACAACCCAGATCGTCCGTTTTTGAAAATCTTAAATTTTGACTGAAAAAGCAGCAAACCCTAATTTCTTCAATTTTTCACCGAAAAACCTAGCACTTGGGTTTTGTTCAGAATACAATTAGAAAAGGACCCAGTTGATTAGATTTGCAAAATCCTAACGACTGATTGAAAAAGCAGCCAACCCTAGGTTTTGAAATTTTCTTGAAAAAACTAGTGATATGGGTTTTCTTTAGAAGACTGTTTTGAGAGGAGCCAGATGATCAAAATTTGCAAACTCTGAAGATTTCACTGACATGCAAGGAAAAAGAAGCTGCTGCAACTTGATGAAAATTTCTTGGAAAATTCTTCAGAAGAACGAATTGAGCAGACCCAGAAGGCTGAAAATTGAAATCTTTGATCTTCTCCCTCAAAAATTTGATCTTCTGGATGAAAAAGCATGAAAAAGCAAGATCTTATGTTGCTGGTCAGAAAATTATTTATGAAAATCAGCAACCTTGAGCTCTTGAATCTTGAAATAAAACCTCAAAGTTGCTGCTCCACTTTTCTTCTTTGGAAGCCACCTGTAAAAATGATGAAAACTGAAAGGAAGAGATGTCTTAATTAGATTTAGGGCTTGAAATAGATTTGCTTTCTTTTGCTTTAATCTTCAAACCCTAAACTCAGCTTGTTCGATGAATTTAGACATTCGTCTTTCCCTTGCCATTTTGAATTTTTGAAAACTTTGAAAATTCTACGAAGGCATTGAAAGTTGGGCGCCCTTCTTGGCTAGGGGAGCCCACTTCATCCAGTGTTAGTCGAATTTTTGGCATTTCCAGATTTTCTTCATTTTGACCCCCTAATTCGCCTCTAATTTCCAGCTTGCAGATTGATCTGATGGACGAGTTGAAGGATTCATTGCGGAGCTCGACTGATTCTGAGAAGATTGTTCTGGAGGCATCTATGGCAAAACACTTCATCTTGACCTCCAAAATCATAAGTGCCTTTTCCTTCCAAGGGCACCCATTTTGTCCAGAGTTAGCCATTTTTATGATCTTCAATTTCTTCATTTCCCTATGATTTTCTGATGAAATCTTGATCTCGTGGGTTACGCTGATCTGATTGACTGACTGTCAACTTTGTTGGATAGCTCGATCGAAACTGACAAAGTGATCTTAGAAGCTGTATCTACAAATTCTAACATCTCAGGGCTCAAAATCTTGGGCGCCTTTTCTCTCCAGGGGCGCCCATCTTAAGCAGACTTGGCCATTTTTTATTTCTTCATCCCTTCACTTCTACAGATGATCTCGCTTGATCTGGTGATCCGGAGCTCGGATTGACTGACCGCTGGGCTTGTCGCGAAGCTGAGAGGATTTTGGAGGGGGTTCTCTAGGAGAGATTTTGTCGAAAAGTGAAATTCAGGCCCTCATAAGTTTGGGCGCCCCTGGCAAGCTAGGGCGCCCAACTTCACCAGAGTTAGCCAATTTTTCTGTATTTTCTTCCCTTCTTTTGACTTTCGATATTTAACACTTGTCAAACCTTCTGTTCTACCTCCTGTATTTGACGACTGCCAACTTGAATTGACGAGTTGATAGTCTCATTGGAAAGCTTGTTCTGGTCTGAAGAAGACATGTTGGAGGCTTCACTAGCAGATTCATTCGTTTGGGCCCTCGAAATCATCAGTGCCTTTCTCTTCTAGGGGCGCCCATTTGCTCCAGACTGAGAATATTTTTCATTAGATTTTATCTTCAAGTTTAAACCTTCATTTCATATCTTCACCTTGATCTGGATTTACCAGAGAACGACAAGTTGGATGCTCTGACGAAGACACCCATTGCGAAGCTGTCTAAATTTTGGAGAGACTGAGCATATTTGCAAACCCTTACTGCTGATTTAGGCCCCTCAAAAAGCTGGGCGCCCCTAGGCACTAGGGGGACTGAAAGTTCCCAGAGTTAGAAAATTTTCTGATATTTTCATATTTTCACTCTATCTCCTGTTTGAAACTGCCCTGTTTGATCTCGAATTCCGGGTGACTGGATGATCCATTGACTGCATCGCCGGACTTGCTGCGGAGCTAGAAGGATTCTAAATAACTTTGACTGAGAGCTCAAACCCTAATTCCATCATTTGGTGCCCTAAAAAGATGGGCACCCTTCTTCACCTGTGGCGCCCATGTCAAGCAGTGTTGGTCAATTTTAAGCAGATTTCACCTTCCTTCTTCATTCAACATGCATGTTCATCATTTGATATTCTGTTCACTACTTGATCATTGAATCTGACATGTGGCAGCCGATTGACCTCCATTGATGACCTCGGAGCTCCTGATATGCTTCTAAAAAAGCAAAACAGACCCACTAAGGCAAAACTAATTATTTTGAGATTCCGACTGCACCAGCCTGATATAGACATGTTTTAAACTAATCAAAATCATTTTGGACCCTAACGGACCGACTTTCTATTTTTAGAAAGTTTTGCCAGTATCCATTTTCCAAGAAACCCAGAAAAACCCAGAAAACGTTACTATTTTTAGAAATTTTCTAAAAATAGCAGTTTTCCTAAAATTTAGGGATGAAAAATTGAGATCTGGGTTTTGTATGTTAAGCTGCTCTGAGCAGACCCAGATCGTCAGAATTTGAAAATTTTGCGTTTTAACCCCTCATGCAAGACATGCACACCCAAATTTTGACCTTTTTGACTAATTTGACAAGATTTTTACTCATTTCTTCAAAATATCTAAGTGTAACAAAAATTTTAATTTTGGGGTACAACATACTTCCAGTCACGTAGTGAGCTTGGTTGCCTGTCAGCAGGCTTCGTCGTTCGTCGTCAGCAGCCGTTTCAAGTGTCAAATGGCAGTTTCAGAAAATGGTTAAGTCTGGTGTCGTAAAATCAATTTAATCAAGGGCGCCTAATTTTTTGAGGTGTCAAATGATGGATTTTGCAGTGACGACTCCCAGCAGACATTTCCTCCTTGCTCTGCAAGCTTCGCGATGAATTCTCCAGTTCAGTCTCAGCATTGCCTGGTCACCCGGAAATCAGTGTTGAAGATGGCCAATTGTAACTCCGAAGTCAACTACAAAGTAGGAAGTTAATAAAAAACGCAATATCTTGAGCAAATGGATGCCTATGAGGTCAAATCAAGACTTTTTGGAATCAGTGAAGTTTGTCGGTGAATCCTAAAGCTTCATTCGGTTTGTCAACTGAAGTTAAATAGTATTTAATATTTATTCTTGTAATTTTAGCATTAAATGGCGATTTTTCTAAAGATGGCGCCCTTTTTATGCTGAATTTTCAAATTGCATAATAAATATTATTTTATTATTTTTATTTCCGAACTCTGAGTCAGTGGCAGTATAACTGAAGGGGGTCCAATTAGAAGTCTTCTATTTCAGTCACGGTTTTGAATCTTGCAGTGAACAAGGTGGTTCGAATTTTCCTTATTTAAGCATGGCGCCTATCATTTATCATTCACACAGCTAAAGAGAAATTTGCAATTCTTCAGAGCAAAGACGATTTTTCAAAGCAAAGGCAGATTTATTATTAGTTTTCAAGGGCGATTTTCATCAAAACATTCTTTTGCAGGTTAAAAGTTCATATCAATCAGCAATTTGAAGAATTGAAGGGCGATTTTCAGAGAAGAGCATACAAAAAATGTCTTTTTCCTCTTTGATTCTCAGATTTCTCTTAAATCTCAATTCGCATGTTCCTAAAATTGGAAAATTTGACAAGTCTCAACATCTAAATCATTTCCAAACAGCTTCCTCGAATTAAAATCGTGCGCTTGAATTTTTAGGAATTTTTAACTTCAGAACATCTGTTCTTGAGTTTCTAATATTCTCAGCTGAAAATTAGTTGCACAATTGAGTAGAAGTCATATTTTCGCATTTTTAACGTTCCCGAGTAGAAAATCTTTTTTTGGACAAAACCCATATCTCAAATTTTCGCCGAAAATAACTCTCTGAAAGGCTATTTTTAATCTCAACAGGCTATTTTTAGCTTTGAGAAATCTTGTCAGAACATAGTCAAGTTCAGAGTCAACAGGTGAGTTTTTCATAATACAGTACACTCAGCTCGAATACAGGACCAAAACAGTCCTCACACATGACTTCATCAAGACAGTTGAGACGAATCTTCACAAGGTGCTTCCAGAAGCAGTCTTTGATCCAGTCAAGATCAAAGGTTCGATTATCCAGAACATTTAGTAGTATGGGTTATTAGAGGCCGCTTCCATTCCTATCTTCGTTCACTGTATTGAGTTCGTGATGTCTTACATTAACCATTACAACTCTGTTACTCGTGAGATAGTGTGAGTAGATGGACGAGTTATTTGCAATCTCAAGCATTTGGACATTGAAAGGAGTTTTGGCATACCTCAACATCCGAATAGTCTTGTTATTTCCATGGAGCAGTGCGAGCATGCATTCAATGCTGATGTGGACAAGTGTCAGAATAAGATGGCAGAAAGATGGTTAAAGCAAGCAAAGAATAGACTGCCAAACATTGTGGGTCATGGTGAGTACAAGGATGAATGCGCGATTCTAATCACACTCTTGAGTCGTGTCTCAGGTCAGCCACATGCTAATGCTTTCCAGCCTTGGATGTATTACATTATTGGTCGCATCATATCTGGGCAGGAGCATTATGACTGGGCATCCTTCATTAGCGATATTATCCACGAGTAGATCACCGGTTTCTTGGTTGCCCATGAGTTTCACATGTGTTCTTATCTCGTGTACTTGATTGCTTATCAGGGTTAGTTCCGAGGACTAAACACCGTGGGCATTCTCAGTGTTCAAACAGTCTATCACTATTATGATCAGCTTGAGTTCACTAAGGTTGAACATCATTTCAAGCATGTTCATGAGGCTTTCTTGACTTATACTATGAGAAATTTGGACCAGGAGTTGCACATTCGTATCTCGGCAGTTGCTACAGCAGCGATGGATGGTTGGGCAAATTGGTTTATTCAGTTCCCGGCATACACCTACATCCGAGTATATGGATTTATAGGAAATCCAGCTATGCTTCCACGTTATCCTTCGAATAAGACAGTTTCCTTAGAGTTCCTAAGGCAGTTGCATGATGTTCATCGTCTTTTGCGCCGCAAACACAAACTATCTGCCATTTTTCCCTTTCAGTTTGGTATGTATTGGTGCAAGTCAGCTGTTGATGCTAAGACTGCAGGACAGGAGCTCGAGAGGTATCACCTCAAGTATCTTGTTGAGGCTCGTGACTATGATCTTTACGGTCATTACACAGCTCGCCTTGGTGGTCACGCATTTCATAAGCCTTCTATGGAAGACTATTGGGCCAATTGCGTAGATGACTTCGAGGTTCGCAAACATAGCTATGGCCGCTTCTCTCTCTCACAGATTTTTGTTTTCTTGTCAGAAGATGTGGGAGGTTTATCAGATGATGAGGGGGAAGTTCTTCCTTAGTTCTTCAGAGAGCAGGTTGACACACAGCCATTGCCAGCAGTTGATTGGTATGCCAAGGAATATGCAACAGTAAAGGAGAGGTCAAGTAGAGTCATTCAGAACAGTATACTTTACCTCGACAGCAAGAAGACCAGGAGGGTAAGTGTACCCAGAGCAGAGCCACCAGTGGTGGATCCTTCGCTACCTTCCTCGTCAAAACCTAAGCAAAAGAAGAGGAGTACTCCTCCCAAGAAGAATCAAGCGCCTAACAATTCAAAAGGTAAGGCGTTTGCCACTAATACACACACGGAGCCTATCATTCAGCCTATTACAGAGTCAGTTCAGAAGTCAATTCAGAGTCCGCCAATGCTAGAGGTTCAGCTTCCAGTTCCTACATCAGTTCCAGAGTAGTCACCAGTCCCAATTCATATTGAATTGGACTTAGACTCATCATCTCATAGTAGCTCTTATGTATATTCACTTTCACCAGTACCTCCTATCGCTAGTATAGACCCTTCCAGTAGCATTAGCCGAGACCAGTCTTGGATCGAAATTCAGCTAGGAAGGAAGATGTCATGTCCCCTTCCAGTTGACATCTCTCAGAGCTTATGATTAGCCTATTATGCAACCCTCGTAGGCTGATAGGATGGATAGAGGGTCTTGTTGGAGCTTGGCTTGGCTTCGGATCGTCAGTTTTTACCAGTTGGCTTTCGTTCGGGCTCATTCGGACGTCTTTTTCCTGACTTGCTATTTTTAGCAGTAATAGTCATTCAGCGGAGCACCCCTGCTATTTTTAGCAGTATGGTTTGGTCATGTGGAGAATCAATCACTTATTCACCAGCTTTAGACGGTTCGTGAATTGGACATATTTTGAGGGAGATATTAATATTTTAATTGTTAAATTAAATATTAATTATCTGGAGCTTATATTATAAAGTTATAATATTATTAAATATTATAACTTAAGTGATTTTCTTAAGGGGTCGACCAACATTGAAGAGGGGCCACTTTTAATTATATTTTATAATTAAAAGTGCTTTCGAAACTATTGAAAAATTAAAAAGAAAAGTTTGAATTTATTTAAATGATGCCTTTTTGAGAAAAGTTGAACTTTTGATGGATATAAGGGTTTTCATTGAAAATAGAGCTGATTATGTTGAAAATCGAATTTTTGATCAAGTCTTCTTCTGAGAATAGAGCCAAGGGTTCCATTTTTCGTTTTGGCATTGGAGAACGAGCCATCTTTAGTGTTGCAGTTCAGAGGCTGTGAAATATCAGCTGATCTATTGCTTTCAGAGAGATAACTTCACACAGAGGTTATTACAGAGCATAAACAGAGATTCCTATTACAGAAGTTTATTCCAGAGATCCATCCGGAGGCAGAGAAGATCTATGTGCGGCTGGTTATATGCATCTGGCATCCATTTCAAATCTGTACGGACTTCTTAGCTGCTGCTGCAGGGCCGTACCAGCTAGTGCCAGGCCGTACGTCCTTCTCTAGGGCAAAGCGCTTCTTTTTATTGCCTTCTGGTTTCATCAAAGAGGGGGCCAACACTTCTGGATGCATTCTTGATCATCCGGCAGAGGGAGAAAGTGAGCATGATGATAGCCGTACCAGTTCTTCAATTCATGCGCCTGTAACCAGCAAATCAGGTTTTCTTTAATGCAATCATGTTGTTGCTTTTTAGCTTGCATGTTATCAGATCTCGTTTGTAATCAGTATAGAAGATCAATAAATGTATTGGCATCAATAAATCAATCATTTTCCAGCATTTGTAGACGTATGGTATTTTATTTGAATTTTATATCATTTTCTTTCAAAATCGCATTTACCTCTTGATGCACAAAAAACACAAAAAAAGCAAAACAATAAAAAAAAAAGCAAAAATCAAACAGAGTCAGAAGTTAGTGAGAACAGGGGTTTTTACAGAAGAGGAGGCAGCCATCCTATATTCTTAATCATTCAGATTTTGATCAGGTTTACCAAGATGCGCCAGACAAGAGGATCAAGAACATGGTCGACGTGTAGAGGAATACTGATATGGAGGTCATGGTCGAGACTGCTATACCTCCACAGGGGAAGAACTTGGCTGAGTTGGAATCTCAGGATTTTGAAGTTATCACAGTCAACCTTGGTCGTAGCACACGCCAGACTCATGTTGATCTCCTACAGGTTGCTACAGACAGTGCCAAGGATGGAATGCTGAAAGACGGAGAAGATAAGGCAGCCCTCAAGGCTGAAATCAAACAGCTTCGTCAATACATTTCCAGCCTTGTACACAGGTCAGATGTCACCGCCAAACTCCCGCCGATGCTTGAGCCTCCAGCAGAACAAGGCCAACTTAACCATTTAGTTGCATATGGCAAGCGTTTGGATGAATGGGAGGAAGAGTTCGTTGCTAGAGGCCATTCTATGCTCACAGAGTTATATCAGCTACAGTACAATGCATGAGAACTCCATCTACGTCTCCAAGATGAGCAAGACTTGGCGATTGGTAGACCTCAGGATGAGATTATGATTGCTCACCTGAGTATGGCATATGATGCAATCACAGATGTAGAGGACAAAGAGGCTATCTACTCTTGGAGAACACAGTTGGTTTTCAAAGCAAAGATAGAAGAGACTTTGGCGTCAGAATTGGCTGAGAGTAGAGAGCACGTTACTAGTGCACTCCGGTTTGTGAGGACTTTAGTTTCCCGCTTACCGTGCCGATATCAGATTGAGGGTGGTGCCTACGTTGAGCTTACCGATGTTCAATCAGAGCTCCAGGCACTCATTCATACTATTTTCAATGGGGAGACCATTGGCTGTAAGATTAGTCAGCTTACAGTCATGTCAGCATTGTTTGACGAAGCAACAAGGAGCAGAGGTGAACTTCAGTCTCAGATCACAGCTGGTGAGGACATGCTGCACAGACATAGCATACTTCGGCAGAGTATCATAGCTCCAGAAAGTGGTGCAGTTAACAATCTCGTTGAGTGATTGGTTGCTCGAGATCACGCTCAGTAGACTTCAGTTCCCACCTCTCAGGATAGACATTACACACAAGAGTTAAACTTGGCGTTACCTTCTCACGTTGACTCGCTGTCTTGTCTCATGCATACCTATTCTGAGATTATCTTTGTTCACTTGGAGTTACATTTAGGGTTTACGTTAACTGATGGTAGTGTTCTAGTTAACTTACTTTCAATAAGGACGTGCATCCTTGCACATTGTCCACATAGATTAGGGTTTTCGGTTAATTGATGGTAGTTTTCCAGTTAACTGTATAGTTTGCTTTATTAGGGCTTAGCAATAAATCTTGCATGCATTGCAAGACTGTAGTTGACTCAAGGTGATTTTAGGGTTCCCTACACTTTTTGATGTCTATAAATAAGAGCTTTTGCTCATTTGTACATAACTTTTGCACGAGAGAGAAATATATATTGTGCCTACCTTGCCTTCAATATTGCTCGTTTTGTTTCTGTTCATGCGTTTTTACTATTATGATGAATTGTTATGCCACATAGGGTTTCATGCAATTATAATGGTGAATTCTTTCCTTAGTTAGATCAAATCTGTTTTGTGTTCAATAAACTTGTTCAGATTGAGATGATAGTTGTGCCACCTTGCCTTCAAGTAGAGAATCTATACTTGGTTATCGTGAGATGTGTGTGAATAATAAACTTATTCGGATTGAGCTGATAGTTGTGCCACCTTGCCTTCAAGTTGAGAATCCGTACTTAGTTTATCGTATATTGTTGTTTCCAATAAACTTGTTTAGATTGAGCTGATAGATGTGCCACCTTGCCTTCAAGTTTAGAATCTATACTTGTTTACCGTCAGATAGTCATCCTTGCTCCATTTCCTCATGCTTTGTTTTCTTAAAGAAACTGGATAGATTTTAAGTAATTAGCCTAGTTGTAGTTAGTGATCTGCGAAACTAGAAAATACTTAGCTGCAACGTATAGAGTTTTCTTGAAAGCCTTGTACCTCTACAGCTGAGACAAAAAGACAGGAGATAGTTTAGATTACTTTTCCCTTTCCAAGCATTATTGTTAAAGCACAACGAGGGAGCTTCCCCTCCTAATTTGAAGAGAACTCATTGCGTAGTGTGCCTAGCTGTCCGTACCAACTCTTACTCCAAAGGTGCTAGTTGTTACACCAACACGTCTAAGAGCAATTGAATCAACAAGAAACAACTTTGAGGATTCCCTGATCAGATTTGAAAAGGAACTGCAAGATGTGGGATCAACAAACGTTAGTCGAAAAATAGCATTGGGATGCGTGAAGCGAGCAATGATGTTGAGCAAGCATGAAATGGGCGATGAAGCACAGAAAACGATGCAGGAGCCGAAAAACGGGGTCTGGAACAAAGATATGGTACTTTGAAGTGTTAGAAGCAAAAAGCAGGAAAAAGTGTAAGGGCATTGAAAATCACCGCCCTTGCACTTTGGAGAAATTCAGCTTGGTGCAATGGCGCTAAAAATCAGCGCCCTTGCACCAAGAGTTACAAAATTTGAAAGTATGTGTCAGGGCGCTAAAAAATCCCGCCCTGACACTTAGGTTTTTGAATGCAAGTGTAAAATGTAGAGGCGTGAAAAAACACCTTAGCACATGAGGGAAGAATGAGTGAAGTGCAATGGTGGATAAAAAGTCCGCTTGGACATGGAAATTTTGTGCCATCTTGAAATTTTGAAACCTAAAACTTGTTTTGGTGTAAGAGTTTCCAATTTCAGCACCATAGATTATGAATGCAAAACTCCTTCACAAAAACGCGAACTTCATTTTTAAAAATGAGTTCATATTGATAAACCCGCATATGAGAATGATCATTGAAACAAGGGAAAGAAATGATTCAATGGAGATCAAAGAAAGTGTATTAAAATGCGTTTTGATTCATGGCGAAACAAGAAATGAGCAAAAACGACCTCAATACAAATGATAGAGAAAACCCAAAGGTAAAGAAGGCACATTTTGGAGAGGGAAAAAAACTCACACATGAGCATGAGAAAGAACAGATCAAAAGAAAAGAGGAAAACACGTGGGAGAAGAAGGAAAACAAGACAACACAAAAACGTATTTACAGATTCTAACAAGATAAAATGCGTTCATAGAGAAGAAGAAATGAATAAAAACGTACCTGGAAGGGAACACGAAAACTTAGCACAACCCAAAAGTCAGATCCTCACAAAAACGTGTTTTTGCAGGTGGTAGATGTGCGCCCAACAAAGAGAGATGACAAACAAAGGGTAAGAATGAAGGAGAAATAACCAAAAATCACTTTTAAGTGATTTAGAAGTGTTAAA
This sequence comes from Sequoia sempervirens, assembly GCA_007258455.2. Lineage (NCBI taxonomy): Eukaryota > Viridiplantae > Streptophyta > Pinopsida > Cupressales > Cupressaceae > Sequoia > Sequoia sempervirens. The sequence continues at coordinate 118,173,535 of VDFB02026320.1, read as the reverse complement.
ATTAACTCAAGTCATTTCATTAAAATAAGGCATAAAAAGTGGCAAAATTAACTCAGGTGCACATGAGCCAAAAATCACCGCCCTAGTCATGAAAAATGAGCCAAAAATCACCGCCCTAGTCATGAAAATGACTAAGTCTGGAGGAAAAGTGCAAAGGCGCTAAAAATCAGCGCCTTCGCACCAAAATACAAATTCATTTAAGTGTAGGGGCACTAAAAAAGTCTACCCCTGCACTTTTTATACTTAGTCAATTTTTCATCAAAAAGTTAGAGCACTATTTTTTGGAGCAACTGCACTTTTCACTATTTCACTAAGTATCAATAGCAAGAGTTCGCGAAGGTACTCGTTTCGAAGGTCTTCACGAGGTGAATGCAGAGGGATGCTCAAATGGACTGTTTGAGGCTTTGGAACACACTTTGAGGTGGATTGAAAATTGCCTCATTTTGCATGCTTGAACATCATGGACGTAGGAAACAGACAAGTTTCGTAGGGGGGTTATCCGTGGAACGAGCGCAACTAGATTCCAAGATAACAATCCTTAAGTTGTGTGAGAAGTTGGTTCTAGCAATTAACAATGAGGGAATGCACGAATCCAGAATCTATAAGTCAAGGTGAAATTCATATGATTAGAAATCTAGAAGTAGACCCCATTGAAAGCTTTGAGAACTTCTCATAAGATATTTGGATGCATTCAATTGGACTAAATGTTTTGGAATTAGACATTGAATAATTTGTTTAGGATCTTGGATACTAATGAAATTATTAGTTTGTTTTGAATTTTTTTGAGTTTCTTGTGGCAAGAGGAGATCTAACTACTTGGCATTAATTAGATCAATGATAAAGAGTCGTTTATTGCTTGAAACTGTAATGGTCGGGATAAGGTTTTTTGTAATTGACCTGTGTAAGTGGGACTGAGGGATCTGTGGATGAGAGTCGTCTTGTAGCAACTGCTTCCATGTCTTCTAAGGTTGTATCTCTGACTAAATCAAAAGGATTGCTTGGATCTAACTCAGTAGATGACGCATTTATTGTTATATATTTGAAAATTTTTACCTATGGCTTATGTGAAAATGGCTGCTCCAAAAGTTTTTGATAGTGTTTCTATGGGTTTCACTTGAAAGTGTTGTTGCTGATATTCTAGCATTGCTAAGACACACCCAAGCCAAATGTCAATGCTCCTAACAGCTCCTGCAATGTTATGCGGTATTTTCATAACCAAATAGACTGTTCTCATTCAATGCAATCCAAGTCCAAGATGATTCTATCTAGAAACAGTTTATCCAATTCCAAATTAACATATATGTGAGCGTAGTTCAAGATTCTTGGATTGAGGGTCATCTAAAAAGTTGTTACATAGTCCCTTATAGAAGATCTAATTTTCTTGAAAGATGTTTCATGTCAGTACTCACCAAGAAGGAGGGGCAATCAGACCCAAACCAGTACTGTGCATGGCAGATCTTCTACAAGATTCGCTATAGGAGACCAGTGCTTAATAAATAAGCTAGATTTGTTAAGTAATCACAGGCCTTGTTCCTATTGAGAAGAGAAGATGGTAAATAATAACCCATTGGCATGATCAATATATCAATTGAACCAATATGGTCCAATTGGCTCGGATCCAATCTTTGAGAGTCTTTGGACAAGGATGGGCTGGCATAAATGTAAAGTCCCCGATTTTCAGCCAGGAATAAATTAATTAAATTAATTATTTATAAAGTTGTCCACAAATTAAATCAAGAAGATTACTTTATTTTTAATTAATTTAATTAAAAGTGACTTAAATAAAAATAAATTATAAAAAAAATCACTTTTGGAAATAAAATATTAAAGTTACTTTAAAAAAAATTAAAAAAAAAATCATAAAGTAACTTTATAAGGGGGAATTAAAGGAAAAGAAAATTAAAATAAATTAATTCTCTCCCTAAGTGGGTCGACCTCCTCATGGAAGGGGAAAATTCATTAAAAATCAAATATTGATATTTGGGGTCCAAAAGTGGTGGAATAGGCAATATAAAAATTTTCTCTATTCATTCCACGGGTCAGAATGTTGATTTCAAAAACTTGGAATTTCTTCATTTTCAGCTGTACATTGCAGGTTCAGCTATTTTTGAGGACGAAAACCCATTCCACCAAGAGAAATGGATTCACCTAGGATCCATTATTGAGCTTATTTGCAGGTATTTCATGTGATTGGAAGCTTCAAACAGCTAGGGTTTCAAAGAAGAAAGAATAATCAGCTAGGTTTTGAAGAAGTAATTCAGATTCAAAGCCATACTATTCAGATTTGGGTGTTATTTGGTCATATTTTCATGTCATGTCCCCCGAAATTGTATCACTAAGATACAAAACATTAATAAGTAAATAATATAACAATTTATACATATTAGAAAGAATATCCGAGAAATTTAAATATTATAACTATCACAAAATAATATTATAATTATAATTATCAAATAAATAACAATATAAAAGATATATAAATATAAATACTAAACATTATTATAATTATAACATAATAAATATTATAAATATAAATAAAGGAAACTAAAATAAAATAAATATCAAAATACATATATAATAATATATGAAATACAAATCTGAAAATCATTATAAATGATATTATAATGATAATACAATTATAATCATATAAACTAATATAGAAAACAAATATAATAAAATACACAAATATAAACTATAGAATAAACAATGGTAAACAACATATGTAATTAAATCTGATTTTAAAATAACAAGAATCGAATCCTAAACTACCATCATCTAAGCTAACAAAAAAGCATCAATCCTCCTTAAGCAGCCAATAGGCTATAAAGTATGCAATGGTTGGCATTAAAAGGTCAACGGTCATGCAAAGAAAGATGAAAAGGCCACGTCCCTTCCTCAATAGAGGTGACTGTTGGGCAGATCAAGCAATATAAAAGAGGACACAAGTCACTAAAACAGATTGTCACTTCATAAGCTAATTAGGAGAAAAAGTAAGTTATTGACAATCACTGGCAAAAGGGGGAAATGACGTCTACAGCAGCAATAGAAGATAATCTCTGAGCATATAAAGAGATCAGAGTAAATCTAAAGAATGCGGAAATACATATTTGCATAGCATCAAACTATTAACAAGAAGGTAATGTCTTCTAATATAAATCGAATGGAAGAATAAAAAGGAATATATGCTAGTACCACCGTGGCTGAAGAAAGGAAGGAATAGAATAAATTAAAATAAAGGGGTACGACTTTGATAGGTCATTACTTATATATAGAAATAGATCAGTTTTAGATGAGTAAAGAGATACTTATATATTTCTGAATAGAGAGAAGAATAAGTGGGGTAAAAAGATTAAAGGAAATAAGTTAATATATATGATCAATGATATATAAAGTAGTATATAATAGATATATATATATATAGAGAGAGAGAGAGAGAGAGAGAGTAACATATATGATATATGAAGTAATATATATGGGGTAAATATATGAATATATATAGATCAATGGTTTATATGTGATAGATGATAAAATATATAAGTGTGACGATGATATGGATATATATAGATGTATAAAATATATATAATGATATATTGATATATGAGATATTCTATATTGATGTAAGATTGATACAATGTTATCTCACATTCATATATACTTCCCACAGAGAATAAAGAATCATGATCTGTATAAGGAACAGATTATTACATATATTTATAAAACATTTAATATGCTGAGATGTAAGCTTGCATACCTTATAGGCTCATACAAATCAATCATAAAGATTTATAATTTGCATCCTAAGGCCAAATAGCAGGCAAAAGTCTAAAGAGAACCTTATAGAAGTCTATTCGTTAAGCAATTATGTGTCATGAAATATTCACTTAGGTAAAAATCAGGATGCCTCCTAGAAGGGGTCATTACATTTCATCAAATAAAATCATACAAGGGTTTGTAGGTGCAGCGGCCAGCTTTTGAAGGTGTTTTTGGTGATCAACAACATATTTTGATATTCTGATTTTTATATAAGACCTCCGCAATTTTATTACAGTCATAGATCTGAGGGTTTGTTGGGCATATTTTCATTTTGTGGTTGCAAGGTCATATATTCACTCCAAACCCTAGTCACCTCATTCTAGGGCATAATTGTGTGGCACTTGTGAAGATTTGCAATTGTTTTGACAAGGGTTTTGCTTTCAGATTTCATATAAGCAGCTACAAGTTTATATCAGTCATATTTTGTTGGGTTTGACTCCATTTTTTCATAAGGATTCATCACTCCTTGGGCAGCCAGCAAAGGAGGACAACATTACATCATTTGGGCATCATTGTTTGAAGGTTTGGACCACATTTTGACCATCATTGCATGCATGTAAAGTCTGAAAAAAAAATCAGACCTGATCTGTCTGTAATCAGCCACCAACATTCAATAAAGTTGCCAAGTTTCATCATCCAGGTATGTTCTAGAATGTTAAGTGGCTCTATATTTTAAATCTGGAGTTGTGTACTTGTTGTTTACTTCATTTACAGTCATCTATTGGCATTATTTGGATGTTATATTGTTATTTTTCCATCTTCATATCATGGCAAAAACATATGTGAAAACAAAACATCAAAAATCCAACCCAAACTTCTAAAAATCAAATCATAAAATTCAAAACCACAGGTGAAATTTCATATCAGACCTAGACAGGGTTCTTACAGTGGTATCAGAGTTTGGATCCTACCAACGTAGAGGGTTAGATTGTTTATATGCAACCACCTGAAGTTGATCCTCATAGGTATTACTTCAGTAGAAGACCAAGACAACAAGACTATCAAGAAGAAGAGGCTCCAATTGCAGTTACAAATCAGTTTGATATGGATAGGGAAAGAAGAGGTGGAAGTCTCCCAAGAGATCCTAGGAATGTTGGCGATATTTTGAGGGATATAGCATCAGGTCAAAGGGAAATGACAACAAGACAACAACAAGCCAATAATCCTTTAGCTCAAATGATGGCTTCCCAACAGCAGATGATGCAGCTAATGACACAAGCTATTTGCTAATATGAAACTTAATGTAGCCCCTATAGGTGAAGGAAGTGTAGCAGGTACACCTCGTGATAGGAGAACACGTACTACTACAACGGATAGACCATTGCAGCCCAGATTCCTTCCAAGAGAGGAAGAAGAGGAAGAAGTTGTTGAGGATGAGGAAGAGTAACGATTGGTGGATGAGTTGGTTATCATACATGAGGAGTATAGAGCACTTCCCGATGAATTCAACGAGGATCTAAGCTTCAATCAATTCATGAACCAACAGAAAGATACAAGAAGAGAAAGGAAAGAACAAAGACCTAGAAGACAAACAAGGCCACCTAAAGAGTACAAAGATGCATTAAACAAAATTCCTCTTCCTAATTTTGATGGCAGTGGTAAAACAAGTGCTAGAGCATGGGTACATAAGCTTGATAATTTCCTCACACTCAAGCCAATGAGTGAGGTTAAGGCCATACAGTTTGCTACTATGCATCTTGGGGGTTTGGCATATGATTGGTGGCATCATGGGCTTGTTTCGGAGAATCATGGGCTGATCACTTCATATGATGGGTTCACACGAAAACTCATTACCAAATTTGATAGGAAAGATGTGGATGTCTACTACAGAGATTTGGCACAATTGAAACAGGTTGGTAGGGTGGACTCCTATGTCAATGAGTTTCAAAAGATTGCAATCATGGTTCCTGAGATGTCGGAGAGGAGAGTGACTATGCTCTTTATTGAGGGATTCAATGATAGATTGAGACGGTTGGTTAAGGTTCATAAGCCTAGTACACTTGATGATGCTATTGAGCTTGTACTTGACTTAGACACTACCCTAAATCAAAAATTACTTGGGGTATCACCTATAGGAGGCGTTCAAGCTCATCCACATCAACCAAAAAATCCTTCTGAAATTTTGAGAAGAAACCTCTCTAGCAATTTCCTCTTCCAAATTAAGGATAGAACCATCTTCTTTTATTAAATATCTGATCCTATTTTTGCTTCTATGTTTCAACGTAGATTGGTGAAAAAACTTGGTGTTTTTGTCACCTTAAGAGAGCCATTGAACCCTAGATTTATGTTTCCAAAAAATCTCTTCCTTCTTATTGACTTTAAACCATTGAGCCCCTAAATTTTGTTCCTTGTTGCAAGTGGCCTCATCAACAACACCTTTCTCCATCAAATTTTGCACTTCTTTATGCTATCTCCAATAGATTTCTTGATGTGAAAGATGTTACCAAAAGAAAACTTGTTCCATCCTTTTATTCTTTCCTTGATTTTCATTAGTTTATTAGCCAAGCAATACATTGGGGTTCCTGCACAAGGTTCATTCCACCATCAATCCAGAAGAGCTTTAAATTCAGGGTGGTGAGTCCACATAATTTCGTATCTAAAGGTGAACAATCCCTTAGCAACATTATCCTCCCAACAAAGAAGAAGAGCATTGTGGTTTGAGCTTGATCTATGAATAGTAGATAAGGGCCGAAAGGATGTTCCAGTTTGATGAAATAAGAAATCGGTCAAGCTTGACTTGAATAAGGTGGTTTCCCTGAGCCCTATTAGACCATGTAAACAAGGTGCCAATCAAGGGAACATCAATGAGGCCCACAAAGTTAAGAAACCAAACTAGATCCATCATGCTGTTAGAAAAATTCTCTGGTCCACCATTTTTTCTAATGGGAACAGTAGTGAGTTAAAGTCCCCACCTAGCATCCAATTGTCCTCTTTCTTGCTGCTTATTTGGTTTTCTAAAAAATCCCATAGTTCAAGTTTGCCAAGACGAGAATTTGGGCCATAAATATTTATCAAATTCCACTTCTCCGAGGTTATAAGATCTTCAAAAGAGGCCATCAAGCAGTTCTTACGAAAAAACCCCATGGTACCCTTTACTCTAGCAGGGTTCCAACAAGTAGCTGTACCCCCCGAAGCTCCATTGACATCACTAACAACATAATTGGCACTGGGCCAAAAATGCTTAACAACATTGTCAAAAGTATCCTTTTTCATTTTTGTTTCTTTGATCAATAAGATATTAGGTTTAACATTAGCCAAACTAATCTTAACCAAATGTTGTTTATAGGTATTGTTTAGGCCCCTAATATTCCAAGAGATCTCTTCATGAGTAAAGCAGAAGGAAAAACAACACCACCTTGATGCTGCAAAATGGGGAAGACCACTTCCCCTTCTTTTTTGACTTTGTTCCTAAAAGTGAGTCCAGAGTCTTTTGCTTACCTGAGGCTACCTTTATGATTGTATCTTTATTTCAGGAGTCCTTCTGAGACCGCCTTCCCACTTTGTTCCCTCCCCCCACATCTAATTTCTTCTTCTTTCTAGATTTGGAGTTAATTTTTGTCCAATCTTCATCAACTGCACCATCAATAGGAGAGGATGAAAATCCCAACTAAGCCACACGTCCCTCATGCTTTTATTTTGTTTTGAAGGAAGCTATTAATTTTCATCATTTAACTGTTTTTCTTGATGAGTATCGCGAGGGAGAGAAACCATTCCCATTCCTTTTTGAGAATCAATCTCATCCTCCTCAAGAACTTTTGATTTGTCTTCAAGGTGGTTGATAGTTTTGCTTTCTAAAACTGTCAAAGCTTCCAACTACTTAACCTCCATGAGTTTGGAGTCTAAACACTTCTCGTTCTCCTACTTATCCTCCCCCTTCTCGATTTAAGACTACTCTACAAAACTTTGTTTGAGATCATAGGTGGAGATAGCAATTTCTCCCTCCCCAATAGGAGACTTAGATGACACAATCATATCTTCCTTTAGGAGCAAGGTAGGTTTATCCCCAAAGGAAGTACTCGTAGCTTCCTTTCCTTCATTAACTTCCTTATTATTCTCCAGTATAGAAGAATCTGAAGCTAACTTCTTTGCCTCCACAAGATGAACCTTGTGAGGGACAATATTCAAAAGGTTCTGATGACCATTCCCAATCATAGCCATATTGTTGGTTTGAGGGAAGGAATTAAGCTTTGGACCCACTTGCCTACTACTAGAATGTTGGATCCCCTTATTACAAGTATCTTAGAAATGGCCAAATTTCTTGCAAATTTGACAGTAAGCTTTAGCATTTTCATATTCCAAAGGTTGAATCCATTTACCAAACTTTGACTTCAAGGCCACAGAGGTAGGGAGGACAGTATTAACCGCCACATTAACAACAGATTCTTGCAAAAAACAATCTAGTCTTGAGTTGAGTTACCTTGTCTACTGCCAAAATGCTACCAAAGGAATCTGCAATCCCCTTAAAAATACCATTATTCCAGAATTCCAAAGGAAGGCTTGAGAGGCGGACCTAGGTGGGGGAAACCATTCCAAGATCAATAGACAGATCAAAACCATGCTTCCATTTACAGAGAGACAGAAAGCATTTAAAACTAATATCAAAAGCCCAAGGCCCACCCATAAGCACCTTAATCAGATCCTCATACAAGACAAAGATAAAGAGGAATAGGCCTTTAGCCATCGCACTAATGGAAACGCTGCCTTTAAGATTCCAAACTAGGTTAGCCCATTTCCTTACCTGGTCAATATTCAAACGGTACGCCAAGAACTTTCCCACCAAAGATAGCTTCAAATCCTCAATTGCCTCATTCATTAGCTCGGTAAGAACTTCCACTTCTAAACCATCAACTAAGAAGGAGGCAAGCTCCATACTCTAATTTTCCATAGCTAGCATACTTCTGCCAACTAATTTATCCACAAATGAAACAGGATCCTCTTCAAAGAAGAAGGAATCCAGGCCATGGGAAGGAGACATTGAGGACTTGCTAGGTGTATAGGTCGTAACCCCCGCAAATGAAGAGGCCACAAACCCTGATGCTATATCGAATCGAGGAACAACATTTTTAGATGGGGGAGCCCGCTTGGGCCCCCCACCAGACCGACTCATCTTTCAAACCCTAGGAAGCTTAGAGAATTTTTTGAATTGCAGAGCGCCCATAGTATTTGATGATGTTATTATCTCTTTAAGGTTTATTTATTAAAGGGTGCATGAAACAAGTTTTAAATCCTTAAAGATCTCTAAATTTCTTGGGTTTTCTATTTGTTGAGTCTAGGCTTCGAGTTCGAGTCCAAGTCAAAAATCACCTTGCTAAGTCCAAGGTGAGCCCGAGTCTGGTAACACTGATCAAAATGTTGATTTGGAAAACTTGGACTTTCTTCATTTTCAGCTGTACATTGCATGTTCAGCTATTTCTAAGGACGAAAACCCTTAGAAACTAGTGGTTTGGACAAAAACCCATTCCACCATGAGATGGATTCACCTAGGATCCATTATTGAGCTTATTTGTAGGTATTTCATGAGATTGGAAGCTCCAAATAGCTAGGGTTTCAAGGAAGAAAGAATAATCAGATAGGGTCTGAAGAAATAATTGAAATTCAAAGCCATACTATTCAAATCTGGGTGTTATTTGGTCATATTTTCATCAAATAAAATCATACGAGGGTTTGGAGGTGCAGCGGCCAGCTTTTGGAGGTGTTTTTGGTGATCAACATAATATTTTGATATTCTGATTTTTATATAAAACCTCAGCAATTTTATTAAAGTCATAGATCTGAGGGTTTGTTGGGCATATTTTGTGGTTGCAAGGTCATATATTCACTCAAAACCCTAGTCACCTCATTCTAAGGCATAGTTGTGTGGCATTTGTGGAGATTTGGAATTGTTTCAACAAGGGTTTTGCTTTCAGATTTCATATCAGCAGCTGCAGATTTTATATCAGTCATATTTCCTTGGGTTTGACTCCATTTCTTCATAAGGATTCATCACTCCTTGGGTGGCCAGCAAAGGAGGACAACATTACATCATTTGGCTATCATTGTTTGAAGGTTTGGACCACATTTTGACCATCATTGCACGCATGTATAAGTCTGAAACAAAAATCAGACCTGATCTGTTTGTAATCAGCCACCAACATTCAATAAAGTTTCCAAGTTTCATCATCCGAGTATGTTCTAGAATGTTAAGTGGTTCTATATTTTAAATCTGCAGTTGTGTACTTGCTGTTTACTTCATTCTCAGTCATCTGTTGGCGTTATTTGGATGTTATATTGTTATCCTTTCATCTTCATATCATTAGCCACTCTAGCATTTAATCTTTGTGAGTACCCTGAAAATAATTGACATTTGCCCATCATCAATAGTGCTAGTCTACTTGCAATAATTATTGAATTTCTATATGTAGTTTTCCATTGGCTCTCCCATCATACTCCAGATAGGGTGAATGTCACAATGCACAAGCAAGAATTGTGATCATTTTGAGCAACAAAACACATGGGTTTCAAGATCCAATTGGTTTTCTCCCCAAAACACATTGGGTTGGGATCTTTGGGAGGATCAATATAAACTCCAGCATGGGGCTAGCAGGGAAATTAAGCAAAAGGAATTGTTATTCATCAATTTTGCGACAATAATGGGATGAATGACTGCAACTCTTTAATGTGCACATGCTGCTAGGCTGATTCTGAAAATAAAATTGGGACTAATAAAAATGTCCTTAGATAATTTACTCTACCCTAACTGTGATCGGTGTCAAGATTCAATTGGTTTACTCCCCAAAATACATGGGTTGGGATTTTTGGGAGAATCGGTGAAACCTACAACATGGGGCTAGCACACAAACTAAGCCAAAGGAACTGTTATACATCAATTGTGCCACAATAAAGGGATGAATGACTGCAACTCTTTATTGTGAACATGCCAATGGGCTAATTCTGACAATAAAATTGGGACTAATAAAAATGTCCTTAGATGATTTACTTAACCCTAACCATGATTGTTGAATCAAGAACCACACTTAGTTAGCTTTGTCAGCACTCCATTGCATTCAATACATAAGCATTCACAATAAAATGCAATGATAGAATAGATCAAGAGAGGAACAAGATATGGAAATACGTACACCTTATCACAACACAGTCACTTAACCTTTGTAAAGGGTTATTACAATTTAATTTCATTAATCATTCTAGCACCTTTTGAGAGTACCTTGAAAAAAAATTGCTACTTGCACATCGTCAGTAGTGCTAGTCTGCTTGCAATAATTCTTGAATTTCTAGATATGTAGCTTGCTATTAGATTTCACATCATACTGCAGAGAGGATGAATGTTGCAATCCACAAGCAAGAATTGTGATCATTTGGGCAACAGAAGACATGGCTGTCAAGATCCAATTGGTTTGTTCACCAAAATACATTGGCTTGAAATCTTTGGGAGCATGGTTAAAACCTAAAACAGAGGCTAGAAGGAAAACTAAGCAAATGGAACTATTGCGCATCGATTGTGCCACAATTAAGGGATGAGTACAACTCTTCATTGTGCGGACACCACTAGGCTTATTCTGATAATAATATTGGGACAAATAAAAATACTCTTGGATGATTTACTTAAACCTAACCACAATTATTGAGTAAAGAACTACAGTTACATAGTGCCATCAGCACTCCATAGCATTCAATACATAAGTATTCACAATAAATGCAATCATATAATAGATCAAGAGAGGGACAAGATTTGGTGATACAATGAGTACTTCCTCACAAAAAAAAATAACTTCAGCATATTGGATAATTTTTGGGCATATAATTAAAAACTGAATGCAAATGCAGAGATGCACCTAAAGACACCCAATGAAAACCAATTTATTTTGTTCTTTAAGGGAATAAGGAATAAATGCCAAGCTTTATAAGATTCAGGAGCTGAGAATTTGGGATTAAAAATCAGGTGTTCATTATGGGCAGCGGCTATCCAGCCCCGAAAATGCACCGGGGTATGGATGACTGTGTTGTACCCAAACCAAATTTTTTGCTTCATCAAGGTATTTTGCATAAATTAGTTTAAATCTTGCTAAAATGATGTAAAACACAGTTTTTGGGCAATATCAAGCATGGAGTTTTTGTCAATAGTTTGTGAGTCAAAGTCAGTTATATTGAACAGAACCTGAAGCAGAAACTCAGAATGGAGCGTTTCACGATGGAGGGACATCTCACGACGACATTTCAAGTTGCATTCGGTCATTCCAGTGATTGAGATGAAGTTTTCAGTGATTAATATATGAAGATTTATCAGGAAAAAGCACAAAAGCGCAACTATAGCCCAGGGGCGCCCAGCTTGTTGAAGGTCAAGATTTTGCTAAAAATGTTCAAGCATCCAATCAATCTCTTTAGAATTGGTCTGGCTATCCGATAAGCTATCCAGCGAAGCTTTCTGAGAACCACAGCTCCGGCAAACAGCGTCAGAAATTGAAATCCCTAAAGTTCCAGATGTGAGAATTTTGTCACTTTCAGGCAAAAGCGCACCTCTAGCCTGAGGGCGCCCATCTTAAAGAGGGGGTAAATCTTGGTATTTCTGATAGCGGATCCAGTCAATCCATTCACGACTAGTCTGCTTATCCGGCGAGATATCAAACGCAGTCATCCGAGTTTCAGAACTCCGGCAGCAGTTATCTAAAGATCAGCTTAAAATGGAGTTTTCATGTTTTTGAGCTTCTTCGTTTGTTCCCAGTGCAAGTACAGCCTAGGGGCGCTGGTTTAAAGGACCCTTCAGATGCTAGAATTTGCAGACGTAGTCTTCCTGACATCAGTAATACTCTAGCTTAGCTCCGCGATGCATCATCCTGCTTGTCAATCCGACATTTCAAGTGATCGTGGCGAAGATTCTACCAAGCACGTAATTTCACGGGCGGACCAACATACAATTTACAGTGCATTTCTACAGTCTAGAGGCGCCTAGCCTTTAGGCCTGTCAGATGAGCTCGTTCGCGTTCGAAGTCTTCACGGCTATTGAGCGTAATCACTTTATCTATCCAACGAGCCTAGCCGTCAGCCTTCGGGATTTGGCAAACGCTCATACGTGCGAGGTCTTTGGCGAGATGCTAAAGAGTGAGGACATCTGGAAAATGACCAAGTCTGGAGCGGTAATTTTAAATAAAATACGCACTAGAATTTTTGAGGTCTTAGAAGCAGTTTTCTTGCTTCGTCACCTCCACAGACTTCTCTTGTGGGCCCTTCTGGCTGTCCGTTAAAACAAACGTGGCTCGAATCGGGTCATCCCAGCTCCAGATATCGGAGGTCAAAGTAGGGTACTTGGATGAAAGTTCAACTTTCGTCAAAATGACCTCAGTGCAACTAAGAGCCAGGGGCGCTTTTACTTTTGAGGCCCTTAATGAACTTTTTAGAAGTCATGCGTACAGTCGTTGGATGCAGAATGTCTTCAGGCACACAGTGAACTTCGTTTCCTATCAGCAGGGTTCACTGTTCGCCGTCAGCAGCCGTTTAAAGTCTCAGATGGCAGTTTAGGAAAATGGCTAAGTCTGGAACCCGTAAAGCAATTTAATCAGGGGCGCCTAATTTTTCAAGGGGTTAAATGCTGGATTTTGCAGTAGTGTCTCCCAGCAGACATTTCTTCCTTGTTCAGTCGGCTTTCCGATGAATTCTCCAGATCAGTCTCAGCATCACCCGGTCATCCGGAATTCAGTGTTGAAGTTGGCCAGTCGTAACAGTGCTGTCAGCTATAAAATAGGGAGTTAATAAAAAGTGAAGTATCTTGAGCAAATGGACGCCTATGAGCTCAAGAGATAACTTTTCGGAATCGGTGAAGCCCGATGGTGAATCCTAAGACTTCAACAAAATTGTCAACTGAAGTTTAGAATATTTGCAATTTTAGCATAAGATGGCGATTTTCTATTTTTGGCGCCGTTGCTATTTGCATGATAATAGATATTTTATTATATTTATTCAAATTCGAACTTCCAGTCAATGGCAGTTGAACTGAAAGGCAACCAATCAGAGATCTTCTATTCTTGTCAGGGTTTTGAATTCTTGCAGTTACCACTTGGTGCGAATTTCTTCTTATTTAAACATGGCGCCATCTTCATTGTTATTCACAGAGCTTTCAAAAGAAATTCGTATTTCTCAAGAGAAATTCAATCTTAAGAGAAATTCATATTTTTCAAAGAAAATTCATATCTTCAAAGGAAATTCGAATTTCTCCAGAACAAAGGCGCAAATTTCAAGAGAGGAAAATTCGTGGTTTTCAAAAACAAGGCGAATTCTTCCAGTTCAAAGGCAAAATCTTCATCAATTTCTCAAGGCGATTTTATTTAACAAATCTTTTTGCATATCAAAGTTCACAATTATTAGCAATCTGAAGTAATCTAAGGCGATTTTCACAGAAGAAGGCATCATAAAAACATCTTTTACATCCTTCAATCTCAGATTTCTCTCAAAATACAAATTGCATGTTCCTGAAATTGGCGAATTTGACAAGTCTCAGTATCTGCATCATTCTCATATAATTTCCTTGAGTTGAAATTGTGCGTTTGATTTTTCACGAATTTTTAACTTCAGAATAGTCGTTCTTGAGTTACTAATTTTCTCAAGTGAAAAGTCTTTGTACGATCGAGTAGAAGTTGAATTTTCGCAAATCTGACGTTCTGGGTTGTCTTAGAATCCTTTTCTAGACAAAACCCATATCTCGGATTTTTTGCTGAAAATAATTCTTCGAAAGGCTATTTTTAACTCTCGCAGGCTATTTTTAGCTTCCAGAAATCTTGTTAGAACATAGTCAAGTTCACAATCAATAGGCTAATTTTTCAAAATGCAGTTCACTCAGCTCGAATACAGGACCAAAACCGTCCTTACTCATGATTTTCTCAGGTTGGTTGAGACAGACCTTCACAAAGTATTGCCAGAAGCAGTGTTAGATCCAGTTAAGATCAGAAGTTCAATCATTCAAAATATTGAGCAGTCTGGTTTACTAGAGGCCGCTTCCATACCTATCTCCGTTCACTGTATTGAATTCGTGATGGCTTGCATTAAGCATTTCAATTCTACTACTCGTGAGATAGTGTCTTTTGACGGACGGGTCATTTGCAGTCTCAAACCTTTGGATATCGAAAGGAGTTTTGGCATTCCTCAACACCAGAATAGCCTAGTTGTTTCTATGGAGCAATGTGCGTAGGCATTTGATGCTGATGTGGACAAGTGTCAGAAGAAGATGGCAGAAAGATGGCTAAAGCAAGTAAAGAACAGATTGCCAAACAATGTGGGTCGTGGTGAATACAAGGATGAGTATGCGATTCTAATCACACTCCTGAATCGTGTCTCAGGTCAAGCACATGCGAATGTTTTCCAGCCTTGGATGTATTACATTATTGGTCGCATCATTTCTGGGCAGGAGCATTATGACTGGGCATCCTTCATCAGCGATATTCTCCACAGGCAAATCACCGGTTTCATAGTTGCTCATGAGTTTCATATGTGTTCATATCTCGTGTACTTGATCGCTTATCAGGGTCAGTTCCGAGGGCTAAACACCGTGGGCATTCTCAGTGTTCAGAAAGTCTATCAGTATTATGATCAGCTTGAGTTCACTAGAGCTGAACGTCATTTCAAGCGTGTTCACGAGGCTTTTCTTGACTTATACAGTGAGAAACTTGGACCGGGAGTTGCACGTTCGTATCTCGGCAGTTGCTAGGGCAGCGATGGATGGATGGGAAGATTGGTTTATTCAGTTCCCAACATACACCTACATCCGAGTATACGGCTTCACAGGAAATCCAGCTATGCTTCCACGTTATCCTTCAGACAATCTTCGAGTTTCTGAATGGTGTTCATCGTCTTCTACGCCGCAGGCACAGACCATCTCTCAATCTTTCAGGAGTTCCTAAGACAGATGAATGATGTTCATCGTCTTCTACGCCGCAGGCACAGACCATCTCGCAACTTTCCTTTTCAGTTTGGAATGTATTGGTGCAAGTCGGCAATTGATGCCAAGATTGCAGGACAAGAGCTTGAGAAATATCATCTTAAGTATCTTGTTGAAGCACGTGCCTATGACCTTTCAGGTCATTATACAGCTCGCCTCGCTGGAGGCACATATCACGAGCCTTCTATGGAGGATTACTGGGCAAATTGCGTAAATGACTTCGAGGTTCGCAGACACAGTTACGGCCGCTTCTCTCTCTCATAGATTTCTGTTTTCTTGTCAGAAGATGTGGGAGGTTTATCAGATGATGAAGGAGAGGTTCTTCCTCAGTTTTTCAGAGAACAGGTCGATACACAGCCGTTGCCAGCAGTAGATTGGTACGCCAAAGAATAGGATGAAATGCGATTCTAATCAGTAGAGTAATCCAGAACTTTTTACCTCACAAAGAATGTTTTCAAGAGGGGAGTGTTACATTACAGAGCGAGTCATGATGGCGGGGAGCATTGGCCAAAACCTCCTTCAGGAACCCTCCTGAAAGTACAAGCATGCAAACAATTCAAAGGGCAAGGCGCACCTTTGTACAGGCAGCGGACACCAGTTGAGCCGGTTCGGAGAGACCAAGGTGAAACCCTTGATGCACGAGGTTCGCCTCAAGTTCCTATACCCGATTTGAGCCGTCACGGTCCCAATTCATTGGTGGATTTAGACTCTCCACCTCACATGATGCCAGGGCCTCTGCATTCACTCTCATGATGCCTCTCCTGTCACTGTTCTTGAGACCCTTCTAGTAACGTGCTTGAGACCAATCTTGGATCGAAGCTCAGCTAGGAAGGAAGAGGAGGCAGCCATCTTATGTTCTTAATCATTCCGATTTCGATGACATTTATCAGGATGCGCTAGACAAGAGAGTCAAGAACATGGTTCACGTAGAGAGAAACACTGATATGGAGATTGTCATTGAGGCTGCCGTACCTCCACAGGGGAAGAACTTGGCTGAATTGGAATCTCGAGTTTGAGGTTATCACGATCAACCTTGGTACGTGCTTTACGCAAACTCAGTTGATTTCTACAAGTTACTCGAGGCAGTGCCGAGGATAGAATACTAAGACGGAGAGGATAAAAGGCAGCCCTCAAAGCTGAAATCAGACAGCTTCGTCAGTATATTTCTAGCCTTGTTCATAGACCTGATGCCATTAACACACTCCCGCCGATGCTTGAGCCTCCAGCAGAGCAAAGTCAACTTAATCACTTGGTTGCATATGGCAAGCGTTTGGATGAGTGGGAGGAAGAGTTTGTTGCTAGAGGCCGTGCTATACTTACAGAGTTATATCAGTTACGGTACAATGCACGAGAGCTCTGTATCCGTCTTCAGGATGAGGAACGAGATATGGCTATTTACAAACCCAGGGATGAGATTGATTGCTCACACAGGTGTGGCGTATGATCACGATCACGGTCTACGAGAGGATGGAGGGCTATCTACTTTGGAAGAACTGGTGGTTTCGAGCAAAGATAAAAGCCTTTGGCATCGAGAGTTGCATTTGAAGTGAGAAACACGTCACTAGTGCACTCTGGTTTGTGAGGACTCTAGTATCTTGCTTACCGTGCTATTATCAGATCGAGGGTGGTGCCTATGTTGAGCTTACTGGCGTTCAGTCAGAGCTTCAGGCACTCATCCATACCATTTTCAGTGGGGAGACCGTTGGTTGTAAGGTCACTCAGCTTACAGTCATGTCAACATTGACCGATGAGGCAACGAGATGCAGGCGAACTTGGGTCTCGGATCACAATGGTGATGATATCTTTGCATCGACGCCGCATTCTTAAGCGAGTCTCATAGCTCCAGATAGTGATGCAGTCAACAATCTCGTTGAGGGATTGATTGCTCGAGATCACATAGTAAACTTGAGTTCCACCTCTCAGGATAGACATTACACACACGAGTTGAACTTGGTGTTACCCTTTCAAGTTAACTCGATGTTGTCATTACATGCATATCTATTCTGAGATCAGCTTTACACACTTGGAGTTTTATTTAGGGTTTTTCGTTAATTGATGGTAGTCTTCCAGTTAACTTGCTTTGAATAAGGACGTGCATGCTACAATTGTCCATTTTAGATTAGATGTTTGTTGATGGTAGTTTTCCAGCTAATCGTATAGTTTACTTCATTAGGGTTTGATAAATGATCTTGCATGCATTGCAAGAACTGTAGTGAACTCAAGGTGATTTTAGGGTTACCTACACCTTGATGTATATAAATAAGAGCTTTTGCTCATTTGTAAATAACTTTGCTTGAGAGAGAAATATATGCTGCGCCTACCTTGCCCTCAATATTGCTCTTTTGGTATTTGTTCATGTGTCTTCACTATTTCGATAATTGTTATGCCACATAGGGTTTCATAAGATTGTAATGGTGGATTCTTTCCCATAGTTTAGATAAATCTGTTTTGTGAATCTTTTATCATTTCAATCAAGTGTTATGCCACATAGGGTTTCGTGAGATTGTGATGATAAAATTGTTTTGTGAAGTCTTTACTATTTGATCAAGTGTTATGCCACATAGGGTTTCATAAGATTGGCGTGGTAAATTCCTCCCATAGTTTAGATAAATCTGTTTTGTGACTTTTATCATTACGATCAAGTGTTATGCCACATAGGGTTCCGTGAGATTGTGATGATAAAACTGTTTTGTGAGTCTTTACTATTATGATCAAGTGTTATGCCACATAGGGTTTCATAAGATTGTTATGGTAAATTCTTAAATATGTTTTGTGCCCAATAAGCTTGTTTAGGTTGAGATGATAGTTGCGCCACCTTGCCCTCAAGTAGAGAATCTAAACTCGTTTATCGTCCGATAGTCAAAACCTTGCTCCATTTCCTCATGCTCTGTTTTCTTGAGGGAACTGGATAGAATTTAAGTTGTAGTTAGTAGAATCGCAAAACCGGAGAAAACTCAGCTGCAACATATATAGTTTTTCAAGAAGCCTTGTACCTCTACAGCTGAAACAAAAGATAGGATTTAGTTTAGTTTATTTCCTTGCAAGTATTTTTGTCAAAGCACGATGAGGGAGCTTCCCCTCCTAATTTGAAGAGCACTCATTGTGTAGTGTGCATACGCTGTTCATAACAACTTTTACTCCAGAGGTGTTAGTTGTTACGCCAACAGACTGCATACATAATAAATGCAAATTTTAACAGTTTCTGGTATCCGTGCATTTTGGCAGGTCCGTAGCATCTCCCCAGCAAGTTGCCGCTGCAGTGAAAGGGATAAATCATTTTCCCTGCCTCGCTACGATTAAACAATTGAACCAAACGTGAATATAATACTAAACATTAATATTATAATATTAATATATTATGATATTTTTTATTGTTTTTCAAATCTTTATAATATTATGATATTAATTATATAATATAATATTAAATATTAATATTCTATTATTATAAATAATACCATAATATTATAAAGATTTTCTCGCCCTTAAATTTTGGTACAAATTGTCCTTATTTTCTTTGCAGGGTTAAATGAAAGTTATTTAAAAAATATAAGATTATATTTTAATTTTGTTTTTTATTAAATATAACATTATATTTATTTTATTTTTATAATTTTAAAATTATAAAAAATACTTGAATTATTAATAAAATTTAACAAAATTTTAAAATTTGATTTTAATGTAAAATACATAAAAATATTTAGTATAGAAATATTTAAATTTTTTAAAAAATTGTTTCTATTAAATTAATTTAAATATTAAAATTTTGGTATCTTTGATATAAATTAATATTAGAAATTTTGATAAAAATAAGTTTTTATTTATAATTTTTAAATTTGATTACTTAACACAACTATCATGTTCAAATTTCTAGAACAAAATTATAAATATTTAATATAAAAGATTTTAGGTCAATCTTTAAATTTTAAAAACATTATAAAATGTTCATATAAATTCTTTGAATATAATGTTTGTTTAATTTTTTAAAAGAAAATAGAAAATATAAATATAAATATAATTTTATATTATAAGAATCTCATAACTAATTAAATCATTGCAATGGTACTAATAACGTAAACACTTATAAATATAATAATTTAATATTGGTATCTCTTTAGATAGATGTATCTAAGATAACTACATTATGTTAGTCTTTTGATATTTTAAATATTTAAATTTTGTTTTATTTAAATGATTTTTATTTGAAATATTTTGAATGTATTTAAAAAAAATAACTAACATTTTATTCAAAGAATTTATATTAAGAAAAGTTAAAAATTAAAATATTTACCTAAAATCTTATACATTGCATATTTAAAATTTTATTTTAAAAAAATTAAACAAACATTATATTCAAAGAATTTTTATTTTCATTTTATATTAAACTTTTTAAAATTTAAAGATTTACCTAAAATCTTATATATAAAATATTTAAAATTTTCTTCTAAATATTTAATCATAACTAATTGTGTTAAGTAATCCAATTTAAAAATTATAAATAAAAACTTAATTTTTATCAAAATTTTAATATTAATATATATTAAAGATGTCAAAAATTTTAATATTTAAATTAATTTAATAGAAACAATTTTTTGAAAATTTAAATATTTTTATACTAAATATTTTTATGTATTTTACATTAAAATAAATTTTAAATCATTTATTAAATTTTATTAATAATTTAAATATTTTTTATAATTTTAAAATTATAAAACTAAAATAAATATAATCTTATATTTAATAAAAAACAAAATTAAAATATAATTTTATATTTTATAAATAACTTTCATTTATACTCTTCGTGCATAGCATAACCCTACAAAGAAAATAAGGACAATTTGCACCAAAGTTTAAGGGTGAAAAAATCTTTATAATATTATGGTATTATTTATAATATCATAATATTATATCAAAGATATCAAAATTTTAATATTTAAATTAATTTAATAGAAACAAATTTTTTTAAAATTTAAATATTTCTATACTCCATATTTTTATGTATTTTACATTAAAATAAAATTTTAAATTTTTATTAAATTTTATTAATAATTCAAGTATTTTTATAATTTTAAATTATAAAAATAAAATAAATATAATGTTATATTTAATAAAAAACAAAATTAAAATATAATCTTATATTTTTTAAATAACTTTCATTTAACCCTGCAAAGAAAATAAGGACAATTTGTACCAAAATTTAAGGGCGAGAAAATCTTTATAATATTATGGTATTATTTATAATAATAGAATATTAATATTTAATAATATATTATATAATTAATATCATAATATTATAAAGATTTAAAAAACAATAAAAAATATCATAATATATTAATATTATAATATTAATGTTTAGTATTATATTCACGTTTGGTTCAATTGTTTAATCGTAGCAGGGCAGGGAAAAATGATTTATCCCTTTCACTAGCAGAGACGGCAACTTGCTGGGGAGATGCTACGGACCTGCCAAATGCACGCATACCAGAAACTATTAAAATTTGCATTTATTATGTATGCAGTCATCCATACCCCGGTGCATTTTCGGGGTTGGATAGCCGCTGCCTTCATTATTCACCAACATCCCTCCTTCATACCAGCATGGAGAAAGACTGCATTAGGCCTCAACTCCCTGAAACCTAAATTAATGATTAATGCCAAAACCATGGAACAAACCACTCTGATTCCAAAGATGAAGATTAATTTGCATTCTAATGGAAAAAATAAATAAATTGCATAAACTTAATGTGCTATGAAAGCAATGAACTGAAGCAAAGGAAAATGAATCAGATGATACTTCAATGTATATGAAGGCTTTTATTAAAATGAGACTGATTTAACAAAAGGCAGCAATTTTTCGAGATAGATGCAAAGCTAAAAAACTATATTATTTCCATTTGGGTAATGAAGTTCTAGCAATAAATGAAAAATCTAAAAATAGAAAAATAATTGATTTGTCTAAGATTTTGAAAATTGGTGTAACAAGAAACCCTAAGTGAGAGGATCTCTTATGAAATTGAATCCATTAAAATACAATTATTTGGTTTCTAAAATAATTGCCACTCATCATATGTTTTCTATTTTGCATTTCCAAGGCAATTTCAAGTGATTTTGGAAAATATGGCATTCCAAAGTGAATACTGACTTAGAGACAATCCTAAGTGTTCTTTTGCATCTTACAGTTTCACATTCCAAGCATTTCTAAAGAACTTCAATGCGGAAAGTGACTACCATAAAGGGAGGTGACAGAAATTGCCACCTGAATCACTCCACGTGTATGAGGTGCAAGGAAGGTTTTACATAATGATGTCTTTACTAGAAAAACTATTGTCGATGATTATAAGAAAATCAAGCAAAAACTATTGTTCAGGGTAAGTAGATAGTAGTAGTTAGGTACCACTCATTACAACCATTGTTGCATCTTCTGCATGTTCCTTCTTAGGAAGCTAACAATTTTGAAAGGCACGAGGTAAAATATTCCAATTTTTTCTTCTTTAAGATGCTATACAAGTTGTTCATCCTCCATGATGAGCAACCTGTGCATTTAATAGCAAATGATGTGTGAGCAGATTGGGAGTGGTTCCTATGAATGATCATGATGTAAAGGAAGGATTAAGAGATATTATTGGACAGGTGTTAAATATGGGTAAGAAAGCATGTTTCACAACATTTTTGGCAACTTGTATTACATTGTAAAGGATCCAAGATCAATTTTTTTGGAACTTTATGAATAATCTTTAAAATGCAACTGCAAACATTTTCAACATTAGTTACAAATGGAAAGAAATGACCACTAATATCGTACTAATATCTTATTCTATGAGGACAAACTTGAAACTCAAAAAAGAAAAATGTACCAATTATCAAGCAAGCTTTTAAAGCCATCATCAAAAATTTTGATGAGCGCATGTTTTAGATTCACTTACAGGAATAGATATTGCTGGAAGGCCAATCAGATTTGGTGCAATGATAAAACGCATAAGATAGCCTGGAATTCAAGGAGAAAAAAAGATTGAGCTTTAAAACAAACACTTTCAATCTCAAGATAAATCCTTGCAGGGGTACATACAAGAACTGCATTTAAAAAATTTAGGTTAAATTTAAAACTGCATGTGTGATGAGGAATCCATTACAGTTAGTATCACAACCATAGTTGTTAATTTATAAATCCATGAAATCCATATGCAAGTGGGTTAGTGCAATTATTTAGAGAAAGGTTAGTTACTAATAAATTAA
Source organism: Sequoia sempervirens (assembly GCA_007258455.2). Classification (NCBI taxonomy): domain Eukaryota; kingdom Viridiplantae; phylum Streptophyta; class Pinopsida; order Cupressales; family Cupressaceae; genus Sequoia; species Sequoia sempervirens. The sequence goes on along the minus strand of VDFB02026320.1, from coordinate 118,150,569 downwards.
AAAGGACGTAAACAGATGGAAGTTGGAAGCTGGGAGTTGGAAATATTATATGTTGTTGTAAGATCTTATGTAAATATACCTACAAAAACTGATAAAAGTTAAGTGTTACAGCCATACAAAACTCAATGTTCATATTTTCCTTTTTCATTTGTTGTCAAAACTGGTTATCGTTGTATGTTAAACAAATCAAATTGTTATCTCCCCAATCATTTGCAAGGTTATCATGTCAGTCTTTGTTGGTTGGTTAACAAATTTTGCATGACGATGCAGGTTGTGGCCGTTCAATATGAAATAATGACAAGGTTTGAAGGTAGTTGGTAGTATCAACAAATAAAGAAAGGTATGAAAGTAGCTAAATTATGGAAGAAAAATCAGTTGATATCATTTACCCAGCAATGACACCCAAGGAGCACTTTTCCAATGGTTTGGGTCTCTAAAATTTTAGCCTCAATCTCAAAATTAGGTTAAGTGATTGACACTTCCACTCAAAGTATAAGAGAAAGGTGGCGTAAATAATACAAAGCTCTGTTTTAGCTTAAGTGAGCATAATTTTTGCCTTGAGAGGTTTATATGATTCAACTGAACATTGGCACATTTTGATAGTGGCTAAGCCACTTAAAAATTCAGCCAACAAGTTAGAAAATGGCACAAAGGAACCTAAATGTAAAAAGATGGCAACATCAACTAAAATATCCACCTAGGAATATGAAATTGTCATAAGTAAAATTAATTCCACCAAGCACTTTTTGTTAGTGGCTCTACCACTTAGAATTCCCGCCAACATTAAAAAGGTGGCAACAATAAAGATAAATTCCACCTAGGTGTTAAAAATGATGCTAATCTATTTCTCTACCCATGTGTGTCTTTATCGTGGCTCAGCCACTTAAAAATTCCACTCATCTCTGAAGGTGGCAAAGTACTAAATTTATGCCTAAGTCTTATAAAAATGGCTCAAATGGTGACAGTTACTGCCCAGCAACGTCAAGAAAAGTGGCAAAGTCACACTACTTCTCTGCCTAGTAAAATATTATTATGGCTCAGCCAATAAGTTTTTCTACCAACTAGTTTTAAACTTGGCATAACCAACCAAAAGTTCTGCCAGCATTTAAAAAATGGCTCAAGTCAGCAAGGCACATGCCAAGCTAGTTAAACCACCATACAATTCCATCAACGCACATTTCATGTGGTTAAGCAATCAATTATTTCCATCCAAGGGACTTAAATTGGAAAAAACAAACTCAAACTCCACCTATATCAAGTGATGGTAGTTGGCCCTATTTTAATCCCAAAGATAACAGCACAATAATGCATTTGGCCATAAAACAAAAGCCACTGTACTTAAAGTGGCAGAACTTCAAAGTGTCCTATATATCTAAGTGAAGATTTTAGTATCTTTTCTAAGTCTTTTATGGTTGTGTTCTATTTCTAGCGAAGGAGTGCCTATTTTTAGGAAATTTCATTTCTATTAGTTATTTAGATTAGATTTGCTTTAAAATTATTTTGCTTCCAAACTTTGTGGCTTTAAGTGTTCCACTTTAAAGCATGATTTTTGGGATTAAACAAAATTGTTTTAAGTCCCAAAGGTTGATCATTTGTAGCCTATAAATAAGTGCTTTGAGCACATAAATAAGGAGGATAGTCGATGCTACACTTATGCTACAAAAACTGTTACTCAGATTTGTTGAACCTGTGATTATAATTTCATAGATTAGCCTTAATGTGAATAGTAAGAGGGAAGATTTCTATTGATGCCATTTTATTCATCTTGGTTGTAACATTGCATGTAAATTAGTTGTTTCCTCTTTAGAATTATGTGTTGTTGCTGTTAATTTTAGACCAGAATTGAAGATAAGCAGCAATAATAAAATAATGAACACAATGACAAAGCAAATACCCTGGGAAAACCCTCCTTGAGGGAGAAAAACCCAGCAACAATTAGATCTCTTATATTATAACAAGAAGAGCAGAAATCTGCTTACAATCTTGGCCAAATGCAGAAATCTGCTTACAATCTTGGCCAAACACTAGGCCGATATCAAGAGAAAGCACCTCTCTTAGATGCAAATGAATAACAGATATGAAGTCTCCTTTTGTATCGATCTTCTTGAAGCAAAAGTCCGATCTGCTGTAAGTGCAAATTCCTCCTATAGTGCGAACTTGTCTTGAATTGAAATTGAATGATCAAAGAATATCAAGGCGCCTTTTCATGAAAGGTTGGCCTTGTCCATTAACCAAGGCGTCTCTTGAATAAGTCGGCTTCAATAAATAAATAAAATAATATATATATAGTAAGTCGACCCCTTGCTTTTAATATTTGAAATTTATTTATTATTTATTCTTGAAATCGTGGGAGAAAGATCTCCCGCTGCTACTCATCAACACTCCCTCTTAGCTAGGGAGATATCTTTCCAGATATCCATGTCATGGAGTCTCTCAACATGACACCCACAATGGCTACACCCATTTGTGGAAAAGAGTTCATCACGAAGTCACTCAACGTGATATCGTCATGGAGTCACTCAACATGAAGTCCACCATGGCTACTCCCATGTGTGGAAAGGAACACATGTAAAAGTGCCCATCACGGAGTCACTCAACGTGATGTCGTCATAGAGTCTTTCAACATGACGTCCACTGTGGCTACTCCCATGTGTGGATAAACACAAGTACAAGAAATTCATCACGAAGTCTCTCAACGTGATGTTGTCATGGAGTCTCTCAACATGACATCCACCATGGCTACTCCCAGAGGGTGGAAAGAACCACATCTCCGTCTCAAAGATGGACAAGGGCTTTCACCTCAAATTTCTCCGTCTCAGAGAAAAATGCATTATAGCAGATAACAACAAAATCACTGATGTTGAGCCTCCCTCTCAACAAGGGCTTCATTCTTCACAACTCCAAGTTTGTCTCGAAAATGCACAAACTTCACTCTGGAGAGAGGCTTGGTGAGAATATCAGCCGTCTGATCATCAGTGAAAATATATCTCAAATGAATAGATTTCCTCAGTACCATATCTCTGATGTAATGGTATTTGATCTCTACATGTTTTGTTCTGTCATGGAACACTAGATTGACAGATAGCTTCACACAGCTTTGATTGTCACAATGAATAACAGTCGGCTCCAATGATTGTCCAAACAATCCTGCAAGGAGCTTCCGAAGCCACACTGCTTCTCGAGCTGCTACACATGCTGCAATATATTCGGCCTCTGCAGTGCTTAGTGCTACTGAAGACTACTTCCTACTCCACCAAGAAATCATTGTAGACCCCAAGCTAAAGCAACATCCAAAGGTGCTCTTTCTGTCAGCTACACTCTCGGACCAATCAGAGTCAGAATAGCCTTGCAACTTTAGATCTACGCTACAAGTATATCTCAAGCCATATCCAACAGTGCCATGCAAGTATCTCAGGATATGCTTGGCTACAACTAGATGAATTTTCCTTGGTTCACACATGAACTGACTGAGGGCACTCACTGCAAAGCAAATGTTTGGTCTAGTATTGACTAGATACATCAATGATCCAATCAACTGCCTATACATGGTGGGATCAACCAGATCTGAACTAGCTACAAAATCACTCAACTTCTTCAAATTAGTTTCCATCGGTGTAGCCATCGATTTGCAATCCATCATCCCAAATCTCTTCAAGATATCTATGGTGTATTTCCCTTGACTTAGAATAATCTCATTGGGTCTCTACCACACTTCCAATCGTAGAAAGTAATGCATAAAACCTAAATCCTTCATCTCAAATTCAGAAGCTAACTCCTTGCATTTGACAATGAGATATTTTGCTCCAGTAAGAAATAAATCATCAACATAAAAAACTAAGATTAAAACCTCACCATCAACTACCTTTAAGTATAGATTTGAATCTGCATCATTCTTGGAGAAACCCAAGCTCATCAAGTATCGATCAATCCTCTCATACCAAGCACGAGGTGCCTCTTTAAGGCCATACAATGCCTTCTTCAATCTACATACATGGGATTCCTTTCCATGAACCATAAACCCATCTGGTTGTTCAATGTACACTTCCTCTTCAATTACACCATTAAGAAATGTTGTCTTTACGTCCATTTGGTGTAGCTTCCATCCCTTAGCTACTACAATAGCAATAATAGTCCTGATGGATGTATAACGAGCAACCGGAGCAAATGTTTCCTCATAATCTATTCCCTCTTTCTGAGAGAATCCTCTAGCCACAAATCTTGCTTTGTACTTCTCAATGCTCCCATCAGCTACATGCTTGATCTTGAAAAGCCATTTGGAAGATACAACTGATTTCCCTTCAGGTCTCGATACAATATCCCAAACATCATTTTTGATAATAGATTGATATTCTTCAGCCATAGCATCTCTCCATACCTGCTGACTTGATGCTTCCTCAACACTGGAAGGCTCAGACTCAATGATATGACTCATTAATGCTACATAGCCTAGATACTTCTGTGGTCTTTTCCTTTCTCTGAATGTACCTCTAGGAGCTGCATAATTCTCTGCATCTCGCATAGTCTGTCTAGCCCATAGAGGTCTTTTTTGACCTATAGCAATATCTCTTGAACCATCAGTAGGTTCTATAGGATCAACTGGATCACTAGACTCTTCTGGTTCAGTAGACTCCCTTTGAATCTCAGGAGTATGATCAACATCCATATTCTAAGGAGTCTCCTAGTCTTCATTATCTATCTCCATGTATGACCCTTTAGATCTTTTGAATGCAACATCTTCTTCAAAAGAGACATTCCTGCTGATCTCAATTTGTTTCTGTCCTGGAATATAAATCCTGTAGGCCTTTGAAGATTCACTGTAACCCACAAATATTCCTTTCTTTCCAGATGGTTCTAACTTAGATCTCTTATCTTTAGGCACATGAATATAAACAGGACAACCAAAGATTCTCAAATGACTAACCTCAGGTTTTACGCCTATGAAGGCTTCTTCAGGAGTCATATTTTCTAATATTCAATGAGGGCTCCGATTCTGAGCATACACTGCAATTTTGGATGCTTCTGCCCAAAGGAAGGTTTGTAAGTCTTGATCATGGATCATAGCTTTGGCTGCCTCAACTATGGATCTATTCTTTCTTTCTGCAACTCCGTTTTGCTAAGGATTATATGGAGCACAAAACTCCCTCTTAATCCCTGCCTCAATACAAAAAGTGCGGAAGCCTCCATAAGTGTATTCTCCTCCGATATTAGATCTCAGAACCTTGATCATCTTTCCGGAAAATTTTTCAACTTGATCCTTAAATTCTTTGAATTTATCAAGTACTTCTTCAAACTCCTTAGACTTCAAAAAGTAAATCCAAGTTTTTCTAGAATAGTCATCAATGAAAATGACATAATACCAAAAACCACTCAAGGATGCCACAGACATTGGGCCACACAAATCAGAATGAACAAGATCTAGAATACCTTTTGATCTACTTTCACTACTATGAAAAGGACTCTTAGTATTCTTACCCATTGCACATCCTCTGCAAGTACCATCATGCTCCTGACTGAGTTTCCGAAGGCCAGTAACCATCTTCTCCATGGATGGAAGAGCTCTGAAATGAAGGTGAGCAAGCCTCCTATGCCATAGCTCACTCGAACTGGTGGAATCATGCAACAATGCTTGAATTCGACGAATGGAAAGTCTATATAGACTCTCTTGACGAACACCAATTACTTGGGCTGTCTTGATGCTAGAGTTCTTTAGCCAAGCAAGAACATTTCCCTCGGAAAATGCAACTTGATATCCTTTGTCCTCCAAAGCTGAAATTGATGCAAGGTTCCTCTTGATACCTGGTACGAACAAGACATCACTCAAATGAAGAAGGATGCCAGAATCTAGGTGAAGAGAGGTGGCACTAGCACCTTTCACTGAATAGCAAGCATCATTTCCGATTATCACTTGAATGTTGGTTTCTCTTTCTACCAAATCTGAAAGATGCTCTCTATATCCTATAATGTGTCGAGAAATGCCACTATCAATCAACCATGTGCTACTATCGATTGGAACATTCCTTGGCAGGGCAGAGATGAATAGAAATCCTCCTGAGTTGTCTCTTGATTCCTTCTGAGGAGAGACATCATCAACATCCACAGTAGAAGCATGTTGCTTTGGTCTTGTTGCCCAATCTCTAGCATAGTGAGCATACTTGTCACATCTAAAACATTGAATATGGGAGAGATCCTTCTTCTTCTTTGATTTAGGAGCAAAATCCGATTTCCTATCTCTATTCCTCTTGAAATTTCCTTTTCTTCCTTCTCTTCCCTTCCTTCTTGAAGTTTGAACAGCAAGAACATGATTGTCTTCATTGTGAGAGCTTCGACCATTACATCTTGCTGCCAACCTGGACTCCTCTTGAATGCAATCTTCTCTAAGACGATCAAACTTTGGTAACTTAGATCTTCCACTAATACCTTGGATAAAAGGCTCCCAAGATTGAGGAAGACCGTTTAGTGCCAACATGACTAAGTCTCTATCTTCAACTATATCTCCAATGGCATATAGTTGATCTTTCAATTCCGTAATCTCCATAAAGAAGGAGATAACTGAATCTCCTTTAGCCATCTTGATGTGATGGAGTTGTTGCCTCAAAGCAGGAGCTTTGCTGATGTTATTCATCTCATGCAATCCCTCCAAAGTCTTGAACATCTCTCTAGCCGTCTTCAACTCGGAGATAATAGGCACAAGGTGATCCTTCACGAAATCAATCAAGATCTTCTTGGCCTTTCTGCCATTCTTCCTCCATTGTGTTTACTAAATCTCATCGGAAGGCTCAAGCACCTCGCTCTCCACGAACTCAAGAATATCATTTTCTTCCAATGCAACAAGAACTCTAAACTTCCAAGAGGTGAAGTTAGATGCACCATCAAGTCTATCTTAGATTGTCTGGTGTAGGTATTTGTCCTGTGTATCTTCCTTTCTTACTACCAGAAGATATTAAACGTTGGAAAGAAAGGGTTTTTTCATGTGCAACTTGTTGATGCGATTTTCGTGACCACACCAACATAGAATAAATTTTCCCAACGGATACTCTATCCTCTCTTGAACAAAGTTTCCTGCATGCTAAGATTGCGAGATAGATCATGCAATTAACTCCAAGGTTCCTTCATGTAATAGAATACCCTCAGTTGACTCGATGTGTTTTGTTGGTATTTCAAGGGGACTTACACAATTGTTCGGCAGTTGACAGCAGACAGCAGATTAAGGGCTTTCATGTAATTTGGATGATTTGGCAGGCAAGTGCAAATTTCCTAACGCTAACCAGAAATGAACTGAATTTAAAATGAGTGTAAGGCCTAAGAAGTTTATGTTCTATCTAAGGATGGGACATGGGATCAATCTCGACAGGCTTCGACCAGACTCTACTCCGCCTCACGTTGGGCAACTTACACAAAGTCGGTGCAATCTTCAAGGGAGTGACAAGAGGTTTTCAAATTATAACTCAACATGTAAGTACCATCAGAACGATGCATACAAACACCTGAATCATAATTGAAGTTAAGTTTGTAATTTTTTCCAGTTAACCACACAAGGAAAACTTGCCGTCAACAAGCCGCTAGTGTTATGGATAAAAATGAAGTTGTCTCGATTGACACCACAAATCCACAGCTAACATCTACTTGCATGAAAATGAAAACTACTCTACTTTACGCTACTTGAAGTCGAAGGGATGAAGAAATCTTGCTAGCTACTCATAACAAAGATGAATTCACCATTCAATGAAAGATCTTTTATTACAATAGTTTTTCGCAAAGTTTTCAAAGGAAAACTTTCCTTCTCCTTCAAACTACGCTATGCTAAGATATTACAACTAAAGTGTCTCTGCTCTACTCTCTAGTCTAATCTCTAAGCTCTACTTCTACAAAAAAAAAAAATGAGGGGGCATGCCCCTTTATATAGCTGGCCAAGTCCAATGGACGGCTCAGATTACAATCGGTTGGATGGCCCAGATTGTGCCACCTCAGCCCTAAACAAGATTCACCCTAAAAACTGCCACCAAGAGGAGTGGGGTAATAAATGAGTCATTAATGTCCACCACCTTCTAGAAGATTTTTGTTTTGAAACGCGTTCACATTGTTCTTGTTCTTGACTGCAGACTTGATCAAACGGCTTCAACTTCTGGCATTAGTATGGCAGGCATGTTCTCGATCTTACCTCAAGATTTTCCCTTGTTGTCATTTTTTCAACTTCGAAGTACTTGCTTGGGTTTCCATTTTTATTTTATTTTTCTCCATCTTGAGCTTTGAAAACATTTCTTCTTTGTCACTTGAGCTGGGCACATACTAAGCCTCAACACTTAGCCATTTCTTGCAACTTTTCTTCTTTCATGCGAAACTCATTACTTTATCTCCCTTCGAAGGTTGTAATATCATCGTGCTTCATCACTTCAAGTCATCGTGCTCTGGCCCCGACGTTCATCCTGCCAAACAGATAAAGAGAAGAGCATTAGAACACTTATAGTATAAATTCACTTTACTTACCTGATTCCCATGCTTTGACTTCTAAAGTTTGATAGGGTTCATCATTTTTCTCTAGCAAACTTTGTTCTCTTCATAATTTTCACCATGGGCGCATCTAACATCATGACACTTAAGTTTCACTTTATCTTCAAATTCTTCATGCCTTAGACAAATTTCTCTGCATCATCAAGGGTGCATTTTTTATTTTATTTTTTTAAATCATCATTTAAAAGTGTTAGCTTCAACTGCATCTTCTTCACTTTTCCGGCTGAGGCGTTCACTCTGACATTTCATCCAACTCTGGCTCGAGCAAAATGTTTTCATCAGGATTTTGATCAAAAATTATCTAGGCATCCAACTTCAAATTCATCCGCCAAGGCATTTTTATGTCAACAACACATTTTATTCCTTGCATTAGAAATTTTTTTAAATTTTCCCTAGGAAATTCATCAATTCGGTGCCCATGAAAAATCCTCACCTCGGAAGCCTCGGCGAAGTGTGGAAGACCTTAAAATCAATTCCTCATCGAAAACGTCCAGTACCCAGAAGAAAATTTCGTCCAGAAAGCATCAAATTCATGTGTCTCCAAACGAAGGGGTACATTTAATTTTTGAATTTTAAACCTTACAAAAAATAATTATCGAACAATTTTATTCTTCTCCTTCATATCCGGGTGGATTTTCCTTGCTTGGACTTGAAAAAAAAATTTATCAACCCTGTGAAGCTGGCATACGTGACATAGCCACAGCCAATTTTATTCATGCCTTAGCAAATTTTATCACCCCTGTCAACATGGGCGTATTTTCCTCTCAGGAAGGAATTTAAATATTAACACTTAGAAAATATTTTATCATTTCATGCCCCAGTCTAGGCGCCATCAAGGATCTAACTTTCAATTTTAGACCACCTAGTCAAAATAATCTCAACACATCTTCCTTCTTAGTCCAGGCGCCTCAAAATATTTTCAATATTCCCTCATTAAGGTTAGGCGCATTTAGAGGTATCCACTTCAAATTTAAAATACTTAGAATATTTTCAAACTCCTTTCAGTCAAAGGCGCATCTTACATGGTGAGCTTCAAGTTTTAAATGGCTTAGTGAAATTTTCAATCCTCCTCTTCTTCAAGGCGCATATGGAGGGGTGCACTTCAAGTTTTCAAACACTCAGCATTTTACAATCACCTCCTTCTTGTCTTGGGCACAATTTAGACCTTGTGCTTTGAGCTTGACGCCTTAGAATATTTTTCTATCTTCATGTCTCCTTCCTGGGCGCATTTGAGGCTATGTATTTCTAGTTTGAGTTCCTTAGCATTTCTTTAACTCATCTTATCAAGCTAGGGCGCATCTTGGAGGGTCATCTTCCATTTTGAAGCACTTAGGAACTTTTACCACCACTCCTCCAGCCAAAGGCGCATATGAAGGATAGAGCTTCCATCTTTTAATGACTTAAAAGAATTTTGAGGCACCTCTTTGAGTTAAGGTGCATATGGAAGGTCCTTCTTCAAATTTGAAACACTTAGGAAATTTTTAAGTGCCTTCTTCTATGCTAGGGCGCATATGACCCTTCAAGATTCAAATTTAAATGACTTAGAAATTTTCAGCCACCTTCTTCTTCCTTGGGCGCAAATGACCCTTCTAGTTTCATTTTTCGACACTTAGAAAAATTTCCAAGTGACTCCTTTTACCCAGGCGCACTTGGAAGGTTATACTTCAAGTTCAGAAAAATTTCTAACACCATCCACAAGTTAAGGTGCATTTCACCCCCTCTACTTCAAGTTTTTATAATTTCAAAAATTTCCATGTGCTTCCTCCAAAGTAAGGCGCATTTGAGGGCCTCTACTCCAAATTTCCACGCCTTAGAGGATCTTCAAGGCTTCTCCAAGTCAAGAGCGCAAATAAGGTGTTGAGCTCCAAGTTTGAAGCACTTAGAAAATATTCAAGCCTCTTCCTCTGACCTTGGGCGTATTTTCACCCTTGAGGTTTCAATTTGTGATACTTGGAATTTTTTAAAGGCTCCTTCTTAAGTTTGGGCACATTTTACCCTGTAAGCTTTAAGTTTTAATGCCTTAGCAAAATTTTCATCAATTTGTTTGCTCCTTGAGGTGCATTTGGGAGGCTGAGCTTCCAACTTATCAGACTTGGATGGATTTTCAAGCTTTTGCCTGATTTGAAGTAGTTTGTTCACATCTCCATAAGCTTGCCCTAATTTGCTATTTTTAGAAAGTTCTTCAAATTTTGCATTTTAAGCTAATTTTTAGCTCCAGAAGGCTTGATTCTGCTTTGTTTCGAACCTCGGAATGTGGTTAAGCTGCTGGTGCCCGATATCTTCCTTGAACCTGCTATTTTTAGCAACCTACTAAAAACAGCAATTGCTCAGAATAAGTTCAAATTTGGCGTGTTGTTTGCTCGAGTGTCGATCATGGCTGGATGCTGCTTCTGCATGACTATCGTGTTTCGCCCTTGAATTTAGGAAACCCTAATTCCTCTGTACCAACCTGCTAAAAATAGTAAGCACTTGATTTTCCATCTCTGCAACTCCGTTCAACTTGAAATTCGCGCCATGGGGTCCTCATCACTTGTTTGACCTATTCATGTCGATCCCTCGCGTTGACCTGCCATTTTGGGCATGTTTCTGGAGGTGGTTAACTATTTATAGTAACTGCTCAGTTTTATGACTTCCACAACTCCGTTTGACTTGAAATTTGAATGACGTGCTCCTCATCAGACGACTTGCCCGTTCACACTGGCACCTGCTGCTGGTTTACTATTTTTAGCCAATTTCTAGA